>CM052316.1:14292568-14310214 GCA_028455605.1 Lasioglossum malachurum | reverse complement strand
GTATAAAATAATTTAAACAAAAATAAATTTTTAAAATAATATCATGTTTAAAAAACGGATTAGAAAGTATAAATTTTAATTTTTATTGGCTCCATACAGGTTCCTAACCCCATACAGATAGTGAATTTTTAATAGCTATGAAAATACGTGTAGGATTTAGAACGAAAAACGTGGGGCGCAAGATAATAATAAGGAGTGTAGAGATTAGCTGCCGTTGAGAAAACTCACACAACAGTTCATATCATTATCAGTGCAATAAAATTGTTAGTGACTTAGGTGAACTATTCATAATTATTTATATAGCTTTCGCGTATTTTCATAGCTATTAAAAATTCACAATCTGTATGGGGTTAGGAACCTGTATGAGGCTAGGAAAAATTATATATATATATTTTATACTTTTTAATCTGTTTTTAAAAATTTATTTTTATTTAAATTATATATATATTTTATGCTTTTTAGTCCGTTTTTAAAAATTTATTTTTATTTAAATTATTATTTTCTGCATTTTATATATATATAGTCTTGTGTGTGTGAAATTTTTCAATCGATTTTAAACATCTTGCTGAGATTATAACAGAAACATGTAGTAAATTTCGGACGGTATTGCGACCACGTCATATCGAAAACAAACGCCGTGGTAAAATGTCAAAGATAAAGGTTGACGGAGAATCTCGGTGTAACAGTTCTTTCGCTTTTGGTAAACAAAAATTATAATATAATAATACGTAGTAATTTTGTAAACACCGCACGGAGCTCGAACGCACACTGACTGAAGCTCCTTCGGTCGAAGCGGGTCAAAGGAGTGCGGATGAATCAGAGTGGGAACGCGTAGTAGAGCAGGGAGCGCTGTCGCGCGGAGTGGGGATCGCTAACGGTTAAACTTTAATATTTTATATCTCCTAAACGCATAGGATTAAAAATAATTTTTTTTTAAATATTGCATTGTCATCCAGTTCTGAGCTATGTTTAAAATTTCAGTTCTCTAGCTCATCGGGAGGTTAGTTTTAAATCAATCGCAAAATTTGTACCGAACAGATAAACAGACAGACAAGAAAGCGAGTTAATAAAAACGTAGTAAAATAGGACTTTTGAGGGCGACTGCGGCCTAGATTCATCATTTATCTAGCTCTTTTGACCAGGGACCAAAAATAACAGTTATTCTAAAATTTTCTACGATAAAAATCATTACTGAAAAGTTGATTGTTATTGAAATTTAAGATAATCTACACAAAATATAAAGAAAAATTACCTAATACAAATGCACAATTTTACATATTTCAAAAAAGTATCCTACGTTCTCAGAGAATATATAAATATTCACAATTTAGGAATGAGAAGTCAACATTTACGGTTTTCCTCGACATTTTGAACAAGACTCACGAGCTCCTATTCTCACGAGACCTAACGAATGGCCTGAGTTGGTGAATCTCAAATTGGAGGAATCCGAAATGGTTCGGTGCAAGGGGTCGCTGCAAACAGCGGAACGGAATTCCGCGCAACAATAGGGCAAAACGTAGGTGTAGGAGAAAGGATGGTAAAAGAATTTCAGGCGACATCGGTGCAATCGCAGCGGCGCTCTATTTATTGCGCTTTATTTGCATTCCCGCCAAGTTACACGCGATTTTTCGTCTCCTCCATTTCCCTTTTTTCTCTCCTCCACCAAAGGGATGTGAAACGCGTTCGAGGATCGAGTCCACCAACCACGGAAAAACATTCCTCCGCGCCGACCCGAAAATCACATTCGGCCATCCCCGTGACGTCAGTCGCGAATTTATGACACGACGAATCTTTGGCAAGCACGCAACGACCTTAGCTCGCGCAAAAAATATTGACAACCCTGTGTCACGCTAACGGCCGGCGAAAATTCATGCGAATGCATTTCCCCGGGAGAAAGATCGCGCAGTCGAAACTAAATAATCTTTTAATGCGTTAGTTTTGTTTTTGGTTCGAACCATAACGATATAGATTCAGTTTCTTTTACACTTAACCCTTTGTCCTATGATTTACTTCATGCTACGATAAATGAGACTGCCGTCTTTGATAATTTCTTCTAAGTGATAGGAAATTTGGCTGTGTTTCTGTTTAGGTCAGGTTCCGTGGAGGTCAGTACGTATTTTTTATTGCCTCTAGCAGTCATTTTAATGTAGGACATAAGTCATATCTGAACATGAAATTTTGAGCTCTTTCAGAATCCGAAGTCAAAAGTAGGGGTTCCCATTTAAAAAATACGTACTGACCTCCAAATAACCTTGAAAATGGATCCGAAGATCAAACACAAGATCATGGACATATGTCCTCCATTAATCCCAGCCACTTTTATTGCAAACATTTTTACCGAATATGCTTATCTGAGAAGTTAAAAACATCCTGGACGGGTGGTTTTGGACACCCTGTAGAATGTAGAATCTCATGTACGAGGTCTATACTCATTTTCGACTCTCACTGTGGTTCTGCACTTTATTAACAAATGAAAATAGATACCGAACATAACATTCATGTAACATTCATGTTGATGTTATGTACAATACATGCCAATAGATATATTATTCTGAACCAAACAAAGGTTTATATAAAAAACTTAATTATCTCAGTTTTCACATAGAGTCATACACTGATTGGATTCTGAGCCCTGCATACACAAACTGAATTTATTAAAAATATAGAATTTACAGTAGTTTTTGAACATTATAACCATCGTTGAAATGTGTCAATTATCACACCAATGCTTCTAAATCCCGCAAAAAATCAAAGAATGTATGTAAAAAATACACGAATAGAAAGGAGTAGCTGCTTATAAAATGCGGTTTAATGATTAGCATTCAACATTCAATATAATTTAACAGAGACGATTTTTATTTAGATTTTTAGACGATTTTTATTTATTTTAGATCAGGCCTGGCCAACCCAAATGTACTGTTATACTATGATTCAATATAATTAACACTTGAGTCTCTCTTAATTAAAGAGACATTTGTTTATCCTTTCTTTCGCTTAATTTTTGTAAATCTATATTTACTACATGTTCGACGTTGCACAGCTTAGCTGGTTTTCTAAATTGGCATCAGTTAATGAAGCATGTGATGAACTCATTGTAAATTTCATCTTTGAAAAAAATGTTTCCCCTAGTTGTGCTCGTTGTGCAAAATATCTTAGGTTGGAATATCTCTCGGATGTAATATAAATATGGTAAAAATTAATTTTTTTTATGTGGACGCAAAAATTTGTTTCATTTCATTCCTGCACTGTAACTCAATTATATCAAAGTTATCACAAATATAGAACTGGAGTTCGCACTTGCGCATTATAACAATGATACATGCTAATTTTCATTTATTTAATATTTCTTGTACACATACAACGAAAAATCGCCCGGCGGGCCGCACTATTTAACGTGGCGGGCCGCGTGTTGGCCAGGCGTGTTTTAGATCTTCAAAGGCCACTACCACTAGCCACTAAAACAAGATTTGATTTGATTCCACTTTCTTAAAATTCGTCTACAAAAATTACAAATTGCATAAACGTCCGCAGTCTAGTTGATTAAATTGTAGTAAAGATTGATTGAGTTTGTTAAAAACAAGTTGTGATTGTTACATGGCTCCCAAAGTGTTAAAATTGAGAAGAATATAGAGGTTCATGAATGTATACAGTATGGGATTCGGTTGTTTTCTGGTAGAGAGCTGACGGAGAGCGCGCGCTTCAAGGGGTTGGATGCTATAAATTTCAATTAAAGGATAACATCGTTAAGGCCGGTTAGTTAAATTACTCAAAAAGTAGTTTGGGCCAAACATCTTAATTGGCAGCTCGGTCTAACGAGACCGAAAGCGGTGACAATTTTTCATCAAGATCGTTAAAGTCGGAAGAACGCCTCCGGCAACGGGGAAATTTAAAACGCTCATCCCGGCCGATTATTAGAATAAATTAGAAAATTTCCTGTCCTCATGTTTTATTAATAAACGACCGCTGAATACCCGCGGGCAAAGTGCAACACCCCTTGCATGTATATTTATAAACATGGGTATATCCGGCGTCGTTCGTTCCGGGTAACGATAGCAATAAGAAGAACGATTGCGGAAAAAGGAAAAGTCGAACGGAGGCGGAGAGGAGAGCTGAGAGAGAGAGAGAGAGAGAGAGAGAGAGAGAGAGAGAGAGAGAGAGAGAGAGAGAACAGGGTATATAGGGAGCCCCGGGTGAATTTCAAATTCGCGTTTAATGCTTCTTGAGCGAAATTTCATTCTTCCTTTCATTTTGTCCCTTGCATTTTCAGGCAAACTGGTACAGAGCGTCCCAATACTGCCGGTATCACGGGATGCATCTGGCGAGCATCGCCTCCCAAGAGGAGAACGACAGGCTCGAGAAACATATTAAGGACTTTGGTCTTGGACACGAACACTTCTGGACCTCTGGCACTGATCAGGCCGAAGAGGGTACTTTCTTTTGGATGGCCAATGGCAGGCCGATAACTTTCGAGAACTGGAACGTCGGCGAGCCGAACAATTTCAGGTAAAATCGCTTCGTCGCGATGATCAAGACGCAGTGGGAGACGAAAGAAAGCTTAAAACTTGAATTTCTGTGCATACAGTAGCTTACGAAAGTGTTCGAACATTCTTTAAAATAACTGTTTCCTTGATCTCGATCGACAATTTGTTAATAACGAATAATAATGTTTTCAGCGCACTGATTTGATCTGATGTTACTACTTAGGCAATTTTGCAAATAAGCATAATCTTCAAAATAGTATAACTTTTCAAAAATCGGGCTAGACAACCTGACTTTTTTTAGCAATTGTTACCATTGGTTTACTAAATGACGAGCAAAATAGATCTTGAAAAAATGGCAACTGGTAGCAACTACATGAGATAATAGAAAAGACACTTTTTAAATCTTTTCTCCATTTGAGTTCGTAATGAAAAGTTAAAAAGTCTATTAATCTATTAATATATAATATAAAATATAAATTGTCTTCCAACATTTTGCTAACTAGTGGATCTCTTTTTATTGCATTGTGTGTCTTCAAAGAAAGTGATGAGGTCTCCAAAAATCGGGCACAAACTTTTGTAATCATCCAGTGTAAACAATTGACGTAATTACAATCGTAAAAGGTAAATGTAGCTTTGAGGGGACCCATCTCGGATCACTTTCACCTTGACATATGTTGTCAAGGACACCATTCTGAACAACGTTGCTTTATGAATTATCCGTCGCTCGGCCTTAGTTCCGGAAATATTCGCGAAAAAAGAGTGATTCGAGTAGGTTTGATTTGCAGTTTAATTTGAACTGGTTATTACCTTGACCTTGACATATGTTGTCAAGAACAACATACTGAACAACTTTTGCCTATATATCTACTCGTCGCTTGTACTTAGTTCCCGAGATAATTACAAAAAAGAATTTTTGTATGCGTGGTCGCATACACCCACCACCACCCAATCCTAACTAATTCTGATTGCATGATTTTTCCATTACTAGTTCAAATTCTGTATGAAGGCTATATAGAATGCAAAAATTATGCGATCAAAATAAGTTAGGATTAGGTGGTGGAGGTCGGATAGGGGGGCGACCACTCATACGAAAATCCAGAAGTAGTCTTTCAAAATTGAAAGCTCATCCTATCTAGAGCGACACTCTGTTCTGTTTTCTCTCTGATCCCCACAACGTGTTTACAAACAGAAAATAAACAGATGCCACCACGGAGCATGCAAGAATACGGAAAATTCAATACAGTATTAGCGATAGTTTTTTGCGAATATCTCGGAAACTATGTCCGAGCGACGGATAGATCTATTCACAAAAGTTGTTCAGAATGGTGTCCTTGATAACATATGTCAAGGTGAAGGTGATCCGAGATGGATCCCCTCAAAGCTACATTTACCATCATAAAAATACTCAAAGAAACTAGAAGGTTGGTCCGATACACCCGAATATAAATAATCCGATTAGCCACATGTATGACCTCATTGCATTTGAAAGTTCGAGAATGCCTTTTTCAATGCAGAATTGCAGATTATGTGTCTAAAGCTATGTCTACGCTGACGCAACAAGCGGAGCTTTAACGGAATAGAATAAGAAGACGGCAACAAGCGGCGACAAAAAGTTACTCGATGTTGCTTCAGTGTAACCATAGCTTTGGATTAGAGCTGATACTTGTGACATAATGATAATTAAAACTGTCTCATATACTCGGGTATCTCATGAGTATATTGGGGATTTTATGTAGTTATGGCATAAATGAGTTGGTACAAATTAAAACAATAAAGAAATTAAAAGAATCTAAGAACGTTGATATGTTATATTAAATTTATTACGTTCATTATTGAAATTAAGTAATCGTAATATGTCATCTGCTTCTCGCAACTGATGCAAACAATATTTATTTTGCATAAAGATCCGCAGTCTATTCATTAGATACCCGGGTATACAAAAATTATCCGGTTACCCGGGTACCTCATGAGTAGACTGCGGATCTACATGCAAAATAAAAATTGTTCGCATCAATTGCAACAAGTTGCGCAGAAGACTTATTACGATTATTTATTTTCTTTAACAATTTAATACAGTAAAGCTGCGATATTTTTCCAACAACCAGTGTTCTGCACGGAGCCATATCGTGTAGAGACATTTTTTTTTACTGTGTCACCGCGCCAACCGCGCCGTGAGTACAATCGAAGCCGAACGTAGAAAAGGACAGCATGTAAGTACGGATTGCGCGACTGAACCGTGTAGATGTGAATCACTACTAATCGAATTACAAAACTTCTTTATTTTTTTATGGGACTTTCTCTAACTTATTTGTGGCATTTTTCTAATTAAACTGACACCAAACACGATATAATTCCAACTGTATTTAGTGGTTTAATCGACGATGATTAAACGTCTCTTTCTTTCCAATCCTTCCTTGTGCCCGAAACTTTCATCGTCGATTAGACCACTAAATACAGTTGAAATTATATCTTGTTTGGTGTCAGTTTAATCAGAAAAATGCCAGAAATAAGTTGATGAAAGTCCTATAAAAAAATAATGAGAAATAAAGAAGTTTTGCCCTGCGGCGTTAGCCGGCAGTGGAGAGGGTAGGCACTGTATAAATTCTGGGTAATAGGTCGCAGAAAAGTATTGCGACTTTACTGTACGTTTAAAATAATATATTTTCGGGTTGGCGAACTTTATAAACTTTCGGGATCCTGACCCGAACCCGAACAAATTTCCCGACCCGACCCGAACCTGAAATTTCGAGTACCCGTACACCCCAAATTTTTAGTGTAATCGGTTATCAAACTTCGGTTTCAAGCAAGACATCGTAATATGCACAGAGTTATTTATCGCTGATTTGATCGCTGACTTACCCCAACTTCGACTTTGAGCACCCAAATATTGCAAACTTTCGGGATCCCAACTCGATCCCGAACAAATTTCCCGACCCGACCCGAACCCGAAATTTCGGATACTCGCACACCCCTACTTTTTAACCATAACTTCATTTATAGATGCTAGATAGTTCCTATACGAATTTCATGTGTTCTACAAAGAAGGTGTCGTTGCACAGAAATCGTAACGCATAAGAAAAACAATGTTTTATACACATAATCATAGCAAATGATAGCTTATGATAGCAAATGGTGGCTAGACACCACAAGGGGTGTCAGAATGATTGGACACGCCATTTTTTAACTTTTAATTTTGTGCCACAGCTTTTCCTTGCAGTGGGCCCCTTTTAAAAGACGCGGATAAGAGAATCGTTTCGATCGTAAGAGACGATGTAACCTATACTTGACGTTTCAGATACGAGAACGGCGAAGAGGAGCACTGTCTGGAGCTGTGGAACAGGGACGGCAAAGGGCTGAAGTGGAACGACAGCCCCTGCAGTTTCGAAACGTTCTTCGTCTGCGAGGTTCAGTGATCGACAGATTGACATGGAGGACGGAAAACGGATTCGAAAGTCGTCGATCCACGATACATACATCAGCGGTTGCCCACAAGTCATCCTTGGGTCTTGGCCGCCGGAAGGCGGAATGAAACGCGGCGCTTCGCATCGATTTCCTTTCGTTTCTGTGGACCCCGGAAGAGACCGGATGAAAAGTGACTTTGTCTTTTGTGCGTGTGCGTCTGCGTCTGTGTTCCACTGTGTCTGTGTGTGTGCGTGCATTTCACGGCCAGCCGGCTCACGATTACGTCGGGAGAATGCGTTTTCTTTTTACAAGATCGACGATGGATCACGGCTGCCTCGAAACGGATCGCGACAGGACAATGCGCACGCGAGCAACGCGGTCGATCAATTTAGAAACGTTTACGGGATTAGAGCCTGTGATTCGACTTATCGAGCCCCGGGACCCTCGCTACGGACACATTTTCACCGTTTATCTAGAGGAAGGAATACGAAGCTTGCACGAGCTATACAGTTATTTTTTTTATCGTACGATCCGTTTGCATGATACCTTTATAGGCTAGCGATTCAGTTTTATATCGAAAGGATTCTCGGGTTGTATCGATTCGTTTATTTCGTGCTGTACGTTCGTAAATCTGGAGAGCTGCAACCAATTAATACTAGTTAAGTTTGAGTAATCCACATCTCTTTTATCTCCTCCGACAACCTTTGCTTTGTTTTTTTCAAATCTTTCGATTCTAACAGAACGTTGTGTTTAAGATAATTAAACATTGACCAGAATTAGACTGCGGGTTTTTATGCAAAATAAAAATGCTCCGCATCGCCTGCAAGAAACTGAAAACAAATAAGAACATGTGTCTATATTTAATTATGTTGACAAGTTGGAAATATACAGGGTGGTCCATTTATCTTGAGACAGTCAATTATTACGGAAACCAGCAGGAATATGAAAAAATGTTTTATATAAAGTATTCTTCTTATGAAGGGGCACATTTAATGGCGCTATGCACATTTTTCCATAATGGCCCTTTGAGGGTCAGATAAAGAGCAACTTCATTTTTTCAAATGGAAATCCATACTTTTTATTTCATATTCTTATTCTACATCGAAAAATAATAATATTTCGTATAAAACATTTTTTTCCTAAACTTACCATTTTTTAACGGTACCATGATAAATGTTGCAAAGCCTGCATAATGGCATACAACATGTATTGTTGTGAATCTTCATCTAGTAGGCGGCAATAAGAAGTACGTACTTTATCAGATAATTTATTAATCGTAACAAAAAATACAGAAAATTGTGAGCAATTAATGTAACAAATGTTCAAAATGACGTCCTTCCATATCGACACATTTTTCAATCCTTCTAAAGGAGTCATGTGCGCGCACAAGCATTTCAATTGCAATTGAATCGCACACATCACGTATGCGTTCTCGCACATTTTCGCGGGTTGTGAGCATATCGTGATAAACTTTGTTTTTTATGTATCCCCGAAGATTCCTGTCATCGCTTACTAGATTTTTATGACTTCATATCAAGCTCAGTATTTTTTGTCATTACAAATATTGGGATATTCGCCACAATTTGTTTAATAAAACCGTGCACGCTAGGAAAACTGTTTTATACGAAATATTATTATTTTTCTATGTAGAAGAAGAATATGAAATAAAAAATATGGGCTTCCATTTGAAAAAATGAAGTTGCTCTTCATCTCCCCCTTAAAGGGCCATTATGGAAAAATGTGCATGGCGCCATTAAATGTGCCCCTTCATATGAAGAATACTTTATATAAAACATTTTTTCATATTCCTACTGGTTTCCGTAATAATTGACTGTCTCCAGACAAATGGACCACCCTGTATATACAGTGTCCCGCGAATGATATGAGAACCTTGGGGGTATCAAGTCTCAGGAAACGAAATGGTACTACGTTCTTTGAGGTGTGCCGAATATAGAGAAGGACAGCGCGTAAGCGACAAAGAGGGACTGAACGTCGACGCGTTGCTATCTGCGAGTCCCGCCAGGCCCCTTATCCTGCCGCCCTTCGCCCAGCTGCGCTTCGAAGCGAGCCTTTGCTTCCCCCACTCTTCCCACTAACGCTGACGTGTACGGCACGGTGGGGGAAGCAAAGGTGGACTTTGCAGTACACCTGAGCGAGGGGTGGAAGGGTAAGGGGTCTGGCGGAACTTGCAGATGGCAACCCTAGTCGAGGCCGGCACAGTTCAAAAGGCTGTATAGCGATTACAATGTCAATGCAATTGACTTTTATTTTTCATTCTTTTTTTACAAAACTTTTACCAACGTATTTCTGAGATTTTTCTAAATAAAATCAATCTAAATACGGCATTATTCGGACCATATTTACTGTTTTAAAGCGTGATAATAACTCGCTGTGATAACTCGCTCTGTCGAGTTTGGTCTTTTTTAAATAGAGAAATCTCACAAATCTATTGATGATAGTTTCGTACAAGTGGAACTAAAGATGAAGAAATTATGAATGAAACTAACAACGTCTTGTTCAGTGATCGGTTCTTCAAACAGCTCAAATAATGCGATACCTAGAAGCGAATTCGGGTCTTTAAATCTCAAAATGAGAGATCTGGATGCGAATGCTGCACTGGACCTTTGAACTGTTATGTTTACATAGCTCAATCTCCGAGCATCAAGAAGCGAATTTGGGTCTTTAAATCTCAACATGCGTGTAGGTTATGTAAATATAATCACAATTCTATCGTGTTTAGAATAATTTTAATCAGAAAAATTTCACAAATACGTTGTTAAAAGTTCTGTAAGAAAAGAATGAAGAATAAAAGTTTTGTATTTGCGTTATCATTGCAATCGATACGTAGTTCTCGGATCGTGTTTCTTTGTAGCGCGATCGACCTCCCCCCTAGAGAGGTTCGTCCTAATCAGGATAAAAAAGTCACATCATCCGCATACCTGAAAATCACATCAATCGCGGGAAGCCTGCATAATGTATCCATGGTCTATCATACTTTTCGGTGGTCGCACGTATCTGTTTTCTCTGTAAAACGAGATTATCCACCGAGAAACTAAACGGAAGAGTTCAATTAAGGAAAAGATATGCCGAATGAAAATTTGTCTCATACTAACTGAGAATAAAAATTATTTTACAGTCACAGCGACGACATTCGTCTTTCTCGTATTATTTTCTTCGCTGCTGCAATGGTCAGAATTTCTTTGTCCTTAAAAATATCCTGATAAAGACAGAAACTTTACGTTTATTGTATGTCTAGATTTGCATGAATGATTCAATATTGATAATAAATAGACGAACACGAATATCTTAATCAAAAAGAAATTTTTAGTAATTTCTGGTGGAAATCACGAGCCTGACTCGTTATTATACGGGATTATTATATGGGGTTGTATTAATCCGAATTTTGTTAACAAATCCGCAGTCTATTAGTAATTATCTCGTCCAATATATTTTAAATTTAGATTGAAGCTGTCCCTTACTAAAATACTGTGGATTATTCAATGATGCACGTAACATACGTATAGACGGCGTAAAAAATGTACATTTCAGATATACAACGTCCCTTGTAAGAGCAATTACAAATTTCTAACGCCTTACGTATGACTGCGAGTAGATATTTCGTTTTTTTTTATCAACTAATATAAGGAAACAAAAATTTGCATACAAATTTATTTCCTTTATTAATGATACCATTGTGTCGAATGTAATATAAGTTTCTCTAAAGTAAGTTTCAATACGCTCGTTTATATCGGGACCAATGAATGGATAACACGAATGCTCGATTTGTAATATGTAAGTTGTAACACAACAGGATCGAAAACTATATAGAACATCGAAATGATGTTTCAAATATGTAAGCAATACTTTAGGCCAGATCTTAATTGGCAACGTATATTTGATGCAATATTTTAATCGATTAGAGCAGTGATGAGCAACCGGTGGCCCGCGGGCCACATTTGGCCCTTTAGCATACTGCCTGCGGCCCGCAGGCATTCGTTAACGATTTCCGATATATTGTTGTTACATCCCGGCTATTTTTTCTAGTATTCGGCAGTCTTCGCTGAACTACATCAGAAAATACAATCTACGTATAACGATCGAGTATTTACGTATTTTGCCACGAACTCGGATTCTCGAAAACTCAAAATCGAAAATGAATAGTTGGACATACGATTATTTTTTTACTTGTATAAAAATGAAAGTGCTGTTTGTTTGATAAGCAGTGAAAAATATCTGTGTCGAAGAAATATAATATTAACCCTTTGCACTCCGCACTATTTTTCAATTTTGTTGCCAACAGTTCCCTAGTATTTCAAGTGTTTTATTGAACCTTCGCAAGGTAAGGTCTAATAACACATAAATAACAAGGTGGAGTCTCTCTCTCTCTCTCTCTCTCTCTCTCTCTCTCTCTCTCTCTCTCTCTCAGACCACGACAAATGAATTTCATAAATAACCTCGTTTTTAATAAATTCGGGATAAAAAATAACACAGGATAAAAAGTAAACAAACAGATTTAATTTTATTCATATAAAAATTCTTTTCTAAAATCTGAAGCTGGGGTCTCTGAGACTCCACATTACCTTGCGAAGGTTAAAATTTACTTCAAAGGACTGACTTGAGACTGCTACTTATTTTAAACAATTCTTATATCTGTTTTTAACTAAAACACTGGACAATATTAAATAAATTAAATAGATTTTCGTTAACAGACATTATGAAAGTAAACCGATACCGGGTCGGGTATATCGGTGTGAACCACATTACTAATCCAGTTACAAAACTTCTTTATTATTTTTTTATGGGATTTTCACCAACTGATTTGTAGCATTTTTCTCTGATTAAAATCACGCTAAACCCGATATAATTTCAACTGTATTTAGTGGTTTAATTAACGGTATGGAATAACTTGAGGACATAGAAGAGGGTACCGAGTGAAAAAGAAAGAGAAGCAACGACCGCGACGGTCGGAAAAATGAAAAACTTATTGTACCTATTGTTTAAAATACCAATCAATTTTCTTTTTATACAACCTTTCTCAAGATATGTCACATTCTTCTCATTAAAATGAGTCGTGTAAAACCTCCAACGGGCTGGAGCTCCGTTAATTTGCAAAATTCTAGTCCAATTCTTTGAGAACTTTTCGAGATGTTAAGTTGTTTATGTAAACATATGCTATAGCATCTATATATAGCATATTATGTTACATATACAGTAATGTCTCTATTGACGCAAAAGCGTCGATCGTAGACGGGTAGTTATTTTCTTGAGCTTCAAAGGCCGAGCCGAACGTAGACAAGGACAGCGCATGTAAAACGAGACCACGCGCAGGCCTTTGAACTGTGCCGGCGACTGCGACTCTCCGCGGCCCTTTCTTTCTCATACGCTGTATTTTTTTAATCAGAAAAATGCCACGAATATATATTGATGAAAGTTTCATGAAGAAATAAGTAATAAGAAAAAAGATTAAATATTGGTGTTACATTGCGAGGACGCATGGGCCTTTGAACTGTGCCGACGACTGCGACTCTCCGCGTTGCATTAGTAGTGGTTCACACCGATATACCCGAGCCGAGATCAGATTACTACAGTGGAGGGGATATTTTTTTTTGCGTCAGGCGTGTACAGCCTTTTTGCGTCAATAGAGACATTAGTGTGTGATAAATTTTAAATTATGTTTTACATATACAGTAAATATGGGTCAAATTGTATCTTGTTTGGTGTCATTTTAATCAGAAAAATGTCACAAATATATTGGTAAAATTTCATTAAAAATGAGTAAAAAATTATGAAGTTTCAGTATTGCACTAGTATTGTCTCACTGATTCGCTATTTTTTATTGCGCCTTCCGTGTCCTGTTCCGATCTAAGTCACAACACAGTCCCGAGAATCGACTTAGAATGGTACATTACTGTATTAGGTTTTCACTTTGGGCCCACCGCAGTCCGCGGGTTGCTCATCACAGGAATAGAAAAACGAGACGTTCTGAATCGAAATGAGTGATAACTAGACTACGGATCTTTACATAAAACAACAAGTTTCTAAGGCAACCGAGAAAAATGGAAGTTAAGTGAAGATGTATTTTCCTTTCGAGTTATTGTAATAAATCAAAAGACCGATAACAATATCCTGAAATTCTTCAAATGTCTTCACATTTTTGAATTTCATCTATTCATTTTTGCCGTAAATGGATAGAAATCCGCAGTCTCGTGATAACCCAACCAATAAGTCAACGAGTAAATATGACAATACTAACAATGGTTTTAATCAGTTCTTAAAGCGCTACCGAAGACCGAATATGTCGAGTAACGCAAGCTGTGTTTCAGCAACAGTGGTTGTTTCGATGTGAGAGTATCCGATTAAGTAGTTTACATTAGCCTAAGTACGCCAGTATATAATTTGTGTGTCGGAGGATTCGCAGAGGATACACATTGCTTCTTCCTGGGAGGAAATGAGTCAGAATAGTTAACGTGTGTGATCGACGACAGCTATAATAACGAAACATTGGTAACAAGACCTCTTCGATTTTCAAATGCGAGAGCTAAAAACGATCTTTTGGATTCTTGCTGATTTTGTCACATTAACAAATAAGCGTTTCAAAACGTTTGCAAAATTCCCAGTAATACAATAACTTTTTCTCGTTTTCATGATTATATACTCAAAATTCATTTAAAGTACAGAGAAGCGCGATACAACATCGACAAATTGACCCGCAAAGACAAGTACCGATTAAAACCAATTTAATCGAATAATATAATCATTATTTTATTTTGTAATTACTCGAAACTAAATGTGAACGTAACAAAATTTACACTGTATGCCATGTATGCAATCAAGGTAATCAGGATTCGTGTGAAAGGACAGTCACGAATTTTTTATTTTGTCGAGCGTCGAAGCGGAAACGTTCGCGTCAAAAAGTGCTGTACGTGTGGCATCATTTAGTACTATACAATAAAATTCAAGTTACATTATGATGTTTAACAAGACTTTATACTTTCCTCACCTATAAGTAGTCCTGAAAGGCATAATTTCCAAAATGGGACTTACATCAGGGTGTCCCTTATAATGTTGTTACGAGCCAGGGCCGCGAGCAGCACAAGTGGCCGGCGAAGGGTTGTTACTCTAGGAATATGGTATCAATTTGTTAGTCAAAGTACGCCGGCGAACCCAATGCGGAATTGGGAAGCCGCTAGGATTATACATAGACAGCGAGGACGAACTTGACGCGAAGTCAGGGAGCCTCTAGGCATGAAGTCAAGCGCAGACTAACCCGATGCGAAACCGGGGAGCTGCTAGGAAGTTGTAGAACGACGCGGACGAACCCAATGCGAAATTGGGGAGCCGCTAGGAGGTTGGATAAAAGCACAGACGAACCTGATGCGAAATCAGGGAGCTGTTAGAATGCGGACGAACCCGATGTGGAATTGGGGAGTCGTTAGGATAGTATAGTTTTTGTGGACGAACCTGATGCGAAAGTAGGGAGTCGCTAGGATAGTTAGTAAGCCTCGTAACTAGTATATTATCTTTTATCAATAAACATTAAGGAACATTAAGGAAAGATGCCGGAGATTCAATACATAGAATTATTTATTAAATTAAGAAGGAAATGAAAAATGTGTGACAGGTGACGATTTAACTCGTCATTCTCAGTTAAAACGTTAAGATTAAAATACATTTCTGTTGCTCTACTATCAACACCCAGCCGTGTAACAAACATAAATGTTCCTGTTTCTTCTAGGAAATGATTAAAGCCGAAGGAGAATCATTGTTGCTGTGAACAAAAATCGTAGGTCAAAGGATTAAAAATAACTGTAACTAGCTGTACCCGCGACTTTGTCCACGAGCAATAACAAATCCAAAAGTTATAAGAAGAAACGTGTCCAAAAGAGGACGAAAAAGTCGTCTTTGATCACTAATGACGTCACAACTTTTGAACGAATGGACTTTTTCGAATGTGGATTTCTCCTAAACCTTCCCGAAGAAACGCTGCGTCTAATGGCTCAAACCCCAGCTTTCTACGTTCAGCCGTTCTCAGTTGACGCCGTCACAAACAGACAGACAGACACGATTTTATTGTACAGGGTGTCCCAAAATTCCTGCACATTCTGGAAATGGGAGGTGCAGGAATTTTGGGACACCCTGTATATAGAGATAAAGATAGAGATAGAGATGTATCGAATGAAAAATAATTTATTGATAAAAAAATTATCTACCAATTAGTTTACAGTTGGGCGTTTCAGCTATTCATAAGAGGGATGCGTGTTATGAACGTCGAGGCCGATTCATTTCTTGTGGCTGCCATCGGCGAAACGTTAGAACACGGGAAACCATCAGTGCATTGGTGCACAGTTATTGAAAAAGGCAGAAAAAACCAATAATAAAACGGAGGATCAATCAGAAAAAGCGCGCAACTATAATGAAAGTTGCTCTGTCGGAACGCTGTATTCCCGTAACGAATCTTTCCGGTCGACGTGACCCATGCTTCGTCGTTTCAACATTCTTCCAACTCCTGCCCCTACCGTTCCATACCTCGCTTCCGCGACCCCAGTACAGGATTGACAGAACCAATTAGTGGTTTCGTCGATTTTTCACCATTTCTGTGGAGCAACAATACCCCGGAGAGAGGTATCGAGTTGGTAAAGGTTAAAAAGCAAAAATGAACGGGCTCGAACCGACTGTAAAATCGGAATTCGGATAGGGGTGAGTAAAAGATAGGCTAATGAAAATAGAGTCGATGTTGTATAGACGATGGCGAGTCGAATGAAACCTTAAAAGTACGATAGAAATTCGATACATCATCCTTCTACGTACACCGCGCAGCCATACTCGCGATTCAAAACACAATTTTCCTATGCGGGTGCTGAGGAGATTTCACATTTCATTTTCCTTACTTTTGATCTAGCAAGCAAGATCGAACGTGAGATTTAGACACGGTCGGCTGCAAAAGCTCTTAACACTCGTCGTGATGCGACGCGACGATCCCACAATTATTTGGGTGTCGTTGAAAACCACTTCGAGACCTCCGTGAGCAAAACCCTTGACAGAGCAATTTTAACCAAACAAGCACTTGTGATTTCCCTGCGAATAGCTGTCTAAAATTGTCTAGACATATGCAGTGTCTGGGCCTGTGCTCCGATCAAATAGAACACTGTCATTCTCGAGTTATTTATTGGCATGCTTGGCCCTTAGAATTCGTTACGGACTTGGGTACGGTTGAAAGTTGAATGTCTTATTTCGTATCAGGAAAACAGATCGGCCGTACCCTAACCGACGACAATTAACGCATCGCAGGCCCACACTCAGCGGAAAGGAGACACCAGTTTCGGGGAAAGATCCTTGAACAAGAGATCATTGTGGAGTATCTGACGAGGCCTTCTTGAGAAAATAAAATCAGGGAGTCAGTAGGCGTTCCACAAATTTTAGATTACGCCCCAAACTGCTGATTCGTCCTCTGTTTATCCAAAGAAATGATCTCTTCCCAAGCTTTGGTACGAAATTGCAGGAGAAGTAGGATTTAGAACTCTAAGATCCTTCGACGAAAATAGTACGAACCCTCATCAAGAGCATTCTAAACAATAGAATGCTACAAAAATCCCTTTTAGAACAGTGTTAAATTTTAATTGAACTGAACTTGAACTTAACTTTAATTTAACTTTAACTTAACTTGAGCTTGTGTGTGTGAACTTGAACTTGTACTTGAACTTGTGCTTGAACTTAACTTGTGTTCTAGAATGTACAGGAGTGCGACACGTGCCTCAAGCATGTG
>CM052316.1:14274162-14292468 GCA_028455605.1 Lasioglossum malachurum | reverse complement strand
AGTTGCTAAAACCGGCCTATACCATCTTCCAAGATTTGGACGACGCGATCGCTCCGGATGGTTCTACGAATGGTGGCTCGGTGCCCCTCGTTAGAACATACTCAAACAGAAAGATTACAGTTAAGATCTGAGTCGGATTCGACTTCATTAGCTACAGTAGCATCGCGCGCGCCTGTATTGTTTGTCGCGTCGCGATTATCTTTTCCGACTTTACTATGTATAGTAGTTTATATTTAAAGCTGTGATTGTTTATACAACTTTCTAATATTTCCTAACTAATAATTAATGTTAGTAATATATTCATAGAATTAATAATATTAATATTAATGTATATAATTATATATATATATATATATATATCTATATATATACATATAACTATCTCTATATATATAACTAATATTTTCGTATCAGAAAATATATTATACCTTTTTTATTAATATTCAAATTAATTATGTTGACCTGTTAACATTAGTTAATAATACATATACGTACAAAATAGAAATTTTTTAAAGTTTATTACGTATGTGACCTTTACATTACTTAATAGAACTTACATACATATACAGGGTGTTTCACGCAATTGTTTCAATTCATAACTCCGTCATTAATACTATAACAGACCTACAAAACGTAGACCTGTTACGAAGAAACCCCTGCGAAACCTCCACCTGTCATATGCGAAACTAGAATCACGTAACATACCAACGGCTCCCCGTCAACACAACAACACCGCCCGTTCCGCACCGACCCCGCACCCAGGCCCGTATTCCAACGGGAATTCAAAACCGAAATTTCGAAAATGTCAAACCGAAAACCAGCAAATTACCTCCCCGCACAACCATCCCTCGTCACCAAACAACCCTTATAAAAGGCGCCGGGAATAGAGCAAAGATACCTGAGTCTACCTGTGGATATCCAGGAAACAGTACGCTCGCCTTCACCAGCTCTGTGAGTATCTTCCCTGTAACCGATCTCCGAGTTCCCGACCGCTGACTACGAGCTCGTTCGCCGTGCGAACCTCGTGTCAACGGCATCCTGGTACACCCCAGTGCGTCACCGGTGATTTCGCGAGGCGCGTCGTCCCCGAGATCAGAACCGACGGATAGGAAGTGGTGTGTCACCCTGCGACTCCGCCGAAGAACCTGCTACCCTCATACCCTGAATTCCCGCCAGTGAGAGCCATGCTCCACTGTCACTGCCCGATGCGTCATCGGTAATTTCGAGAGACGAGTCGTCCCCGAGATTGGCGAAACAAGAAGCGGTGCGTCACCCTTCGACTCCGCCAAACCTAGCCCCTGCTCTGCATCCTGCATCCCGTCGGTGAGAACCGCGTTCCACTCTACCTACTCCGGTGCGTCACCGGTGATTTCAAGAGACGAGTCGTCCACGAAATCGGTCGAACGAGAAGTGGTGCGTCACCCTTCGACTTCACCAAAGAACCGCCTAGAGCGTCCTGAAAGTACGGTGTGTCACCTACAGCCCCGCCAGACGAGTCGTCTACGAGGTCGGTCGAGCGAGACTGGGTGCTTCACCCTTTTGAACTCACTGAAGGACTGTTCGGAGGAGACTTGAGGGCCGGTGTGTCATCGACCTCGAGGATCCGCTGAACCCGGCCTAGGTAGGGCTATCACAGCGATAGCCACGATCGAACTCCCTCCCCTCACAACAATCCTGCCTTCGGTATCCTCTAGACGCAGGTAACACCACCGCGTCCGGCCCCGTCCAGTTATCCAATATCGCGGACACTGCACCCTCGAGAACGCGCACCGCATACGCTAACAACGTAGCCGGGAACCACCGCACTCTCAGAGTCGCCAAGCAGGGAGTATCATTAGATATATACAACACTCGTCACATTATTTCGTAAACCCTGTACCAATCCCGTTCCCCGCCGCGAATCCTCTCCTCGCCATCTCGAACCCTGGATCGGCGAGCTATATCGGCAACGAGGAGTACCGCCGCGAGGAAGCCGTATCACGAGAAACCAGGACCGTTACAATACATTTACGTAAAAATGTCAAAGGAGAAAGATAAATAGTTCGAAGAAAGAATTCGTAGGCCCTTATTAGATTTTTTTAGGTGCAACTTTGCATGTGCAATATACGATTGCATCATCTTTTTAAATAGAAATGCATATTTCTTGTTGCACTAATCAATTCCTCTGTTCATTCTACGTAAAAAATTATTAGGGTGCCATGACAAAGAAATTGTTAGTTCTCGAAATATTTTCAAAACCTGTCTTTATTGAAGAAGATACTCAAGCGCTTCACGACAATGTAATAAACGTAAACGCCGTTTCGACATTGTTGTTATAACAGAAACTGATTTATAATGAGCATCTTCTTCGATAAAGGCAGGTTTTGAAAATATCTCGAGAACTAATAATTTTTTTGCTATGGTATACCCCTTAATAATTTTTTACGTAGGATGAACAGAGATATATGCAAAATATATACAAAAGTATGCATTGCTATATAAAGAAATGATGCAATTGTTAATTGCACATGCACAGTTGCACCTAAAAAAATCTAAGGGCCTACGAATGTAGCATTCTTCGAACCATTTATCTTTCTCTTTTGATATTTTTTCGTAACGGAGTTATGATCTGAAACAATTGCGTGAAACACCCTGTATGTATACATATGAATATGCACATGCACATTAATACATATGTATTAGAAAATCTACAAATTAAAAATTTCGAAATATTTAGCAATTTTATATTTGCATAAACAATTAAAAATATTGATTAATAAGATTGTTGTACAACTCAACAAATATTCGGATGATCGTTTAAGAAAATATTATTTACGATTTTTTAAAAATTCTGGACTTGTTGTATGAATATAATGCGGCAACATTGCACTTTTGAAGCTGACAACGCTGTAAAATCTAGCGTCCTCAGACACACACTTTTCGTGTTGTAACGTCATGTAGTTCACTAGCTGACCGTTCCATTTCGATAGAGTCCGCTGTCGTACTAGGGCATTTTCTACAGAGTCGGTAATTCAGAACCGGTGACAAAAAAATGCATTGTCTGCAATGTCTGTAGTCTGTACTGATCTTAAGTCTGTGTCCTATATCTCCTCTGTGGAGACTGCTACCACCGACGAGATCTCGTCGGTGCTGCCACAGGCCCTGTGCTATTCACTTATTCAGCGAACAGGCAAGTGGGCACTGAGATAACATGGAACTTACAGTAATCTGAAATACCACATCGCTAAAAGTTCTAAATAGTGCCAAAACATCGTCTGAAATATGACGGAGAATGTAACATTTAATAATAATCGATATGGTTTCGTGATAATGCGCCTTCTCATCCATCCGTCGCAACTAGAATCTCCTCAGTGATTCCTCAGATATTCCCCTGTATATACAGGGAGGCCCACATAACTCTTAACAGCTCAATATCTCGAAAACTATGCCATCGATTTTAACACAACCGGACAAAGTTGAATGGTAAAATGGGGCTCATACTACACCAAAAAAATTTTTGTTTTTATGTAATTTTTTTTAGAGATACACGAAGGTCACCTTCATTTTTTTAAGTGGAATGAGGTATTTTTTAATACATCAATCGATGCAGCTGGAAATTCGTTATAAAAAAATACTAACCTATGTATGTCGGAAAGTTAGTAGTTGAGGAGATATTTCAATTTAAATAACTCTAAACCGCCATTACTGCCGTACACAGTAAGACGTTATCGTTTACTTGCTAGTGTAACGTCTTAGTACGACAGCAATGGTGTTTTAGAGTTATTTAAATTGAAATATCTCCTGAACTATTAACTTTTCGACATACATAGGTTAGTATTTTTTTTTTATAACAAACGTCCAGCTGCATCGGTTGATGTATTAAAAAATACCTCATTTCATTTAAAAAAATGAAGTTGACCTTCATATCTCCTTGACGTCTCCAGCTATAAAAAAATTCATGACACCAGATTACGAGCGCCTCGATATCAAGTAAGTTCAGTCTGATGCATTTTCTTCTATCTTCAAAAGCAAGCGATTTATTCAGGTGACCTGTTTATAGTGCCCCACCCTGTATACTATAATTGTCTATGTGAATATAATAGACGAGAGCCCCCTCTATCTTTTGACTCAAACCTGAACTAACTCGCATGTTTAGTTTTTGCGTAATACTTCATTTTTTATAAGAATCATGCATTTTTACAAAAATCAATGGTTTTCGAAAACGTGGCGCGACAGTGCAATTTTACTATCGGATTTGGTTTTAGAGTGATCAATTTTATAAGAATCACTCAATTGTAATCATTTAACATGAAAAAAGTTTAAATTTGTTGACGGTATATGTAAAAAAATTCGTAAGTAATTATTTATCATTTCGTATCTCACGCTTTCTTGCGTAACACCAGATATAAATTATACTATCGGAGGGATAAGTCTAATGTGTGTGTTGTGTTGAAAAGAACAAGTAATTTTAAGAAGACATTTTATGTATTTTCTGTTTGATTTAACGAGAGAGAGAGAGAAAAAAAATTGAGAATAAACTTAATAATATATTAATGATATGACTTTTAAAAGAAATACACATACACAATTCAGACATCGTAAACATCGATAAATTTTAAATTTTCATTTTGGGCTGAAATGCAAAAGTATTGAAAAGTTCCTTTTCTATTTTTTTTTCATGTAATCCTTACCATTTTCAGATTTTTCAAAATCCTTTGTGCACATCATTTACTAAATCAATGTTTCTAATTGCTACAAAAAGTGAAGTTGTTTTGTCGAATATTTAAAAAGTTATTATGATTTAGAGGGCTTTCAAATACTTTCACGTGAGCCACTGTATATTTCAATAAAAGTCAGAGGGAGTTTTAGAAAATAAGATGCACTAAAAATAAGTAATGATTATAAGAGATCACAAAACAAGTAATTTTGATACCTTGCCTTGGTAGATCTTATATCAAACTTGCTGTAAAATTTAGAAAATTGAAGATGTCATTATATGATTTCTCCTCTATTAAAATCATTAAGAGAAGAAACAACATTCAATTTAGTTTCTATTTCTTGCAATCGATGCAGACAATTTTTATTTTGCATAAAGATTCGCAGTCTACTTGTAACTTTTGGTGGAAGATTTGGTAATTTCTATATCTCGTTATCGTGCACCCACACAAACACACACATCTCAGATCAACGGAGACACATTTAAAAAGCGCGATCGTGAAGTTATTTACATTTATCAATCTTGCACCGTACTGTGACGATCCGCAGACCGCCGCCAGAGGAACTCCACTAAACGGTGACTATCATTTCGTTTTATTCCGTGTCTAAATTAATTTCTTCATCAGAATATCGTTTCCAGAAATATTTAAGTTTTGATTTTAAAACACCTCGGGAATGATCGAAACATTTTCAGAACGGATAAAAATGAAAATTGAAAAAAACGATTTGGATTCAGCAACTTTTTCAAAATTCAGCTCTTCTTAATAAATATAAATAATTCTCCTCAAATTCAATAGCGTTCGCTTTGAATTGTAATGTGATTTACAATAATTTAATAATTCGAGAGCCGAAGAACCAATTTTGTGATGAGTAAATATATCACTCAAGGTCAACAAAAGTTATGTAAAATATGATTATGTGAATCGCGTATCCTGTAATTTTATTATTTCATTTCTAATTTTTTAAATTTATTTCAGACC
The DNA here is from genome assembly GCA_028455605.1 of Lasioglossum malachurum. Lineage (NCBI taxonomy): Eukaryota > Metazoa > Arthropoda > Insecta > Hymenoptera > Halictidae > Lasioglossum > Lasioglossum malachurum. Next base: position 14,286,793 of record CM052316.1, on the reverse strand, counting down.
ATGGACAACATTAAAAACATGAACATTTTGGTCACCGGAGCAGCCGGAGGTATTGGCCTTTATTACGTACAGTACATGTTGAAAAATGGAGCTAAGGTAATATTTTCGCATATATTTTTATAACTATTAAATCGATAATCTGGAATAGTGGATTAAAATCCAAATTATTTATTTAATCAATAAACGGGGTGACAATTTCTTTCGCGAGCAAAGCTATAAATTAGAAATGAGATTACCATATAGCAAACTACTGATAAGTTAAACAAATTACAATTGTATAAACGAGTGCAGTTAATTATTTTAGTGGCGTGCAACAAAAATTTTCGAAACAAGATGAAAGAAGTTATATGCATGGATGTACTGTTTTCCGTTGCATTTAATTGCTTAGCATTTTTGGGAATCAAAAGTATACTCAACTTTTTAGATTGTTTCCCTCCTCGATTTGCCCACATCTACCGGTATCACAACCGTAGCTGATTTGGAAAAAGAATTTGGAAAAGGAAAGGCACTGTTCTTCCCGTGTGACGTGACAAATGTTAAACAATTCGAAGGTACGATCTTCAATTTTTTAAATTCATATACGTGCAATTTCTGAGGTCCTATTTTTGATAAAAAAAGGAATTAGGATTTATGACTAATTACATACGCTTATCAAAATTGATTAAATGTACACTTTAAACACATTATCTAAACTTACAATTTACAAAGATAAGATAAGAAAGATTAGACAGTTTTTCTCAAAGTAAAAATGTCATGACTGGACAGCGGATCTTTATGCAAAATAAAAATTGTCTGCATCGGTTGGAAGAAATAGAAACTAAATTGAATGTTATTTCGTCCCTTAATGATTTTAATACGGTAGAAATCATATATTGACATTTTCAATTTTTGAAATTTTACTTGTCAGCTTTAATTTTGTATAGAGCGGTCTTATCGCTAGGACGCATAGTTTCCGAGATATAAGCGAAAAACCGAAAAAGTGGACCTTCTATGTACTTCCTGCAATCCGCTCACCTCCTAGGAGTGGGGTCTTTTAGTATGTCTACCTCCTAACTAGTCCAACCAAAGTCCCAAAGTTAAAAATTGTGTTCCTTTTATTTCCCTGTACACCCCCCTCATGAGCATTCATTGACTGGACTAATAACAAAATTAATACTTGATATTGCCGCCCTTTGCTAGTATGTATTACTGCTTTCAGATGTCTTTGTATGAACTTTTCAATATAATCATTACTAATTTTTTTAAATTCAGACTGTAACCCAGACATGTCAACTAGGCCTCCGATTTCTTAAAATTAAATTTATAAAATGCGTTTCTTCTTTATATCGGATCTTTTTTTTATTGCGGCCCGAAAAGTCGGAAGAAACTGTAGTTACAATAGTAGGTGGTTCAATTCGTCTTATACAATATACTGTCAGCTTTTATAAAATCAGTCAGCATTATGAAATGGAAAATACATTTAAATATTCAAAAAATCAAAATATTTTCTTTATTTTCTGTCGGAAAATGATTTTTTTCGAAATTTTATATAAAATTTATATACAGGGAGGTCCGTTTAAATAAGGATACCTAAATATCTCTTCAGGTTATTGTGATGCAATAAATATTTGTTACGTAATGTGCATGGTGCCAAGGTACCGAATATCTGGCAAGATCGAGGTCATCGATATTTTTTTATATGTATAATAAATAAAACGGTCATATTAATTCCACTAATTTTCATGTTTACCTCTTTCCACTGAGTGTCCACTTATTTTTGTCCCTAACTGAGTATTTCTTGATTTCTTTCAACGCCATTGTACAAACATAATATATTAGCAGGTTGATATACCATAAAAATATGTGATTTACGTCAGATTAGTAATTGAGCAACAATGTTATAAACAATATATGTAAAATATATCACAGTTAAAGAGTAGCAAAATTTAAGAATATTGTAATATTTTTAATATAACAAAGTCATTAAGGGATGAAATCAATTTTTATTTTATTCCTGCTTCCCACAATCAGTACAGAACATTTTTATTTTACAAAAAGATCTGCTGTCTAGTTATAAAATTACGCATGCAATTATCCACTCATATACACATCTTGATACATTTACCATTCAATAATAGGATCATAATTCTGTTACAGAGACTTTCAAGAAGGCTGCACACGCCATGGGCGGTATCGACATTGTTATCAACAACGCCGGTACATTAAATGACAAGAACTGGCAGTTGACCGTTGCCTTGAACGTCGTGAGTGAAATAAAATCCAGTTTTATTGATTTACATACTACGCATTTTAAAGCTATTCATCTAGAAAGATAATTTTATTAAATTTGTTATCAAATTGCACAAATTAGGAAAAACATCGCAGTGGTGTTTGAGATTGTCCTTAAGATAACAGTTGAATGACTTTTAGAAAATGATTGAACCGTAGTACTTATAATTGCGTCCCATCAAAATCACCGACAATTTAATAGCTTTGCCCGACAACGTTTTTGACCGATAACAACTTTAGTGGACGGCAATATTATCCGATAGTATGCGGTATCCGATAACCAACCAATCCGATAACTTCTGACAGTGTAATAATTACAGTAATGTCCGATTATAAGACCTGCTGTGAAAACTTGATTGTATGTCCCTACGCTGCACATTCCACTGGAGGGCATACCCCGCCAGGGGCCGAGAAGCTCGAGCTGCCTCGGCCGCCGAGCAATGTAAACACGCCGTGTAATCGGATACCAGGCTGGTATATCGGTAGAAACTACGATCGGCGCGGTCTTTGAAGCCACAAAAATGTAGTGTCCTGTTTTGATCTAGGTCACAACCACGAACCTAAAGGACTGAGCGTAAAATAGGGTTTTAGGCGAGAAGGGGGTCCGAGCGAGTGGGGAGGGATGGTTGACTGTGGCCATCTTGTATGGGTGTAGGGATCATGGCGCTAGTGTCGCCATTCCCCTAGGTCGCGCCTAGGGAGATTACCGATAGGGAGTTGGCAGTCATACTCCTAACCGTTTCTCGTAGAGACCGTTTCACTAGGCGTACCTAGTACAGTTCGAATTATTCGTTAGATAAGATAAAACGTGTCGAACACACTTCCAGTCGTACTGAGTCTCGTTGTACATAATTTCCGTAGTACCGATACTGCGGACGTACTCAAGTTGCTAATAAAGCATTATATAAATCGTTCTCGTTGAACCGCAAATACCGTGAGTTTATTAAAGTCCTAACCACGTGATTCCTTGTGAACGTAGAGTACGTTATTCGGTACCTTCCCCGAAGCTTCATCTATTCTCCGTTGTGAGAATACGGCACATTCCTACATGGGACCACACTGTAGTGCGCTCTGTAGACGACTTTAAGTACTAGTGTAGCGTCTGTACTACATCACCGACGAGATACTGTTAAATACTGCCAGCCTTACGGGAGTTGGTGAGACGCGAATTTTCGGTGTTCTCTTACGCCCTCTAGGACATATTCTGGCTCCAGCCAGAGAAGCAGAAGGCCACCGACGGCATTTTGTCGGTGAAGAAGACCACTGAGGAGATTTTAGTCGCGTCGAATCGGTGAGAAGGCGACTTATCACGAAACCATATCGATTATTATTAAATCTTACATTCTCCGCCATATTTCAGTCGATGTTTTGGCACGATTTTGGCACTATTTAGAACTTTTAGCGATGTGGTATATCAGATCACTGTAACTTCCACGTTATCCCCGCGCCCGGTCGCGCCCGGTTTCCCGTTTCGCTGAATAGCACAGGGGCTGGCAGTCTTTAATAATATTTCGTCGGTGACTACATTTTTAGCATGGAACAGAACCTTACATAATACACACTGGCATTTTTACAAATTAATGTATATCAACGCGAAGAAAACACAAAGCCACGACGATTCATCAACTTTACCGCATGTGTACCGGGCACAACATGGTTCTGGCTGGTTCTGGCGTACCGCGACCGCGTGTATTGTACAGACCACGTGTTAGAGACGCTACACTAGTATTTAAGGGTGCCGATCAGGCTCGAGCGAGAGTGCGGTGGCACACTCGCACACCGCTAGATAATGTATACGTACACGAGGTCCCAAGGGTCCGGCCCTTTACAAATCACGTCTCGCTAAATTTGTCTTGCACATTTGGGGCCCCTACGTAGTCAGAATCGCTAGATGAAAGATCAATGTAGCGCGCGAGTTTGCCAAAGTACTCTACTTTTGCGTTTTCGCGGCGTAATTTGCATTATTCGGCAGCATGATGTCTGCCCCGAAGCTCTGTCTGTTTGCTTCCCCCACTCTTCCCTCTAACGCAAGCTAACGAGTAGGTATGGGATCAAGATCAATATGTACTCACGAATCCGAGTCAAGTTCAATAACCAAGTTTCATTTCATGGGTTTCGATTACTACTTAAAAGCAATAAAAGTTTCAATGATTATACTTGAAAAGTATTCATTGTATACAAGTAGTAATCGAACATCGGAATGAGTACTTACAAGTTTCGAAAAGATACTTATAAGTACTTCGATATTGAAAGTAATCGAAACTTTCACGAGAGTAGTACGCGAATCTCGGAAATCAGACTGCATACATAAATAGATTTTGATCTTCTCTTATTTCTTCTATTTTGTATATATATATATATATACAATGAACACGTGCGCGTTTTTTGTCTGCTATAGCAACCTTTTAAGGTATATGTACCGCCAGTGGTCGGGCCTGTCCGGAGGGTCCCTAGCTGCCTATAAAAAAATACAATTTAATTTATTATTTGTTATGAGAAATAATCATCATTCAGGAGTAGCTTGGCACGTGTTTGCGTGCGTTTCAATGCGTCTTACGGCTAACTGCAAAACGTGTGTTGTACCGAAGAAGTTGTGCTGAGTGCGTGATCTGGAAGCCTCTAGCATACATTTATTAAACTGTCGAGTGCAAGTGCACCGGCCATCATATTCGACATATATATATATAAATCCGCAGTTGTGTAATTATTAATATTTAGTATATAGAGAGTATTAAGTAAAAAGTTCAATATTTGTCAATACAAATAATAATTTAAATTGTATTTGTAAATAACAATTAACTTTATTATTTTAAATAATTCATTTCGACTTGCTCAAATAATAAATAATTATTTTTGCTTTTTATTTGAATATCCGAATAACAAATAACTTGTTATTTAAATAATTATTTATTTAAATAAATTTACTTATTGCCCAATACAGATTATATATAGGCCAAATAACAATACACCTAAATTCTGTTTACATTTTTTCAGTATTCATACAGTTTTGATTGCGTATTTCATTTCGAAATTTCAGCAGTTAATCATTAATCAATTATCCGATTGACGATTAATAATTGTTAATCACAATTAATGACTAAAGTAGAAATTTAATCGTTAACCGCAATTAACGACTAAATTAGAAGATTAATTGTTAATTGCGATTATAACGATTGAAGTAGAAATTTTGTCGTTAATCGTTGATTTTTTTGCCCAACTCTGGCTTGCAAGAATACGGAAATTCGTAACGATATTCATAAAAATTTCTATAGTTTCGAAACTGTTCGACCAAGATTCGAGTATACTTGCAAGTATTATTTACGTTTACCACAGTACTCGTGAAGGGTTCGAAACTGTCTGGCAAAGGCTCGAGTATACTTGGGAATACAATTTTTTTTCAAAGTACTTATAGAGAGTTTTCGAATTCCATCAATCAAGGTTCAAACCTGTTTGCAAGGTACTTGATCCCATCCCTATTAACGAGTCGTACGCGTCAGCGTTAGTGGGAAGAGTGTGGGAAGCAAAGGCGGACTCCGTGGCGGGGCTGGGCGAGGGGTGCAGGGGTAAGGGGCCTGGCCCGCGCGGGATATGGTAACCCTGGTCCCTACGCTGCCCATTCCACTGGGGGGCATACCCCGCGAGGGCTGAGAAGTTCTAGCTGCCTCGGCCGCCGAGCAGTGTAAACACGCCGTGTAATCGGATACAAGGCGAGTATATCGGTGGAAACTATGTTCGGCGGGGTCTTTGAAGCCACAATTATGTAGTGTCCTGTTTTGATCTAGGTCAAACACAGAACCGAGAGAGAGAAATGATTTACAGTCGGACATTAATGTATATTTTTATACAAAAGTAAAAGTGTTAGTGCAGAATAGTTAAAGAATAAAATGTCAGCACCGTCTTTACAAACGATATTACTATCAGATAAAATTGTTGTCGTGGTTGGTTAAAGACGTTGTCGGCCAAAGTTATTGTCGATCAAATCTAGAATCGGTGAAATATTGTCGGTAATTATCATGGGACCCCTTATAATTAACATTAAACGATGGTAGTTACCCCTACCTTTAGCGTCCATTATACTTTTGTACTTCTACTGAACGAATTGCATTAGCTATCAATTAAGGCAATTCCCATTGAAAGAAATCGTACGATCATTCAATTTGGATTTCAGGGTGGTGTGATCCAAGGATCTCTCCTCGCCATGGAGCTGATGCGCAAAGACAAAGGTGGCAAGGGTGGTGTTATCGTAAACATTGCGTCTATCGTAGGCTTCGACATCAGTCCCGATTGGCCAGTTTACTGTTCCAGCAAGCACCAAGTGCTGGCATTCAGTCGTTGCCTTGGTGTAAATTAATTAGAAAGCATAATATTTAACAAAATACGTGTTAGTATTCATTTCGATCTTTATTAAAATTTGAATGTTTCAGGGATGGTACGAAGAAACCGGTGTCCGTGTTCTCGTAATGTGCCCTGGTGTCACGACAACCAACTTGTTCGATAACTTGGAGTCGCTTCCGCTCGACTTTGTCGACAAAAACAAGATGAAGGAGGATTTGAATTCATATCCCATCCAGGGGTGAGTTAATGTCATTTTAAGCAGTTTAATCCGTAGGCTGTCACGTCGATATTTTCTGACCAGACTTAAAAAGACATAATCAACTACACGAAATTTAATTAGAAGGTTTAAAAGTTCCATAAAAACACTGCTTGAACAATTATTATTTAACAGTTATTTTTTTACTTTTAAATTTGTTGTTCGAAGAAAACAGTTATAAATCCACTGAAACTTTTCCGGAGAAAATTACTTTTCCGGAAATGAGAAAAAGTTCCAGTAGGAGAGTAACAGTTATTCTGCTTTAAAAAAGTTAAAGTACTTTCAAACAAATTTACCGGTTAATATTACAGTAATCGCGCAAAACCTGTCGATCGAATCTTGTCGAGTACCTACCCACTCCACTCCCAGCCAACGTCGCATCGAGACGCACGGTGGCGATGATTGATCTCGGCTCGGGTATATCGGTGTGAACACCACACATTGACTCGAGTGAATCGAATTTTCAAACTTCTTAGTCTTCATTATTTTTTCATGGGACTTTCACTAACTTATTTCTGGAATTTCTCTTATTAAAATGATACCAAACTCGATATAATTCCAACTGTGTTTAGTGGTTTAATCGACGATCGAAGTTTCGAAGGCAACGAATAACGTGTGCTGGCGGCGGCGACACGCTTCGGTCACCCGATCCGTATCTCATTCTGTCCTTCTCTATGTTCGGCTCTCTATTGAAGTCTCGCTCGGCGCGATCGACGTATAAACGCAGTCAAAAAATATACCACCACTCGAATCCTGTCGCTCGAGTCCCCGGCTGCTCGACAGGATTCGCGCGATTACTGTACATAGGTTTGAGGCTGGAACCATGAATCATTCTATAGAATTCTAGTTATATACAAACATATGCAGGTGAGATGGAATATGTTGAGGTTTCCGCGTTCACAAGGAATAATAAATAATGATTCAGTAATACTTATTTAGTCAACTCTATGATGAGGTCCGAGTTACATTTACAAGTTGTGAACATAATGGGACGAAAAGAAAATATCTTTATTAGAGTTAAATATAACTAGAATTAAATGCTGAACACTGAACGTATACTATGCACATAAGAGTACTTAAGAGAAGAATAAAATAATTTCACTACTTGTATATATATATGTATATATATATATATACAATGTATATTTAACCCGTTTTCAATCCCTTAAATAATGCTAAATTTAAAATATCTGTTAAGAAATAAATGTTCCTTAAAAACTTTTATTAACCAAGTATAAAATAACTGTTAAAATTGAACTTTTATAACAGAATTAAAGTGTTAATGTACAAAGTTAACTTAAAGCAGAAAAGAAATAATTTTAAAGTTTAAAGAGAGAGTTCAGAAAATAACTTTTATTTATAAAAGTTTACAGTTTCATTCACACACAAGCCCTGCATAAAACCAATGTAACTGTAAACTTTACATCACGAGACCAAAAATATTTGTCTTTCTATTATAAATTATTATTTATTTGGTATGTAATCTAGTAGATTTGAACGAGGAGAGCTGAGAAATCGAAGTTTTAATTCTGCAGGATCACTGGTTTGTAAGTTATGGATGCTTAAAGTTGAGCAATTTGGTGTTTTTGACAGGTAAGTGAGCCGCTAGGTGGTGTGCAGTGACGGTCGAGCGCCGCTTACCGAGCAGAGCCGCTAGGTGGCAGCACAGGCATGCGGTAATATCGCTAACGTAGAGGAAATACACCTTAGAAAATGTTTGAGACAAATATCTTGGAAAATATTTACAAAAGAATATAGACGTATGAATACATTGTTGGGCCGGCCTGACGGCAGTCCATTGCCGTCCCGCACGTATCTAATCCCTATCTAATCCCAAAATTGTAAGTTGCCCCAAATTGTATTTTTTTAATTCATTTTTACTAAATCTTACCCAGACTAACCCAGACCTAACACTGATCACAAACCAGTTACAACTATTCATAAATCTGTACTTTTTGTAAACATTTTCCAAGATATTTCTTCTATGTTAGTGATATTACCGTTTGCTTCTGCTGTCACTACACACTACGTAGCGGTGCACTTACCTGTCAAAAACACTGCGAACTGCTCAACTTTAAGCTTAACTTATGAACCGTTGATGTTGCAGAATTGAAGCTTCGATTTCTCAGCTCTCCTCGTTCAAATCTACTGGACAACATACCAAATAGATAATAATTTTTGGTCCCGTAAAGTGAAGAGCATCCAATGTAATTTATGCGATGAAATAAAAATTGAAAAATTTTTCAACTCAAAAATTCATTCTTTAATCTGGACAAATAATCTCGTCTGCCATGTCTGACAGACATGAACACGAAGTTGAAGAAGCGATGATTACTTGTTGGATTTTTCTTTGAACATACTTGTGACATAACGATGTGAATGTTTACTTATAATTTTTGTTCGTTATCCCAGACCCGAGAATGTAGCGAAAGCAATGGTCTCACTGATCCAGAAGGGCAAGAACGGATCTGTGTGGGTCAGCGAAGCAGAAAACCCACCGTACGCTATCGAATTCCCTCCAATCAAGAGGGTAGAACTGAATTTGTAAAAACAGATCTTCGTTATAACAAAGACTAAGGAATTGTGATTTTATAACAACTGAAACTTATGAAACTTTGAAATATGTATTTTAAAATTTTCTGTGAAATAATTTTTTTTACCAACTACAACATTTTCTGTTAGCTGTCTACTACAACATTTTCTGACACTGTCTGTATTCACCAACAGCTAATGCAGTTTTGTACAGTAAAGTCGCGATATTTTTCCTATCGCCAGTTCCCAGCAGGGAGGAATATCGTGTAGGGACACTATTTTTCAAAGATTGTGTCGGCCGCGCCGACCGCGCCGAAAGTACAAAGGAAACCGAACGTAGAAAAGGACAGCATGTAAACACGGATCGCGCGGCCGAAGCTTATCAGTATGAACCACTACTAATCCAATTACAAAACTTCTGTATTTTTCATTATTTTTTATGGGACTTTCATCAACTTATTTGTGGAATTTTTTTGATTAAATGAACACCAAATAAGATACGATTTGGCCCATATTTACGGTACATATGAAGCATAACTTAGTTACTCCATACCGTCAATTAAATCACTAAATAAAATTGAAATTATATTGTGTTTAGTGTCATTTTAATCAGAAAAATGCCAGAAATAAGTTGGTGAAAGCCCCATAAAAAAATAATGAAAAATATAGAAGTTTTCTAATTTGATAAGTAGTGGTTCACACCAATATACTGGAGCCGAGATCAGATTACGCGGCATGTTTAGACTGCTCGGAGACCGAGGCAGCTGAATGGAGTGGAGTGACTAGGCAATGGAGAATTTTTGTGGATATTTTCAGGGATAAATATCGCGACTTTACTATACTTTACCTAAAAGTTTATACTTCGCAGTCAGATTCCAATGTTAAATTAAGGACCCAAAGAATCTGACATCATCGTAATTCACTTTCAGTATTTCACTCATTGTCAGAGTTGTGTTGAATTACATACAATGTCAATGCAACGTTTATTATGTTAAACCATAATTGTTTAAACACACACTGCCACAGAAGCCAAAATACACCCCAAACCGGAGAGTTCGGTACAAGTATAGTTCCAGCATTTTTCGCTACGAGGCGCTAATGTCTGTTTCTGATCATTCAGTCACTGTATCGGGAAAACAGAGTCACCATACGGCTGACGTGCGCTGCGTCGGTGTGCTCGAGTGAGAGTGCGAGGCACACACTACCGCTCGGGCAGCGTGTACGTGTGCCTAGACGGATCGCAAGGGTTTGGTATCTGACTACCCATTTCTCTACAATGCACATTTGAAGCTCCTACGTAGTCACAATCGCTAAATAAAAGATCAATCTAGTGCGTATGGTGTCTAAGATGGCTCACTTTTCCGATTTCGAGGCGTAATTTTTAGTATTCGACAGCAAGATGTCTGTCCGGGAGGCTCTGTAAGCTGTCCTGCTTGTTGCCGACATCATGCTACCGAATAATGCAAGTTACGCCTCGAAAAAGCAAAAGTGAGCCATCTTAGACACCATACGCACTAGATTGATCATTTATCTAGCGATTGTGACTACGTAGGAGTTTCAAATGTACATTGTAGAGAAATGGTTCGACAGAAACCGAACCCATGCGATCCGCCTAGGCACACGTACACGCTGCCCGAGCGGTGAGTGTGTGAGTGCGCCGCGCGGTACGGCTCGTCAAGCCTGCTTGCAGAGCCTCCCGGATAAACATCATGCTGCCGAATAATGCAAATTACGCCTCGAAAACGCAAAAGTGAGCCATCTTAGATACCATACGCACTAGATTGATCTTTTATTTAGCGATTGTGACTACGTAGGAGCTTCAAATGAGCATTGTAGAGAAATGGGTAGTCAGATACCGAACCCTTGCGATCCGTCTAGGCACACCTACACGCTGCCCGAGTGGTGAGTGTGTACCACACTCACAATCAGTGTCGAGCACAGCGACACTGTTCACACAGTCACCGTCACGCTTGCTCCTGACTTACCCGCAACGTTTACTGATGCAGTGACTCTAGAAAATGTACCCAGCTCTCCTACTGGACGGAGCTCAAACTAATTTCGAGGTCAAGTCCGGATCGGCACCCTTAAGGGAGAGTTCCTTTCCAGAGAGGGGGGTAAACTTCCGAAGACGTCCATGCACTGAATTAAATAAAATTTTGATAATAGGTTCCTTTTTGATTGAAATGAAGCCGCAGACTTGAGACACCGACGAGATACCATTAAAGGGGCCGATCCGGCTCGAGCGAGAGTGTGGTGGCACACTCACACACCGCTAGATACTGTATACGTACACGAGGATTGCAAGGATCCAGTCCTTGACCAATCTCGTCTCGCTAATGCACATTTAGGGCCCCTACGTAGTCAGAATCGATAGATAAAAGATGAATCTAGTGCGCGAGGTTGCGAAAGTGGTTAACTTCTGCGTTTTCGAGGCGTAATTTGCATTATTCGGCAGCATGTAGCGGAGCGGCGAGAAGCATTGGCGGCGCGACAGTGCTGCCACTGTCAAGAGACATACATTTTCTTAAATATCGAGAGAAGTGGGATCTTTATAGAAAAGGTGGGAAGCTCGCGCACTAGCGGGGACACATACATTGCCAATACAACGATTATTATGTTAAACCATACTAATTTAAAACAGCAATTGGTCAAGGACAGAAGTACACCTCAAACGCGACCGTTCTGTGAAACTAAAGCTTCGCCATCTTTTCCACTACGAGCGCTTACGTCTGTTTCTCATTATTCAGTCGCGACAGTCACCCGGATTCAGTCACTGTATCGGTAAAAAGGAGAATGAGAAGTGTTGCTGGTAAGTTATATGGTTATACGGCTGACGAGATGCTACATTGGTGTGCTCGAGTGAGAGTGTGTGGCACAGACTAACCGCTCGGGAATCGCGTACGTGTGCCTAGGCGCATTGTGCAAGGCAAGGGTCCGGTCCTTGACTAATTACGTTTCCTCCTACGTGGCCTTACATAGTCAGAATCGATAGATAAAAGATCAATCTACTGCGCGAGCTTGCCAAAGTGGTCTACTTTTGCGTTTTCGAGGCGTAATTTACATTATTCGGCAGCTTGATATCTGCCCGGGAGGCTCTGCAGGCATGATAACCGTACCGCGCTGGGCACTCACACACTACCGCTCGGGCAGCGCGTACGTGTGCCTTTACTGATGCAGTGACTGTTGTCACCGCCGAGATGGTATCCCGTTGGCGCTGCTGTACTTCTCGACATTCGACTG
>CM052316.1:14232504-14258093 GCA_028455605.1 Lasioglossum malachurum | reverse complement strand
CTGACCTACGCAATGATGCCTCAAGCTGACAGAACCACAACACTGGGTTCTTCCGAGAGAATGGCGGTATCTTGGGAACGCGCGCGACCGCGACCTGGGAAACCCCTACGGGCTCCTCCCGAGGGCCACCCCTCTCTAACAATGCAAGAAGCGCATCACGTTTTCGCCGAAGCTCCTCAAGAGTTTCCGACTCGGGCTCTGGAACGTCGGGTACCGGATCAACCACTTTTCTATAGGGGTGTGACTTTACAACTAAACTACGCCTTCGGCGTTTACAACCTACCCTACACTCGCGCACATGCGCGTCACAGAGGCTGAATCAAAAGTCTGTCCGCGACCAACACAAATAATACGCAACTGAGGGAGTCCCTATCTGGCGCGACACGCGAGCTCATGCGACAGTTTCGCGGAACGCGACGCGGAAGCACGAACGCATACACCACAGGAACTAATTGTCTCTAAATTTTCACGATGACACCTTAGGCACCGGTGACGATGTCGTCACAGCTGGAACGCTAAGCACCGGAGTCGTTGTCACCCTCAGAGCAAGCACCGATGACGGTGAAGGCCAAAGATCAGCGTCACCTCGGGCGGACCAGGCTACGAGGTAAACAGGATGTTGTCAGGATCTGCTGTTGACGTCTTACAGCAGGACCTCGGGCGGACCAGGCCACGAGGTAAACAGCAACAGACAGCAACCTTGGATGAGACCTTGGGCAGATAATGCCACAAGGTGAACAGCTCGGCGCAGATAGCAAGCTTCAATGTGACCTTGGGCGGACCAGGCCACCAGGTAAACAGCTTGGCGCCGAAAACACGCTTCAATGTGACTTGGGGCGGACCAGGCCACGAGGTACGCAGCATTCCAATGGGCGGCGGACGTTCTTCAATCTGACCTCGGGCGGACCAGGCCACGAGGTGCACGACGTGCAGGAACAGCACGCTGATTAGCAATTGGCGACGACTTCCCAGAGATGTGACGTTGCAGCCTTGATTGCATCGAACGTCTTATGAGCATCAACAAGATCCCCAAGACGAGAATACGTCTATCCCGATAAGGAATGCTGTAACAATACTAAACAGAACCACGTATGTGATTTCATTTCTCACCTACGATGCCCCAAACACGAGGTGGTCTGTTTGAGAAAATGGCGGTGTGGTCGATCAGACGCTTCAGTACGCCGTTCCGCCATCTTGTCGTACCACGACGGCTATATCGGCCGACTCTGCTTTTCCATTATCTGGATCGAGTTGCACATCGCTCCAGCGACGTTCCGTCGTCCACGAAGTAGTCGGGGTCACCAATGTGGAAATGGTATTGTTGGTTGATCAATGTGTGTAGCAACCGCGATGATGCAAAGCAGTTGACACGTGTGAGTTCCACTTCACACACGTGTGGTCGAATGAAAACACCTCCGTGAACGATTGTAAACGTTTATTAACATGAGTAAAGAGATTCTAGCCTGAGCAACAATTACACAAGTAACGAATGAACAATCAACTTGCTCGACATTGAGCAGAATACCGAAAGGTACAATACTAGTGAAGACAGCGCGAGGCGTGAGACAACACGTCTTCACACTAGAAAGTCGTGAGGAAGAAGAAGGATCGTCGACAGTGCTCCGATTGAACCCACCGTTTTTCGCGCATGCGCGGCCAGGACAGTAGCGTATCTACAATGACGCAACCAGAGCGGCCAGGGCCCTGACGCCTTGAGGCAGTTATATTGGCGGGAATGTACCGGTGTTATTGGCGGGACGACTGATAAGAATAAGTTTTAATTATGTTAAATTTCAATATTTCATATGTATACACTAATAATTTTTTAAAAGTCTGCGGGGTGGTCAAGCTACCCGATTTCATCGAAATGGTTACGTTACTGAGGCTGAAATTGCCGCGCATGAGCGAAAAACGGTGGGTTCAATCGGAACACTGATCGTCGACACACCGTCGAGCGATCCTCTCACTGAGCAGATGTGCGCAGGCGCGGTAGTTGCCACTACGCTGGTCAAGCGCAGTGGTAATACCGACCCCACACTTTCGAATGATAATTCTTCCTCAAGGAGCGCTCTTATTCTGCGGGTAGTTCTTATTCGTTAACGGCTGGTCCGGTCCATTCCTAATATGGCTGTTTGACCGTTTATGAACGGAACAGTGACGTCGCCCAAAGGTGCAACGTCACAAACTATATATCTTTTATTCAATAATGTTATAGTTGACGCCAAGACGAATTCAACGACCTATTTAATGTGGTCTTTATGTTTTGAAATAATGGTGAAATAGGCGTGAACAGCTAGCGCGGCGATCTGGCCCACTGTGCGCCGCGCCGCGCCGGTAGGACAACAACCCCGCCCCCATACCGCGACCGACCGCACCGCGAATTGGTCCCATGGAAATCACCGAATTTGATCCACAACGACTTGAGACGACCACAGTATGTATTATCATACTGTGTCTGTCAAATTCGTTGTCGGTCAAAATCGTTTTCGGTTAAAGGCGTTGTCGGTCAAGGATATTGTCGGTGAAATGTTGTCGGTGAAACCTATGTCGGTGATTTCCATGGGACCCGAATATAATAGTGGAGAGTCCCCTCTATCTTTTGACTCAAACCTGAACTGTCTTGCATGTTTAGTTTTTGCGAAAACGTAGCGTGTAAAACGTTTAATTTTGCTGACGGTATATGTAAAAAAATTTGAAAGTAAATATTTATTATCGTTTCGTATCTCTCGCTTTCTTGTGTAACACGAGCACTGCAGATATAATTATATTATCGGAGGGATAAACCTAACGTGTTGTTTTAAAAAGAACAAGTAATTTTAAGTAGACATTTTATGTATTTTCTGATTCATTTAACGGAAATTGAAATTAATCTCAATAATATTTTAACGATATGACTTTTAAAATAAATACACATTCAATTCAGACATAGTAAACATCGACCCAAATTTTAAATTCTCATTTCGGGCTGAATTGAAAAGTATTGAAAAGTTCTTTTTCTATATTTTTTTCATGTAATTCTTATCATTTTCAGATTTTTCAAAATCCTTTTTACACATCATTTACTAAATCAATGTTTCTCTCTAATTGCTACAAAAAGTGAAGTTGTTTGGTCGAATTTTTAAAAATTTATTATGATTTAAAGCGCTTTCGAATACTTTCGCGTGAGCCACTGTATACTTCAATAAAAATCACAGGGAATTTTAGAAAATAAGAGTACTAAAAATGAGTAATGATTATATAAGAGATCACACTAAACAAGTAATTTTGATACCTTGCCTTGGTAGATCTTACATCAAACTTGCTGTAAAATTTAAAAAATTGAAGATGTCGTTATATGATTCCTCCTCTATTAAAATCATTAAGAGAAGAAATAACATTCAATTTAGTTTCTATTTCTTGCAATCGATGCAGACAATTTTTATTTTGCATAAAGATTCGCAGTATATTTGTGACTTTTGGTGGAATATTTGGTGTAAATTTCCATATCTCATTGCTCTCACATTCAAACCAAAAAATAAATTATTCGTTATCGTGCACCCACACAAATACACATAATTCAGATCAACGAAGACACATTTAAAAAGCGCGATCGTGAAGTGATTCATTTATCAATCTTGCACCGTACTGTGACGATCGGCAGACCGCCGCCAGAGCAACACCACTAAACGGTGACTATAATTTTGTTTTATTCCGTGTCTAAATTAATTCCTTCATCAGAATATCGTTTCCAGAAATATTCAAGTTTTTATTTTAAAACACCTCGGGAATGATCGAGACATTTTCGGAACGGATAAAAATGAAAATTGAAAAAAGGGATTAAGAATTCAGCAACTTTTTCAAAATTCAGCTCTCCTTATTAAATATAAATAATTCTCCTTTATTCAATAGCGTTCGGTTTGAATTGTAATGTGATTTACAATAATTTAATAATTCGAGAGCCGAAGAACCAATTTTGTGATGAGTAAATACATCACTCAAGATCAACAAAAGTAATGTAAAATATGATTATGTGAATCGTATCCTGTAATTTTATTATTTCATTTCTAATTTAAAAAATTTTTTTCAGACCATGGACAACATTAAAAACATGAACATTTTGGTCACCGGAGCAGCCGGAGGTATTGGCCTCTGTTGCGTACAGCAAATGTTGAAAAATGGAGCTAAGGTAATATTTTCGCATATCTTTACAACTATTAAATCGACAATCTGAAATAGTGGATGGAAATCCAAATTATTTAATTAATCAATAAACGGGGTGACATTTTCTTTCGCGCGTGCAAAGCTATAAATTAGAAATGAGATTACTATTAAATGGAAATTAGACAGTAAGAATAGACCAAATTGTAAACTACTGATAAGTTAAACAAATTACAATTGTGTAAACGAGTGCAGTTGATTATTATTTTAGTGGCGTGCAACAGAAATTTTCGAAACAAGATGAAAGAAGTTATTATATTTAATTGCTTAGCAGTTTTATGAATCAAAAGTATACCCAACTTTTTCAGATTGTTTCCCTCCTCGATTTGCCCACATCTGCCGGTACCACAATCGTAGCTACTTTGGAAAAAGAATTTGGAAAAGGAAAGGCACTGTTCTTCCCGTGTGACTTGACAAATGTTAAACAATTCGAAGGTACGATCTTCAATTTTTTAAATTCATATACGTGCAATTTCTGAGGTCCTCTTTTTGGTAAAAAAGGAATTAGGATTTTAAGACTAATATTACATATGCTTATCAAAATTGATTAAATCTACACTTTAAACACATTATCTAAACCTACAATTTACAAAGATAAGATAAGAAAGATTAGAGACAGTTTTTCTTAAAGTAAAAATGTCATGACTGGACAGCGGATCTTTATGCAAAATAAAAATTGTCTGCATCGGTTGGAAGAAATAGAAACTAAATTGAATGTTATTTCGTCCCTTAATGATTTTAATACGGTAGAAATCATATATTGACATTTTCAATTTTTGAAATTTTACAACAATTTTAAATTTCATCTACTCAATTTCGCTATAAATGCATAAAGATCCGCTGTCTAGACATGACATACAATCTGCGACAAAAATTTATTTATTATAATCCTTATGGTGTTATAGATTATTTAGTGAATAATTTTGAAGTTCATATTTACATCTTTGTGTAAACACGCCGTACCATAACGAAAATGTCAGATATTTATCAGGAGAAAAAAACAACTGGAAACTTAATGAAATACGTAAAATAATTTATTTCGAAATTTTATATACAAGATGTCCCAAAATTCCTTCAACAGCCGGAATTGGGAGGTTCCTGATGTCATTTGGAGCGACATTTTCCTTAGCAAAAATGTTATCTGCGGCTTTATTTAGGAGTTATTAACGAAAAACATGGGCCAATCAGAGCGCGACCTACACAGTTGGCCAACTCGCGTCTAGGTCGCGCTCTGATTGGTCCGTGTTTTTTGTTAATATAAATCCTAAACAAAGCCACGGACGCCGTTTTTGCAAAGGAAAATGTCGCTTCAAATGATCGCAGGAACCACCCATTTCCGGATGTTGAAGGAATTTTGAGACACCCTGTATAATAAACTAGAGGGTTATTGTTGCTCGCTCGCTTCGCGAGCTCGCGGGTAGGACTGCTCTTGCGAGAGCGTTATTGGTACGCATAGCTACTAGGGCCTGCAACTATTAATGTTTTATGTTTGGTGTGTGACTCTCCGAGAGTCACACAAAGAACTTCTCGATTCGTTAGTTGCAGTATATTATTATCATTATCAAGTGTACGTTTTAAGAAGATTAGACGTTTTCAGGGAAATTCAATAGTTTTCTACTTATCAAAATGTTTGCTATATAGCAGTTCCTTGATATAGCAGAGTAATGCTGCAAAATAAATTTCAAATGCTTCACAATCAAACACATTGTTTTGATTTTGTACTCTGTGAAATATATATTTCTTATTATATTGATCAAGGGCATTCAAATAATCTATTACATCAGTGGTGAGCAACCCGTGGCGTATTGCGTGCCAAAAGTGGAAACATAAGACTACGCGCGGGCCGCAACCGACAACGAACGCAATATTAAATACTTTGTTACGTCGCCAGCTCCAATTTCAGTTTGTGTTCACGCTACGGTCTCCTAATGCCTCTTTAACGAATTTATTAGTTTCTGGGAAGTATATCGCGACAAACTAATTTTGGAAATTATATCCTTTTGATAGGGAAAGGCCGCATCTGCTATCGCTAATAAACATTCTTTCACCATTTCTCCGTCATAAAAGGGTTTCATCTTTTTTGCCAAAATTTGGCGAACAAGGTAACTTGCACGAACTGCCGCCTTTGCGATGGATGCGATTCAAGTGGTAGTTTTAAATTTAAATTTGACTTTAATTGATCCGCCATGTCCTTACGTAATTGTCCTTGCAAATTATTAAATTTTGAAGAATGTCTACTGTCAAAATATCTCTTAACATTGTATTTTTTGGACACAGATATTTTTTCACTGCATAATAAACAAACAGCATTTTCATTTATACAAGAAAAAAAAAATTATATGTCCAACTATCGATGAACTGTCGATGTTCATTTTCAATTTTGCATTTTCTAAAAAGCGAGCTCATGGCAAAATACGAAGATATTCGATCGTTACACGAAGAATGTGCTTTCTGACGCAGTTAAACAATGACTAGGAAGAGAGAGAGTGTGTGTGTGTGTGTAACAATTGAAAATCGTAGACGGAGGCCGCCGCGCGCCGTCGCGCGGCGTCGCGTACGCAGGATCCGGCGGGCCACACGCAGTTTGCTAGCGGGCCAAATGCGGCCCGCGGGCCATAGGGTTGGTCATCACTGTATTACATCATGGTTCAAATGATTAGCACTAAAATTATCATAAATGTGTACATTGCAGTTACCATCAGATCTTGCGCAAAAATCCAATGTCCTACTACCTTTTCTCCAATTTCACCAGTGTATATTATCTGAATATTCGTCTCATGTTCTGGGATCTCTTGTAAATTACACAAAAAATCTCGAACATAACCAGTATCTTGAGCAAAGTTGTATATTCCACGCTCGTTTAGATTTCTGTTCATAATTTCGTGAAATAAATTAATATATTAATCTTGTAAATAACAATCAGGCTTTATGACTTCTTTACATTCAGCTGTTACTATAGCATAGTTTAATACATTAATCGATGCAGCTGGACAGCCGTTATAAAAAAGTAAAAACCTATGTATGTCGAAAAGTTAGTAGTTCTGGAGATATTTCAATTTAAATAATGCTTAATCACACCGCCATTCAAACACATCGCCACGTCGTTTGATTGCTCGCTGCTTGAACGCTTGCCGCCCAACGCTCACCGTTCGAACGCTCGACGCCGGTCACTCACCGCTCGGTCGCTGCCGCTCATCCACGTGTGGCTACTAACACACCAAACCTCAATCGCACCGCGTCTCGATCGTATCGCATCTGAATGGTAACGCGTCTCAATCGTACCGAATCGTACCGCATCTCGCACGCACACACGCATGTACACACACTGTTCACATCCTACAATTGTAGACTTTCAAACGAATGGAACGAACTGATGCGTAAGAAGGCTGTATGTATTGAACTGAGAGCACTCAGGTGATGAAAATATGAAGATGGTTTTAGTTATGGCGCCTACTTTGCAAGAATAAGTAGGCGCAAGGATGCAATGCGCCACCTCTAATCACTCAATGCGCCACGTTTGAGGGTATACGTAGAGTATGCCAAAAAAAAAATTTTTTTATTATAAAATTTTTTATTAAAATTTTTTATTAAAAATATATTTAAATTAAAATTTCCGTCCTCTCGTATAAATTGCATTGTTGAATCAACTTCTTTCGAAAAAAACTAAAAAACTACTGAACCAAATTGGACCAAAATCTAATTAGCTCTAAGTTACAGCGGAGCACATCGATTGCATCTTTCATCATTCTGATCGCGTTGTCTAATCAGAAAGTTGCCTTGATCGAAAATAGTCTAAAATGACTCCAATGACCATGAAATGTGAAGATCTGCTAAAAAATCGATTTTCGATTTTCGAGGTCATTACAGTAACTTCCCTATAAAATCGGGAAGTTAATAAAACGGTCATATCAATTCCACTAATTTTCATGTTACCTCTTTCCACTAAGTGTCCACTTATTTTTGTCCCTAACTGACAATGAGTATTTCTTGGTTTCTTTCAACGCCATTGTAAAAACATAATACATTAGCATGTTGATATACCGTGAAAATAGCAATTTTCGGTGATTTACGTCAGATTAGTAATTGAGCAACAATGTTATAAAAAATCTATGTGAAATATATCACAATTAAAGAGTAGCAAAATTTAATTATTCCTGCTTCCCACAATCAGAACAGAACATTTTTATTTTGCATAAAGATCCGCTGTTTAGTTATAAAATTACGTGTGCGATTATCCACTTTTATACACATCTTGAAAAATTTACCATTCAATAATAGGATCATAAGAGACTGAGCGTAAACAAAAAATCGTTTCTGTTACAGAGACTTTCAAGAAGGCTGGAAACGCCATGGGCGGTATCGACATTGTTATCAACAACGCCGGTACAGTAAATGAGAAAAAATGGCAGTTGACCGTTGACGTGAACATCGTGAGTGAAATAAAATTCAGTTCTATTGACTTATATGCTACGTATTTTAAAGCTATTTATATAGAAAGACAATTTTATCAAAACATCACAATGGTGTTTGAGATTGTCATTAAGATAACATTTAAATGACTTTTAGAAAATAGTTGAACTGTAGTAGTTACGATTGGGTCCCATCAAAGTCACCTACACAGGTTTCACCGACAATTTTTCAACGACAAGTTTTCACCGACAATTTAATAACTTTGCTTGTCAACGTCTTTGACCGATAACGACTTTGGTCGACGACAGTATTATCCGATATTAACATCATTTAGCAACAACGTAAATCGACTGCATTTAACTTCTGGCAGTGTCATAATAACAGTAATGTCCGACTGTAAGACCGGCTGAAAACTTGACTGTATGTCCCTACGCTGCCCATTCCACTGGAGGGCATACCCCGCCAGGGGCCGAGAAGCTCGAGCTGCCTCGGCCGCCGAGCAGTGTAAACCATGGACCTAAAGGACTGAGCGTAAAGTAGGGTTTTAGGCGAGAGGGGGGTCCAAGCGAGCGGGGAGGGATGGTTGACTGCGGCCATCTTTCTCCGATAAATATGTGGTGCGCTCTATAGGCGACTTTAAATACTCTGTACACTAAATTCTCTATAGACGCGAAAATCTTTTCACGATAGACGCGATAAAAATATCCCCTCCAACTCAATACACTGATCTTGGCTGGGTATATCGGTGTGAACCACTACTAACGCGACGCGGAGAGTCGCAGTCGTTGGCACAGTTCAAACGCCCGTCCGTCATCATAATGTAACACCAAAATTCTATCTTCTTTATTTTCTATTATTTTTTTATGGAACTTTCACCAAAACATATTCCTGGCATTTTTCTAATGCAAAATGATACCAAACACGACATAATTCCAATTGTCTTTAGTGGTCTAATCGACAATGAGAGTTTCGAACGCAAGGAAGGACAGCGCCAAGATAGGACCAAGATCGATAGATGCGAAGAAATCCCCCGAGGCGTTCGCAGCTATAGAGAATTTACTGTACTACATTTTTAGCATGGAACGGAACCTTTCACAATACACACTGGCATTTTTACAAATGAATGTATATTAACGTGCAGAAAACACAAAGCAACGACGATTCACCAACTTTACCGCACGTGTACCGGGCACAAAATGACCACGTGCTACAGACGCTACACTAGTATTTAAAGTCGCCTATAGAGCACATCACATATTTATCGGACCAAGATGACCGACAAGTTGATACCCCTTCCGTCTTTCTTTTCTTACGCCCCCGCAGGCTTATGCTCCGTCCTTTAGGTCTATGGTGTAAACACGCTGTGTAATCGGATACCAGACAGGTATATCGGTGGAAACTACGTTCGGCGCGGTCTTTGAAGCCACAAAAATGTAGTGTCCTGTTTTGATCTAGGTCACAACCTGGGACCTAAAGGACTGAGCGTAAAGTAGGGTTTTAGGCGAGAGAGGGGTCCAAGCGAGCGGGGAGGGATGGTTGACTGCGGCCATCTTGTATGGGACCACACTGTAGTGCGCTCTATAGGCAACTTTAAATACTAGTGTAGCGTCTGTACTACATCACCGACGAGATACTGTTAAAGACGTCCAGCCTTATGGGAGTTTGTGTGACCCGAATAACTGACGAGATACTATTAAAGACTGCCAGTCTTACGGGAGTTGGTGAGACGCAAATTTTCGGTGATTTCTTACGCCCTCTAGGACATATTCTGGCTCCAGCCAGAGAAACAGGAGGCCACCGACGGCATTTCGTCGGTGAAGAAGACCACTTAGGAGATTCTAGTCGCGACTGATCAGTGACACAGACTTAGGATAGGTAAGGACGTCTCATCTTACGGGACCGTCACGCCGTACTTGCTGGGGCCGAAGTGGCCCCAATACCACTTCGGTGTCGCGCCCAATGTTACCGATAGTAACGTATTAGCAAGTACCAAATATTCTGTACATATACCCAATTTCTACTACGGATACTTAATATGATTTGAAGATTACAAATGTATATGGCGCGTGCATTTGAATGGTCAAAATTATGTAGTAGGATAATTATGATAATTATGAAGTGCTACAGTAATGTAAAGTAATAGATTCATGAGCATTAATATCGTAACCTACATTTATAATATTGTTAAGAGTGTGATCTCGTTTCTGTTAATTACAAAATTACAATAAAATTATTTCGGATAATTTTATAACAATAGTTTTTCATTTTGCATTTATCTTACGCATCAAATCAACTTTATAATTTTAATGTAATAATGTTTTTCTGAACAAAACTATATAATAAAATCATTTTTTTGTTGAAATGAATTGATAAATACAATAAAATCGACCACCTTTTGCAGACGCCATCGTCGATTTTGTTGTAAATGAAATATGTTGTAGTTCTATAGTTCTATCTAGTACTACAGGTGCCGGGAGGAACTGCCTCCATCAATCTATCGGCGTAGAGGTGAACTACGAATGAAGTAGAACAAGGATAGAGAGACATGTACTTGTCTCTCTTGCAAGGCTGCGATGGAGAGGGAGATATGTCGCTCGCAGGAGAGACAAAGACCGAGCAGTTTGAATCTTCGATGAACTTTTTCCCATTTCCTGAAGCGAAGAAGCAATATTTTTGGATGCTCTTTGCTTTGAAATGTTCTCCGTGTTATTTCGGATCGTACTAAAGAGCCCTTTTTTGCAATTTGTCTCTTGAAACTTTATAAACAATAATAGCGTATATTTTTATAGAATAAAATTTTTTCAGTACACTTTTTCCAAAAAAGGGCTCTTTAGTATGATCCGAAATAACACGGAGAACATTTCAACGCAAAGAGCATCCAAAAATATTGCTTCTTTGCTTCAGGAAATGGGAAAAAGTTCATCGAAAATTCCAACTGCTCGGTTACTCTCTGTCTTTGTCTCTCCTGCGAGCGACATATCTCCCTCTCCGTCGCAGCCTTGCAGGAGAGACAAGGAGCTCTCTATCCTTGTCCAGGAGCTTCTTGACACTACCGCTGAAGTCAGATAAATATTTTGCTGTCGGTCCCACGCGTCCTTAAGGGGGCCGATCCGGATTTGACCTCGAAATTAGTTTGAGCTCCGGCCAGTAGGGGAGCTGGGTACAATTTCTACAGTTGAATGTCGAGAAGTACAGCAGCACCAACGGGATACCATCTCGGCGGTGACAGCAGTCACTGCATCAGTAAAGGCACACGTACGCGCTGCCCAAGCGGTGAATGTGTTGGTGCCCCGCGCGGTACGGCTCGTCAAGCCTGCTTGCAGAGCCTCCCGGAGAGATATCAAGCTGCCGAATAATGTAAATTACGCCTCAAAAACGCAAAAGTAGGCCACTTTGTCAAGCTCGCGCAGTAGATTGATCTTTTATCTATCGATTGTGACTACTTAGGGGCCCCAAATGTGCATTAGCGAGACGAGATTTGTCAAGGCCTGGAACCTTGCAATCTTCGTGTATCAAACTAATTTCGAGATCACATCCGGATCGGTCCCCTTAATAGTATCTCGTCGGTGGCCCGGTTACCCGTCTCGCTGAATAGCACAGGCGCTGGCAGTCTTTAATAGTATCTCGTCGGTGCACGTGCTACAGACGCTACACTAGTATTTAAAGTCGCCTATAGAGCGCACCACATTGTGGTCATGTCAAGATGGCCGACAAGTCGATACCCCTTCCGTCTTTTCTGCCACCCCCGTAAGCTTATGCTCAGTCCTTTAGGTCCGTGGTCACAAAACAGAACCGAGAAATTACTTACAGTCGGACATTACTGTATATTTTTATACAAAAGTAAAAGTGTCAGTGCAGAATAGTTAAAGAATAAAATGTCAGCACCGTCTTTACAAACGATATTACTATCACATAAAATTGTCATCGACTAAAATCGTTGTCGGTTAAATTCGTCGACGATCAAAGTCGTGGTAGTTTAAAGACGTTGTCGGCCTAAGTTATTGTCGGTCAAATCTAGAATCGGTGAAATATTGTCCATGAAACCTGTGACGCTGATTTTCATGGGACCCCTTATAATTAACATTAAACGAGGGTAGTTACCCCTACCTTTAACGTCCATTATACTTTTGCACACCTATTGAACGAATTGCAGTAGCTATCGACGAAGGCAATTTCCATTGAAAGTTTCCACTGAAAGAAATCGTACGATCATCCAATTTGGTTTCAGGGTGGTGTGATCCAAGGGTCTCTCTTCGCAATGGAGCTGATGCGCAAAGACAAAGGTGGCAAGGGTGGTGTTCTCGTAAACATTGCGTCTATCCTAGGCTTCATCATCGCCCGCGAATGGCCAGTTTACTGTTCCAGCAAGCACCAAGTGCTCGCATTTAGTCGTTGCCTTGGTGTAAATTAATTAAAAAGCATAATATTTAACAAAACGTGTGTTACGTCCTAAGGTGGACGTTTGAAACATGAATAGTTTAATGTAAAGATTAGAATTGAGATACAACGCAGTTTTGAACCTACCGGCTTCGGTTCGGGTAATTGAGGATTTGGATAGTTGAAATCGAAGAGTTGGGTAAACTTTCAAAATGATTTGAAGTTTTGATTTAAGTAAAAATGAACAAGAGTACAGGGTGTGCCAAAATTCCTTCAACAGCCGAAAATGCGAAGAAGCGACATTTTCCTTAGCAAAAACGTTATCCGCGGCTTTGTTTAGGAGTTATTAACGAAAAACACTGACCAATCAGAGCGTGACCTAGCTCGCCACGCCGACAGGCGAGTCTCGATGGTACGCCGTGACATCGCAACGAACAAGAGTTTCTCGATGATGTGAGTCCTCTCCGATTTCGATGAGCTTTGGATATGATGTCAAGACCATTATTCTGAACGACATTTCTCTTTAGACATTTTGGCGGTCGGCTTTAGTTTACGAGATAATCGTGAAAACTTTACTTATAAATTCATATGGGTGTTCTTGATAGCGGCACGGCTTGCTAATATCTTCGAAACTAAAGCCGACCGCAGACTATTTCACAGGAAAATGATATTTAAAACGTCGAGTTTTATAACATATTTCAAGGTCATTGAAATCGGTGAGGACCCAAATCATTTTTACCCGACTTACGGCAAAACTTTACCCAAACGAGAGAAGAAGCAGAAACTGATCGTATTAAAAACTCACTTATTCTGAGCCCTAAATCCATTTGCTGCTTCGAAATGTGTATTACTCTGTGGGTCACTCGGCGACGAACTGCACAGATGACTTCAGGTATACGACAGTACCGAAAGCTAAGGGACGTACGTCCAGGTCGGCGAACTGCATAGCTGGTGATAGACAGTTGGTATACTACAACCTAAGACCTAAGGCCTAAAGAATGCACGGTCAAGACGACGATCCAGAATTTCACTTTCACTTTCGAATCGATAAATAATTCGTATGTTTATTTCACACAGATACCTTGCAATTTTTCCGCACACAGGATCACTGTTCACATTGGTCAACACATAGTTATGAACTAATAATAACTGCCATATCCCCTGTACTGCTTCAAATGACGTCAGGAACCTCCCATTTTCGGCTGTCGAAGGAATTTTGGGACACCCTGTATTCTAAGTATCAAATTTCGGATACATAGTGTTATTATGATCTTATGATAAATTGTTAGTATTTAACGTAACGTAGAGTTTTCGCTTTTTGATGTTGTTTAATACATCCGCTTCGCACGCTTTAGAATGATGTGGTGGTGATTTTCCAACGTTGATGTTGTTGGTGATGATGTTAAAAATATCCGGCTGGTTAACACGATTTAACTTTAACTTCACTAACTTCACTAACGATTACTCCAGCGATATAACACGTTTGCCTGTACTTTAGACTGATTTTTACCGAACTGACCACTAAACTTCCATATATTGTAGAACACTGACAAACTTGAATGTAAATTTAACTTCGAAATATTGACTGTCAACTGAGCTCCTGAGCAAATCCATTGTTCTAGACTTAATCTTCATGAGTACAACATTATTAGAGCAAGTATAAAAAGAAGTTCAGAAAATGCATGTCATGAATTCTTCATGATTGATTTTATCAATTATTATTAACGGCTGAACCACTGGACGTAACACACATGTTAGAATTCATTTCGATCTTCATTAAAATTTGATTGTTTCAGGGATGGTACGAGGAAACCGGTGTCCGTGTTCTAGTAATGTGCCCTGGTGCTACGATAACCAAATTGTTCGATAACTTGGAGTCGGTTACGCTAGACTTTGTCGACAAGAAGAAGATGATGGATGTTGTCAATTCATTTCCCACCCAGGGGTGAGTTAATGTCATTTTAAGCAGTTTAATCCGTCGGCTGTCACGTCGATATTTTCTGTGTGACCAGACATAATCAACTACACGAAATTTAATTAGAAGGTTTAAAAAAGTTCCATAAAACCAGTGCTTGATCAATTATTATTTAACAGTTATTTTTTTACTTTTAAATTTGCTGTTCGAAGAAAACAGTTATGAATCCACTGAAACTTTTACTCCGTATACGTATGTATGCATAAACAGGAAAGGCTATACCCGGGTTTGGTGGTGAAATTGGCCCCCGGCGGGATTTTAATCGAGCTTGCACCATTCGATAGCCTATCCAAAAAGACCCGTCTCTGTCAAGTTTCAGCCCCCTATCTCATCTTTAAGGGTAGTTATTGAGAAAAATCGAAAAATCAGTTTTTGGCCCATTTTCCCTATTTATTGACAATTAAAAATTCTGAAAAAAATCTGACACATTTCGGATACCAAGCCACATATTAGGTATCATTTTCACATTTTTCCGTTGCAAACTCTGGTTGTAAAAAGTGAAAAACACGAAAAAAATCGAAAAAATGCAGATTTCAAATAGAAATCTTAAGTTGACTATCACAGATTTAATTTAGCAATGAGGTATTACCGTAAGTATTATGCTCAATTTTTTCCACTATCCTATTCCAGCAATGCGCACACTCCAACGTCCCCCACTAAGACCGTAGACTTGTCGCGCGACGGGTGGCGCAACGTGTCTGGTCATCAGAGGGGGTACACATTTTTGCGGGGCTCCCCTCATCTGGTCACACTGTGATGACAACTCGTGTACGACTTGCGTTATCGACGCTTTTTTTTAGGGCGGTGGGGGAATGATCCAGATGAAAAATCCAGATGATGTCTGGAGGGGGTAGAGTGGGGCACTCGGCACCCCCTAGTTGGAATTTGGGGGTAACGGGACTATAAGGACAATACCCCTACCCATACCCACTAAACCCCCACCGCCCAAGGCCTCTTGAGCCCATCGCCACGAAAATGGTCTGCGGCTAACGGAGGGTACGCGACCGGCTTTTCGCATTTCTGCGCCCCTACTACCACAGAGTGAACCAATCCTGTTCTTGGATTTTTGCGTTATCGACGCTGACTCGCTTGCAAATATAAATAAGTCGTCCACGTACACGATAATTGTTGTCCACTGTCCTTTAATGTAAGTATTGTCCGTCAGCCGAGAGTTGGCACAGAATCTTGTCAGTGGGTAGCAGGGGGAACGGTGAATCCCCACTCTTGACGCAAGGCTGCGGTCCCACTCTTATGCTCTTACGTTTCGGTATCGGGCGGGAACGCTAGACATTGGAGCTCAGCGTCGCCACATCGCCTTCGTCAAGCGATTCGGCCAATCGCGGAAGACGTGTAGCGTGTAGTGGGGATACCACGGGGTACCTACGAATTTCTCTGTGCCAACTGTCGGCGGACGGACAATACAGCTCGATGACTTCAACCTCCGAAATCCATGCATAGTCAGAAAGTCATCTAATTCCTTGTTCCAATTTCTTCCGAACTGTTTCAACCCATAAATTGGACGTAACAATCTTGCTATTTTTCCTGTCTCGTTTTTGTGCAGCGATGGGATTCTCATGCAAATTTCCTCTTGCAGTTCCTCGTATAAGTATGCACACTTTATATCCACGTGCCTGGTATACCAATTAAATTTCGCTGCTAATGCTAGTAATATCCTGATTAGAGAGAAGCTCGCAACTGGCGAATATGTTTCTGAATCATCGATTCCTCTCTTCTGCGTGAAACCTTGCCTTGTACCTCGCTAATTTGTCGTCTGCATCTGTTTTTAATTTGAAGACCCACTTGCTGCCAATAGGTGTCTTTCCTTTAGGCAACTCGGTTATTTTCCATGTCTTCCTGCTTTCCAAGCCATTTATTTCGTCTCGCATGGCATGCTTCCACTCCTCTGCTTGTGGGGAGTTCAATGCCACAAAATTTGCTTCAATGTCACTTTCGACATTGTTACTCTCGGAATCATGTTCGCTAACGGGCGCTTTCGGTTTGCCCTTGCGTCCATATGGATTTCTAATAACCCCTTTTGGCTTACCTGCCTTTTTAGCTGTGCCCAGAGGGTTGTCCCCCACTATCCTCTCGTTTACTCCATCTCGTGTGGACTTTTCTGACGAGCTCGGCTAACCGTCTTGCTTTGTAGTTGTAGTAGGACTCTCACTCTCCAACTCGGTCTCCGACCAGGCTTCATCGAACTGCCAACTTTGCGTATTCTTTATATATTGTATATCCATTCACCGATTGAATTCACTGGCATAGGGCCACAAACATCAAAGTGGATCAACTCGCATACCTGTAGTGTCTGTCTTTCCTTGAGCCTCTTACAAGGAAGTTTTCCACGCAAATTTAGTATCCTTTGTGTCAGTCAACCCTCTCACTCTGTTTTCCTGTGTCATTCATGTAGTAATTTTATGGCTTATGTGGCAAAAACGCTGATGCCATATTTCGTTCATGTTCAAGTTCAGTGCATGTGATTCTATTCTTGTGGATTCTGTCACATCCACCTCAGCCTTCACTATGTACACATCATCTTTCCTCTCAGCCTCGCAAACTATTCTTTTGATGATATCGTTTCTTATTGTAACCTTCCCTTCTATGAATAGTAGCACTTTGTTTTTCTTCTCGATTTGCGAAATGGACATTAAATTACGTCGCACGTCTGGAACATAATATATGTTGTGTAATATAACGGAAGTTTTCTTACCATTCATCAACGTTGTTAAGGCTATCTTCCCTTTTCCCTCCGTTTTCAGGGTTGCACTGATTTGTTTATTTGAGTCTAACTATAGACTATAGACAGATATTAACTTAAAACAGAAAAGAAATAATTTTAAAGTTTAAAGTTTACAAAATAACTTTTATTTATAAAAGATTACAGTTTCATTCAAGCCCTGCATAAAACCAATGTAACGGTAAACTTTACTTCATGGGACCAAAACTTTTTGTCTTTCTACTATAAATTATTATCTATTTGGTATGTAATCCAGTAGATTTGAACGAGGAGAGCTGAGAAATCGAAGTTTTAAATCTGCAGGATCAATGGTTTATAAATTATGGCTGCTTAAAGTTGAGCAATTTGCAGTGTTTTTGACATGTAAGTGCGCCGCTATGTGGTGTGTAGTGATGGTCGATCGCCGCTTACCGAGCAGAGCCGCTAGGTGGCAGCTCAGGCATGCGGTAATATCGCTAACGTAGAGGAAATACACCAAAGAAAATGTTTGAGAGCAAATATCTTGGAAAATGTTTACAAAAGCCGTTTACTTGCCATCCCCGCACGTATCTAATCCCTATCTAATTCCAAATTTGTAAGTTGCCCCAAATTGTATTTTTTTAATTCATTTTTACTAAATGTTACCCAGACTAACCCAGACCTAACACTGATCACAAACCAGTTACAACTATTCATAAATCTGTACCTTTTGTAAACATTTTCCAAGATATTTATTCTATGTTAGCGATATTACCGTTTGCTTCTGCTGTCACTACACACCACATAGCGGTGCACTTACCTGTCAAAAACACTGTAAACTGCTCAACTTTAAGCAGCCTTAACTTATGAACCGTTGATCTTGCAGAATTGAAACTTCGATTTCTCAGCTCTCCTCATTCAAATCTACTGGACTACATACCAAATAGATAATAATTTATAGGAGAAAGGCAAACATTTTTGGTCCCGTAAAGTAAAGAGAATCCTCAATGTAATTTATGCCATGAAATAAAAATTGTACAATTTTTCAACTCAAAAATTCATTCTTTAATCTGGACAAATAATTTCGGCTCCCACATCTGACAGACACGAACACGAAGTTAAAGAAGCGATGATTACGTGTAGGATTTTTCAGTTTACATACTTGTGACATAACGATGTGAATGTTTACTTATAATTTTTGTTCTTTTTCCCAGACCCGAAAATGTAGCGAAAGCAGTGGTCTCACTG
The DNA here is from genome assembly GCA_028455605.1 of Lasioglossum malachurum. Taxonomy (NCBI): domain Eukaryota; kingdom Metazoa; phylum Arthropoda; class Insecta; order Hymenoptera; family Halictidae; genus Lasioglossum; species Lasioglossum malachurum. The sequence continues at coordinate 14,239,191 of CM052316.1, read as the reverse complement.
ATCCAGAAGGGCAAGAACGGATCTGTGTGGGTCAGCGAAGAAGAAAAACCACCGTACGCTATCGAATTCCCTCCAATCAAGAGGGTAGAACTGAATTTGTAAAAACAGATCTTCGTTATAAAGACTGACGAATTGTGATTTCAACAATTGATAAAAACAATTTTTATAAAACTTTGAAATATGTATTTTAAAATTTTCTGGGAAATATATAATTTTTTTAACCAACTACGTTTTTTGTCAGCTCATTGTCTGTATCCACCGACACCTAATACAGTTTTGTACAGTAAAGTCGCAATATTTTTCCCATCCCAGTTCCGAGCAGGGAGAAATATCGTGTAGGGACACTATTTTTTTAAGATTTTTATAGTCTACCGCGCTGTCCGCGCCGAAAGTACAAAGGAAGCCGACTAATAGAAAAGGACAGCGTATAAACAATATATCGGTGTGAACCACTACTAATCCAATTACAAAACTTTTTTATTTTTTATTATTTTATATGGGACTTTCACCAACTTATTTGTGGCATTTTTCTGATTAAATGGACACCAAATAAGATACAATTTGGCCCATATTTACTGTACATGTGAAGTATAACTTGGTTACTCTATACCGTCAATTAAACCACTAAATAAAATTTAAACTATATCGTTTTTAGTGTCATTTTAATAACAAAAATGCCACAAATAAGTTGGTGAAAGTTCCATAAAAAGATAATGAAAAATAAATAAGTTTTCTAAGTGGATTAGTAGTGATTCACACCGATATACTCGAGCCGAGATCAGATTCGCGGTTGCTGCGACGTTGCCCTTAAAGGTGCTTTTATACCGAAGTCCGCGGACTCGGCCATAAATATCGAGCGCGTTGAAGGGGCCCGCTGTGCCCCGCTGTGCATGGCACAAAAAAAGAAGGTCTCTATGGGGTCCACGGCTTCACGGTACGTTTAGTTAAGGGAAACGATAGCTTCCCTCTAAGGCGGTAGAATAGCTTCAGATTGTAAGTAGCAAATAATTAGGATGTTACAAGAAAACTTGGGTTTGCGAATTTTCGCTTTCTGTCCTTATACGAGCAAACACACCATGTAAAAATTTTATACGGTACACCTAGAGATCGTGGTTTTGAACGTTGCACACTCCAACGTTTGTTTTACCTAAATTGTTGTTGGAGTGTGCAGCGTGCACAGGTTGATACCGTTCATAGTAAGTGCATGTCACTTTGTTTTTTTCGCGTGCACTTACAATTGCCGAAATCGCCGGACGCGAAATGATTTTTTGATGAAATGTTGATTTAGCAAATCGATGAAAATGGGTTATTGGGAGTTTATAGTGAAAACATTCGACATCACACACAGAATACCTATCCGTAAAGACCTAACAGTTATTATTTATCTCCTAGATTCTTCAAAATCAATGGCTCCGAAAAGGAGTACTGCATTGAGATCATTCAGGTAAGTTCTGCCACTCGGCAAGGTATGGGGCACATGGCAATAATGAAGGTAGAAGGCGTTGTACCGGTCGTCCGTTAGCCTCTGCCCTAAGCCCCTTAATTTTATTACGGGTAACAGCGACTACTGGTTGACTTTGCGAATGCGGCTGTTGTAAAGATTAGCTGCTTTGACGAGCATGAATTACTTTATGACCACCGTCCGACGAAACACGCGAAGGAAAACGCGTGGCAAACGCGTGTGTTGGGAGAGACTTCCTCATACCAAATTATAATGAAAGCATACTAAAGAATATAGAAAAAATAGGGAGAAAGTTCACTGTGTACTAGAGATCGCGGTTTTGGACGGGAACTAAAATGCACGTGTACACGTGGCACGTGAACCATGTATGTAGTACGAATTTAAGGATCCGTGTAGTGAACGGTTTGTGGATCCCTGTACACTACACGGTTCACGTGCCACGTGTACACGTGTATTTTAGTACACGTCCAAAACCGCGATCTCTAGGTGTACCGTATGAAATTTTTACATGGTGTGTTTGCTCGTATAAGCACAAAAAGCGAAAATTCGCAAACCCAAGTTTTCTAGTAACATCCTAATTATTTGCTACTTACAATCTGAAGCTATTCTACCGCCTTAGAGGGAAGCTATCGTTTCCCTAAACTAAACGTACCGTGAAGCCGTGGAGCCCATAGAGACCTTTTTTTGTGCCACGCACAGCGGGCCACAGCGGGCCCCGTCAACGCGCTCGAAATTTATGGCATAAGTCCGCGGACTTCGGTATAAAAGCACCTTTAGTGGCGTGAGTAGGCAAGGGAGAATTTTCGTGAAGATTCTCAGGGATAAATATCGCGACTTTACTGTACTTCACGGTACCTAAAAGTTTGTACTTTGCAGTGAGATTGCAAAGTTAAATTCAGGGCCCAAAGAATCTCATAATGCACTTTCAGTATGTATCGTGACGTGGCATATTTTTCCAACGTCAAGCCGCACCCTCACGAAAGACCGGTTCACGATTGAGCAAGGCCGAAACGAACATGACCATGGCGATCGCTCTGCCTGGGACGTCCGAGGCCCAGTGATAACAGATTTACCGCGCTTGAATGTCGCGCCACTTGGCGCGACACGGAGTTTCAGGCGTGAACGATGTCGAAAGGAACCAGAGCCTGTCTCCGGCCGCTAATTGGCGGAAAATCTCGAGGCAGAGACGCTCGGAACACCTATCGCAGGACGCCTCGCGTGAGGAAGACAGCGAGGATTGGACCGAGCCCGGATCCTGCAACCCGAAGAAATCGACGAGGATACCGTAATCCAGGGATGACCATCTGCCCACCCTCGTCGACGCATCGCCCGCTTGTTAGTACCATAGTATAAACCAGAGCTGCTCAACACGGCAATTAAGGGGTACGGCCATGGCTGGTAGATTTCCTCACTCCGCCTTCTCACCTTTCACTATCCCATACCAGCACCATGAGCATACTTCAACATCCCACCCTTAGACCGTCGACTGGTCACATATTAATTTGGTCATCAATCAGGGGGTAAAACTGTATTCCCCTATATTTTCCCGACTGGCGACACTGGTGAGCACAGCTATGGGCAACTGACTTAGAGTAGGCCGTAGCCACGGACCTAAAGGACTGTGCATGATTCTGAAGGGGTGTGGCGAAAGACGGAAGGGGTATCAATTTGTCGGCCATCTTGTATGGCGCAAACAGTGGTGCGCTCTATAGGCGACTTTACCCTGGTAGCATTTATGGTTGGCGTTTTGTTGGGCCTCCGTTGGCGATATCCGTTGGGCAACCGTTGGAAATGTCGCTCTTTTTTGCAGTTGGGCCAACAGTAAGTTGGCCAACGTTGCTACAAGACGAACCCACAGAACCCACATTCTGATTTCCTCTTTTTATGGTATACCATAAATAATATACATATTAAAAATGTATTTTATATTATTTATTACATATTAAAAAACTAAAATAGTAACCTACCCACGTCGGACTTCAACCCGGACCCGCTTGCATAGTAAGTACATGCCCTATCGCTGAACCTACAGATGATACTTGTTCGTACATGCTATGATTAAGGCTACTAGATACGTCAACAAATTAAAATTAAAGTATCTAAAAAAGGAAGACCTTATCCTACATATGTCTTCTTATACTACATGAACACCCCCTTGCCTTTCCCTTGGAAAATGGAAAAATTAAAGAAATTAAAAAATTCCAAGGCTGCTCACAATAAAACTTTAGTAGATCAACCATCGCGCAAAAATTACAAATTTTAGAAATACAATATTTGGAAATATGTAAAAAAATCAATTTGGAATATAACTTATTTTTGGTTGCAGCAACACTACTGGCGTCTGTTAGACGATATATTTAAATGTTGGCAGATTTTCGTTGGGCCAATGTAGTATAATCATTGTAAATTTCACGTTACTTAACCGACTATAATATCTGTAGGCCCAACATTGGGTATTCGTCGGCAAATTGACATAATTTTTCGTCGTTGGCCCTACGTTGGGGATTTGTCGGCAAACCACTAACCATTCCCCAACAAACTCCCAACCGTTGGCCACCGTTGGCCAACCGTAAATGCTACTAGGGTAGCATCCTGTAGTAAACTCATAATCTGACAACGTTGCGTACTTTAGACTTGACAACACTGTAGACATACCGTTCGCAGATATTTTTGATACAAAAAAGGTCATTCATTCTGTTTTATTATATTATCGTGCAAACCCTAGGGCCTCCTGGTAACATTTGCTACGGGCCCCCATGCTGGCTTAATCCAGCACTGGCTGTAGAAGTTTTACCAGTCGAACCCGAGTCGGATTGGTTCTAGTTCTCGAATTCACCGTTCTCAAAGCGTAGAGGACGCTAAAATCACTGGCATTTTAAGGTGTCGGTACTACAGATTCTTATGGACACCAAGTCAGGTCACCGACGAGATACTATTAAAGCCTGCCAGCCCCTGTGCTATTCAGCGAGACGGGTAACCGGGCGCGGGGATAACGTGGAAGTTACAGTGATCTGATATACCACATCGCTAAAAGTTCCACCACCAACGAGATACTCGTCAAGTAGAAGAAGAATGATATAGTAGAATGCTGACATTACCCATTCTGTAATTGCCTTATAATACTATATGTATATAATTCTCTTATTGCATTCTTAGTTTCCTTATTATCACCATTGTAATAATTGTTTTACAATATAATCGATATATCGATTGACTGATCTATAAACTATAGTTTATAGATGTAGGAAAAATGAAAGTAATTACTACGTAATACATTAATCTACAAATGTATTGTATAAAAGTAATTTGAACATTATTGCATTATATATAAAATAGTGATGCTTAAAAAATATTCTGTCATGTTATGTAATGACAAAATTCAATCGTTCTTATTGAGATCCTTAGTAGGAAACAGAAAATTAATTTTTTTACTTATTTATCCGATACTTATTGCAATGCTCGACAGCATTGACTGCTATTATTGAAGTAGAGGTAGTATGTAACAAGATAAAACTATTAACTAATTAAACAAATTTTCGACGGCTGCTATCCATAAAATGTTATTTAGAGGCAGTATTTCTCGTCTACAGAGATATTTTAAAAAATAATTCTATTTGACTCTATCTGAAAATTTCTTGCAACATGACGCTATTTAAAAAGTGCGTGTAACATGATTTTATTTAATTCTGAACTGAGAGAGAGAGAGAGAGAGAGAGAGAGAGAGAGAACCACTTCCTGAAACATGATTCACTTATCAGTACATTGTGCGACGAGGCGAAGAGCTAGCAGTCGAAGTCGAAGTCGAAATCTTTAAAGAATAAGAACTCTCCGCGTCTCCTTTCTTCCCAACGCTGTCCTTCGTTGTGTCCGAAGTTGCGTTGTTCATTGCACAAGCAAATATCATCGGAATTATATAATATTTGGTATCATTTTAATAAAAAAAAAACAAAATTCACCAAATATGTTAAGGATAAATAATTAAGTTTTGTTAATTGATTAGTAGCCTCACACCGATATACCCGACCCGACCCGACCCGTATCATGTTACAATGTTTACTCCACCCCGACGGCGACCGAAGCCCTCGAGCCTCGCTTCCCTTTTCTCCGTTTGACAGGACACCACAGAATAGTGTTTCCTGAAAATTGAATGTCTCTGGCCAGACTCCAGTTTTCGACATTTATAGCAAGCCTGCCATAATCTTATTTTATTTGTCAAAATTTAGTTTTCTATTTAAAATATTGTGTTGTTGAAACTCATTAATAGTTTTAAATAGTACTTGAAATATTTAAAATGATATTGAAATATTAGAATACTACAGTTTGGAATGGAGGGTCTAGCCGGACGAGGTAGTCAAAAATGCCCTTCAAAATATTTAAACAGCCGTTACCCTATTCGATTTTCGGTCAATTTTCCCCATTTACTTGCATTAATTTAATCATATAATTGCATTTAATTGAAATTGATACTTGAGATTTTTTCCCGATCTTTTGGTTAAAATGTTATTTACACAAAGTGAAAAACACGCAAAAATTCGACAAATGCAGGTTTTTTAGAGAAATTGAAAAATAGCATTGATCATATTTTCAGACCAGCAACATATCAGAACATTTTTTACGACAGCGCGTAAACAACAAAGAGGCTGCGTACCGATTACGTCCATGTACATACGAAAGTTCTTTATTTTTCATTTTTTTTTTTTTTACGGAATTACCAACGTATTTGTAAGATTCTTCTAATTAAAATGAGTCTAAATACGTCATAATTTGAGCCATATTTACTTATTTAAAGTGTGATCATAACTCGCTATGATTTAGGTTATTATAATAGGTTATTTAATATACCATAAAATATTTAATATAAAATAATAGGGATGTGCGGGCCGCCTGATGTTCGGGTTCGGGCCGGGTCGGGTCGCAGAAAGTCAGGCGGCCCGTCGCGTCGCGTCGATTCGACTCCGAATTCGTCGGGGGGGTTCGAAAAGAATCGATCAAGTTCGCTTTTCCGAGATTCAAATATGTACTCTGCGTTCTTGTGAAATAGATAATGGTAATAATGGTTTTCTTTCTTAACTTGTAACGTAATTTTTAATGAGCTTGGTTTTTTATAGACTGTCGATCGTCTTTTTCGAATCGTGCTTTCGCCACTGTCTTGTGCTCGCGGCCGCCGTTACGGGCCAAACGTACTCTCTCTCTCTCTCTCTCTCTCTCTCTCTCTCTCTCTCTCT
>CM052316.1:14146330-14201520 GCA_028455605.1 Lasioglossum malachurum | reverse complement strand
CGGGACGTTTAAAGATAAAGTAGACAAAATTATAAAATCCGGGAAAAGTTTAGAGTACGCAGTCAATTTATTTCTATTCGATTATAGATCGACAGAACACTGCACGACTGGTCGCAGTCCGGCATATTTACTTTACAAAAGAGAAATCCGTACAAGATTTAGTATTCTCAAACCGGAAACAGCTTTAACAATGGAGGAAAAGCAGTTTAACCAAGCAACGAAGTGTAATTCAAACCGTAATGTATCTTTTGTGAAGGGAGAGTCAGTACTTGTAAACAGTTATAAAAACAACGCGATGCAACGAGTCGAAGCGACAATTGTACAAAAATTGACTCCTGTTACTTATAGAGTTGAATTAGCTCCTAATGTCGTCCGAAAACGACACGTGAATCAAATAATAAAATTTGATAAGTCACCGAAAGCGTTATCAGTTGAGAATCCTTGTAGGCGCGAAAAAAACACAAAAGAAGTAACATTGCGGCATTCAGAGCGACTAACGAACCAAAACGAAGGATCGTAATGGGGAGGAAGTTGTAATGTATTGGACACTTACATAGTATGTGTGTACTGTATGTGTGACTATGCGAGTAAACACGAGTGAGCTAGAGGTGAGAGCACGATTTCGCGGAACTCAGCAGTTCGCTCGAGACGCTCTTAGAGTGAGTGCCTGGCTATCAAGCATATAAACACTTTCCTAATTGACTATTTAATAAATGTTACTAGTTCTAACAATAACGACTCTAGTTATTACCATAAGACATCACAATTATTTAAATAATTTTTTATCTAAATAATGCCCAACTCTGCGTCTCGGACGAAGTCGGATCCACTGTGATCTTACAATTAACAATGTCCGACGTTTTTGCGTGGCTGCCTACGTTTCGAGACCTCCAAATGTTGCACCCGACGAAAACGCACGCGTTCCTCGACACAATATAGTAGACGCGGTCCAGTCCAGATTGGAGCTGTTACTCGATCCCATTCCAAGCTTCGATTTCAGGAACGGCGGAGGTGATAATAATTAAAGTATCAAAGCTTCAAAGGGTATAGCTGGATAAGCATGGGCCAGCGGCCCCCGCTCCGATTTTCCTGATTTGTGTCTTAAAATATCGCTTTATGTCTAAAAAAACATTGTGTAAAATTTCAAATGTTTACCACCACCGATAGGGGTGATATAGGGGTAAATTCCCCCGCACTTAAATGCAATTTGCTCTAAAACGAGAAAAGATATCGACATGCGATAAACGGAAAACAAAAGATAAATATTCTCTATATTTCAGATTTTTTCAGAATTTTTTGCTAATTATTTATAATTGAAAATAATAAATTAATTTTTTGAGAATTTTTTTAACTATCTTCCCCTGAGTTGACATCTACCAAAAAATTCTAAAATATTGCTATGATGCTAACCTATTATGTATAAAAATCTCAGAAGTGTCCGTTTGGTGGAACAGTGTCAAAAAAAATAAAGTATGCCAGCGAACGGGAAGGATGCGGGAGGGGGAAATCCGCTCTACCGTGCGCATAGGAGCTGATCCAGGCTAAGCGTCCGCTCTACCGTGCGCATAGGAGCTGATCCAGGCTAAGCGTCCGCTCTACCGTACGCATAGGATCCAGTACGCTGATCCAGGCTAAGATTTTGTGTGGGGGCAGCACTATACCGGAGGCATCGAAAACCCGGGCGTGAGCACTCTCATATCCTCTCTGCTGAAGCACTCTGCTCGTGGAAGGTTTTCTGAACAAATCCTTAACAAGAAAATGTAACGAAAAATAGACTTTATTTAATAGTATACTCGTAGTTAATTCAAAGATCTCAGAAATGTATCTGCTTCGTATTTGCCTCGTCCTGAGGTTTTATCTTCTTTCAGGTTCTTTTCCTTAGCCAATAGGAAAATTCGAATTTTCAAGCTGGGCGTTGATTCGTCGGGTGGCTCGTCTTTGGTTGCAGCTCGATGGTGATTGGTGGTGGAGGAGTTTCAATAGCGCGCGCGCGAGAGTGGGCTGCACGCAAGGGCGAAGGCCCGCCAAAACAAGGGTCGTGGGACCGAGCGAGAGAGAGGTCCGAAATTCGAGGGAGTTCCAAGAGGTCCTTGACAGAGAATTTATGACTTCCTGTCCTTGACCGATTCCAGACTTCGACTGTCTATTTATGCGAAATTGGCGAAGCTCCTCCAAGAGGTTACGTGACTTTACCCAAGTTCCTCAATTAGTCTCGCCCCTCGAGGTTTCGTCAAGGATCTCTGTGGAAATCTCCCGTTGTTTCCCTACTTATTTTAAGCCTAAGATATCGTGCCTGAATAAAATATATGTGTATGAAATATACGGTTTTGAAACACATTACGTTTATATTTACTAAACCTATGTTAAATAACTAAGCATTACGCTTTACATTCAAATCTCCCTCCCAGCGCCATTAATCAGATACATAGTGCGGTAGCGCTATTGTAGCTATATTCGCGTGATCGACGGGTCACGCTACAGGAGCATCTAGGCGAGGGACGGAAACGTAAGGGGCCTGGCGGCCGCTGAATATGGCAACCCTGGTACGCACATAGGATATCCTTGTGCTATTTGGGAGGCATCTTTTCTCAGACGTCGTTTTGACGGCAGAAATAAGACGCATAAAAGGCACCTTTCTTCAACTATCAAAACGACGTCTGAGAAAAGATGCCTTTATGGACGTGTGAAAGGCGTCGTTTAGGGACATAAGACGTAAAGACGTAAAAAACTATACCATTTGCCACATTTCTGTTTTATTTTTTTGTTTGACTGCTGCTATTCGCATACAACAAAGGTGCAGCGTTCCAAATTGGAATCTGTTAGGGTGTTCCTTCGAGGACAACTATAAGAAACTATATCATTTGCCACATTTTCGTTTTATTTTTTTGTTTGACTGCTGCTATTACTGCATATATCCACTTCAGTTCACAGCATGTGCCAACTGAGATTTGTTGATAAATATACAGTGTATCTTATCACCAGGAAACTATTTATACTCAGAAATCTGTTGAATGCGAACCATTATTTTGAGCAATAATATTTAAAATTGAAATTGAAAATAAAGACAAACTCCAAATATTTTCAATATTCTTAAAATAAAATACTATTTTCAAAAATTACTGCATCAAATAAAATATTTTATTTTCAAAGTTGTACGCAGACACTGTAAAATAAATAGGATTATTTACTATTTACTATTTCAAATACTATTTTCCCCAGGTCTGTTGCCAATATCATTACAATGTAAAAAACTTTAAACTTACTTTTGTGGTAATTATGCATAAAAGGTCCCACCTCACCGATCTTGATAAAATTTAAATATGTTGTAAAACTCAAAATTCTGAGCAACTTTTTCCCACACATGTAACCGCCGCTCAGCCTTAGTTTTTGAGATATTTGCGAAAAACTGCAGCTACTACTCTACATAGAATTTTGCCTATACGTGCACGCCCGTGCCGTGCGTATGCGTGAGAATAAGGCGACTGCTCGTCAACCGTTTCTGCAGATATATCACTACGATCGTCGAACGATCTATGTACCGCGTGAACTTTTTAAATCATATGATCATGAAGAATGAGTACATATTATATTACGACGACACCACACACACCCACACAGTGTTTCTGAGAAGAAACGGCGATAATTATATAGAAGTAGGGCCGGTACGACCACGCATACGAAAATCCAGGAGTAGTCTTTCAACATTGGAAGCTCACCTTATACATATATGTATTACCGTATATAAAACCTACAACGTGTTTACAAAAAAAAAATAAACAGAAAATAGTTTTTTGGGTTATCCGCTCAGAAACACTGTGTGGATGTGTGTGGTGTCGTCGTAAGTTGTAATATAATATGTACTCATTCTTCATCATCATATGATTTAAAAAGTTCACGCGGTATATAGATCGTTCGACGATCGTATTGATATATCTGTAGAAACAGTTGACGAGCGGTCGCATCATTCTGACGCATACGCACGGCACGGGCGTGCACGTATAGGCAAAATTCTATGTAGTAGTAGCTGCAGTTTTTCGAAAAAATCTCAAAAACTAAGGCTGAGCGGCGGTTACATATATAGGAAAAAGTTGTTCAGAATCTTCATCCTGACAACATATTAAAAAATTATGGAAATCGGTGAGGTGGGACCTTTTATGCATAATTACCAAAAATTATTAGTTTTCGAGATATTTTCAAAACCTGTCTTTATTGAAGAAGATGCTCATTAGTTTTCGTTGTCGTACTCAACTTACGACGAACTTTTTAATCTTACAGTTCAATCACATAATAAGAACATTATTAAAAGACGTCTTCCTTCAGCCGTAAAAACGATGTTTAAAAGATTTCGTGTGCTATCTGGGTATAGAATGACGCATAAACAAATTAACGATATATTAACATAATATTATGTTACTATACATTACTACTTTCAATTCAAATTATACATACATGCATGATATTGTATGTACATAGTGTAAGAATAGTTTTGCATTCCTTGATATACGAGATACCGTTATCGAATCTAAAACCAAAAAAACATGTACCTATCTAAATTGATTATACATATAGTTGATCAAATAAGAAAACGATCATCTAACCTAAATGAATGCAACAAATATCTATAGATTCATGCACCTTTCACGCGCAGCAAAAGAGATAGGTTACTCTAACCATATGAAAAAAGGTAGGTACAGCGAAAAGCGTATTGTTCCGAATGAAAAGGAAAGATAGAGCTAGTAGGTGGGGCAAGAAACAGAAGAGCAAACGAGACAACGGAAGAACGAAAAGGAGGGAAACAAAGTTGATGGCGTAAACTACACATTCGTGGCGTGGCGTTTCAGTCGCAGTATTGCACGCGAAGTTTAAATGTTGTGTGAAGCAATTTAACCGGTCTTGGCTAGTTTATTTCATAGTTTCAAACCTTAAAAATCAAAAATATACAAACAAAACGACCTAAACATCATTATTCTGTTTTTGTTGTAACAAATTTGATGTTTTGTAAATGAATTTTTAAATTTTCAAGTGACATATGTGTTTGCATTAGTTAACCAATAATTGAGGTTAGGAGAGGCGTGACACAGTTTATATGTACATAGTGTATGTGCCGCGTATAACTATTCATACAGGAACAGGTGGTGAAAACGTGTTTATACCGTTTAAATTTATTATCGTTTAAAGTTAAGAGAAATTGGAAAAACGTGTTATTTTATATTTCACTCATTCGGGAGGAAATTAACATTGTAACTTTTCTCGTGAATATAAAAATGTGGTAAAAACGCGAGGACAACATACCATCAGGTCATGCGAATGACGTAAGGTAACGAATATTTTTTCATTAAATTCTAATTAAAAAATTATGCTTTAATTTTGTTACAAATAGTCTATAGTTAGTGTTTATGAGAAAAAAAATTTCGAACAAAACAATTTTCCATACAATTCAAAAAATAAAAAGAATTTTGTTTTGCACGAGGACTCGTTTATTAGAATATTAATATTGAAGACACAATGAATCCAACTAGGGGGTATGACGAAAACATTTATACAACAGCATTTAGTTAATATTGTCTTGTAAAAACTCTTATATATGTTATGCTATATTCTTGTGGTTTATTTATTAAATTTCTATTTCAAATTGATGTGCTCTATTAGTGAAATCTAAAAATGATTGTGGTTTATATGATTATGTAAAGATGAAAGAAATTTAAGCTGAAAACATCTGAATAATAATCATTTGATTCTAGCTTGTTATTTCCACAGCCCTGATTAATTGTTTAGTATATTCTAAAAATGTGCACATACTGAAAATAATTTTATATGTTTACAATATTTACATGACACAATTCCTCAGATACAATATTGTTTTACATTTGCTTCAAACCTAGATTATTTCTTAATTTGTCAGTTACGTGTTATCGATAGATAGCTGATTTTATGCGTTTATGACAAAAATATGGAGGTGTAATTTAAAACAGTAAATAAATTAGAAGAATTTAAATATACTGTTATATTATTTTCAACCAGTTGGACATATTAAGAGAAGAAATAAATTTCTATTTCACTCCAGGTTGTTGCATAAAAATTATTTTGCATGAAGATCCGCTGTCTATTTAATGTCATCATTTTGTTATCATATACACCCGTGTAAATCAGTGTTTCCCAATATGGGGCCCATCCTCCACGGGGAGGCAATTTGATTGTTAACGGAGGCAATTCGAAAATGGACTCTTACAGAATTTAAGGGTGCGCCGGAGTGAAAATATCACTATTTCCTCTTGCCAATCGGCGACAGCAAAGCAGGTATGTTTCTCGCAGGAAAGACGCTGACAGAGAATGTGAAACAGCTTGATTTTTCGAAAACCCGGTCGGCCTGCATTTAACAAAGCAATATTTTTTGATGCTCTTTGTGTTCAAATGTTCTCTGCATTATTGCAGGATCCCGTACAGAGCCCTTTTTTGCAATTTGGCTCTGGGAACTTTATAAACAACAAGAGAGAGAGAGTATAGAGAGAAAATACTCTCCGTATTATTGCGGGTATTTCAACACAAAGAGCATTTGGAAGAAGTGTACAGAGAAAAATTTCTTCTATAAAAACATACACTTTTGTTGTTTATAAAGTTCTAAGAGCCAAATTGCAAAAAAGGGCTCTGTACAGGACCTTGCAGTAATGCAGAGAACATTTGAACACAAAGAGCATCAAAAAATATTGCTTCTTCGCTAAATGCAGGTCGACCGGGTTTTCGAAAAATCAGGCTGTTTCATATTCTCTGTCAGTGTCTTTTCTGCGAGAAGTATATCTGCTTCTCTGTCGCCGATTGGCGAGCGGAAATAGTGATATTTTCACAACGGCGCAGTCTTAAAAACAAATATAAGTTCCAAAAATATAAATTACCACAAAATTTGAGAGCTACATTTAATATAATTAATTAAATTAATAATCAAAATTGTTTAACACTCATCCATCCCTCATTTCGCGAACTGAATCTGTCCTTCGGTGTCAAATTGACACAATGGTAAAATATCGATGAAATAACAAGATAAACAGTTATTTTCCAATGTTTTTGTATTCAAATCGATACGTTAACATCTACATCTTAGTTTTTGCATAATTTTCGCATAAAATAAAGTGATGTGCGGGACATACTACTTGTTTACATAAATTACATCGGGCATTATGTATATTAGCATTCGGTTTTTTCTCGCACATGTGACATCAGGCTCGTTTTTTTGTTGGAGGAGTATGCATTATACGATTACTACAAGATGGTACAATCACTGGTGGTATACCCTGTATTTGTGCAACAAGTGCAGTCGCATTAGATCCTTGCAGTAGATGTGTGCGTAATGTAATATAGGAATGCAGCAGAGAACGTCGTATTTCAATCAAAAGAAGGCATCGACGATATCTTTTATTTTCATTCTACATTGCATTGAGTGAAATAAATATTATAAAAGCATTGTGTAATATACATATTAGCAAAACTTTCCATTGGCCATCTATTTGTTTTGCGCTTACATCTGTATGTGCACACCATCTCGTCGAGGACATCGATGTCTCCTTTTGTACTTTTATCTACTTTTATCTACTTTTATCTACTACCTTTTATCTACTTCACTATTTATTTACTTTGACGTATGGTATGTACTAAGTAGAATAACAAATCGTCTTTTTTTTGTCACATAAGACAGTGGAATTTTTTTTCCATTTTTTCGTATGGTCCCTACAAGCGTCATCTTTTGTTTTTGTAATATTGTTTTTAATTCGTGTGAAGTAAAAAAATTGTCATACGTAACATTGCGTCCACTCAAACCTTCAACTGATTGTAGCACTACGTATTGACCCTGCTTTACTTCTGTGTGGCAGTTTCGATCGCGTTCTGTGTAAATTTCCATACTATATGAGTAATATGTTTTCGAATTGTATGCTATCCAAACTTTTATACCATACTTATGCGGCTTCGATGGGATATACTGCGTGAATGGGGAACAGCCACGAAATGGAATGAGTTGCTCGTCAACCGTAATATCATTAGAAGTGTATAACATCTTTATACGATGCGTCCATTTATCAAAAACATTTCGTATTGGAGCCAATTTATGTCTACTCCTTCGTTCCGCTCTGTCTTCTTTGTCGTCGAAACGCAAACATCTGGTTATCATTTTGAATTGCTTCAAAGACATAGTTACTCGAAAAATCGGCCTCCCCAACTTATCGCCCCAGAATTCCATAGTACATTCTCCACGTGAGCGGTAAACACCAGCTGGTAGAAGTAATCCAACATATGCACAAAATGTAGAAATGCCATTGTGTTTCCAATATTCCTTCAATTTTCGAATGCCGTATAAATTTGTCATTGAAAAACACAGAGACAGAACGTAAGAGTACATGTGTCATATCAACACACAGGGACTTTTTTGTAACAACTTCGACTTGCAGTTTTGACATCATTATTTTCCATGAACAATGCTAAGCATATGTGTTTCGTATTAAAAAAATAAAAGTTACAAAGTTCCAGGCAAATTTACCAACAAATAACAGAACAGTATAATTTAATTCGGGAAAACTGTGTCAAATTGACACGAGGGACGAATGAGGGTTAAAACAAGTAGCAGCCAAGGAACTGTTCTTTGAAGTAAATTTCAAATAAAACACTTAAAACAGTAGGGGGGAAAAATTGTTGGCAGTAAAATTGAAAAATAGTTAATAAGATATAAGCAGAAAAATTTTAGAAAGACTTAGGTGAGGCATGGCACAAATAGTTTGTGGGAAACACTGGTGTAGATACATTGAAAATGTTAATATTACTTGTTGATTTAATGTAATGCGTATGTTTTGCAATCACTGCATTGATGATACTTTTACAAAAAGAATTTTTAAAGCAGTTAGACAAAGGGCTTGACGCAGACCTGAAAATAAGTGCTTAAAACTGTTACATTTTGGCCTTGATTGAAACAGTTACGAAGAACCGATACTGTATATGCATAACTGTAAACAAGGAATGAAATTTCTGTTTCATTTAAGGTTCTTTATATATTGTATTGAATTAATAATCCTAATACTGTACTAACTACTATCCTAATACTATATTTATTTATTATAACAATCAGAGAGGTATAAAAGAAATATACTTGAACGGAGCACGTGTTTACTCTTTAACGAACTTTTGCAAGAAGAACGGGAAGCGATGGGAACATATATATACTGTTTACTTATATGTACTTTACTTAATATATACACTGTTTACATATATATCGACATTGACTAATTATACGGTGTTGTCCTAATAAGTCAGAAGATGTCGCGTATTCCAACATATTGGATATTGGTCTTTTGTACCGGTTCTAGAACCATTATATTATTGCTCCTATATCGGCCCTCATATAGGTTCTGTTATAGTAATCAGGGTTATTGAAACAGTTATTTCTATATACATATAGTAGTAACATCTACTATTAAAAATCAAACACTCGAGAAATGAAAAGACGTCCTTCTTTGCCTTCTCTGGTGAATACTTATGGTCCAACATTTGTTGCGAGGATTAGGGAAACCCAGTAAAACCTAATCAGACCATTTCAAATGTTTAATTATATATAAAAATAAAAGTGTAATATAAATAGGATTATTGTAGTCCCATTTGTGCTCTGAACTCCATGAATTTGACTCCTGCCAATGGTTTCGTGAATGCGTCAGCTACTTGGCGTTCTGTACAAACAAATTCAAGCTTAATAACGTTTTTCTCAATTTGTTCTCTTGATAAATGATACTTGACACCCCTCTGAACCCACCAGATGCACAACATAATCTTTGAAGCATGAATATTTTTTCTAAATACCATCATTTTCGATTTTTCAGTATTTAATGTTAGTTTCCTCCTGTCTAGATACCTTTGAAGTCTTCGTATCATGTTCTTCATCATGAAGAAAGCATTTCTTCATTATTAAAATATTATAAATTCTTTTATACTAGACTTGTGCAGATTGTTTTAATCCATATATTGCAAATCCCTACCAAGACTCGGGAAAGGATAGTTTCTTTGGTAGGGATAGACAAGGGACCAATCACCAGTTCGGGGCATAATCTTAAATTTGTGGCACGCGTACTAAAATCCGTGATTTTGTTTATCACGCAAGCCTCGTAAATAAGACAAGCCTATGCGCAAGGATCTCTTGTTCAAATATCTATCCCCAAACTGGTGTCGCTTTTCCGCTGAGTGTGGGCCTGCGAAGCGTCAATTGTCATTGACTGGGGCACGGCTGGCTTGCCTTCCCGATACGACAGAAAACACCGAACCCTAACCGTACCCAAGCCGTAACTAATTCTAAAGGCTAAGTACGCCCATAAATAACTCAAAAGTGACAATGCTCCACTCGGTCGCCGCACAGGCCCAGACACAATGTCTAGACAATTCTAGACAATAATATTGACAATAATAATTTGGAATAATATTTTTACTATTCTTAAACCATCAGCTGCATATTTTTCAATCAATACACAAAAAATAACACAACTAGAAATTGTTTTTTTTATTTAAGCTTACCGAGACCCCTAAATGGGGTCTATACAGCTGGACGTAATTTATATTATGTTACAAAGTGCTGTTTACGTGACATTATTGTTTAGCATATTAATGGCAATATTTTTGCACAGCTCGACATTCCAACTAGTCCGCATCAATCGTATCTGTAACAAGACAAAAGTAAAAATTAATAAACTGTTGAAACATATAATACATAAATTCGTATAATTGTGTATACTTTTAAGTTAGAGTCGATCAAAATGTATATTATATCGTGTTGATTTTTTTCTAAATTTAAATAAAGATAAATAACATGTTCTTTTTTAATCTGTCACGTCACTTGCTTTTCGAGGTAACGAAGAGCAACCGAACTTGGGAAATTATGGCCGCACGGCCGGGCCACGCTCGGTCGCGCGACACGTGGTCCTCCCGGGACAAAAGATCTTTCGCAGATTCGGATCGAGATTCGTTAAATCCTATACTCGCGAAGTCGGGCGCCAGGCACGCCACCGTGCCAACGAGATTATCGAATACTTCGAGATTTCTACCGCATTCCGAATCTACGAAGATCACAGGGGCCAGGAATGGCCACGTGGAAGGCCAGGGTTCCACGCGAGGAAAGGACGGGGCATTCCCCGCGACGGGAACGCTTCTCAGAGGAAGACGAAATGAACTGAGTTTTCCAGGCAAATAATAGGCGTTTATTGAATGAATACGGCGATATACAGGGTGTCTCAAAATTACCTTAGTTTAATGAAATGGGAGGTTCCCGAGATCATTTCAAGCGACATTTTTCTTTACGAAAATATCGTACGCGGCTTCGTTAAGGAGTTATTAACGAAAAACACGGACCAATCAGAGCGCGAGCTATACGCGTATTGCCGGCGCGCCGGCAGGCGAGCGTGGTGTACCGCCGCGATGCCGCAACGAACAAAAGTTTCTCTATTATGTGAATCCTCTCCAATCTCGATGAGATTTGGATATGTTGTCAAGACCATGATTCCGAACAACATTTCCCTTTACAGTTTCTGCCGATCGGCTTTAGTTTACGATATTATTGTAAAAGCTTGTAATTGTAAATCTATCGATGTACTATATCCTGTTCGATTTCGATGAGCTTTATTTCAAAGGAAAAAGATATTTAGAAGGTCGTCGAAATCGGTGAGGGTCCATATCATCAGCAACTTTACCCGAACGAGAGAAGAAGCAGAAACTAATTGAATTAAAAACTCACTTATTCAGCCGTAAATCCATTTGCTTGTTAATCCAGTGACACAGAAAACACCACATTTTCACACAATTAATGAACACTACACGTAGCACACTTTTCAATTTCGTGATTATAGCGAACGATAAGAAATTAGATATTCCGACGCGGAAAGAGGGCCATGCTCTTCGCGATTCCGCGCGAAACTGTCCTCTCCCAGCGTACGATGTATTCGTTCATCTCCATGTCAACGATTTCATTTGTTTCAAACGACAAGTTCGTCGAATTTCAACGACCTTGAAATATGTTATAAATTCGATGATCTAAATATCTTTTTCCTTTGAAATAAAGCTCATCGAAATCGAATAGGAAATATTACATCGATCGATTTACAATTACAAGCTTTTACAATAATATCGTAAACTAAAGCCGATCGACAGAAACTGTAAAGGGAAATGTTGTTCAGAATCATGGTCTTGACAACATATCCAAAGCTCATCGAGATTGGAGAGGATTCACATAATCGAGAAACTTTTGTTCGCTGCGGCATCGCGGCGGTACACCACGCTCGCCTGCCGGCGCGCCGGGCAATACGCGTCTAGCTCGCGCTCTGATTGGTCCGTGTTTTTCGTTAATAACTCCTTAACGAAGCCGCGTACGATATTTTCGTAAAGGAAAATGTCGCTTGAAATGATCTCGGGAACCTCCCATTTCATTAAACTAAGGTAATTTTGAGACACCCTGTACAAGCCCCCGGGATAAACCGGCGGCAGTCGAAGTATTTGCCAGCGCGTAGGCAAGAATTGACGACGGATGGTCTACCGAACGCGCGTAGCCTTTTCGTTCGCGTCGAGCTCGGCAGTCACAGGACTTCGCGTAAAATACAAGCCCGAAGGCACGAGTTCTGCCGAGCTCCGGTAACATACGCGGTCTAATAAATCTGGGGGACAAGACGCGAACGAGATAAGATGGCGAACGAACGAACTGACCGAGTGACGTCGTCCCACCGTGGAACGTCGCGAGGGAAGCCAAATAAATCAAAATTCGGATATTCCGCGCGCGGACAACCGGCGACGTAGCGACCCACGGCCTTACGTTCCTCTCGAGAGAGCGACTCTCGGTCGACGGAACGCTGGCGGACACGTGGTGTTCGACACAGAGATTCACACCCGATATTACGCCCCCGAACCAACACGAACTGGTCACAATTTAATTAACGAGGTCCGAAGGCCTGACCGGCACTTACCACGTTTCCTTGAGCACACTGCCGATGCAAAATACTCTCTCTTTAGATTCGCGGTTTTAATGGCGTGCGTTCGCTACGAAATACTTTGTCCCAGTGACCCAGTTTGGGCGGGCTCGGGAACACGAAAGCGAGGCGTCCCCCTCTTCCGCGATTATCTCCGTTGAGGCGACGCTCGGGCCTATCACGTGGCTCCTCGCTGCAGGGGCGAAACGATGACTTTCGGCCCCGGGCCCCCGGTAATTTGTAAATTCTCCGAGGCCCGGCCGATATTACGATGTGGGCTAGCGAGGGTGGATCCGGGCCGTCCGGGGCCGCTCTCGTGGCATATTCCGGGCGATACGTCGACGAAGGTGGGCAGATGGTCATCCCTGGATCACGAGATCCTCGTCGATTTCTCCGGGTTGCTGGATCCGGGCTCGGTCCAATCCTCGCGGTCTTCCTCTCGCGCGGCGTCCTACGATAGGTGTTCCGAGCGTCTCTGCCTCGAGATTCCTTGCCAATTAGCGGCCGGAGACAGGCTCTGGTTCCTTTCGATATCGTTGCTGCCTGAAACTCCGTGTCGCGCCCGGTGGCGCGACATTTAAGCGCGGTAATTCTGTTCTCACTGGGCCTCGAACGTCCCAGGGAGAGCGATCGTCATGGTCATGTTTGTTTCGGCATTGCTCTAACGTGACCCGGTCTTTCGTGAGGGTGCGGCTTGACGCTGGCAAAATGTGCCACGTCACAAATCATAAGAGTCCAATTTTCATTAATACTCACCAATTTGGCTGCTTGGCATAGTTCTTCAAAGGTTCTTAAGAAAAAACGTTTTGTGTGTTCTGCAGCAGTTTTTTCACTTTTAATTCATGCATTCTGGATGGCTACAGCTTCTCGTCTGATTTTCATCTCAGAAGGAGATTCCCTGTGATTTCTTCGTTTGCTTAAATACGGGTAAAACTCTGGAAAGATACAGGGTACTGCACCACTCTTTAATTGAGGCTTGCCCAGAGAAGCTGTTATTATTTCTTCAGTTTTCCATTTTACTGCCGTTGGAGTAAATTCTATGTCTGATTCCGAAACGTGTCGATGACAAACTACGGAACGTTCTGAGACACAGAAATCTTGTCGATGAATAGCGTTTACCCAATTCGCGTTTAACCTTTTCATCGCACGGAAAAACATGCAAGTTTGCACAACCATTACACCTAGGTATTTACACGACACTTAAAACCATTTTTAACTAATAATAACTATTTATAATTGAAACGACTATAAATATCACAAAATGTCGTTCAAACTTTCAAACCACATGTAATCCGCGAATATCCGTAAAATTACATATTTTACAAATCAAAAGTGACAGCACGAAGCTGGACACCATAGGTGGTGCTGATGCTAGGGCTCTTGTGTATGACGTCACAGGCTGATTTTTTCGGAGGTGTTTGACTTTATTATATAGGTGGTGTTGATATTATAAGCCTGCTCAATTGTCCTCCATGATGCGAATTGACTTTCGCATTCTTTTCTTCCTGGCGTTACATTTATTTCCAGATCCTTATTCAATAGGTTATTCCTGACTCCTTTAATCAAGTGCGGCGGATCATAAAATGGTACTAATTGAGTACCATCTATTTCAATTATGTCACCAAGTACAAAATAAATGCATTGATTCTCAATATTATATTTTTCAAATTATACAGAAAACTTAATAAAATGTATACATACGGTACTCTTCTCCCTGTTTCCATTTTTTCGCCAGTGTGTCTGCCTGTAATGTCTTGATGGCAGCAACATTTTATGATCCTGGGTCGCATACAATGGCAACAACTTGTAGCCCAGTTTTCTTCAGTGCTTTCACTATGTTCTTGATGCACTGTATTAATTGCGGTGTTTTTGTTTGGCCGTCGCAATAATTGTAAGAAATGGGCATTTTCCACCCACTGTATAGTCCTCTTAACATGAAGACAAAGGGCATGATCGACAAATCTTGACGTTCTTCTTGTGCCCCAGTCTTTGAACCCTATAATCTTGCCACTGTTAACGTCCTAGTCCACATGAGAGGCTTTAAAGATATTTCATCCCATATCAATGTGCATAATTTATCTTGATCACTCATGGTGTCCGCTTGACGGTGAAGATGCTCAATCACAACTTGTGATACTCCAGTCTCGACTGGAATTTTCCTTCCTTTATAGTTTTCTCAGAAGCTTGTATGAAGTGCTAAGGTCAATATCTTCTTATCCGTCGTGTAGCGCCTTCCCTGAAAAGATATTTCATAAAGTTATAAATAAGTTACAATAAAATAACACAATGAAAATACAGCATATACACTCCTCAAAAGAATTAAACTTCTGCGAACCCGATAATTGCTCCCGCTTTACGTGATCATAACTCCGGCCAAAATTGCTGTATCGATGTCGTTAAACAATGGTTTGAAAGCGTGAAACCTCTAGTTTCGGGTTCTCTGTTTCAAATTTTTGCTATGTTGGTTTTTTACAAAGTTATAGCGAGATAAAGACAACATTGACGGTTAACAAAAATTTTGTGCAACTTTCATCAAAGTGGACGCCGAGATATCTCGCCAACTGGACCATACGGATCTGTTTCCCTGAAACTCTGATTTTCGGTGGCCGGCTCCTCTGCAGAGATCCCTTCAGCAAGATCATCTCAGTCTTGTCCCCCGCCAGGGCAAGCTTCTCTCGGACGCACCAGTCCTCCATGATCGCCACCAACGCCTGTCCTCTCGCCTCGAGCTCCTGTCTGCTTCCGCCCGTGATGACCAGCAGGAGGTCATCCGCATACGTAAATGCCTCGAATCCCTCCCGCTCCAGGGTCACTACCAGGTCATCGAAGACCAGGTTCCAGAGGCTGGGAGCGAGGATGGAGCCCTGTGGGTATCCTCTTGTTACGCTCTTCGTCATAAGCCCAGTCCTCCCGTGGAGCTCAGCCCGTCGGTCAGTCAGGTAGTCAGAGACCAGGATTAGTAATTACTAATATAGAACAGGATTGCGAGGGCGTATTTCTGTTCCGTCGCTTCAACGCATTTGCGCATCCACCGTGGATCTCCCTCTGCGGAAACCGAACTGGCGCCGCGCAGCGAACCGCGGGCTCATGAACGTTCGCTCGAGCCTCCATGCCCTTAGCCTCTCCAAGGATTTTCCGACTACCGACAGCAGGCATATTGGGCGGTATAACTTTGCAAGGGCCTCGTCTCTGTCCGCGTCCTTGAGGAGCACACGAATCGAACCGGTTTTCCACACCTTCGGAAAGTATCCGTGCTCAAGACACGCGTTGAACAGGTCTCGGAGCTCAGCGCGGAGGACAGGGAACGAAGCCTTGTAGACCGCGACCTCGATGAGGTCCGGCCCCGGTGCCTTACCATTCCGGAGGGAGATGACCGCCTCTTGGATTTCAGAGCCCGTGAACTCTGGCACGTCTGGGGAGTGATGCGGTTCCGATCTCGCACGCCGCCTTTCCGCCTGTTCCTCAGTGATATCCGGGGTGTCATCCGGGACCAGGGCATTAGCTGGTGGGCAGAGTCGCTCCAGGTGACCGACGGGCCGAGGTCAGCGCCCCCCATCGAGAGCGCCTTTTCGGGGGTATACTTCTTCATACGGGTCTTATATATCACCCCCCACGGGATGTCGTTACCCTCCTTAGTGACGAATTTCTGCCAGTCAGCAGTTTTGGCATTGTGCACCTCCGCTGTGTATTTCCGCCTGATCACGAGATATTCATTTCGTTTCCGGATCCTGCGCGCCGGGTCCGCTTCCCCCTGGAAGGCTTTCCTACGCTTATACGTTTGCCTTTTGAGCCTTTGCACGCGGACAGAATACACTCCTGTATCAGACCCGCGGCCATCTTTGTGCCCTCCCGGCTCGCCTGTTTTGATCCTGTGAAGGGTCTCTTGGAATTTCTTCCAGTTGACCTCATTCGTCCGAAAACGTTGGGTAGGCATTCTCTCGCGCGGGCGTGTGCCCTCCCCCGGGACCGGCAGCCAGACACTGAAGGAGATGGAATTGTGGTCACTGGTTGACCATTCCTCGTGTACCGTCCAGTCTCGGGTGCAGCGAGCAGCCAGACTGCTAGCCATGGTGACGTCGATGTTTGATTGTCCGAAGTGGTTCCGGAAGGTGGGGAGAGGGTGCCGGGCTCGTTGAGTGTCACCAGGCCCTCGGAGGCCATCGCACGCTCCAACAGTTTGCCCCGGCGCACAGTGCGGCATGTAAATGGACATTCGAGACAAAAATCATAACTTCTAAACTAATAAATTTTTGACCTAAGTACCTTAATAATTTTTTAAAGGGAATACAAAGATGCATCGATTAATGCACCAAAAATATAAGGTTCCGTTAGTAAAAAAGTTTATTCTAATTTTTTTTTAATGAAAAATTTTTTATGATTAGTTGTTATTGCAATTTGTTGTCAACTGTATACTGTACAACTTTTGTTCGAAATATTTTTTAATTATATGGTTAAATTTAATTATATTTACTATAATGCATAATTATTTGACAATACACAACACCGTATTTTTTACTAGTATTAAGTACAATGGTTAATACAGACTGCTAGATAAATCCAGAAATAAACTAAACGACATATTACTCAGGAACCATAATACATGTACATAATATGTACATGTAAATAAAAAGTTTAATTACATAAACAAAAACTATTAAAAAATTAAATTATTTGCTATTTTCTTAATATATAATATATACATATAAATAAAAAGTTTAAGTACATAAACAAAAAATATTCAAAAATTAAATTATTCGCTACACACACAGGCTCCTTCACTACTATTGCTTCCTTCCAATTCTACATCGTCTAAACTCAGCCCTTCAAAAATATTTTCTGTCTCAGACACACACAAAATGTCAATATATTGTTATATTCCTACAAAGTTTCTAATTTATTTAGATTTTGTTTTCCTGAAGCTTGATATAAGAGGATCCGAGGCGAGTAGGAGTCTCTCTCTCTCTCTCTCTCTCTCTCTCTCTCTCTCTCTCTCCATTAAATCCCTATTGGTATCCTCTCCATTTGTCTTACGGGTGTGATTTAGACGGTGTTTCCTAATTTCCTTATGGGTAGCTTCTAATGCCTCTTCGGAAAGAAGGCCTACAGGGGACTTAAAAGAATTTATTATGTCACACCCATGAATTAAAATTTTGTGAATAGTACAGGGCATGTAATACCAATTGTATAATTGAATATAAAAAATCAAACGTCTCATTCAGTAAACATTTAAAACGATCAATGTGGATTTTTTTACTCCATGCTTCAACCAAATCGCGATTACGAATGCATTTCTCTAACAAAAATTACATAACATCGAGTCTTGCAATTTATCGCAGAAAAAAATTATATAGTAATATACTGCAACATCTTGTTGATACAGAACAGCCAAGATTACAGGATGTTTTGAACCGTTTTTTTTTGTAAATTGCATTTTAAGAAAAAAACGTAATTCCTAAATGGCCAGTTAAAATTATGCATATCTCTGGTCAAATTCTCCATACCTAACTTGTAACAAACAGTTTAAAACAAAAACGAACCTAAAAGAGCAATTAGGGCACGAGTAATCTAACTTTTTAGTATTTATACTACAATAAACTCTTGGCTGTTACTGATCCCCTATTGATTTTCTTGGATACTACTTTTTACATACACATTCCTTACTTACTGACTGATGATTTTGTTGGATAATTAGATTAGAATCGAACCATGATTATTTTGATTTTTGTCCATTGCATGCCGCACTGTGCGGCGCACAGTGGGCAATTCAACCAATTTTTTTTAATACCTTATTCTTATTTTTATCACCAGAAGTTAAAGAATTCGTTGATGAGAAGTAAGTTAAAAAGATTAAATACTTACCTAACTTCCTGTGTAAATGAAAATATAATTATGGAAAATAGATATCTAATTTAAGTTACATTACAGTCACACATAGCTTACACGGAGTGCCAGCGACAATCGCAGCGACACGTCAACTGATCGTTCGTCATGTGATATACGTCAAGTAAACGTTCAAATACTTCATTATGTTTAATTTTATTGTATTTTATATATCAGAATACAATATACCTTCACGCTAGTGGGTTATCAAATCATTTCAAATAAAAATTATGACATTAGTTTCGTTCACAAAAATGGATTTGTTGAAAAAACAAAACATCGTAGACAAATTGTATTGGATGTATTAAAAAAATTTTTTCCGCGCGTAGGACTGAAAAAACTCAATTTTCATGAAATTGTACAAGTTTAACGAATTTTCTCAAGGTTAAAAAACGTTCATATGTTAGAAACCAGTATGGGAGGAAAGGCAGAAAGACAGGCTGATACTGGTGAAACTGCAACTTAATGCAATATTAGATAATATATACTTTATTATACTAACTGTTACTGAAACAACACGTGGCACGCAACCGCTCTCTCATACGCAGCACAACCAAGTGACCAAACGACGATCATCACGAACGCACGATACAGTGGTGCTCATTTGCGTACCATTCACACACCTCACACATACCGCGTTCACTGTATGCATTGACTTTTCTCAACATCATACCATAATCTCCCTATTTTTCCCATATTCTACAAAGTTTCAGCTTCAATTTTAAAAAAATTTCATCGCTCTATCTCATTTCTATCGAAAGTTCTTTGATTTTGTCGCCGATTTCGTCCGAATTGCCCACTGTGCGGCGCACAGTGGTCCTAATCGAGAAATTCAGTGACTTTTTGTTATAACTTTTGAACCATAAGAGATATCGGGATCAAATTTGCACTAAAATTCATTTAAAAAATAATCAACTTGAACTAAAGACAAATTAATATTTTTTTAATTTGTTAAACAATCATGCAATGTTTAATAAAATGGGGAAAATGTAAATTTGAGGAGTGGGTAAGGTAATAACGACACATAACTGTGTCAAAAGATATTTTTTATAATAATTGATAATATTTGTAATATATTGTATATATTATATAAAATAATTTAATAACATTTTTTAAATCTTTTGTGATAAAAATGTGATAACAATAATGGTTTTATAGTATAATAATAATAGCACATACAACGAATAACATGAAATATAAAAAAAAATAATATTTGTTTGTACTTTGTCAGTCTTCATTCTCAAATGGTTTTGTCTAGCATTATTTTTTATAGTCCATCCATTTCAGAGTCTGCCTTTTCTATTATTTAATATTAATTTCTTAGATGATTTTACTCGCATTGTGCTGACATGTGCGGGTTCGATGTCAATAACAATCTATAAAATACATCTTCATTTGTTAATATTCTGTCTGATTTTCTTGTATGTCTGTATCTAAATTGTTTAAAGTCTTTGTGACGTGTTTCTTGAGCTTCCTCCGATAATTGTCCGATTGGTAATAATGCGTGTTTTATAACATCTGCACCATGCATTAATAATTTATGGACTGAAGCAGGCATGCGATACCAATCATATAGCGCTACAAATTGTTCTGCAGTATTTCGTGTATATCTTCGAAATTTTTATCTTCGATATTTCCTCTTTTCTTTTTCTTCGAATTTCTTTTAGTTCCGTAGTGCTGGCAATCCATTTTTTAAAAGGTAAACTATATGATATGTGGAGTAGACATTCTAAGCATCTGATCCAGGCGTGTAGCGATGATATACCAAATACCTTGACTCATCACAGACTTTAGAATCTATTCATGCTAAATTGTGTTCATTTCTTTTGGTGATGCTTTGCAGATGTAACACCTCATAGCCGAAGTGGTGTTCGTAATCGTGTTGCAAATTTTATTATCAACCATAGTTAACTGCATTTTATATGTTACCCGGATATTTCCTATGTTCATAACTTGTAAATTTTTTATTTCGTCTTCAATTCGATTGATTTTCTCATCAATTACGTGCTTAGTTTCTTTAACCAGTTCAAATTTAATTGGCCGACAAAACCAGGGTGATGATGGTGTCGAGTTTTCCCATACTATTGTTAAATCTAATTCATTTTCCAGTCTGAGTGGTAGTACGCTTGATATAAAAACTGTATCATCATTTATATCTGCATCTGTATGAGCTATTTGTTTATATCGTGATTGCCCAGATGCCCCATCGCATCCCCATTTGCATATTAATACAAGGTCAGCAGTGTCAACACTGACGTTTAATGTCTGTACTCCTTTTATTATTCTGGAAACTGTATGGTCTAGTAATGCCTGCAAATCAACTTTAGCATACATTTCGGTGATTTCTGTTTTGTTTTTATGTGGATAACAATTACTTTTTTCCACTAACAATGTATTATAAGAAGGCCATACATTATTTCCACATTTGATTACTTCGTTTCTAATCGTGGTATACTGAAATTTTGATAATTGTGCCATAACAAGTATAGATAATGCTTTTTGTGGGGTATATAGTTTTTTTTTGTGCATGGGTTCTTTTCCAAAAATGCCTTTAACATTCCTAATACAATAATCATTGCATTCTAACGTTTGAAGCAGATTTGCCACGTGATGCATATTTTTTGCTCGAAAACTCATCTTGCATGCGTATAGCAATTCCGTTAACGAAAAATTGTTACACAAGGAACGACCTCTACGAATTTTTTCCCTTGTGCTTAAGGATTCTACTTTTGCTGCAGTGCTTGTGGACGGTACATACTCTAGCATTGACTGGGGATATATGAAATCTCTTTTTAACCATTCATCACACAATGCTTCAGAAATCTACTTTCTTTATACTGACATTTAATCCATTTTTGTTTTAATTTAAAACAAAATTTTTTTACAAAAACTTTTAAAACTTCCAAGTTTTTAGAAGAAGTGTGGATCACTTCGGATATTTTTGCGTGTAAAAATAAATAATCACCCATATCTCTCTTTGAATCTTTTAATGCCATGTATAAATCTTTGTTTTTGCGAAAAGGCAGTTTAACAAAATAAGTAATGTCTAAATAACAAAGAAGAAAATATGAAGTTTGGAAAACAACATACGTAAGAAATTTTTTAGTCATTTGTACTTACCAAAGAGAATATTAAAATTATATATTATATGGATGTAAAAAACACTAAATAATGTAACTAAAATTTAAATCACACACAATAAAAACACTAATAAAACTTAAGTTTAGTTTATAAAGTAAATTAAAACACTACGAATTATTAACACGAAACATTAAATGATTAAAACGAAATAAAAATCAACAGCGGAAAAATGCTCTGAGAGGTCTCACTGTGGCAGCTCGAATGGTTCTGTCTAAACTAAATGCAGACTCGAAGTCCAAGACTGATTTGAAGCCTTATCTGCACCATAGCATAAACATTTCAAATAGCTCTAATCCAAACAGTTTGTTGAAAGGAACTCCGTATTGCTTTGGAAGTTTGGTCGGAGAATACAAGTGTAGTCCGTAAAGCGTAAGGAGGCGCGACGTAACATTGACAGTTTTAAACTGTTATAATTGCCAAAGGCGGAAGAGTGCGGAAATGATTTTTGTACCATCATATAGAGGAAGGTGTACTGAAAATAGTCCAATTTGTTAGGAACTGGGACATTCTGGGACTTTAAAGGTATCCCTTACTGTTTGGAGATCGGATACGGGAATTCGGAGATAGTCGTGGGTGAACGATGAAGTACGGCACGTGTGTTAACAAACACTTTAATATGACACGACAACAAATTGTACATGAAGTAGAGTAACGTCGCACGAACTGAAGGTGATGGCCCACGATAGTGAAGGACGCGGAGTGGAACCAGAAGCGCGAGGCGACGGACGTGTATCGTATAAACGAAGTGTGTTGAGACGACTGCCAAAGGTTGTGTATGAACGCGGGGTCGTTAACAGTGCGAAAGAGGCCTCGACACGCCGCGGCGCACAGTGGTCTAAACGGCCGATTTAGGAGGGCAAAAGTCTAAACGCTTCTAATAATCAATAATTCTGTGTTACATGTATTCTATACACATTAGGTAAGTATAAAGAAGGCTAATAGAGTTCCGTAAGTTTATTGAAATATTTTTTTTTCTTAAAATATTGCAGAGGAGGCAACGTATTTCAATTTATAATGCCAGTTTTAATTTACAGTGACAAAAAAGAGAAACTTGTACACAATTCTTCCTTTTTTACAAAAATATAATTTTCAGAAATGAGACTTACGACAACAATAATAATATAAATAAAAAACACAATAATAATAAGAATAAGAACAAAACAATATTTATATCTAGTTATACTATTTACATCTAATTGTAAGCATTATAATTATTAAGAAAATTATTACCTAAGCTTATAATTATGATAATTATTACTAATTATTACCTAAAACTTCGTCTATTTCGCTTTCTTCATCTGAATTACTGTTGGCACCATCCAAATTACTATCGTCATCGTTCATATTACTGTCGTTATCATCCAAATCACTATCGTTATCATCCAAATTACTATTGTCATTATTCAAATTACTATCGTTATTATCCACATTATTATCGTCATTATCCTCATATAATAAAAGAGTTTTCATTTCATTTTCAAATACTGTTTTTTTGTGTGTCCGTAAATTTGTCTGTTTGCATAATATTCAGTTTGCAGAAATAAGTGGGTCGGAAGTGCATAAAAAGTTGTGCAATAAATCAGTAATGCCAGCCGCTCGGGAGCTCTTCCTCGTGTTGTTTTCTCTAAATCTCCTCAAATCTTTATTTCGTGCCTCAAGCGGTTCCTCGGACAGCATCCCTATTGGCAAATTAAAAGCCTTGATGATGTCTGATCCATGAATTAATAACCGGTGAATGCTAGAGGGCATATAATACCATTGGTATAAATTAAAAAATGTCTTGGCTGTTTCGATGGAATATTCGTGGAAGGCATTTACATCTATTGCACATCCACTTGAAATTGTTGTCAATATAACGCCGAATCTTCGTATTAAATTACTGTCCACCCCGGTGATATTCGCAACTTTTTCGTAATTACTGAAAAACTTTCTGGCAGTATTTCCGTCGTTGCTTGTGCCGTAGTTAGGCTTCGGAATGTCCACTAACAAGCCCAATTGAATTTTCAATTCATGTTGAATATGTTTCTTCCGTGCATATAATTTTAGTTTATCTTCTTCGCCTCTTATTTGCCATTTCTGAATATCCAGGCGATAAGAAAGGTGTAAGATAAATTCTAAAGAACGTATATGAGCATGTAGTATGGATAGCCCATACTCATACCTACTGTCATCGGATTTCCGACTCAAAATGGAACTTATGTCATTCATTATTTTTGGTGTCGCACCACATATTGCACATGACTGCAGTGACGAATTAGTGACAGCACCGAAGGCTTTACCATCCAACATAGTTAATTTAAAGTCAAACTTTATTACAATGTCTTTGGACATGAAACTAACTCTTATTGGATTTAAGTTTTTTATTTCATTTTGTATAAACATTACTTCTTCTTTAATTAGTTGTTGTGTTTCTTGCTTATATAACATTTTTATTGGTCTGCAAAATCTGGTTGACGATGGCTTTGGGTTCTGCCACACAACAATATTATTTTTGTTTGTCATTCGAAGAGGAACCATACAAATAATAAATAAAAATGAATCCGACTTTTCAGAGTCTGAAAATTTTTGTTTATATTCGGAATGATCCGAACTTCCATCGCAACCCCATTTGAAAGATAGAGTCAGATCAATAAATTCATTTGTATCGGATTTAACAATTTCCTCAAATGTATTTTTCTCAAATATATTTTCCTCAAGGGCTCTTATTAATCGTTGTGTTGTGTGGTCGACAAGACCTTGTAACTTTATTTCCGCTGAGGTTTCCGCGATGGAAATGAATTCCCCATCAGGATAACAAGATGCCTTTGCCCGCATTATATTTTCATATGACGGGTATATATTTGCATTCAGATTTATTGCCCCTATTCGCATCTTTGAATACGCACTTTTGGTGTATCGCCCGTCGATATAAAGGGCTAATGCATTTTCAGGGGTATACATGGTCGATGCGGAATTGTGCGAAGAAATTTTAAATTTTTTTACTTTTTTGGGGTCAGAAACCTCGTGTATTATTTTGGCAGCACTTCGTTTTTCACTTTTATGTGAACTAACGCCTGCAGCAAAAATTAACTGTTCCGTAGGCACACTTTCTACAAGCGTGGAAACAATGCGTCTTTTCGAATATGTAGACAATTCGTAGAATGGTTTTATAGGGCGACCTATTTTTAAATTATTATTGTTCATGGGAATACTTATAATTACATTTTGGTCCAACCACAAACGTTCAACTTTCAAAAATGTCTGCAACATTCGCGAGTGCTTTTTCCATTTAACCCTTAGCTTGCTTAAAATATATTTTATTTCTCTTTCCTCCGTAGAAGGAAGAGAAATATCTACATTTTCGTCGTCAATAAATTCTTTAATTATCCTGTTTACAAATCCCATTACTGCCGTATTCTTCATTTCTAAGCGATTTTCGGTTCTCCAAACATCAAATAATTCTCTTCGCGAGATTTGAATATTTCCTAAAGAAACATTATAATTGGTTGTATATATATTTATAAATTTAAATACTGTCAATTCTAAGGATTCATGTTCAAAAATAACACAATGCCTATTCAAAAAAGTTATGTGTATTA
Source organism: Lasioglossum malachurum (assembly GCA_028455605.1). NCBI lineage: Eukaryota > Metazoa > Arthropoda > Insecta > Hymenoptera > Halictidae > Lasioglossum > Lasioglossum malachurum. Next base: position 14,175,950 of record CM052316.1, on the reverse strand, counting down.
ATTTACCTGTAGCGCATCCAGCCATTACGATAAAAGCACTGATGTGCAAAATGCTATATATAATTGGGAGGTACTATTGTAAATAAAAATTCAAGAAATATATAACCTAACACAATCCAAGCTGTTAACGATCTGGCCCATAACAATAGAAAATCAATTTCTTTTTGATTACGCTCGCTACGGCATAACAACGCGAAAATAACTGCCAATCGGCGCAATCCTAATATTCATGCAAAAATTAACGCGAATACGGGCGAGTATCGTTAGTATTTCCTACTACCTTAAGAAATTAATTTCTTAAAACCTCTTCGTCCTACGCGTACTCATCATCGAACTGTACCAGAAAAAATAAAATAACTTGCTAATCTGCAATTTTCTGCAAATAAATTTGATGCAACCATAAACTACATATTCCATTCTTAATATTCATGCAAAAATTAACGCGAATACGGGAGAATCTGATTAGTATTTCCTACAACAGACTTAAAAAATAAATTTCTTAATACTTCTTTGAGAAACATTATTTAAACATTTCCGGAAAATTGTTTCATTGTTTTTTCGTATCTTCCTAATGCTTCTGAACACGGCTATTATAATTAGAATCAATATTAACGTTCTAAACAATAAATAATAGGTGAAAGGGATGTCCTTTATATCGATGTACTTTTCATACTGCTGCTTTCAACCTATGCCACACTTAACAATAATTGATTTGAGAAGTAAAATTGTCGATTTTAGCTTCTACAGATATGTGTGTTGATGTAGGAAACAATATTAAGTGCGGCGTGGGCGAAAAAGCGATGTTTTTGGACAAAAATCTACGGACAACTCAATTTTTCATCGATTCAATTGGAATATTTTTTTAAATGTTCGTGAAGAACTATACTTTGATGAACTGCTGCGCGAAAATCGTTATCAAGAATCCTTATCTACAAAACTCAATAACTCCGGGGTCATTCCATGCCGAATCGATCACTTTTTGCAGGCACCATCGCTGATTTTGTTCAAAATGAAATATGTTGTAGTCCATGTGAAATTAGGGGAGGTTTAAGTAATCATTTTGCCGGTTTCGAATTTTTTTTAGATATGGCAGACCTTCAGTTTTCAATTTTTGCCCATTTCGGCGGAAACGGGCCTCACTTACGAATTTTTATCTCAAGAACTGTTTGTCCGATTGAGCTACATATTTTGTTTTATACGGAAAGGATTGGGCTATTACAAAATAATTTTTTCAACCTTGACAATCAACTTTATAATGTCGAAAAATTAAAAAAAATTCTTTTGCGTTTTTTTCGATGATGGGGCTCAGTGATTTAAATTTTGAAAAAAATATGATTATATTCCTTGAAGTTTCCTCTTTCAAATGAGACCTTAAAAACTATGGTATGTATCATTAAAATTGGCGTCACAATGAGCTCGTAAAGGACGCCGTGTACCCCCATTTCCTTTACCAGTTCTCTTGCACTTGCTGCAAATTTCAGGGGATCTTGTTGGGGCAGTCCTTGAAGGAGTGTCCGGCGATTCCACAGTGGCCACAGGTCTCCTTTTCTGTCTTACGCTTCTGTGGCCGCTATGTGATCTTGTACTCCGCAGCGGCTCCAGCCAACGTAAACTGCCCCCTTTTTGAGGAGGGAGTCCCTAGCGTCCTTGGAGACCTCGAGAATGGTATTACGTGTGTCTCTGTTTCTGTCCCCGAATCTGAAGGCGACCTTCATTTGGTTCTTCATCGTGGGTCTTAGTTCGGGGTCTATATTTTGTTCCAAAATGGAGTCAAGCAGTGCATCATCAGAGAGCATGCGCGGAGTGTTGTAATGGATCGCCCGGGGACTCTTCTTTACTGGGGCTCCGACTACTAGTCCTGCGGCCTTAAGTTTCGCACTGTCCATGAGTGCGGCGGCGTCGGTCTTTTTTGCGGTCTCTATGAGGATGCCGTTCCCTTCGATTTTCGTTAGGTTAATTACCTGGAGACCGTCGCGTATTGGTGAGATTAGTTTCTGCACCATTTCTTTCGTGGCGTCGCTAGAGGCAAATTCTTTAACATCCTTAGGCATTATAGTGACGACGGGGGTGGGGGGTCTCGTTTTAGGTTGGATGCCCGTGCTGTTTTAGATCTCAGTCCAACGCGTTCCGCGTACGTCATGGACTCTCGCTGGGTTGGGACGGTGAGGCTTGTAGGAAGGCATTTCACCTTCTCGTGCATAAGAGCCTCCACCTGTCCCTCGGGATGACTGTTCCTCATGAGGGCTTCGTTGAGGACAGCCTGAAGCTTGAGGAAACTGCCCATAACGAATTCTGAAACCTCGATGTTTATTTCATTATTGGGGCAGTTCAGATAAGTCATCACTGACCGGCACAGTTTCTCCGCCTTGGCCTTCATCGACAGGGACAGAGACGTAGCGGATATATGACTAGGTGGAAGGCCATCGGTATCGGTCTCGAGTTCCGTCTGGACTTTAGAGGGTGTGACGCATGGTTATCTACAAACAAAACTACAGGGAATTGATAATTATTTGTCTTCAGTCAAGGTACAAAAATATTTGCTATAAACTGAAAAAAAGTTTCTGCTGTCATCCAGCCATTATCACTATAGGCTACTACCCAGCTTTCTGAAATCTTTTGTAAGATTTCTTTTTTGGGGACGTTTTTTAGATCGAACATGATCATTGAAGGTAGAATTACCCCGTCAGCAGTTGCTGTAAACAATACTGTTCAGCAGCCCTTCTCCTTGTTTGAAACAATTTGAAACAAGTTGAATATTCTTTTAGGGGTATTCTGTTAAGGGTATTCCTTTATCTTTCATTTTGCTTTCAACATCATGAAATCACAGCCTCAAATCACTTTCAGAAACTGACGCTCTTTTTACAGTAAGGTTAGGTTTGTATGTCTCTTCATAAATCCATTAAACCAGCGGTGGTCTGGTCTGTTATTTTTAAAAGGTGTTTTTCTGTTCTCTGAAGTAGGGATGCCGATTATTTTCAAAAAGATCGATTTTTCTGAATCGATTATAATCGAAGCTTAAGGATCGATTCACTAAAAAATCGCTTCCAAAATAATCGATGTTTTGAATAATCGATTTTTTTAAGGAATGTCTAAAAATGATACATTTTTGAAATGTATACGTTTAAATCTGAAAATGGAACACTTTTTTGAAGGATTATATATATTAAAATATTTTATATAAATAGGATTATTTTGCCTAGCATATCCAATAAAGTTGCAATTGCTAATATTTGTACTTCTTCCACTTTTCCAAATCTTTTTGACATTTCCCGTAAAAGAGCATCTTTTAAAACTGTCCAGCATATGTTTGAGAGTTTACCTCTGAAATTTGCTGGTGCAGTATATTGACGATTGGTATTATTTTACTTGCAGTAACATAGTGATCACCGCACATTTCCTTTGACACTGCTTCAATGGGTTTCAATATCCGAATTATTTCCTCAGCTTTTTGTATTTCCGAGGCTGTTAACATTCTCGGTGATTTTGGAAACCTGATTGAAAATAAAGTAAAAATACAATAAAAAAAATGAAATAAAAATAAAATTTAATTACATTCCTTTATATTTCCTTTGTTATTACCTCAGTAGAATGGTTCCTACTTCATTACGGAGTATCAAAAATCTTTCTGACATTAAATATGATGAGTTCCATCTGTGGTCACCACTGACTGAATTAATTTTAATTCGCTTACTTTCCGTAATTCATCAGATGTGGCAACGGACTGTTTGAAATATGTTACGATTGATTTTACAGCAGATAGTACATTAGCCACACTTTCTTGGTCGCATATCTTTTGGGCCACCAAGTTTAGCGTGTGGCCAAAACAAGGTAAACGTTTTGTTTTGTCCACAATACTTGTGACAGCTTTCACAATATGTGCTCCATTGTCGGTGATAATAGAGCAAACCTTATCAATAGGAATTCCCCATTCATAAAACGTTGTTTCCAACGTTTCCTTAAAAAATTCGCTCGTATGCGACTCTGTCAATTCTTTTAGACAAAATACCAGATTACATAGTCTATTATCATAAATAAAATGCACAGTTGCGCCTAGAAAACTGCGGGTATTTATGGTATCTGTCCATACGTCTGCAGTTATTGAAAAGTGATTAATAGATAATAATCTTTACTTTATATTTCCACGTAAAAAGTCATGTCTAGCATCCAATAGCTGTGTAAGCTTGGTACGTCCAGGTACTTCAAAATGGGGTGATGCTTTTCTAATAAAATATCTAAATCCTTCTTTTTCTGTCGTTTTTAGTGGTAAATTGTCTTTTGCAATCATATATATTGAAGCATCAGTTAATTGGACTGATTTGTTTCCATCTTCTAAAATAATTATGTGATTTTAGAGTCAATAATTATCAATCTAACGATAGAAAACTTATAACGTCAAATTCTACAAACGATGGTAAAGTGCAAAAATTTAATTTTAGACATTCTGTCCATGGTTTTTCTTCCTTAATTTTTTAATTTTTAATCATAAAGCTAACACTGTACTTTACTGTCTTATCACTTGTAGAGTTCTCAATGTAGATACACAAATATGTATTTGTATTTACCCTTAAATGAGGAAATATCCGAGAAAGATTCATCAATTCTTCTTTGTGATACAATTGCTCCTGGTTGTCTAGATGTAGAAGGCTCTACAGATATAGTAGAAAATATCGAATTTTTGCTTGATAAAATTATTATAATAATTAAAATAAATGTTAGGTTTGGAAATAAACAATCAATTTCTTACTTGACGGTTTGTGTTCAGATCAAAGTCAGCAAAGACATTTATCGCTCCATCAGATTCTGATCCCTTTGTACAGGGAACCGGACACGGGAAATTATGGCTTATAAGCCGGGCCACGTGGTCCTCCCGGGACAAACAATCACTCACAGAGTCGACGGTGACCGAAGTCGACAGAACGAAAATTCGAACCTCGGGCGCCAGGCACGTTACCGTGTCACGAACGATATTGGCCTTCCACCGGAAGGTCCTGCCGTCATCCCGAATCTGCGAGGATTGCGCGATAACCTTGAATAGCGTCGGAAAGGTCCAGGGTACGCGGGGAAAAGGACGGGGCACTCCCCGCGACGGAAGCGTTTCTCACAGGCGAAATAAGCTACAACGATTAAGGCTATGAAATACCGTTTATTAACAACGGGATGGAAGATTACAAGCCACGAGTCTCCATTTCGTTTAAGAATTCTTTAAACTGACGATGGTAGAGTGCTTTTGACAAGATGCTGTTAACAATCTTGATTACCAAATTCATGACGCCAACTATTGGCCGGAAATGTTTGGGCACAAAGCGCTTCTTGATGTATTATGCAGTGAAACGTAAGAATTTCGTGGTTTATTTTGCTCTGAAGAATCGTTGTTGCCCGTTTATTTTTTCCTGTCATACTTCTGGCTCCATCAGTTGCTATTGAAACGATTTTATTTAAATCGATCTTATTGTCTTCAAGGCATTTTTGCACGGCATTCGCTATATCTTCCCCTCTAGTTTGTCCCGAGAGCGGTAACAATCCTAGAAGTTCTTCTTTTGGACCTTGGGAAGACATATACCTGACAAAAAGGGTAACTTGTGCCGTGTCTTTTATGTCGCAAGACTCATCTATAGCAAGTGATAAGGCAGAAGAAAGTTGAATATCTTCCACCTGCAAAGTTGTTACATTTGAAGACATTTTAGCTATTCTATCTTGTACTGTTTTAGCGGATAGTGGCAAATCTTTGATTTTTTTCAAGATTTCTGGTTTGTTTATGAAATCACGAAACAGTTCTTCAGATGCACGTATGAAGAAATCTTTGACATACTCGCCATCTGTGAATGGTTTGCCTTTTTTTGCAATTTCTAGTGATACCGCGAAGCTTGCCAGATTAACATTACTTGTAGATTGCGTCCAGTTACTTAACATGGAACTTGATTGCTGTTTTTGTTTTTGGAGCTCGTCAACAGCTTTTTTTCGTTCTTCGCCGGCTGGATATTTACTAGCAAACTGGCTATGTTTTTTAGTGAAGTGTCTCTCTAAATTTGATTTCTTATTGTGTGCCAATTTTTCGTGGCAAATGAGACAAGTCGGAAGGCCATCTGAGTTGCATATGAAAGCGAACGACTCCGTCAAATCCCGATTGAATTCTCGATGCTCTTCTTCAGTTCTTCTCTTTTTTTTTGTAGATGCCATGCTTGCGGTGAAGCTGTAATAAAGAATTTTTAAAATTATTATTTAGGTATCCAAAACAGCAGATGACAAGTTTTGCAATTATTTACTATGTCAACGTATACCTAAGTAAATACATACGAGAAGCTGGGCATAATGAAATATAATTTATCAAAAAACACTTTACAACGATATTTCCCAATTAAAAATACTCACCTATATAAAATAAATAATTCTCTAATAATTTAATTATTAAAATAAATAATTTATACACGAAACACACTGTTTGTCTCACTCTCTCACGTACTGATTGACTATAAGTACATAGTTTCGTCGCATCTGTGGTCGCCTCCTGTGTACGGTGATCGCCGACTGGCACGAACGGACTTGACAGAACATGTTTATCACGGCGTAGTATGCACATTTTAGTTTTTTCTTTAATTTTGGCAAATATCATATTAGATACTTAGTTTACGAGTAAAGGTGTTATGCCCAGCTATGCCGAAATCAGTGAAAATTGCCAAACATATAAACAATCTAAAACTGCAAATACGTACCTACTTTGATCCTCATAGTTCGAAAATAGGTTTATTAAATAACAATTTATAGGTACTTACACTTACAATTATTATTTTAACGCTAATTTTTAAATAATAAAAGCTATAAAATAGATAAATAAGAAAATAGGTAATTTATTAAATATATATTTTAATAAAAACATTTTCGCGGTAATATCCAACAGTAGTACTTTGTTTCTTTTTTGACAATTTTTATTGACATCAAAAAAGTAGTTAGGTATCTTATTTGGAAAAAAATATCGATAATATGTATTTTAAAAATATAATACTTATTACGTTACCTACCCGTAGAAGGTTGTCTGCACGGATAACACGATACGTGTTGAATTTGTTATAGGAACTGTGATGGTTATATATATTAAAAAAGCACTCCACAAAATACGAGGATTCGTAATAAAACAAAAACTCTCTTTATTCACTATGGTCGTACAAAAGAATAATAATAGCGTGTCGCGTAAACTAAAGACTTGATACTTGTATTCTCAACGACGAGATTCAGACTTCAACTAACTCTTTGGATGCTCTCGCTCCCCTTTATACTCTATTCGTGTCACCAAAATTCACCAATAGTGAGATTGGCTTTTGATGGGTACCGCACTTCGGTGACGGGATCGACGGTTGTTAAGGATTGTGGGGCTGTGGATTCCGTTATGGCGGAAGTTAACTGTACGCTCTTAATTATTTGTTAACACTTGATATAACTTTATTATAAATATTATTTGGGTGATACAAAAACACGTGTATGCGGATCGCGTGTCTGGAGATCGATGATGAGATGACGATCGACAATGGAAGTCGATGGCGAATGCAACGCCAGTAGCGTCGCAATATGCAACTACGTTGCTAACTGTATTATCGATCTAACACTCTCCCTCAATGTTATGATTCCTGAAGGGAGTGCATGACATTGTGTTACTGTCTAATTAATAAACGACGTTATGCCGAGTTCATTTATGCACTTATGGTGCTTTGGGCCTGAGAGGGCTTTTGTGAGAACATCAGCGATCATGTCCTCTGTTGGAATGTATTCTATCTTCAGGGGATGATTTAGTATCGCTTGACGAACGAAGTGGTGTCGGATGTCGATGTGCTTCGTTCTTGCGTGGAACACGGGATTTGAAGCCAGTTTCCTCGCTCCTTGATTGTCGTTGTATATCACGATATCAGTTAAATCTGTAAAACCAAGTTCTTTTAAGAAACCGATTAAATATATAGCCTGTTTCGTAGCGTCGGTGAGTCCCATGTATTCGGCTTCCGTCGACGATAAAGCGACCGTCCTTTGCTTACGGGATTCCCAACATATGGCGGCTCCGCCAAGAATGAATGCGGAACCTGTGTATGATCGCCTATCGATAGGGCAGTTCCCCCAATCGGCGTCTACGAATCCAGTTAGATTTTTGTTTTCCTTTTTATATAGAAGTCCGCAGTCGATGCTTCCTTTAAGGTATCGAAGGATTCGTTTCGCGGCTGTCCAATGCACCTTTTTGTATTTGCTGTTAAATTGGCTTAAGGCGCTTACCGCATGTGCGATATCCGGACGCGTGCCGATTGCCAAGTATGTTAATGCGCCCATAAGTTCCCTGTAGGGAAAATTGTGAGCGTCCTCTTCGTCGTTTTCTTCGACAATGTCTAATTTGTTGCCCACGGCGAGAGGAGTGCTTGTCGGCTTGCAGTGTTCCATCCCGAACTTTTGAATTATATCGCGAATGTAACCGGATTGTGAAAGACGTATGCTTCCCCTTTCGCGTTGAAACTCGAATCCTAGACAATATTTGACTTCTCCAAGATCCTTGATTTTGAATGATTCGGAGGGTTTCTTTTTAATTTGTCTCTCCCTGTCTTGATTGTTGGTGACAATCAGTATATCGTCGACATAGACTAGAATGAATGTTCTTTCGCTATTGTCGACGTACACGCATGGATCTGCGTTTGTCGGAGTGAATCCGATATTTCGAAGGTTTCTGTTTAGTTCCTCGTTCCATAAGCGGCCCGCTTGGCGAAGGCCATATAGTGCCTTTACGATTTTGCAAACTTTGTGTCCTTTGCGGATTCTGTCTAGCATGATTTGTGGCCTTTTTATAAGGTCGGTGTCTTCTTCCTCGTGGACGATCCTGTGAAGCATTTCTTCGAGAAGTGGGGGCATTTCCATATAGAGTTCGGTGTCGATTTTGCCATTCAAGTAAGCAGTTGTTACATCCAGTTGCGTGACATGAAGATCGTACTTCGCAGCTAATGCCATCAATAATCGAAGAGATTCGATTCTCGCTACTGGTGCGAACGTGTCGTGAAAATCTATATCTGGTCGTTGGGCGAATCCTTTCGCCACGACTCGCGCCTTCCGACGTTCTAGGCTTCCGTCCGATTTATATTTGTTTCGAAGAACCGTTCTGCATCCTATGATCTTAGCTGTGTCTGGTTTCTTGACTAAATTCCAAGTACCGTTTGCGACCAGGGATTTTATTTCCGAATAAATTGCCTCTTTCCATTCGTCGCTATCGGAACCAGAGATTGCGTTGGAGAAGTTAATTTCTGACGCGGGCATAGCGAATTCGGCTTCGTGCCATTCTATTTCGTCATCGTCGCTCTGCTCGTTCTGCTCTTCGCTTTGTGTCCCGGTATTGAGCTGCTCGTCCTGACTTCGATTAACATTTATCATATGATATTCTTTGGCCGGTCGACCTGGATTTCCTGTTTTTATTTTTTGAGGTCTTCCTGGACCGCGCCTCAAATTTGTTTCTTCGGTAGTGTTATTTTCCGTATCCGGAGAATGATCGGGCGTTGTATTGTTTGCGGGCATATTTTGCTCTTCGGGTGTTGTCTCTCCTTCTTTTTGTTTGGTGTCGGCGGTTCCGATGCTTATGATTCTGAATCTTCCGTTTGCAGTTTCTTCTGTGATGATATCGTCAAACTTTCCTTCGGATTCGAATTCGTCCAGAAATTTGACGTCTCTTGTTGTTCGAATTCTGTTTTCGCTCGGAATCCATACGCGGTACGCCTTGGATTCGTTCGAGTATCCTACGAAGATACCTGCAATTCCTCTTTGGTCAAACTTCCCCTTGTTTTGGGTTTTGTCCAACACGTACGCTCTGCATCCAAATGTTTTGAGAAAACTGATATTTGGTTCTCTTCCGGTCCATAGCCTGTGAGGGGTTTTTCCGTCCAGGCTTTTGGTGATGCATCTGTTGCGTATAAAGTTTGCGGTGGCGATTGCTTCTGCCCAGAATTTAGGTGGGAGTCCCGACTGTATCAACATGCACCGCGCCGATTCGACTAAGGTGCGGTTTTTGCGTTCGGCGACTCCGTTCTGCTCCGGTGTGTGAACAGTTGTTAAGCGTCGACGGATTCCGGCTTTACTGAAAGTTTCGTTCATTATATTATTACAGTATTCCGTTCCGTTATCTGACTGAACGGCTTTTATTTTACGCCCGGTCTGCGTCTCGACAAAGTTTTTGAATTCCATGAATTTCGTTTTTACCTCGTTTTTATTTTTAAGGAAGTATACCTCACACCATCGACTATGGTCGTCGATTAGTGTCATGAAATAGCGTGCGCCTCCAATTGATGCGGTTCGCATCGGGCCGCACAGATCCGTATGCACGATATCCAAGGGGTTTGACGATCGCTCGGATTTGGATGTAAACGGAAGCCTTGTGAGTTTTCCGGTTAGACATGTCTTGCATGAATGTATTTCCTTCGCGTCGTTTGTCTTCAATTGGAGTAAGTTCTTCAGCATTGATGACGTATCCCTGGAATTCAGGTGTCCGAGTCTTTCGTGCCAGATTTGTGCACTAGACTGGTCCTTGGTTGCGACGCAAGCCTGTTGATTATTCCCACGAAGATGGAATAGATCGCCTCTTCTGTCAGCGATTAGTTTTACTTTTCCATGAGGGTCAGTGACAACAGCATGACTTTTTTGGAATGTTATTTCATTGCCTTTGTCTACAATCTTGGCAACGGAGAGCAAATTGGTTCTCAATTCAGGAACGTATAATGTATTTTCGAGTTTGATTGACTTGCCTTGATTGCCGTCTGATGCCATGATGTTCACGTCACCCTTTGCGGTTATTTGAGCTATCGCGTTGCTGGCTAGTCTCAATCCGCTGCTTGTTTCCTCCTGGTTTGTGAATAATCTTTTGTCGTTGCATAGGTGGGATGTACATCCGCTGTCCAAACACCAGTGGGTTTTGTCCAGTGCGGTGCTGGAAAGATGTGCAGATTCATTGTTGAATGTGGTTGCGAGGTACGCTTCGCTGTCAGGATCTCCCTTTGAATTTGCAGATTTCTTCTTCCAGCAGTCTGTGGTCTTGTGTCCTGTCTTTCTGCAATATCCGCACTTATATTTGACAGGATAACTAGATTGTTTACCTTCGTTTGGTTTTCCGCTGGTCTTTCGATGGATTTCCTCTGCATTTTTCAAAGGTTTTCCTTTGTATCGGTGATGTTTGACGAACATGGCGTTGGAATCGTTTCCAGTCGTCTTTTGCTTTCGTGCGTCGCTTTCTTCTATGATTTTTACCCGAAGCGTTTCAGCATCTGGTAAGTCATCGCGTGTCTCGATTGCACACCGGAAGTTGTCGAAGCTATCTGGCAAACTATATAGTAACATCATTGATAGTAACTCACCGTTGATGTTTATGCCCATTGCTTCTAATTTGTCGACTACATCAAAGAATACAGTCGTATGCTCTCGAATATCCCCACCTTCCTGCATCTTGTGGAGGGTTAGTTTTTTGAGCAGTGTGGCCTTACGTGCAGGTCCCTTCGAAGCGTAGACTGATTCTAATTTTCCCCACACTTCTTTTGATGTGTTGCAGCCGCGAATCTGTTTTAATTCGGATGGGTTTATTGAAAGTATTAGATCCGACATGGCCTTTCCATCCTGTTTCAACCATGCTTTGTACGCTTGCTACGAGGCTCGAAGGGTATCGCCTTCTCCTTCTACGACGGGAGGTGCGTTATCGCCACACGCGTATTCCCAGAGATCACTTTTTGTTAGGACGGCTCGTGCTTGGATTTTCCAAGTGTCGTAGTTTTCACGCGTTAGCACTTCTAATCTCACTGTGTTCGAAAATGCCATTTTTCTTGTTTGATCGTTCGCTGGCGACACTGCGTCACTTTATATTATCGTTAGCACGTGTATACGCGTTCGCGACAATTGTATTGACTTATTAATAATGCGCGGAACTTCGAGCGATAGAGCAAATCTTCGATCGATCTCTGGCGTCGCTTTTGCAATTGTGCGCGCCACGCGGTACGTATAGGTTAAGTTGCGTATTTCGTTAATTTTTCTCTTTTATGCCCTGGGCCCATAACCTGTTAAGGATTGTGGGGCTGTGGATTCCGTTATGGCGGAAGTTAACTGTACGCTCTTAATTATTTGTTAACACTTGATATAACTTTATTATAAATATTATTTGGGTGATACAAAAACACGTGTATGCGGATCGCGTGTCTGGAGATCGATGATGAGATGACGATCGACAATAGAAGTCGATGGCGAATGCAACGCCAGTAGCGTCGCAATATGCAACTACGTTGCTAACTGTATTATCGATCTAACAACGGTCTTTTCGAAAAGCCCGGTCGCATCCCTTGATCGGCGCGTCGCCGCGCCGTGCCGCTGCCGCGTTGTGCTGCTCGTTTACAAAGACACACCGCATTTCTTACAATACGATTCTGCACAAGAAGCGTTTGCAGCTGACGCGTCGAAGACAAACAAACTGGCCACTGTTGTGCAGTTATTAACCCTTTGCACTCCGAACTCAGCGCCACTTTACGGCAGAAACGAACATTTACAGACCCTCGTATTATTTCTTATAATTTTGGAACTAAGTAACGTATTATAATGATATTGGACTTATATGAATTGGTTGAGATCGAGGAATGTATATTTGCAAAAAAATCAATATTTTATTGTTTATAATTATGTACAGTATGATACATTTTGAAACACTCCCCAATATGCATTGCAGGCTGATTAGTGCATGTTTGACAATAATAATTTGTCTGACGCCTGCCACCAGGTGTATTCCTGTTAGAACACACAATACAGTCTCGTTTTCTTTGTCCCACATCTGCAATATGCAATTTGTTGTCTAATCTATTCTCCGCGGAAGATGTGGATGGACGCGTTCTCGATACATGAAAATCGCCCCTCAATTGGTCAATTAGTGTTTTGACAAACTTATGGCGTGTCGTTGGCGTTTCATTATTTGTTTGTTTTGAGATGCGATATATTATGTATGAATTTATCACACACATTTCCAACCCCCAAAAAAATAACTTTCTCCACCATTTCAACGATTTACGGAGGAAAAAATAACTAACACCAAAAAATTCTAACACCATTTCAGGCTTCCTCACTGTTACGCCATTTCCACCGCGTAATGTTCTGTGGGTAGATTGTAGTTGTGTGTTATAATAATTCGTGAGCATGGTAATAATTCTTTTATCTTTCCACGCAAGAAGCGTAGTATTATTTTTCCTGTATGCAACTATTTTATTTGTTGAAAATTTTGGTTTTTTTATTTGTGTCGGTACGCCTTTTCGATTAATTTTTATAGTGCCAGTAAGATGACAATTCATCTTTCGCAATTCTTCCGCTAAAAGGATGCTGGTATAGTACCTGTCGGTGAACATGTGGTATCGTTTTGCATCAGGAACTCTGTCTAATAATTTCTTATACAAATGTAGCGGAATCCGTGCTTACTGGAAGATCCGGCCGGGATATATTATCAGAAGTTATGCTGCCATAGTATGGAAGTATTGTGAATAAATATCCTGTTCTTGCGTCCGCTAGCGCATATATGCGTATACCCCACTTTGTTGGCTTGTTCGGATTATAGGTGATGAATGCTATTCTGCCTTTGAATTTTACAATCGATTCATCCACAGCGACTGCTTTGTATGGTATGAAATATTGTCTAAATTTTCCATCTATATATTCTAAATAGTTGCTAACTTTTTGAATACACGTTCTTATCGTTGCATTTCCTTGCGTGGGTTTCTTCAAATGTAACATCCAAAATATCTGCATAAATCTGGACCTGGTAAATGTTTCCGGAAAAAAAGGGATTCTACTATTGTCAGCAGTAGACCAGTATTATTGCATGTTGGGGAGCTGAATCAATCCCATATTCAGGATGACGGTGATGAATGCTAAAAATTCCTCTTTGGTGATATCGTACCACTTGTGCCAAGTTGACTTTCGTGAAAGCTGTTTTTTTACTAATTTCTTCTTTGGCATAATTGTTTATTTCTTTTATTATGCTGTCTACTAATTCTTCAGTAAAATATAGTGTGAAATAGTCTATGGGCTCTTTTATGTTAGTTGGTACTTGTGGTCCGGCTATTTCTTCATGTAAATCAAAATTTATCGTGGCTGGAGGAACGCTTGATTCAGTAACATCTTCCCACTCTTCACTTGACGATACGTTGTCATGTTGCTGTGTGTTTTCTTCCGTACTACTTTTATCACTGTTACTATCTATGCGAACTCTTCCGAACCTCGTCTATCTGTAGCTCATCTTCACTACTATTTGTGTCATGAGACTCATTCGTGGTTGGACGCTTTGCCATTGTTCTAATAAAAAAATATGAATAAATACATGGGTTGAAAATTTCTAATGATTTAGAATTTCTGATATTTACCAAAATAGCTTTTATCAAACAATTTATTCACTAAGAAAAGAATCACTTTTCCGATTTTCTCACTCGTTCGATCTATGTGTACTGCTCAAAGCTTCAAACCAGACTGAGCTCAGCTTTGAAAATCTGTTCCTCCAGTTTTAGACTTGTTTATTTATATTTATAAATCTCACTATACGTTGCGAGATATGCTCGCATACCGACCTTTCTTCTACAAACTCTCCTTATCGCTCTTCTCAAGTGGCGCCGAGAAGAGCTCGGACCGTCGTGAGCACGCCTCTCACGTTCTCGTCTGAGACAAAACCCGCTGACATTTCTTGTATATATCTTAGTAATTTTACGATATCTTGATTTGATTTCTTGTGCCATTTCAAGAGAAAACTTAGGGGAACATGCTTGTCTCAAAAAGTTGCGCTGAAATAACTCAATTCCCCGTAATCACTAATAAACTTGAATGTCCCCTGAGAGAGGACATCCGAGTGATATGCTAGAATTACGATGTCCCCTGAGATTGGACAGCGGAGTGCAAAGGGTTAATAGCAAAAAATCCAAAACAAATACACGGCGCCTATAGGCGCTGTTCGCAGCGAAAGGGTTAAAACCTACATAGAAACATTCGACGACGGCGTCATTCGAGAGCTTCCGACGGACTGACGACAGTGACGACGCGTGTCACGGGGGAGGGGTGCCTAATCCTCGTTAATCGATTCAGAACGATTTTTAAATGTTTTTTTTTTTTTGATAAAATAAATATTTGCGTATGGAACTAAAGAGCCGCAGCTTCACATCCAAAGAGCCGCAGGTTGCTGACCCCTGTCCTAGGCTCCTTGTTGTCCTCCGTGTTGCGTTTTTGTGCTCTAAGTCGCGGGTCACCAGTACTTGCGAGAAAGGTGAAAAGGTCTTCGACTACCTGTCCCTCTTGTGGCGCAGTCATGCAACTTGCCATAAAAATCGATTATTTTTACAATTTTAGAATCGATTATTTGTAAAAATCGGATATTGAAGAATCGATTCTAAAAATCGATTTATTTTATGAAAATAATCGATTTTTTAAATAACCGATTGAAAATCGACATCTCTACTCTGAAGTGATACATTTTTGAACTTGATCACATACAATATCTTTTGTTACTAGAAATCCTTTGCTCGGCACAGTAAATAATCCATTTTTCCATGCCATCTTCTTCTGTCTTAGACAGTACAGTTGGTGGTCCTTTCTTAGCATCCACAGAACTTTTTTTTTTTAAATTGGGGAAATCCATTATGTGGAGCGCGCGAGTACCGGTACCCGCACTTCTGCCCCGCCCCTCCGGCGGTTGGGAGCGCCACCAGTCGTGGGAGGAGATCCATCCCCATAGTGGACCCCACCTTAAGGGTAGAGCCTTTCAAGCCCTCACCTCCATTTCCACACCCTCATCGGGCGGGCAAGTCGGATCGGCCGGCGGAGGCGCGGCCTCCGGCTGTCATTACCGAAGCGGCGTCGCTGGGTCGGGACCAGCGTTAACATATTTTTCTCTCGTCAGGCCCCTTACCCTCCCGCCTCCCGCCCAGCTTTGCAGAGTAGCACGCCGGTGCTTCCCCCACTCTTCCCGCTAACGCTGACGCTGATGCGTACCGTACGCCAGCGTTAGTGGAAAGAGTGCAAAGGCGAGCTACGCTGCGAAGCTGGGCGACAGGCGGAAGGGTAAGGGGCTTGGCGAGAGAAAAATATGGTAACGCTGTTCAAAAGGCTGATTCAAATCAAAACTTACTTCACACTTTACATACTACATATTATTAACATCTGACCCACGCATATCAACAATGAGATTTTCAAATCATATAAAATAAAAGAAAATTATTACATTCTGACAGCTGTGCAGTTACTTAATTCGTCAAATGTAAAAATAATACACATATTGTACAGAAAATTCGCCTGCTCTAACACTTATAAAAGGAATGCTTGTTCTTTGACACCTTCAAGTGCCTGTTCCCTCGCGTTCTCCTCTTAAAACTAAGCCATACATAGTAACATAACTCTCCCAAACATTTGAAGTTTCACGTTTCTGGACGTCCAATGTTTATGTTATTCTGCAGTCACTGTACATATAATAGAGATTTTGTTACAGTGTTTAATATTTATTATATGATATTTCTATGTAATCTATAAACTAATTATTCTTGAAATTTAAATTACCTAAGAGGTTTCAGTAGCTCAATAATTAATCAGTGCTCAAACCGCACTCTGATATCTTTAATGGTTCAAAAGTTATACTAAAATGTCACTAAAATCTTCGATCCAGCCCACTGTGCGTCGAGGAGAGCTGTGCGGCGAGCAAAGTGCTGCGGTGCGGTGTTTATAGTGGAGCGGTGAGGTGAGCTGTGCGGTGAATAAAAGCGGATAGTAACGAGGAACAAACAAACCTTATTTTTTCTTTAGTATGTATCAAAATGTTGTCACGAAGACTTCGAAAATTTATGTTGGCCGAAAATATTTTTACAAAATATCATTTATTAACTTCAAATTGTCCGACAAACAGGATTAGGAAGTGGTCAGTCCATCCTGTTAATAAAGATAAAGAAGTTAGTGAGGAATTTAATCGTTTATATTTAAAATTGAGGCAGCATCCCGATAAATTTAAACAGTATTTCAGAATGTCGATCGTAACATTCGATCGGATTTTAGAATTAATACGTCCCAAAATCAATCTACAATGAAGTAATTTTATTAAAAATCCAATCAGTATTGATGAACGCTTTAGTTATTACCATAAGATTCCTTGGACTGGTAGAAACTTCCGAGATCTCGCTTTAACATTTAAACTCGGCCATACTACCGTCAGAAAAATTATAGAATCAATGATAAATTTATTATGGGATGTCTTCAGCCCATTCATATGAAATCACCAACATTAGATGGATTTTTTTAGAATGGCAAGTGATTTTTATAATATTTGGAATTTTCCGAACGTAATTGGTGCAATTGATGGGAAGCATATACGCTTGAAATGTCCATCAAACTCTGGGACAATGTATTATAATTATAAGCATTTTTTTTCAATTGTATTACAAGCGGTTGCAGATGCTCGTGGAAAATTTATGATTGTGGAAATTGGTGGATATGGAAAGCAAAGTGATGGTGGTATCATGTGATAAGAAAAGTGATGGCTTTTCGATCATCAAAAATCTTTCATTTAATGGATACAGGAAATTTAAATATTCCTCGATATTCACCATTACCAGGAACATCAGATCTAATGCCCTTTGTATTTATTGGAGACGAAGCTTATCCACTATTAAGGCATCTCCTAAAACCGTATAATCGACGAAATTTAGACCCACAAAAAGAATATTTTAACTCCCGCTTTTCTAGAGCGAGACGTATTGTAGTATGTGCATTTGGAGTTATGTCATCGAAATGGAGAATTCTCTGGCAGCCAATAGAAACATCGCCTGATTTTGGCGACAAAATTGTTGAATGTATATGCGTTTTACATAATACAATTAGTCATATGGAGGGAATCGAAAGCCTAGAAACATACAACGAGAATGTAGAAGAAACTGAAAGTGCTATTGGAAGAAGAGGAAATAGATCTTCAAGTCAAGTCAATCAGCAAAGGGACGCCTTTAAAATGTTCCTTTGACAGAATCAAATCTGAGCCACCGTTTTCATAGTATATATCACCTATATTTCAATGATTTATCTTGTGTGTATACATATAGGTATATGTTATAATAAATTAAAATTAATGATACGGATGAGGGAAATGTGATTTATTGTAATGCCCGTGGTTTCGATATAATATACAGTGAGACACGAAAGTATTTGAACGCATTTTAAAACAGTATAACATTTTTATAATTGATTATAATTTTTTATGATTGGATATCTTGGCTCCGTCCCATACACGTGACTGAAAACAAATTTTTGTATTTCCATCATTAAAATAATCTTTTTTTCGTCCGAAAGTTTCTTTACGTGTGGAATGAAGCTTTTAAAAAATAATAAGTCTTCTTCTTCCTTTTCCTCTGTCATTAGTCGCAACTTTGTTTCTTCAATCTCAATTAATTGAGATGCAATTAACTCATTTTTTGATAAATCATTAGATCTTTTATACGATTTTCTCGTACTGCTACAGCCAGCAACAGATGAAGCCGGTGAAGGCGGTGCAGGTGAAAATATATTGATCTCTTCATCAATCGACAGCAATGTAACCGTAGATTCTTTTTCTAGATTACCTTTATTATTTCCTGGGGTAAATTGATCTTTCAGATAAATTAAAGAATTAAAATATTTCCACGAAGAAAGTGGCTCTATTTGAATTTCCTCATCCGTGTCATCTACTTACTCTTGTGTACCAGCTCCTGACCTTGGTGTAAATTTTTTTTGTAGCTCTATGCGAAATTTGTCTCGTAAATGTTTCCACTTCTCCCTGACAATTTTACCTGAAATAAAAAGAATTAATATTTATTTTTTGAAGAATTCACTTTTACTACTTGTTTATAGATTCCTTGCAACTGATTTCACCTGAATTTCCTGACAATTTGTCAAATGTATATGCTACGTTTACTTACTTGTCGATTTCATTTCGTTGGCTACTTCTTCCCAGAGTTTGTCCAGAACATATCGATTATGATGGTTCCTCTCTCGTTGGTCCCATAATGGACGATTTTTAAAAATCAAACTTATTAATTGTTCAATTGACATAATGTGACACGATAGCGGCCGACAGCAAAATAATTCTGAATCGCGATTGTCTTCGCTACCATCAGAAACAAACATTTTCGTTTCCATGTGCACCATTATCTGCGCCGCCTTGCTCACAGCTCTCATTACCGCTTCACTATATACAGTTGCATTTAATTACATTGGTTTGTTTTTGCCGCGCTGGTCACCGCGCTGCTATCATCTGCGCCGCGTTGCTCACAGCTCTTATCACCGCTATAACCGCACCCTAAGGCGATCGCCCACGACGCGACGCGGTCGACAAGTCGCTCCACGCCGTAGAGCGATGGCGGCGCATCCTCCCCCTCCCCACGAAGCTCCTCGCTAATGCGAGGCAGGGGGCGCGATTGACGCGCACTTGCGCCTGTCCCCTTGCAGGGCCCAAGACCCATCTCCTCTAACTCGGCAGCAGAATGCTGCCGAAAACTTGCCACCCCTATAGGAGGTGGGGGATCCAACCCCATCCTGGGGTTTCATTAATGTACTTATCGAAATCCTCTTCCAGTAATTTGATCTTTTTTCTAAATAAAGGGCAAGCCATTGTGCAGATCAGATGTTCTTTATATAATCCCTCTCTTTCGCAATCCAAGCATCTGGGTTTAGATGCAAGACAGTCATTAATGTCATGACCGTCTTCATGGCACTTTCGACATGTCTTGTTGTCTCTCATGACCGTTCTGCAGTTGGTGCTGAAGTGCCCCATTGCGTGGCACTTGAAGCACTTCAGCATCTACGGCATTCGGGTCAGTTTGACATACGTTAGGCCAATTCTGATTTTGCTTTGCTATGCGATCTGCTCACGGACTTCATGTTCCAGTTAACGTCCGCCGAATCGCCCCTCCCAGCTCCCGGAACGGGGACCCGGATGACGGAGGCCCCGCCCAGGAGAACGACGGCGATGCGCCGCCCGCCCCAGGCTCTGTCCCAACGGGGATGAACTCGACAGAGTCGAACCCGCCCCCGGCACAACTTGACCCGTGGCCGGGCGGGGCGACGATCCCCCCTACCTACACTCCCGTGGCTGTTACGTCGAGTTAGCCCTGACGTGCCAGCCACTGGGGACGACCCCCCAATGGCGGGAGTCCCAGCTCCCTCCGCGGTTCCGTCCACCCCTGCTCCGCCCCTCTTGGAGCCCTAACCCTTACCCCTGTCGCGATTCGCGGTTAACTCCCCCCAAAATATCTTTAAGAAATCCATCATTTGTCGTAATGGCCTTGGTTACAACCATTTCTGGGTTCACTCGTCGGCCTCGAGTTATAAAGGACGACAAGCAAACATTAACCATTGGGGAGTGTTGTTCCCCCAAACAGGCCCATTACATTAGGGGGGCATTCTTGCGATCCGGTGCACCCACTCCTGGCGCTTACTCCGGGAGGGCCCCCTCACCACAGCCAGAGCTCGAGGTTAAAGACTTTGAGAAGTTTATCCTCATCGCAGGGCCGGCCGGTTAAGGCAAGCCTCTCCCGTGTCGTAAAACCTGACCACGGACAGGTGCTGCGCTGCCTCCTGCGCAGAAGGCGCAGTACAAAGAGAGGGAACGCCCTCCAGTGCAGCCCTTGCTCCGTTGGCACACGATACCGACAACCTACCGGCACGTGCCCCAGGAACCACCACGAGGAGGTGGAGCTAGAGGATTTATGATCTGGATCACCGCCACTGCGGTATATCCTCCAGTGGATCTGAGTCACCATTGGAGGACCCCAGACCCCTCGGTTCCCATCCACAGAACTTAAAATTTTCATTATAGAATGCAGTGTGGTTTTTGGAATCTTAAACAGGTTAGCGGCTTCCCTGAACGATAACCCACCACCCACTACATTGAGAGCTTGTACGATGGACTCAGCGGAATGAGATTCTTCAATTCTGTTCAATTTTTTATTTTTATTCAATCTTCTATTTCCCTTCAGTCCGTCATTTTTAATAATATCCTTAGATTTTATGAACACTTTTGGTTTGCTCTTGCTTTTAATTTGTATTTTATGATACTTATTAATTCTTTTTCGACTAGGATCAAAAGTTTTACATCTAGTGATGGCCATTATCAAATTTAATTTTTAAAGCAAGTTTACAATCTGGCCATTACCTCGTGTTTCCACACGCTTGTCACGTGTGCTTTATATTTCTTGGTATATTTCTTATGCAGATTCGTATGCATCTGCCTAATCGGTGGTCCCCAATCTGGTGACTCCGACACTGCCAATTCCCACAAAGAGTAACGATTTTAAAGTAGCAATTCGGATTTCTAGTGTTTATTTTTTAATGACGAAAGGGTTAATGATTAGGGATCAAATATTTTTTAAGGTTAATGTACTGCTTTGCACGGGATTTTTCCTATGCCGATACTTTGCAGGAACTATACGATTTCAGTTAAGATGAAACATCTTCTGGATCGGCTACTAAAAAGTGTCCCAACAAATTATGCTGCTGTGCTTTGAGAGTCAAGCCATTATCACAGTTCGACGGTAGACAGTCCACCATTATTAAAAATGGATCGCTATTCAACAACAACAACGCATTCTTATTGTATGTTAGTCATCATTTCAAAAATGATGAAAGTTTTATTGCTACGACCCGCAAATTGCGTCCAATTTTTGCTAGACAATAGTGTATCGTATAGACCAAAAGTGTATCATCTGTAAAGGAATAGACGAACAATTCAAGAAGACTGGGTCGATTATTGATGTCAAACCGTCGACACGTGTTCGTCCAGGTCGTTCAACAGAAATCATCACGGCTGTTCGCCAGACTGTGGCAGAGAATCCGGGAACATTCATTTGGCATCGTACTCAAGAATGCAACATTTCAAGGAGCACTATACAGCGTATTCTCATAAAAGATTTATGCTTTCATGCCTACAAAATCCAGCTGATTCAACAACTCAAGCTTCCAGACTATGCACAGGGAAGAGTAATTAAACAACAAGTGAACGGCGAGTTCTCCAACAAAATCATCTTCAACGGTGAGACCCATTTTCATGTCGATGGTTTCGTAAACAAGCAAAAGTGATGCATTTGGAGTGACTCACATGTGGAAAACCCACATGCGTTTTACGAGAAGAAAATGCATCCCAAACGTGTCACTGTTTGGTGCGGATTTTGGACTGGAGGCATCATTGGACCATTTTTCTTCGAGGACGCTGCCAAGAATGCACGAACAGTCATTGGTGAGCGGTATCGGGGCATGATAACCCAGTTTTTTTGTGCCTCAAATAGATGGTATGAATCTGGAACACATGTGATTCCAACAGGACGGTGCCACTTGCCATACATGACGTGAAACAATGGCATTATTGGACCAGCATTGGTCGTGTAATCTCCCATTTGGGCGGCCAGAATTGGCCGCCTAGATCGTGCGTCGTAACGCCTTTGGACTTCTCTTTTTATGAGGGTTTTTGAAGTCAAAAGTTTATGTAAACAAGCCCACGACCACCCTAGCCTTGATGGAGGAGAAATTTCGTCAAAAGAACGCAAATGTGACAGGAAAGCCGAGGAGAGCATCGATGTGTTGTTCCATACATAATTTCCACATGTCCACTTTATGATTAAATCGAAATTGCAGTAGTAAATAAAAAAAGCTGTATTTTATTTGGAATTTAAATATTCCGCTCTTGTTGAGACGCTCTTTATTAGTTTCTGGTTTGAAAAGCTGAAATTGGGGGGAGGGTTCGGCATTTGGAAATGCGATTATAGTTCAGGCCAACATATCAACAAACCCAATCTGAACTTCAAAAAGTTACTAGAGAATTTAATAATTGTTGATTACAAACATGGCAGAGAGCACCATGAAGCAACACCCTTAATGGTAGGAGTGGAGATGGCGCAATTAAGGCAGGAAGAAGATAATCCGGAAAGAATCATCGTTGATGCAAACAACCATAAGGGAGTTGTGCCTTCAATAAAGAAGTCGCAGGTAGTACAAGAAATCGAGAAGAAGGCAAGAGTGATGGGTTTTATTCCTCATGCTCATCATCAGATACTGAACATTTGAACCTTGGGGACGAAATTCATAACATCCTCTTCACCTCATACAATGTAGCCCGGCAGGCTGTGAATCTGACAGGAGGAACACTAGCCACCAGATTACAAGGCACTGCTTACAAGATAATTTTGGAGGGGGGCGAATACACTAAACCCAGGACTAGAATTGATAACATCGTTATTCACTTCGAGAGATATGCGAATCCTTTGTTAGTGCCTACACTATGTCTACAACAAAAAGAGAAAACACGAGTGATCACGTTTGCTGTAGGGGAAAAGTCTGAGAAAAGAACATCGATAATCCAGTTTTTGGGACCAATGACGGCGTTGCTACGCTATATAAAAGCCGAGAGAAGGTTATCTCGAAAGTGGCTGACTGCGGTAAAACGTGCTTTCGCTCATATCCCAAACATCGATACCGTCCTCTTTGTGATTAAAGATCAAGATGCTACCGAAATTCGATCATTGATAAGCCTCATGTGCGACATTGTGCTTATAATCACAACGATGCAAGCTCGGGGAATGAATCCAACGCCTGCGGCATACCAGTGCAACTTATTATTCAAAACATGCAACAGTTTCAAGTGCACTTCAAAATCTCAATAGCGATTATAATTCATATGCGAGTATTTGTAGAGGCGATTTTGCCGCCACAACAGCATAGATCTGATGGTATTTCTAATAGAAGCGATTCAAATGCGATATGTTTTTCATAAAATGAACTGAAAATGAGAATAGATAATTTTTTAGTTATGTGGATGAATTAAATTTAAAACAGAACATATTGTATTTTAATAAGTTTAAAATTGTTTAAATTTTGTAGGCATTCAATCCGTAAAGCAGTAGGTTTCCCTCACAGTGAAATATAAAGTTTTTAGCGTGGTAAATGAGAATAGAAGAATACGTAACTGCCAGTCATTGGAAAAGTTCAATGTACAATATTTTAATTTTTATATGGAGCATATTATAAGGTTATGACGTACATTAAGTTCATGAATCATGAATTAATTGCGGGCTTTTGTGACATTAATTATGAGAAATTCGAATTGCCGCTGTAAGATGGCTGCTTGTATATTGTTCTGGTGTAACGTGGCAACTCTGCTGATTGGGTAACGCGCAAGTACACAGCAATAAGGTACCGCTCTAACCTGTCAAATGCGCTTGAAATCGAGCAATTTAACTTGGGTATAACTTTTGATCCTGTGAACTCTGCGTACTGAAATTTAAATTCCTCCCACTAGACTATAAAGTTTTATTATTTTTTCGTAGAATTGTTGAATATTACATGCAGAAAAGTTGAAGATTTTTGGTTCCTTGAGTGAAAGTTTAACCCATCTACATAGCTGTCTTAAGCCACAAACAGCCTTTTTTGAAAGTAAGACCTTCCCGGAGCCATCTTAAAATCCTTCCGATTGTTCCATGTGAATTTTGTCTTCCAGATCACCATTTCCACACCCAGTTGGAATAATGACAAGTTTCATTCGCTGGCAAACGCCATGAAATTCTTACCGTACTCATTTTGGCCACTGGTGCATACGTTTCCATGAAGTCTACGCCTAGTTGTTGAGTAAAGCCTTTCGCCACTAGTTGTACTTTGCATCGCTCAATGATGCCATCAGAACGGTGTTTTGTCCTTAGGACCGACTTACATCGAATCACATTTTTGTTAGTAGGCTTCTCAACTTCAACTCATAACCCGCGCTTTTAAGGACTTCATATTTGTTGTTACGAGCCAGGGCCGCGAGCAGCACGAGTGGCTGGCGAAGTGCTGTTACTATATACTACTAAGTGCTGTATCTAATTGTTAGTTAAAGGTACGCGGACGAATCCAATGCGGAATTGGTGAGCCGCTAGGATTATAGATAGCGAGGACGAACCTGACGCGAAGTCAGGGAGCCTGTAGGAACGGAGTCAAACGCAGACGAACCCGATGTGAAACCGGGGAGCTGCTAGGAGGTTGGATACAAGCACAGACGAACCTGATGCGAAATCAGGGAGCTGTTAGGATAGTTAGTAAGCCTCGTAACTAGTATAATTTAATGATACAATCCGAGCGGTAAGATTGTATCGTGTGGGGACGTTCAATTACTCGATTAGGATATTGGTCAATAATTATGGGTTTAATGAATTTGCGTTAATTATCAAAGAACACAGATATATTCTGATTATAAGATTCTGTGATACAATTGTGTAACTGTCGTGAATGAATTGAATTAGAATAGAAAGAATTGAAAGAAGATGTGTATTACCTAAACTGAGATGCACGGTGTTGACGCACTGGCAATGCGGGGGTCTTGGAGCAACCTCATCACTGCCTAATAGATTTTAGACCGAACTCGCGGAATCTATACGGTTAACTTTGATTTGAAGGGGAACTTAGCCCGATCTCACTGGTAGTTGACTTCCGAGATGCAGCACGACGCGACACGATTCGTGATTACGATAGTACTAACCCACGAGAGTAGTGGTACTTGTCAGTACCCTTTGGATGAACATTCGTATTTTGTCAACTACCAGTTGGTCGTGCGTATGTTTGGTCCCTACACTAAACTAAACAGATATGTAGATTTGTCTAGAGTGGCTCTGTTCGTTTACCTAGAACGGTTCCTGCCAGAGATGATATTGAACACCTGTTCGTCGTCCGTAACATTGTATCTTACCAAAAATATCGCTTCTCAATAATTTATCTCGGCTCCAGTGTTCTGATAACGATAGCCTTTTGTTTCTGGTCATCAAAAAAGAGATAGCGATGAAGCAATATAATTCACTTAGCTGTGTACCAGCTATTTCATTGTTGTTGTTCTTCTGTCGCCAATAGTTGTTTGTCTTTTCAGCAATGTATTCTATTAATTTTTCGCTGACAAATAACTGCAAATAATCTATAATTTTCCACGAGTATCTTATCCCTGACTGAAGCCCTGAATTCCGTGCGTTAAAATGATGAATTTTGGATTTGAATTTTGCCGTTGTCCATATAATATTTAATGAGGCCGTACTTTCCACGTAATTATCTTCAATTTCCTCAGACTTTGAAGTACTTAGTACATTCACTTGTCTTTTTTTGCGAGGTACTATTTCTGTACTCGATTCGCTTTCATTGCAGCTATCTGGATCAATTTCTAATTTATCAAAACCTGAACTCTTTATTGAAATGAAAAGTAAATTATAATACTTGTAAGAAATGACATGATAGATAAAACACAGCCAAAACCAATGCATGAGCATGCCATGCTAAATATTTATAATGCGAACTTACCTTTCCTGACGGATTTCTCTTTGGTGGTGACATATACGATGAACCAGCAACTTTCTCTTCCATTTTAAATTCTCTTGAATTTACACTTTGCACTTTAAACTTTTGCCGCCAAAAGCACACTTGGAAAATCACACCCG
The DNA here is from genome assembly GCA_028455605.1 of Lasioglossum malachurum. Taxonomy (NCBI): domain Eukaryota; kingdom Metazoa; phylum Arthropoda; class Insecta; order Hymenoptera; family Halictidae; genus Lasioglossum; species Lasioglossum malachurum. The sequence continues at coordinate 14,149,497 of CM052316.1, read as the reverse complement.
GTATAGCTGCGAATGTAACGGGCAGTAACGGCTTGCGGCGCTGCAGCACGTGGCGTCACTTCAGTGCCGCTGCGCGCATGCGCTGTGCATTGAGAAGGGAACGTATGGAGTGGGAGTATTACCAATTAGGACGAAGATGCGCAGCGACGGACGAAAACTTGTCTTCACGCGGTACTGTTCTATCGTTGGATACAGTTTAGCCTCGGCTGGTGTCGTTTTATCACTAGCAAAATATACAGGATGAAATTTGCCATCGTCAACGCTTCGCTGCATTCAAACCGCTTCGTAACCGCATGACGATGCATCTGTAGAGGTTTAATACCGGGTTTTCCATTAATTTTGTCTTCAAGAGATCGAATGCGCCCATCGCCGTACCATCAAGCTCACACGCAACCCCTGCGCGTAACAGATCCGTCAGTATGGTCAGCTCCAGAAAGCTTTGAACTTGCTTGGCATTTTTTGGTACCGGAAACCTCAGCACGGCTGCTGTTTTACCCTCAGACGGCTGAACAGAGCCATTCGCTACAATATGCCCGAGAAATTCTTTATCGCGTTGCCACGAACATTTTTTCCAATTTATATCCAGACCGTGTTTGCTGGTAACCGCCATTACTTGCTCCAGTTTTTTTATTCCACTTTCTAAGTCACTCGATGGTACAATGAGATCATCCATGTACGCCAGAATAATTTTTTGTTGCAACAGATCTCTGAAAACCGTATTAATGAACCTCACGAAGACAGCTGGAGAATTACATAAGCTTAAAGGAACGCGTAAAAATTCATATTGACCATTAGGCACCACGAACGATGTGAATCTACGACTATCCTTATGTACCAGCACATGGAAAAGACCATTTCTTAAATCCAGAGTACTGAACAGTTTAGTGTCCTGTAACGCATCCAGCTGATCCTCTACTAGAGGTAAAGAGTAACGGTCCCTTACTATCTTCTGATTTAATTTCCTATAGTCTACGCCACCGCTTGGATTTACTTATTCGCGAATGTCGAGTTTCAAAGGCTACGCCCGCGCCCCCTCGACCCGGCCGCGCGTCTCGCACCCCGTGGCGGTCGTAGTTCTCCTAGGCGCCACGAATAGCGAGTATGGGACGCGCCTGAGGAGCTCCGAACTAGGACCGCCACAGGGAACGGACGCGGGCCAGGTCGAGGGGACGTAGCCTTAGAAACTCGCCCGTCGCGAGTAAGTAAATCCGAGCGCTGGTCTACGCACAGGCGCATAGAGCCATCTTTTTTCTTTACAAGTACGATGGGACTTGCATATTCAGAGTGTTTAGAGCGTTGTTCAGTCCAAATTGCTGCTGGTTCAGGAGCAATAAACGTTCTGAGTTGCACAAGAATGCGTACACGAAGCACACACTATCATGAACGTTGGAAACGTCCAAAGTTCAATTGTTCAAAGTTGAGAATTCAAAGTAACAGTTTATAGATAGAGTTCATAACATTGTTTTATAAAAAAAGTCCATAATAAAGGTTCATAAGAAAATTTATAAGAAAAAGTTCATAACAAAGGTTCGTAAGTTCACAAGAAAAAGTTCATAACAAAAGGTTCGTAAGTTCATAATAAAGTTCTTAAGTTCACAAGACAAAGTTCATAATAAAGTTCTTAAGTTCACAAGAAAAAGGTTCATAAAAATGTTCATAAAGAAGTTCATTAAAAAGTTCACAATTTCGCTTCACAATTAACGGTTAACAATGTTCTAAAGAAAAACTTCGTAACGTTCTAATATTATACCGAGTACAAGGTTCGTCCGATTCGTCTTCTCGATAGATCTTAAAGTTCAGCCCGCTATTTCTCCTGCACTCCCCTAACAAGACTCGGGAAGGGCTAGTTTCTTTGGTAGGGATAAACAAGGGACCAATCACCAGTTCGGGGCATAATCTCAAATTTGTGGCACGCCTACTAAATCCGTGATTTTGTTTCTCACGCAAACGCGTTTCTATCTCCAAACTGGTGTCGCCTTTCCGCTGAGCGTGGACCTGCGATGCGTCAATTGTCATTGACTGAGGCACGACTGGCTTGCCGTCCCGATACGAAAGAAAACACCGAACCCTCAACTGTACCCAAGTCTGTAACTAATTCTAAAGGCTAAGTACGCCAATAAATAACTCAAAAGTGACAATGCTCCACTCGATCGCCGCACAGGCCCAGACACAATGTCTAGACAATTCTAGACACAGAGAGGGACGGCTGAATAATACCATCCCTTAACCAATCGCTTATTTGCGCGTCCTCCGCACTTTTCTCTGCGGGGGCTAAAAAAGGGAGTCGTAACTGCATGGTCCACGACATCTGGTTGACTGTTCTTTGAATACCTGATGATAACCAGCATATTCGTTTCTTCCCAAACTGCGACGATGGCTGCTGCTCCCGATCTTTGCTGTTCGACCGCGACCTGCGTCTAAACCACGCCCCTCCACGTTGTTTCGGGCGTGAAAAGGACATTTCCGCGATACGTATCTCCAATTGTTCCAAGCGTTGTAGCAACATCTCTGTCCCGTGGTCAGTCGCGACGCTTGCTACCTGCGTTTGTCCAGCTCCCTCCGCGTGGATCTGATCTGCAACTTCCGCCAATTTGTTCAGCGGCGGGTCTGCTTTGCGCTGTTACTTGCCCAAAGAGTACGTAAGAATTCGTCGGTCACAGTGGTCCCTGCTAAACGTCTCATGTGACGCAAGAACTGCGAAGGGGACCGGTGTCCGATCTCTTCCTGCTCCAGTAGCTGTCGAATCCGCTTGCCTTGCGACGCTGACAAGCGATTGATCAGCTCAGTTCTCAGCGTCTCGTACTTGTCCTTATCCGGCGGGTTGGAAAAGGTAGTACCCGGATTGCTACTCGATGCACTTCGGCCATCGTGGTCGACGTTGAAGGTTGAACCGTTTCAAAACTAATGCAACGCACAAACACTCACTACTTTACGCGAACACTTACTACGTTACGCGAACACGTACAAATCAGACCTTTACTCCTGAACCGTCGATGTCACCAATGTAGGATTAAATGATTTGAGGTAGAAATCAACTTTGCGTGTCCTATGCTTGACAGGAGTGATGTCTTTGTTACGTATGCAGACGCTACCGTTGGTGACTCTTGACCCTTCCGGAGATATGTGTCGAAACAGAGGGCCTATTTAAGAACAAAGGGCTTACTCAA
>CM052316.1:14133009-14146230 GCA_028455605.1 Lasioglossum malachurum | reverse complement strand
TTCTTAGGAATTGCGCGATTAGAGAAGCCCATATCTTTATAAGCATCAATTGCTGCTTTTTCTTCACTTGTTAGTACTTTTCCTCTCGGAATTCTAATATACGTGAATCAAATTATAATAAACAGGATTTCTATGAGTTCTAAAACTAATACCTTTAGGATATTTGCAATTTTCCGTAGTTCTCTGCTCAGAATACAGGAAAACACTAAGTGACTTTATAGAAACGTTGCACTTGTGTTCTGCACCACACAAAAAAAAATTAAAATAAACGTAAATGGTAAACATAGCGGTCTAGAGGGGGCAGTCCCTCTATCCGAGAGTCAATAAGGCACAAGACCATATACGATAAATCAACAAAAAGGGTGATATTTTTAAAATATCTATGAAAATGAAGATGACTTTATAGAAATTTCGGCCACTGTACTTTGTATATCCTGTGGCATTTAATCCAGTAGCGTTTTAGAACTAATGTAAAATTTAAGACATATTTTTCAAGACCAGCTTTTGAAAAATTTTGATTAGGTAATTTATTTTGTAAATAAATTACAAGAATTTGCCTATTTTTTATTGTAGTTGATTGCACTAGTCCTAATTCTTGCAGATGAAGTACCATGTCGCGTCGAGTTATAACAGGTTCACGATCGAAAAAATTATTGCTTATAAAACGGCAACTATCTGCAAAAAGCTTCTGAATGTACATCAAGTATAAGAATGATACTATCGACTAAAAATAGTTTCAATCAGTACCATTTGGTATCTTAGGCTTGGCACTTTACAAAATGTGAAATAGCTTACAAGAAACGAACATGATGACTGTCAAGAGTTCCCGAAATATGTACAATAATCTGGACCACCAAATTGAAATAAATCTGTAGTTCTGTATTTACTTTCAACTGTTGAATTCATGTTAATTATGAATATAAAAGTCTTTGATGTAATTGCTAGATATTCACTACATACGGTCGGATACTCAATATTTCGCAGCAAACGTGGCAGAAACGTTAAACAACGCAACGAGGCATTTTCCTTCGTCATTTGTTTTATTGTTGATAATATTAATACCAGAGGTCACTTTACGACTCGGGGGAATGTATAGTACATAAAATATTTACCAATGCTTACATTTTTTTACCTTCAATTTCCGACTTTTTTCCTCCTATTTATACGATCTGGCCCACTGTGCGACGCCCGCAAAAGTCGTTTCGCTAACCTTTAAACACGGTGCTCCTATTCTTACGAAACAAGACGCACTCATCAGCGTTAGATCACTTGCGGTGTCTATTATGGACATTAGTTGAATATTATTTATTCTTATCGGTTTACAGGATTGAGCCGAAGGAAATCGCGTTACTAATATCATTGTTTTTTCGGCTGCGGTTTCTCGCTTTGGACAGTTCGGCGCAAGGTCCGCACCGAAAACACTTAGGACCGCGAGACTTCGCTGGACAGTCTGTACTAACAATAAGATGACCCTCTTTGTCATAGTTGAAGCACCTTCTTGGTCTATCCTTCCGGAATGCTTTCCCATCTTGTCGGCTCGTTGGAGGTCTCCTCCGCTCGTCGGTGAATGATCTCCTCCACTCGTCGGGGAATGAATTTCCCGCGTAGTCCGTTGACGGAAGCCTCAGCTGTTCCGAAGTTTGGAAAATTTTATTAAAGGGCGTAGCCGATTCATATGGTAAAAACTGCCCTTAGACCTTTTCGAATGGCTATTGAACCATTCGAAAGCTAACCAAGGAAAACCCCTCTGAGTAAAATTTCAGCCCTCTAGCTTGCCCGTGAGGGTAGTTACAGGGTAAAACATATTTTGCGCTTTCCGGCGAATTTTCCGATCTCAAATGCGTTCTAAAATTCTGAAAAAAATGTGACATATTTCGGATCCTAAGGCGCATTTTTGAGAATTTTTCAGATTTTTTTGTTGCAAACTGTGGTCGTAAAAAATGAAAAACCTAAAAAAAAATCGAAAAAAGATTTTTTCCTCAAAAATATGAAAACATGCTATTCTACTATTTGGTTCCCTGATAAAGTACTATAACTGGCAGTGTCCTCAATTCTTTTCAGATTTTTTGTTCGGCTGCATCATTGTCAGAAACAATAAAAACCGAATTTTTTCGACGGTTTTGCTGTGAGGAGGAAAGTTACACTTGTTGGTTTTACCGTGGGCGTATATTAAGTTATTTTTAGCGTTATTACACTGAAAGAAGTAATTATTTGACCTAAAAAATGTGATTTGAGAGAAAGAAAAAATTGTACTCTGTGCGATATATACCTGAATGTTCGCAACGTTTACAACATCGCCGGTTGGCACGGCGGTTAAGGTGTTGGACTAAGGAGCGGTTACATTGGGGTTCTATTCCTGTCGATAGCAAAGTTTTTTTTCCATACATCAACTTTATTTTTTCAATTTAACATTTTTAAGTAGAATACATACAAAAACAGTTTTGGTGTATTTATTATTTCCACGATTCTCTAATTGTATATGTTCGTCATGATGGCCCTGTTTCTAAGCATTGCGTCTTAAAAAATTAAGGAGGAAATGTGACCAGTATTTGGAACTCGCATTATCAGTCGAAATTCCAATAATATTTTTAGCAGACAACTGATATTTTTGCAGTGAATATTCTAAATATTTGTATATACTTTCTACTGTTGCATCCTTCACTTTGACATAGACTAATAAGTACGTATGTATATTAGCTTCAAGCACGTACCGCACCAAAATGCATAAAGCTTTTACGCCAGCTATGCTGTGCTTTCATCAATTTTTTCTTTAATATACTTGTTGTCGTTTCAGTAATTGTTTTGTTACGGACATTTTTTATGTTGGCTGCGATTTTAGATCTCTTGAAATGCATTTTCTTAAGACTAACAAGGAGAGTGCAAGGCCTTCGGGTCACCGATTTAGTTGAAATTTTGTGTACTTATAGATTTCGATCTCCCTTTTACGAATATATACCATTATAGGCGCAACTACTCAATAATTATTGAGATATTTATAAACGAAGTCTCTAGTAGTGCTTAAATCTACAATTGTAGAGGACGTATACAACGAATAAGGTTGGGCGTAGCAGCAACGTACGAGACTTCCACCCGGTCGGCTAGGGTTCGATTCTCGTCTGGTGAAAAATATTTTTTTTTCTTATTTATTTATATTATTTATTCGCTGTGTAACATTGACTTGTTTATTAGTAATTGCACATTTATTACAAATTAAATAACAAAAGTATGAATAAATTATAAATAAATTAAAATCAATAAAATAAATTTCCCTCTCTCGTGTCTGAAAACAGAAAAAATAAAGTAAATATAGGAAGAGAAAGTATGGTATACGATAAATTTAATAATATTGTACTGTACTTGTAAAGATGCCCCATATCGGAACACTGTTAGTGGGAAGAGTGCAAAGACAAGCTACGCTGCGTAGCTGGGCGAGAGGCGGAAGGGTAAGGGGCCTGGCGAGAGAAAAATATGGTAACGCTGTTCAAAAGGCTGATCTCGCGCCGAACTTGCACTGGATCGTCGTTCCTCACAACATTGCCCGAAGGACGACTCCCGCACATGATATTATGTCCACCCGCGATTTCGTTGAACGTGTCCACCTGACCGAGGTAGGTCCATTGACATGAAGGGTCGTATTCCAGCAACCGCGCTATGAGATCGGACTTCGCTCTAGACGTCTGCAAACCGTACCTTCGCAGAATATCTTTTAGTTCTGCGACCGTAAGCGCGTTCACTTCCCGACACGACATCGCGGACATACTGCCGTAATATTTCGATCACAATTTTCTGGCTCTAAACTCTCTGCAGTGGCGAACTACTTTATTAAGAGCTTCTTGAGCCTCTTCCGAGAATTTTCCAATTGGAAGAATAAAACTTTCGATTATTTTCTCCCCATGGATCAGCACTTTATGTACAGTTGGTGGCACGTGATACCACCCGTAGTGCTCTGCCGTTTCTCGGGCAAACAATCCAATTTTTTGGGGGCTGTTGGGATTATGTTTGAAATAACCGCGAGGTCGTTGGTGGAGGTTATGAATTATATTTATTTAATACAGTTAAATCAGGCAAAGCGCGACAAAAATAATAATGTGTCTGTAGTGCCATCGATACAGATTTATAATAATTAACATAAAAGAACATTTCGTTTTTATATCGACCACAGTTCGGCGTCGACCGACGGTCGGAAACGCCTGAGGCCGGTACCGCTCAGAAATGAGCGCGCGAGGGAAAGAAGAAGAAAGGGAGGATTGAACACTCGGGAGAGAGAGAGGTTCTCAATTTGTGATCACAGTGCATTTTATTGACGGAAAATCGTCGACATGCAACCAACGGGGTTCGGAACGGAGATCTTGCGCGTGCGGGATTCTGCCGTGTAGCGCGACGGAGATCTTGAGCGTCCCTTTACGTGGGCCACTGCGGACGGAAATCTTAAGCGCGTTCGGCGGAGATCTTCACGCGGGCAGGCGCACGAATCGCGACGCGAACGGAGAAATTGCCGACGACTCGGAGTTGTCGAAATTCGGATTGCTTAAGAAAATCGCAGTGATTTTCGCGAACCACCGTGATCAAGAATGAACGTGGCGAGACGAGTTTGTCCGATGACCAGTACAGCGCGTAGAGAAAGAGGCTCGAACATTGAGCAACTGGAAAACCGAACAGGAAGAGAGTCGCTCCGCGAAGGAAGGGTCCTTAAATAGACTTCCCGGAGAATTCGTAGTCGAACTGGATCGGCTTAGAAATAATTGTTTTCTTACATAGGAAGGATTCAAGCTGTGAAATTCGGCCAATTAAAGCGATCTTTGTTGCCAAGCGACGTAGAAACGGCGATCCGCGTGTTGACGTACGGGCAAAACAAAACGGGTGACTGCGAACACCGGTGTAGCTAAGCAAGGCCGATTTCCACAGCTTGAATCTTGAACAACCACATTATTCACTCTAATTTTAATACGCACAATATCTAGTCAGACGAACCATGACGCTAAGACTTTAACGGGCGCATTTCGAATCAGTGATGCCATATGGGGTACCGATCGGTACCCACGTTCTCGGAAATCTCTCTTCCTTTTCCCCTTCCACTATTTACCTTCCCTATTCCACCGACACGTTGCGTATTGCCCCGTCGCGCTCTGGTCATCAGAGAGGGGGTACATAATATATCGTTGCTTTCCCCCACTTTCCTCCCATCTGGCAACACTGTTTCGAATATCTAAGAAAACTACGCGACGCAACGAAGAACGACTTCCGCGTACGACTCATGACGAGACACATCTCCCGACGGACGACGACTCGACCAAAACGCACGCACGCCTTATTTGAATCGCATATGATGTAGGGCTGTTACTTTTTCGAAGATTCGAAGGATTCGAAGGAACGAAGGGAACTTCGAAGTTTCGAAGTTCCGAAGCTTCGAAACTTCGAACTGTACGAAATTTCAAAGTCTTCGAAACGCATGAAGTTGTAACTTATGAGTTTCATACCATGTCACGATTTTTGATAAATAAAAATATGAACACGTTAAGCGCCATATCAGTTACCGGTAACTGACACTGAACTTTCCGTTTGGACTTTCCGCAATTGAACTAAATTAAAAAAATTGCATTCTATTAGTAAATTTCGGAATCATATCAGGAATGTACTTACAAGGGAAGTTACCCAACCGTAACACGCCGATTTTAATGAAATTTTGGTATGATATAAAACTCAAAAAAATATTTGACACGTATTTTTTTATAGCGGCCGACATTCATGTTAAGGAGGTGAAAATAGCTCTCAAAGTTGGGGTGAAAAATCGATTTTCTTGAATATCTCCGAGAGTATTAGGCCTAGACAAAGATTTCAAAATCCAATTTGTGCGTCTTTGAAGGACGAATCTTTTCGTGTAAAAAATTTTCAAGAAAATTTCACCCCAACTTTGAGAGCTATTTTCATCCCCTTAACATGAATGTCGCCCGCTATAAAAAAATACGTGTCAAATATCTTTTTAAGTTTTATATCATACCAAAATTTCATTAAAATCGGCGTGTTACGGTTGGATAATTTCCCTTGTTATAAAATAATACTTTGTAAACAAAATTTTAATAAGTTTTATTAAATTCGGTGATATTGAATGTCGCAGGCTAAACGGAAAGAAAGGCAAGACAGGCTTGGCGCTTAACATGTTCGTAAAAAATTTAACAGAATTTCGACAGAATATAAATACAACCACATAGTTTTAACAAATATATTTATTGTACAAATAAAATTTAAACAAGATTTCAGGAAGATGAAGGAACAGTGGATAAAACAAAACAGATAGTAACGATTAACGATATCTCAATCAAACATACATATGTACACACACACAAACATACATACATACATACATACGTTACAACATTCATCGCGCTGCTCACACCGCTCATACTATATAGCTTGATTATATTATTTACACGTTTCCATACTTTGGCTAACAAAATTAAATAAAACTATTAATATATTGTGTTATTCTTACTTTCTAATTTTTGCAATTTTTCTATAATATTACAAGCAAGTTTTATTTTGATGAAGGAATGTATTTGTTGTCACATTTTCGGTAGCTAAACAATTGCGACTCGGTGTGACAATGTTTCCTGTAGTAGAGAAAACTCTTTCTGAAGCCACTGAGGTAGCAGGGATGCACAAGTATTTTTTGGCCAACCGTGCTATAAGTGGCATTTTTTGTTCATGAGATTTCCACCATTCAAATGGGTCCATGTTCATGTCTATCTCTGGCTCCGCAAGGTACAACATGTATTGTTGAGCAGATGATGTGAGCTACCTACTGTCAGTTCGCATGAAAATAAAATCCAGAACACTAGTTCTCTTCTTTTCAGTTTCATTTGTATCGCTAATATTCGGAGAATATTCGTTTATTTCGCGTTCAACGCTTTCTCTTATCTTATTTTTCAATGTTGCGGTTTCTGACAGAAGCTGTTTGAATCTAGGATCTAGAAAAGAAGCTTTACCTGAGGCTGAGACTATATCCGAACTTTCCAAATGCCATTCTAAGCAAAATCGTATTGATAGTTGCGTGATCAACTCGTTAATAATTAAAATAATGTTGTTCTCTTCAATGTATTTATCCTTTGCAGGAATTAAATGGTTATTAATTATGGCTCGCACAATTGGATTTACCATTGAAAGTATTCCTCCTGATAAAATTGTGGTAGCAACTTCGAGAGGTTTTAGAAGTTCTATCAATATTTCCAATATTTTCCATCTCTAAAGCCTGAGCCTGTTTCTGATTTGTGATACTTCTGTCGGTGAGTACATTTATAATAGCGCTACGGTTTTCCACGAGTCTCTCAGACATTTTTAAGTCCGTATTCCACCGAGTTCGGACACTTTGTATTAATTTTAATTTCGGTAAGTCTAATTGCTCCTGCTTTATTTCCAAACTTTTCGAAGCCAATACAGAGTGTCGAAAATGAGAAACAATATTACTTGCATTAGCAAGAACGCGAGAAACATCACCTTCTTTAAATGCACTTTGTATTGCCAAGTGAATTTTATGAGCAGCACAAGTGACATCTAACTCAACGTTAGGCAAACGATTTACTGTCATTAGTTATGGCAACTGTTTTGTCTTGTATGCCAAATTGAGCAGCCACATTTTGCAAGCAATCTGCCAAGTTTTCTGCTGTATGGCGTTCCTCAAGCTCTTCTATACAAATAGTCATGATATGCGGTTTCCATTCCTCATTTATAATATGGGCATTAACATTTATGTACCCTTCCTGACATATCGATGTCACATGGACACTTATAATTGGGTTCTACCTTTTTCATAAAATCTTGAAACCCAGAACTAGAAACAAAATTATATGGTAACCTGTTAACAGCTATTAACTTTGCAGCAAAAGAATGCAACTTCATAGGGACAAACCGGTTTACCTGAAGAAATCGCTTGAAAAATTACTCCAAATCTTCTAATTACCTCCTCATTAAGTCCAGTGACGTTTGCTGTAGCCTTGGGATGGTCAAAAAACATTCGTGCCATATTACCTTCGTTATAAGGTCCAGCACCTTGCTGTACCCGATCAACATGAAGACCCAGCTTATCTTTAAATTCCTTTTGTATTTTTTATTTTTCTTTCTCGCTGTTGCTCCTTAAACGAATCTGTGTTTGCTGACCACTTTTTGAAGTCAAGGTTATAACAAACATGCGGTAGGCACTCGAAAAATCGAATTTTGGCATGAAGAGGAGAAATGGCAAACCTGTAGTGCTCTTCATTAGGAGTTCTTGCGTCGATTTGTTTCAAGTCGTTCATCATTGATGGTGTTGCACCACACACATAGCAACGCATGGATGAACTAGTGTCAGTCACCACATTTATTGTTTCTCCATCAATCATTGTCATGTAAAGTTCGTGTTCGATTTTAACTTGATTAATCTGTGTAGCGATTAGCGACGCAATTTCTGATTCCATTCTATCATTTTCTAGTTGGATTGTTTCTGGAGTTTCTTTGCAAAACACGAATATCACAGGTCTGGAAAAGTCAGTCGATGAGGGTCTCAGGTTTTCCCAAACAATTGATGAGACGTCTGTGTCGATTAACCTGATTGGAACTAGTGTAGTCAAATACAACACTGAGTCATCTGCAGTTGTGCCCCTGTTCGAAGGATAAGGTTATTTGTACACACTATGGCTAGTTGACCCGTCACATCCCCATTTTGAAATAAGCTTCAGGCATTTCCCGTTTATTAGGCTCTTATCCATGGGGGTGATAGATAAAATTATCGAGGTTGTGTGGTTCAGAAGTGTTAAGGATGTATGGATTGTGGATTCTGTTATGGCAGAAATTAACTGTACGCGGGCCGTTGTTTGCACACAATTACTATAAGTTTATTATAGGAAAGATATCTAGATGATACAGATACGTGTTAAGATATCGCGTGACTCGAGATCGATGAGATATCGATCGATAGTGGTGGAACGCCAATGGTAAAGGCAACGCCACTAGTGTCGGATAATGAAATTACGTTGCCAAATGTTATACCGATCTAACAAGAAGAGCTTGAAGAGGTATCTTTGCTCTCAACTCAGTTACCTCACGTTCTTCTGGATAATATTCCTACTTGGCTTTGTTGAACTGGTAATATGAGGGAAATATTGTTGATCCTGCTTTCAGAGTAGCATCTCTCAAAATTAAGTACTGTGACGGACAGGTTGAGAGATGTATTTAGGGCATGTGTATCCTCACTTGAGAACGAAATGTCAGATTTCTCACCATCCTCGCACATTTTTATTAATTCCTCCGAATCGTCTGAATAGTCCAGCACTTTTTTAACAATTTTTGCCTTAATACAATGACCTTCCTGCCTCAAATTCATTTTCGCGGCAAAAAGTAATTCCTCCCCCGAACAGCTTGCCCTCAACTCTTCATGGGCACTTTTTGCCTCTCAGAGAGTTCAACGAAGAGCTTCAGCGTATAGTTGATATCATCAGGGGGCTGAAGAAATCCCTCGGGATACTGAAAGACTCTATTGAGCCAATGTTCATTTTTTGAAAGAAAAAATTCTTTCCTATAACTACATTGCACCCACTTTTGTTTAAAAAATGTGCACAAAATATTTTTAGTTTATTTTCTAGGAGTATTATGTTACGCCTAGAAAAACATTCGCAGGAACGGTGATGGTGCGTCTCCTCTTTTAAAAGTGCACAATTTTGTGAATCACTACGATGTTGATAAAATTTGAGTATCAGCTCAAATACACCTCATAAGTAGGAAAAAATTATACAACAACATTACCAAAAGATGAAAACTATTAGGAATAATTAAATGGAGAGATACGGTTTCATGAAAATTCAAGTCTCGAGCTGTCGATTTTAGATACATATGCCGGAAACATGGCGTTATCACTGACATATCCTGGAATGTCCCCACATTTTACTTGTTCCAAAAAGCCTAGGAAACGATCCTATGAGCTCTCTTACTGGGAAAAAGAAGTTCGAATTTTTCGTCCATGTCGCGGATTTTATGTAAGTCGTCCCAGTGGTGGTAGCCGATCGACTAACGCTCTCACCCACGGAACCCTCCCGTTTTTCCCAATATCCATACGGCACATTTGATCGGGGGGGTCCTGATCCCACACTCGGCCATCCTATAACGACATTCGCCCTCGAATGTCCGTCACAGCGTCGTCTCATCGTCTCTTTTTCGTGTTGTGGCCATACACACCGCCACCAAACACAACTCGCAGAGTTTTCTTCGTTTCGCTCGCGTGCGACGTCTTCGCTACGCTCGTGTGGGATGTGTGGTCAGATAACCAAGTTCAAATTGAGCTTCCACGATGTGGCCTCCAAACAAGTAGGAGTTATCAGGAGAGTCCCACATATTCTCTCCCGTGAACAGTTAGGAGAATGAGGAGTAACATTTAATACGTATACCTCAATCCTTTATTACATCTCACGTCCGTGACGAGGCACAGTTGCACTGTATAGCTAAAGCAAGGCTTACTACTGTGTGATTACAATACAATGCTCATATAATGCTTGAGCAAGTACAAGAAGTATCGAAAAGACTGATAGGGTTTACACGTGGCAAGGATCAAAAGAATATCGCGACTAATACACATGTGTATCATTCGACAGATGGAACAGAAGAGAGCGAGCACTTCGCGTCGCTCAACAATGTCGGTCGGAATACGGCGAGTGCGCAGGCGCGGTACCTCACCAATGGTCAAGGGTAAAGCCGAGCCCACACTTGCTTTGTCCACAGCGCCATCGTGCGGTGATCGGTGTAGCCCCCATCCCGGACGAACCTCCTAAAATGTAGGATCAAAGATATCTTTCGTCTGAATTTTCACAAATCTCCGTTTAAGATTTATAACACGTCTTTCCCTGTCAACCGTTACATTCCAAATCGCAATTTATAAATATCTGAAAGCCGCAATCAATAACATTCAGCGGAGTTCACAACGGCATCACCATTCTACATATACGGGGTGTTTAGCAACAGGTGGGAGAAAATTTAAGGGGTGGTTCTCGACGATAATATAAGACGAAAATGAAGAATAAAAAAAATTGCGATTTCGACTTCGTTATTTAGTTATTAACAGTTAAAAATCTGCTCAAAATGCGGCAATCTTTCAACAGCGGTGCACGTTGCGTACGTCACACAGGCGCGCGACAGTCTCGTATCACGTGACAAACGCATGCATACCTTGGTTCTCATTTGAGGCCCCAGCGAGGTGAAAATGTTTAAAAGATCGTTGGACGACATTGAACCTACATACTCGTTAAAATCCACAAGGGTATTTCGGTAATTATTTACACTAGGGGCTTCCTCACCGATTTTGATGACGTTGAAATATGTTGTCAAGGTCATCATTCTGAACAACATTTTCCTATACATGTTACCGCTGCTCGATTTTAGTTTTCGAGGTCAATGCCCTTTCACTTTTAAACTTTTCTCACACATATCCACAAATCTTTACCCTGCACTATAATTGTTCATAACACCGTACATAATACGTTGGAACAAACCACATATATGCTGTAGCACTATTTACAATATCATACACACGCACTACGAGTTTACAGAGAGTACAAGTTTACTGAGGGGAATGAAGAGAATGCAAAGAACACACTGGTAATTCTAAAGGTTAATGTTGAAACAGTGCACTTTATTGAACTTGATTTACGTCGCGGGACTCGCTCACGAAAAAAAAAAATTTGTTGAAATTCGCAAGTCGAAAAATTGAATTTTGGCCAAGAAAAGCGGGCTCCGGGACCACTGTGCGTCGATTCGCCCAAGCGGTAGCTGAAGGCGATCGTCCGGACACTATCGCCTGTCGCTAAGAACCTGCACAAAAATGAATTCAATCAGTAAATAGTGGTACTTTATTGCACTTTACACCTAATTTTAGAAGACGTCGATTCGTTTAGTAGCAATTATCAATAATGAAAATTGTATCTACATACCCTAGGCGAACTGCCAACTTCTCCGTTGGTGACAAGGCTTCCCGAAACTGGGTGTTTTTTCTTCTAATTTTAGGTGCTATTTTTCGCAATAGCATGCGATGCTGTACAAATGACATCCGGAAGTATTGGAAAAATTTCTCCTCATCTCTTAATAATTCTTTGAACAGCGTGTGGAACTCGCCCTCGTTTAACCTCAAACGTAGACTGGGGTGGACCCAGAATCTATTCTTGACTCTTTGCTCCTATCGCTCCTCCTCTTCCAGCAGCGCGGCGATGCACAGCACCTCGTCTACATTAAAACTTGCCATGTTTCTGAAGCGTAAAGGTGATGCTTTTAGCATGGAACATCTCCAAATAAACGGTTATCCTTACCCGAACAAATTTTCAATTACAGTTCCCACCGTACTTCGAATAAACGTTACAAACGATAATATAATAATAATTATAATATAATAATAAAATAATATAATAATATAAGAATATATAATCGTTATAAACTTCATATACATATATGTTTGTCGCTCTAATATTTTACATGCGTTCCGTTTGTCTCTTTTTCCAAATCTTTCATGTCAGCTGTTTGTTTACGCCGTTGGTTACGTAGTAAATAAACTTTGTTTAATCGATACATCGATTGATTCACGCATACTCACACAATACACTCATACAAATACAATTGAACACATACAAAACATATTCAGAATCTCGCTCCTACAATATATTCCAGAGCGATTGAATAGAAAATTGAGTAAAGAGGGAGAAAACGAGGATTTGCAGAGACAACGAAAAAGAGCTGTGTTTGTTTGAAATCTCGCAGCCATTAAAACATTATTAAAAAGACTTCATGAAAGGTGCTTGCTGTACCTGTAGAAAAATGCTCGAGCCCAAAAAGAAGCCTCCCAACCAGTTCCTCAATTTTCGGTTCCCCTTCAGAAGGCAAACCGCTCTTCAATTTTCGGTTCCCCTTCAGAAGGCAACCCGCTCCTCAATTTCTCAATCCTCAACTCTGTTTTACTTCCTGCAAATGATTTTTTTGGAATTAAATTAAAAACACCTATTGTTTATGGTGTCCGGATAACAACTATCGCAAAATTGGCAGTATAAGTTGTGTGAATAAAATTTGTATTATATAAATATTTAAAATTTGAAAAGTAGTATAACAAAAATTATCATAATTGACAAATATACGAAATCGACAAACCAATTCTATTGCTTGCACTCTTCATTTTAGTCGTTTTTACGAATAGTTAAGATCGTATTTCGTATACCGTACGAA
>CM052316.1:14103827-14132909 GCA_028455605.1 Lasioglossum malachurum | reverse complement strand
GTGAATAAAATTTGTATTATATAAATATTAAAAATTTGAAAAGTAATGTAACAAAAATTATCATAATTGACAAATATACGAAATCGACGAACCAATTCTATTGCTTGCACTCTTCATTTTAGTCGTTTTTACGAATAGTTAAGATCGTATTTCGTATACCGTACGAAAAGCACATCCAGCGCCGCTGGCAGAACATTCTCGCCCAGAATGTCCCTTCGGTCGAGGCAATGCAGGGGCGTGCTAGTGCTGTGCCACTGCAAGTACAGTATGCGCGTCCCCATTAAAACTTATAGAAGAAAGTGCAAACGGCGAGGCGGCGCTGTGCTGGGCCGGCGGAGCTGTAGACTAATGTGCGCACTTTTCCGCGGCGATACGTACGCGTGCTGGCGCTGTGCCGCTGCAGGTACAGTGTGCGCGTCCCCATTGAAAATAAAAGAAAAAAGTGCAAACGGCGAGGCGGCGCACAGTGGTTCGAACGGGGAAAAAAATCAATTTTTCGAATGTTAGGTACATTGATTTTTCATTGCAATTTCGTTTACTAGATAGTTCGAGTATTTAAACCAATAAAAATTTTTTATAAATATCACTTATTTCTAGGAGTGATATGACATGAAAGTTTGGTAACAGGAAACCTGCGATTTTGGCTTATAAATGCGTCTACATATAAACGCAGTCACAAGAATCTAAAACATTAAAACACTTGAACAATATTATAATTTGATTATGTTTATAATAGATGATTTATTTAACGTAGCTTTAATTAATGTACGTGTCATTTATTTATCTAAAACACGAATCGAAAAAGAGGTATTTTGAATAGTAGAATTAAAGTTTAATTTGACATAACTTGTTTGCGCCAAAAAGCGCCAAGATAAAACTTGTTGCAAATTATACAACACACTTTAAAGTACATATCAATTAGGTTTCAGCTGCGAACTCCTGTGAAACACATGACTATCTTTAAAACAGAATAACTTTTTTAAACTTTCACCAAACGACCTGATTTTTTGTGATCAATTAGAAGCTTTTGTTTACCAAATAACGTGCAAAAATTTTTTGAAAAAAATAGGAATAACATAAAAAGAGGAATTTTTAAAATTTTTTATTTGTCGCCGTAAAGAGAAAATTAAAAATATATGTTTAGTAGATCAATGTTAGTTACATATTATACTGAAAATTTCATCGAAATCGATTAACATACACACACGGTATAAGCGGTTAGAAGTGTTGAAAATCTTGGTATGCGCAGCTCCTAGCTTTCCACAAATTTTCAAGCAGATTTGTTGGATAGTTTGGTTTTTATAGATTTTTTTCCGCTTTTTGGCTGTTTGACACCACTGTGCGGCGCTGTGCTGAGCTGGCAGAGCGACGATGTAGTGTGCAAAGGCCTTAAGAGTACTCTAGCGGTGTGTGAATGTTCACCAGGGATTCTAACCAACGCCTAACCCGAACCGTAACCCGGGTTACCAAGCGCGTTACTGTAACCCGCAGTAACCCAACAGGAACGGTTCCAAAGCAGCAACCAGAGCGGGTTAACCCGCTCATAGCGGGTTACACATTTTAAACCGTACCCGGTTACAAGAGGGTTATTAAGTATCCAGGGCTTGAAATGCAGGAAAATAGTATGTAATTGTAAAAATGAAAACATAATATTTTGCGTGTATGAATTGAACACATAATAGATGTAAGAAAATAATATAATATAATATTAAAGCACACAAGAATATATAAATAGTTTACAAAAACATATAAAAACAATAATATTGTATAATACAACATTAATGCAAACAAAAATATGTAAATACTTTACAAAAAACATATACAAACAGATACAAAAAATAATATAGTACAATATTAAAGCAAACAAAAATATGTAAATACATATGATCTAAAATATCATGGTTGAATCTAGCTCTATTGTCGTCTAAGATCAATTTCAAGCCAGAAAATAGTCTTTCAACCGACACTTAAGTTGGTAGCACGGCATGTACAACATTTGCAAGTTCTCTTAATTCCGGAAGTCCATATTTCTGCCTATATTATATAATATTTTCTTTTTTTGTCGATTCTTGTCGTTTCAGAGAAAGCGTCGACTTACTGTCAATTTTATATTGCATCCGTTAGTAAGGCACGCGGACTTGTTGTCGTCTACGTTAAATATATGAAGTACTCACGCACAGGATGTTGCATTATGTACAATTAAATATTTATAAAATCAAACTTTCAATTTGATATATGTCGCGATATACCGTCAATTCGTATACTGAATTCACTTTTTTAGGGATTGTTAACACCTTATATACATATTCCGAATTTAACAAAATACGATCGGGAAACAATCCGGACGCTGAAGTGGGAGTGCAACAATGTATGATTGACCTGTCATTTGGCACGCTCGCGGAGGTCCTGAAGTGGTGTATATATATTTACAATAATATATTTAAGTGATTTATCGCGGTAATAAATTGATTGTACTTTACAACTCAATACATATGTATATGGCATTGGCAAAGTATTATATTATTATTGCATATTATCTCATATCAATATTATCATAATTAGTAGACAGTAAATTTATCGTAAATATCCGCTACATGCTACATCTAAGAATCAGTATCAGTAACCCGCTTTGTAAGAGCGGATTAACCAGATTAACCGAACAACTACGCCCTCTGTAACCCGGTTATGCGGGTTACTCCCGGGTTACAAGAACCGAACTCGGTTACGGGTACGGTTAGGATCCCTGGTGTTCACACGCGAGCGTCGTCTGTTGGAAAGTAATTGCAACTACCAGTTACAATTACTTGTAATTACTTGTAATTGCAACTACCAATTACAATTACTTGTAATTGCATTAGAATTACTTGGGAATTGCAGAAGTAAAAATACAATTACATGTAATTGTAATTGGTAATTGCTCAACCAGTAATTGTAATTGCGGACCACAATTACAATTACAGTGATTCGTCAAGTAATTGCAATTACCAATTACAATTACATGTAATCGCATTTCTGCAATTTCAAATTACAGTAATTGGTAAGTAACTGTAATTGTAATTGAAATTACATTTTGCCCATCTCTGACCCATACCCACTAAAAAAACCTATCACCCGGGACCCTCAATGCCCGACCTGTCGAAGAGTCTGGGACCTGTTCTCTTCATTCTCGGGTCCTGTTCCACTCCTTTTTTTTTTTGTTTAAGGGGGGTGGGGAAATTCATTTTACGCACACACCCCTCCTGATGATAGTCGGAGGGGGGGTAGTGTGGGACTCACCCTGCCTGAGAAAAACTAGAGGTAAGGGCATATCCACTAAAATCCCACCGCCCAGGGCAGTGGCGCACCCAGGATGTAATCTTGGGGGAGGAGGCGAGTTGAACCCAGCTCTAGGTTTTGCGTGATAACCTTTTCTTTTAGCCAAAATATCTGTCAACGGTACCCAGGGCTATTCCGCGATTTTAATTTTGGAAGCTAAACATTTTTTTCTTGGGGGGGGACTTGGGGGGCCCCTGGCTCCTCTCCTGGGTGCGCCACTTGCTCAGGGTTCTTTTGAACCCTTCCTCCCAACTTAAACGGCCGCAAATGGTGGTCCCCCGCGGGCCCACTGTCCGCATTCAGCGGGGGATTATTTCGTGGTTTTTCTCCACGATCTGTTCTTGGTTCTTGCGAGTCACTGTATACTGTATACAGTCAGCGGCAATATAAAGTGGACACCCTTAAAGATTGCATAATTTTTTAAAAATTGGTCCAAAGAACTTGAATTTTTTTTAAGATGTTAGACCGGCTAGTTCGCTGGAGAATGAGTAAACAAAAATTTATTATGATTGCAATTGGCGATAATTTAAAAAATGCATTCTATAGATTTCGGTAACTTATGTACATATTGAAAATTTCATCGAAATCGGTCAACATTGCAATGAGCTACAAACGTTTAAAGATGATCACGTAAGGACGAATTGCCCTGTCAAGGCTGAAAATCTGCGACTTTTACCCTTAATCTTTAAATGTATGTAGCTCATTGCAATTGTTACGAGTCAGGGCCGAGAGTAGCAACGAGTGGTCGACGAAGTGTTGTCACCCTAGGAATATGGTATCAATTTGTTAGTAAGGTGCGCGGACGAACCCAATGCGAAATTGGGGAGCCGCTAGGATTGTAGACAACGAGGACGAACCTAATGCGAAATCAAGGAACCTCTAGGAATGGAGTTAAACGCAGACGAACCTGATGCTAAATCAGGGAGCTGCTAGGAAGGTGAAACTTCGTGAACGAACCCAATGCGAAATTGGGGAGTCACTAGGAAAGAAGCGCAGACGAACCCGGTGCGAACCGGGGAGCTGCTAGGAGGTTGTAGAAAAATCTCTATTTGAACAACTGGTAAATCGCGAATGAATTTGATGTGAAATCAGGGAGTCGCTAGGATAATTAGTAGACCTCGTAACTAATATAATTTAATTGATCCAACCCGAGCGGTACGAACGTTCAATTACTAGATTAGGATATTAGACAATAATAATCGGTATAATAACTTAGCTCTAATTATCAAAGAACACAAATATATTCTAATTATAAGTATCTGTGGTACAATTGTAATTGTCGCGAATGAAGTGTACTAAATGATATAGAAGATAGAAAGAAGAATTACCTAAACAGTGATGCACGGTTTTCACGAACTGGCAATGTGGGGGTCTCGGGAGCAACTTTAACACTGCCTAATAGACTTTAAACCGAACTTGCGGAATCTGTATAGTTAACTTTGATCTGAAAGGTACTTTAGCCCGATCTCACTAAAAGTTGAGTTTCCAAGATACAGCACGACGTGCCGCGATACGTGTCTACCGAAGTACTAGCCCCCGAGAGTTAGAATCCAAGGGTTTATATACCCCTACAATGAATGAAATGCTCTGTGCATGATCTAATCATGCTTAGGACTTAGGGCCAGACTAATAACTCTAGGTTTTTGTCACGTTCAACTAAGATATGAAAAGGTTATCTAGGACGCTTCCTGCCAGAGACGATCTAGAAGAGATTCCTGTGAGAAGACGAACGGAATATATGTATAATCTATCCGTAACACAATATTGACCGATTTCGATGAAATTTTCAGTATGCATATAAGTTACCGAAATCTATAAAACGCATTTTTTAAATTATCGTTGCAGTCCCAGATAAAAAAGTTGACAAAACATCATTTTTTAAATTTTGTATGATTCCTACCAATTGCAATCTTAATAAATTTTTGTTTACTCATTCTCTAGCTAACTAGCCGGTCTAACATCTTAAAAAATTCAAGTCTTTTGGACAAATTTTTAAAAAGTTAAGCAATTTTTGGGGGTGCCCACTTTATATTGCCGCTGACTGTACATATGATAGCGATGCAATGGATTTCAAGAATTCCACGGTTGATGAAATCAAGTTTTGTTGAAGAAAAACTTTCGTTGTGTTTTGTAAGCAGTTTGAAAACAAGAATATTTCAACTATGTATTATAATTCATCGACATGGATCGGCTACTGATTATTAAAAACAACTTTCATCGTCAACGGTTTTCTTTTTTATAACTGAACTCATTAATTTTGTCCATCCTAAAATCAGCAACTTTCTTAAAAAGACGATTGTTTTCACGAATATTGCAAAAGTTTGTTTTATTTATTCACGTTTCGTGTATTTTTACGTAACTCTGCAAAAAGGAAGTCAACTTATAATTTTTGATGGCAGTGTACTTTCGCATGTTTGGAAATACTGAAAATGAAATCAGCAACCGGATTGCGTTAGGTTTAACTTACAAGTTATGCGGCAATACGTGGTTTAAAGACTTACCCAAAAATGGAGATACGCTCTTTTAATAGAGGATGTGTCAAGGATCTTAGAAATGACAAATCCGCGTTCTGCTTCTCAATGTCAGCGCTGAATCATTGGAAATGCTTACCTCTTAAGCCATTTCATCCGTGACCTGAAAAACTTGACCTTCATTTTCGCTTATTCGATAAAGAGTCATCTCGTCTACATCCAAAAATCGTTGCTCCTTGAACAACTTTTATACAGGGTGTCCCACATAACACTTTTCACGATTTTTCAAGTACTTGCGATAATCTGACAAAAAAATATTTTAGACAAAAGTTGATCAGTCTTCGAATGGCTATACATTGCTATAAAAAAAGAAATTTTTCTTTTTTTTAGTATTGTCAAGGCCACCTTCATTTTTTTAAATGGCATTTTGTATTTTGGACTTAACAGTATTATAGCCCGTATCAAGACAAACTCAACGACCTAGTATACCATGAACTTCGGATGATCTTGAAATACCATTTTAAACAATGAAGGTGGCCTTGGCAATAATTAAAAAGAAAAATTTCGAACTTCTTTTATTGCAATGTATAGCCAATCGAAAACTGATCAACTTTGCATATTTATATTTCCTCCAATAGCGTTGTGGTACATTAGTTGACACATTTTCATCGCTTAATATCCTCACGAGTGTTACGAATGACGAACAGGTGTTCAATATCATCTCTGGCAGGAACCGTCCTAGATAAACGAACAGAGCCACCCTAGATAAATCTACATATCTGTTTAGTTTAGTTTAGGGCCCAAACATACGCACGACCAACTGGTCGTTGACAAAATACGAATGTTTACCCAAAGGGTACTGACAAGTACCACCCGTCATTGCAGGGGTATATAAGCCTTTGCATTTCTACTCTCGTGGGCTAGTACTATCGTAATCACGAATCGTATCGCGTCGTGCTGCATCTCGGAAGTCAACTACCAGTGAGATCGGGCTAAAGTTCCCCTTCGAATGAAAAGTTACCCGTATAGATTCCGCGAGTTCGGTGTAAAATCTATTAGGCAGTGATAAGGTTGCTCCGAGACCCTGCATTGCGGGTTAGTTTAGGTAATACACATCTTCTTTCAATTCTTTCTATTCTAATTCAATTCATTCGCGACAATTACACAATTGTATCACAGAATCTTATAATCAGAATATATTTGTGTTCTTTGATAATTAACGCAAATTCATTAAACCCATAATTATTGTCCAATATCCTAATCGAGTAATTGAACGTCCCCACACGATACAACCTTACCGCTCGGGTTGTATCAATTAAATTATATTAGTTACGAGGCCTACTAACTATCCTAACAGTTCTCTGATTTCGCATCAGGTTCGTCTGTACTTTTATCCAACCTCCTAGCGGCTCCTCAATTCCGCATTGGGTTCGTCCGCGTCGTTCTACAACTTCCAGCAGCTCCCCGGTTTCGCATCGGGTTCGTCTGCGTTTGACTCCATTCCTAGAGGTTCCTTGATTTCGCATTAGGTTCGTCCTCGCTGTCTATAATCCTAGCGGCTCCCCAATTCCGTATTGGGTTCGTCCGCGTACCATTAACTAACAAATTGATACCATATTCCTAGTGTAACAACACTTCGCCGGCCACTCGTGCTGCTCGCGACCCTGGCTCGTAACACGAGTTTAGATATTTCGCATAAACCAGGATTCTTATTTACACGACTATTTCCACACGAATTTGATCACCACATTTTACCAGGAACAGCTCTTAAATGCTCAATACAGTCCATGAATATTTTCATTGAATTTGTTAAAGGTAAACCGACAGTTTCCTGTCTATTTATTGTGGCTGGAAGAGTTTGTAAGTGTACTTTTATAAACGTCAAGTTTTGTGCAATTTGTGCCTGTGCAACACTTCCTGAGCTGTTGCAATTGCAACTATATCATCTTCATCAAAATCTTCAACTACCTATTCACAGAAACAAAATAAATATTGTGAATTAATGATTATACTGTTTTCAGATGTGTGTTAAGAAAAAAGAATAGTTGCAAACTTCTTTAGTTTTATCAAAATTTTCGGCATAAAATATTGCCGCTTTAATCCATGTACCCCATCTTGTTGAAACTGGTTCTGGTGGCAGAGGCGTATTTTCTAACTTTTTCCGATAGGCTTCAATACGAAGCGCGCACGCGGTGCTTTTTGTAAAATTATTTTGGCTGACGAAATTAATTTATTCACCAACGGGAAATGAAGTCACACTTCTTCAGCAGTGTAAACTGTGCACTAAACATGTAATATGAATCATGTTTGTGTAAAATAATTTTAATTTCTTTCCTGCTTTAATCATGTACGGAGCTGCGTCTGTTATGAACAGAAGCACTCTTTTCTCGCAATTGTTTGGCAACTAGGTATGTATGGCAGAATTGACGAATCGAGCTATTGTTGCGTGTTTCGTCTGCTCTAATTGTTTGGAGCAAAATAAATGAGGCTTGGTTACTTCCATTCTATTGGTAGTTTCGTCAACGGAAATCCACACGTAATGATCTCCTATGTCGTTTTTGGTATTTTGAATAGCTAAATTGTAGCAATTATCCAAATAATTTTTTCTTAATGTCGACTCATCCGGAATAGTGCGATTTGTATACTTCGATAGAAAATTTTTCCACACTTCATTATCTAAAGTTCGCCAGGGCATATTGACAGCTACCATTGCTTGCGTTAAATCCATGTAGAACTCATTGTTTTTCGAACTGCTGGCTGCGTTTTCCGAATTTGTGGACTCGTTCAAAGTAGATGATGTCTGTATGTTTTTCTTATGACGGTCAGTATTAACATGCTGCACTAATTGCCAGTTTTTTCACATTTGACCTTGATAAGAAAAGATATGTCACAATGAACTGATAATCTAACACCATAATTACATATATTTATCGTATTATAATATTAATACTAATATATTTATTGCAGATTTTGCTGTAGACAGATGTTCCATCACCCTCGTCGTTAAAACACGAATCGCCTATAGTTTCAATCCACTTCTGTACTAACTCCTGCCTACTTTTTCTTACCTTTGGCATTTTTAAATACAAAACTATGAAAACTTGAATTCTTAGCAAATTCTTTGCGCGTTTTGACGCAGCGTTTTGCTACTCCAGCGCCATTTGTACTCCATTCGTCATACTTCACATCAGAACTGCATCTAGACGTGAGCCACTGCGTTTACGCCAAAAAGCAATATTGCATAGGAATATTCTACAATGTTCCACGATAATGTTTTGTCAATCGCGGCCTTATTAATTTAAAAATACTAAACAAATATATTTCAATTCAAACGTCAAACGACATTTGCGCACGTAGCGAAATCAATTTGAATAAAAATAAACTAACTGGCGGATGTTTATAGTGTCGATAATGCAAACAGACGTCGATAATGTAAATTCCTATTGAAATATTGATTTATTGATTAAAAGATGCAACCTTCTTTTTTTTATGGTATTGAAATATGATTAAAAAAGCACTTTTACTTTTTCCCGAATTTTCCATTTTTCCGCGCAACTTTTTCAATTTTTCTTACCCTATAACCTTATTCGGACTATTACGCACATTAAAAAAAAAAAAAAAAATTAGCCAAATCGGTCCAGCCGTTCTCAAGTGATGCGCTTACCAACGAACAGCATTTGATTTTTATTTATATAGATAAAATTGATTAAGTATGTATACATTCAATATAATTTAAATATAATTATTAATATTAATTGACAAAATATAATTTGAATTAGTTTTTAAAAATATGGAAACGACGGTCAGAAAAATGACCGATAATATGATTTACGAGGCAACTTAATTCTAATTCTAATTAATAATGATTAATATTAGAATATTGTTTAATAAAATTTTTCAATTATGGATTTTCTGTTACTCTTTGTTCCTCCAAAGCTCTTAGTTCATTCATAATATGAAGAATAAAGGTCAAGAAATACAGAGAATAGCTAAAGACATCGGTGATACAAATTATTTGAAAAACTACTAAATAAGTAACAAATGAACAATTTAAAATTGTGTTTTAAGACAACAAAATTGAGACAATTAATTATAAAATGATCACAAAAAATATATATTTATTACGATACTTATCAGAATATAAAAATCAGTTTTTAATGAATTTTAGTGGAAATTTCATCCCGATTTCAAGAGTTATAGTAAAATGTCACGATCCAGCCCACTGTGTTCCTCGGCCGTCCGATACTGTACTTATATCGCGGTGCAGCGTTCAGTTCAAATAATTTTAATTTCGTCAATTTTCAAACGTCCTTTTTTTTTAAAAAGAGGTTCGTAAAGGGGACACTTTGGGCTATATCACCATTTTTTCAATTTTTTAAAAAGTAGCCCGCTGTGAAAACACGGCATTTGTTTAAAATAATTGCAAAATAAATTATGAAAAAGCATTTTTTTTTATAAATAACAACATTTTGAGTGGATACTCTTATGTTTTCACTACAAGCTCCTAAAAACTCATTTTTCTCGGTTTGCTGGTTTTGCTATTATAATAGTATTCTGCAGCAGTGAGTCGACAAAACGCATGGCTGAGCGTCTGGACTGCCTCGGAAGCAATTGGTCAAAAATCGCGTGCGTTTGGTTCTGGTGCAACATTCAGAGGTCTCGAAGCGAAAAAAAATGCATACGTGTGCTCCGAACACATGTCGTAAATCGATGGACGCACGTGTCGAGGTTTGGGCGATGCTCTTTCGTTTTTCTTCGCAAGTGAAAGACAAGGAACGACATACCAAATCACATCATAGCAACGAAAACTTGTGCGTCCACAGTCCAGAGGCACAGAAAAGAGCTATGACGAATGGAGTATGGATAACAAAACGCTGTGTCAAAACGTGCAAAGGAGATCCCACCTTAAGACACTTTCCGCGAGAAATATTACAATCAAACTGCCTGTCCTGCGACAGCTATCTCTAGATTTGTGTATATTATTTATGTGTATCAGCTGATCTATCGTATCTACCGTGATACGAAACCTTGTATCTATTACGATGTACCACTAATGAATGTCGCGTATAGACTTGATAATTCATCTACGATTGCAGCAAAATATAGTGAAATTATATAAAAGAAATATGTAATGTATATGTGCATATGTAATGTACGAGGGTTGTCCATAAAATAAGGTTCCCAATGATTTTTCACAATGAAGACCATGTTTATTGGCATTGAACTATACATTTTTTGGAAAGCTTAGACTTTCTCCTATTTTTCGACATAATCACCGTTGAGATCAATGCATTTTTGCATGCGGTGTACCATCTTCTTTGTGCCGGAGTCATAGTACTCTCCCGCCGCGCCGTGAAGGTAGCTTAAGACCTCTTCTTTCAGCTCCTCTCCGGTTCTGAAATACGTCCCATCCAGGTGTTTCTTCAATTCAGGGAAGAGATGGTAGTCACTTGGGGCTATGTGTGGGCTGTTAATCCAGACCGAAAAACCTTAATCCAGGCAGATCGAAAAAAAGGCGTCTACCTGGAAAGTATTCCGAACTCAATGAAATTTTGACACGTCATTTAGGGGTACTCTGGGGTGTCGAATCTGAGTTTTCGACCTCGAGGACCCTGTGCTAACTTGGAGAGGGGGCAAAAACCACGATTTTTATTACCTTGTTTTTGTTTTTCGCCCATTACTCAAAAACTATGGATCCTAAGAACTTTTTTTTTTCATTTTTTGGAAAGAGCATTAAATTTACTTCAAATTTCACTGTTCAAACGTGTCTTTTGACCCAATAGGCACCGAGAGACAGGTGTTCAAAATTAGGAAATTAAGTGGCAACTGACGAATATAGGAAAAGACAGAGCAAATTAAACTGCCCAACAACAAAAATGTTTCCATATACAGTATCGGACAAATGTATTCGGACAAATGATTTCCTTTAGTTTTTATGAATAAGTCACGATATTAATGTAAAATGAATTGAGCAGTTTATGAAGGTCAGGGTGATAAATAGTGTGTGTAAACCAATTTAGCAAATTTTAACATAAAATATATATTTTGAACAAAAAAACAAAAATTTGAGTGACAAAAGTATTCGGATAAAACTTATATCTTGAGAAAATTATAATATAAACGAATGTTATTCATGAAAATAAAAGAATAAATTAATATTTAGTAGAATAACCTCTAGAATCAATAACTGCCTGCATTCTTTTGGGCATAGATTTCAAAAGACTATTTAATGTAGCAGGGGTAATGTTTTGCCATTTTTGGCAAAGAGTGTTGTACAATTTTTCATTTTTTATGGATAGTTTCAAATGTTCCCAAAGATGTTCTATTGGATTTAGGTCCGGACTTTGCGATGGCCACTTAAGAACGTTCACATTATTTATACGAATCCAATTTTTCACGGCACGAGAGGCGTGTTTTGGATCATTATCATGTTGAAATATCCAATTTTCGTCCATGATTTCCCTTGCATGAGGCAACATGTCTGTCTCTAATATTTCTACGTACTGTACCTTCTTCATTATACCTTTAATTTGCCGCAATGGACCAACGCCGTGACCGGAAAAGCACCCCCAAACCATAATACTTCCTCCTCCATGCTTGACTGTGGGAATTTGATAACGCACGTTGAATCTTTGACCTTTTGCTCGACGTACCCACTGAATTCCATCAGATCCAAATAATTTAAATTTACTTTCATCGCTGAAAAGTACATTAGACCAGTCTTCTATTGACCAATGAAGGTGTTTCTGAGCAAATTTAAGTCGGGCCATCCTATTCTTTTTCGAAATCAATGGTTTCTTCACTTCATGTCGTCCATGTAACCCGAAAGACACTAGACGACGTCGTACTGTACGCACACTAATGTCCAAGTCGTCAGTATCGATTAAACTTCTGTGTATCTCTACTGCAGTCCTCCTGGGATCAGCAATTGACAGACGTCGTATTTGCCTGTTTTGTCTAATTGAGGTTTGTTTCGGACGGCCAGGCTTGGATTTATTTTCTAAGTGTCCACGTTCTTGAAATCGCTTTTTAATGCTGTACACAGTTTGTTTTGCGATGTTAAAGCGTCGGGAAACGTCAGATATCGATTCACCATTTTGTAAAACATTTACAACCTGTTCCTTCATATGTTTCGGTAAGCTTTGTCCTCGCACCATCTTCGTAAGAATAGAATAAAAGCACAAAAAAAGAATTTAACAAATATATCAATATTAAAAAATAAATTACACGCATAAATGAAACGTCCGAATACTTTTGTCCAAACAAATTCGAATAAAACCTACCTTATACGTAATATAGAGTAAATATCTACGTCTAACTTCCTCGTGAGCTAGCTTTCAACTAATAGAAAACAAAACACAGAGTGGCCTTCTCCTACCAACAATGTCACAGTGTAAGGAAACAAAAACATTTCTGTTCGAATTCATTTGTCCGGTACTGTAACTGTTGGGTGTATCCTATACTATTTTTGGCGCTGATTCCGAATCTGGCCTTAGTTTTTCTCCTACACGCACAATTTTTGAGAAATTTGAGTTTGAAAAAAAAAACATGTTTTTCGACTGTGAACAAATGTTGTGATGTTATTATATAAGATATTGCATTGTTCTTTACAGCAAAAGATTGTCTAGACTTTCCCGAATCCAGCGATGTGAAATAGTAATACGTTGTGATTGTTTAAACATGTTTAAAATATCATTAAGGACGAAGGCACGCCACTTTTGTACACATTTTTGAGGATATTTTTCTATTTATATAAAAAAATAAGGGTCTAAGGGTCCAGCGGAAAATCGAATTGCACCACACGATAGAGCAGACTTTTATCTTGAGAAGCCACCCTTTCAACTTTCCAACGTCGACGTTTTGTTCGTTCCTGAAAGTCCAGTCGCCAGTACTCTTAACTTAATGAAATTTTGACGTCATTTTAGGAGTACTCTGGGGTGTCGAATCTGAATTTTCGACCTCTAGGATCCTGTGCTAACTTGGGGAGGGGGTAAAAACCACTTTTTTTGTTACCTTTTTTTGGTTTTTCGCATATTACTCAAAAACTATGGGTCCTAAGAACTTTCTTTTTTGAATTTCAAACTTGCAATTTCCTGTTAAATGTTACAATGCGTGGCTCAAAATGTAATTTTGAGAAACAATTCCTAATTTCGCACGGCCGTCTCTCGGTGCCTATTGGGTCAAAAAATACGTTTGACCAGTGAAATTTGAAGGAAATTTAATGCTCTTTCCAAAAATGAAAAAAAAAGTTCTTAGGACACATAGTTTTTGAGTAATAGGCGAAAAACCAAAAAAGGGTAACAAATATCGTGGTTTTTACCCCCTCCCCTAAGTTAGCACGGGGTCCTCGAGGTCGAAAACTCAGATTCGACACCCCAGAGTACCCCTAAATGACGCGTTAAAGTTTCATTGAGTCCGGAATACTTTCCAGGTAAAAGTACCTGGCGACTGAATTTTGTAGGGCGGATGTGTGACAATATCCCATGCAAATTTGTTGATGAGATCGGTTGTTACACGGGCGGTGTGTGGACGAGCGTTGTCCTGATGGAAACGCACTCCCTCCGTCCCCTGACATCAGGGATAATCTCGCAGAGCTTCCAAAGCGTCACCCTTCGATCTTTCAGCATTGATTCTTCCACTTTCGCAATCGTTTCGTCCGAAATCGATGGCCGTCCAAGACGCTGTTCGTCATGGACGTCTGTACGTCCGTCTTTGAATTCTCTGCACCATTTGCGCACGTGTTGTACGCTCATACATTTTTCTCCGTAGACTTCACACAGTTGGGAATGAATGTCCACCGGCGCAGTGTTTTTTGCACACAAAAACGGATCACAGACCGCAGAGCCGGAACTAGCCGCTTCGGCGCCTGTGGCAACAACCTGGCATGCACCCCTACCATCTATGTAGTATAATGGGAAAATATATTGAACTCAAATATTTTTCCATATAGTATAATTATTACAAATGAATGAAACATACCTATAAATGTATAAGCCTTTACAAAATTTTTGGTAATTCATATAAAAACTTTTCTAGGCTTCGCTTCCGCAAATAGGTTGATTATTTCATCGTACCGCGTTCCAGGCACACCGTGCAATCTAAGATACCTTCTTGAATAAATATTGTTTATTTTCGCTAACCGATTTCGCCGTTAATCCCTAAATCTCCTTGCGAACCCTGGTTATTCGCGGGCTAAAAGGCATCGCGAAATCGGTTCGTTACAATGCTTTCGGCGCCCCGTCTTGCTGATAAAAATTCGCGCCTTTGCGCCACATGTAAATAAAAAACTATACGCGTGGAAAACCACGCGCGGCAGAAGTGAAACTTCTTGTAGTGTAATAATGATTAAAAGTAAATTAAGATTGGAAACGGTGAAAAAAAATAATGAAGCGACAACAAGATCAGCAACAATACATACAAAAAAAAATTAAAGAAAAATTTTCATTTAAAAAATAATGAACGATCAAAATTTGCAAAGAAGGTGAGCGTATGGGAAATGTTATGAACTATGTCTATTTTATATCCCATACGCTCACCTTCTTTGCAAATTTTGATCGTTCATTATTTTTTAAATGAAAATTTTTCTATGATTTTTTTGTATGTATTGTTCCTGATCTAGTTGTTGCGTCATTATTTTTTTTGTATTAGTTGTTCCTGATCTTGTTGTCGCTTCATTATTTTTTTTCCACCGTTTCCAATCTTAATTTACTTCTAAACATTATTACACTGCAAGAAGTTTCACTTCTGCCGCGCGTGGTTTTCCACGCGTATAGTTTTTTATCCATTGAGATATATTATTCGTTGCGATATATCGTACCAAAATGTTCACAATCATTCCAAAATCGTTGGTTGTCCAAGCGGTTAAGGAGTTGGACTACCAAGCGGTAGACCGGGGTTCGAATACCGTCGGGGTAAAAATTGTTTTTCTCCGTTTATTCTCCGTTTGAATTTTCGCGCCGACTTTCGACTTCCGCATCATCGGCTCCGTTACATCGACTTCCGTTACATAAGAAAATCACAACCCTCCATAAAGAAGTTTCATTTCAAAAATTTGGCGTAACGCCCCCACCAGACTTGCGTGCGTTGCACCCGTGGCAGGCGTGATCTAAAACATACAACTATGAACTACATAGAAGAAACCGAAAACAGGAAAGGCGCTCGGTGCCGGAGAGGCGGCGGGGCGTTCTAATGTGCGACGACCTTTATTTTACGGACAACCCTCGTATATGTGCATATGCACATGGTAGAAAACATATGCAATATGCAAAATCATATTTACATATCGAAATGTGTATTCACATAAACATCCCCACTGTGAGCACATGTGCATGGACGCCAATGGACTCGCATTATTTGAGGTTAGAAAAACTACAACTCATGAATGGCGCGCACCGTGTACAAATACATGTGACCGGTTTGTTGCCTTTTGGTTACAATGCGTAAAAAACATCCAAACGTTCCTGCTGTGAATGAATGTTGCCAAATGGCAACACAATGCATTTAAGGATTAAAGAATGTTTACTTTCATAATGTCTCTTAATATTATATTTCTTCAACACAGATATTTTTTCACTGCATACCAAACAAACAGTTTGCCACAGGTTGATTTATACAAGTACAAAAATAGTCGTATGTCCAACTATCAATAAACTACCGATGTTCATTTTCAATTTTATACGATAAATGTGTTTTCTGATGCATTAATTAAACGTATACATCTAACGACTAGAATGGATTTCCTCGCTTCTTCAATCGTTTCAAATAAATCTTGGATGTTTCTTGGTTTTCGACGTTTTATATCATGATCGACTTCAATCCGCAGCATCTGTATAGGATTAAAATCTGGGGACTCAGTAGGCCATTCCATGATATTTAATTTTTCTTTATCTAAAAATGCTTTTACCACACGTGCCGTGTGTTTCGAATCCGCCTGGTAAATACAATCATTTGGCATTTTGTCTGTGACAAATGGAAGAAGAACATTTGTCACAATGTCAAGATGTACAAAACGGGCCAAAATTCCTGCAATCCGATGTATTGGGCCAGTACCATTCATGCTCGTAGACCCCCAAACTAGTGCTGATCCCGCTCTACCTTTGACGGTTGGTCTCGTACAAATTTTATTATATATTCTTCACCAGCTGTAGGTCTCACATACCATTTACCATCAGAACCAAATCGGTTGAACTTGCTTTCGTCGGTGAACACAACTTTAGACCATTCTTCTGCCGTCCATTTAATTTGAGCTTTTGTGAATCGAGCCCCCATTAAGGTAAACGTTCGTCCTTGGTCCCACATACTCATCAAACGACTCAATAACCACCTTCAGGGTGAGGGTTTCCGCCTTCAGTCCAAAGGTGTTGTAGATGTCCAGAGTGTCCTCACCAATACAGTTTAACAGTATCGAAACCTTGCGTTTATCAGCAACCCCAGCGTTATTAGACGCCTCCAAGTAATTTTCAAACCATTGTTTAAAACTTTTCCAGTTATTTACAGCATTTTCCTGCAAATTAAGCTCTGGTGGAAGCTTAAATGACTCCATGGGAAGCGACATCTCTCAAATTTGAACCTTCAGGTTCAGTGTACAATTAGTACACGCAAACTTCGCCGCTGCGATCAGCACTTTTACTCGTTCAGAACACGTGGCACTCTGAGGTTAAGATTTCAAAGTGCTACTTTTCGAAGACCACTCCCGCATTCGAACTCTTCTGGTTCACTTTTACACCATTTACCGGAAATTCACCTCTGCCACCATGTTATGTTTGTGTGTGTAAAGTTAATATATTTAAGTATGAAAGTACATAATAAGTAATATATAAGAATACAGTGTTACTGGTATCAGTGCTCAGTCGTGTCTATTGCTATCCGCGTGTGTCGACGTTTTCCTCTGGAGAGGGCGCCACCGTACCGTCTCAAGGCGCATTTTTACATACACATCACAAGTACCGTGATATTTCAGTATGAATGTCTACAACAGTTTTAGAACGATCGAGTTCAGAGGTTCGGTGAATCACACGGTCAGTATGGACATCCGCTTTACGAGGCTTTTGTTTTCGAGGACCATTATCTACTGTTCTATGCAGGGGTGCTGTTCCGTTGCATTCAATGCACGCATCAGAGCGCACAGAATTCCCCAGATCCCCATCACTTCTCACGCATCAGCCGTGCATCAGCTACCACAGCTCAGAGGTGATGCGTTTGATGCATAGCAATAAGTTCGTCATAGTGGGGGTATTGTTTAGTACCACGATAATTATCAGCGGCCATTAGCGGTAAATTTGAAAAAGCCTTACAAAATGGACGTAGTGGATTTTCCGATTTTTTTAGAAGAAACCAACGAGATTTTTACTTTAAAACTAGACAGGGAGAGTGCTGCGAGGGCTACTAAATATTTATATTTTTTTTAAATAACATGTAATTATAACCCCGGAAGTAACGAACGATAATTTTACAGATCAACAGTTTTTACGAAATTTAGTTACTTACCGAAAATGTTCTTTGAATACTGTTCTAGAGTAACCAGGGATAACTCGCTCGACATAATCTTCTATTTTTAAAGTATAAACATGCTCTCCTCGCGTTTCGCCAACTATCAATATTAAAAAAATTAACTCCAAATCTAAATTTTCAAAAATTTCTTCCAAATCATCTTCGCTGTCGGTAGTATCACTCAAATCACTACAATTGTTCAGTTCTTCAAGTTCAATGTTGTTATTTAACAAAAACAACGTTAGTGCAGATAACACTTCGTCACCCATGTAGGCAGCCATGTTTGATTCGCATCAAATGCATGGAAAAGCGTTCCGTTGCAAAAGCGCGCATCACACGTATCATGCGCATTAACGCAACGGAACGATATCAATGCGCGCATCACATTGAATGCGATCTATGCGCTCAATGCGCGCATCACATTGAATGCGATCTATGCGCTCAATGCGTGCAACGGAACGCACCCCCGGTCTATATGCTTCATGTACATATTAGACAGGAATAAACATTGAGTTAATGTTTTTTGCGCTTTCGATAAATATTATCAACGATATTCCAAATATCATAAGTTTTCCAGAGAATTCTCGAAAAATATAGTCTTATTTCTCATTTCTCGAGAAATGTAAAATGTTGAGAAATCAGGAACACTACTGGTGGTTCATATGAAATTGTCCCATGGGGCGGCGTGTACCACCGGTGGAACAAATGAAGGAACAACATTTATATGTTTGTATTTGTTAAGGAAAAGAGGAAAAAGTTTGTGATTGGACCGAATCAACCTTTATTCAACAAATTTATATAATTCTTTATATTAACATATTCCCGCCGCCGTGTGTTAAAGAAACCGATTTTTATTAAGTTTTTTAAAACACGGGAGACATAAAAGCGGCCGATCTTCGCAGCATCGCAAAATGTCGAAACGCGTTTGCATTTTCTCGCGGCCACAGAGGCATCCATTTTTTCAGACAATTTTCGGTAGCTTTCTCTACAGGGTTTACAGACTTGTCTTGCTGAGCCTATATATCTTTCTAGGAAATGTTTATTGTTTCTCCTTGTTTGCACCTGTGGTATTTCTGTAGCATATAATAATTTGTTAATAATTGTTTCTCTAAATTTTAATATGCTCATATTTTTATTACCCTATTGCGTATGTATACAGTATGCATTAATAATTGCTGTACCGCAAATTAATTGCACCACAATTTTTCTGTACCATTTTATCGTCTTTCTTAGGCAATTATAATAATACGACAGTTGGTCTGATAAATCAACGTCCTTTTTTGCGTTATTGTAACCGAAAACGAGATCTGGTTTGTATTTTCCACGTTTTCCTCTTCAATTAATCTACAAGTACGATTTTTGCAACTTATTATCATACATACTGCTCTCTTATCGGTCCATTTGAGGAATTTTATTCCCGAACGATTTTCCAAAGAAATTATTTCCCCACGTTTTTGCTTTTTCTTTATATCTGATGGTAAAAATTTCTGATTATGTAATTTTCTATTGTTTGTTATGAGAGGATCAGAATTTAATAACAATCGATTCAGTTCTGATCGCAATTACACGCCTTTCTTGAAAATTTCCTACTGAAACCTTGTCTATATTTTCGGAAATGCTTATTTCTCGCCTCTGACACCTCCTCTGACAATTGTCCAATAGGGCAATACGGACGTTCGAATGACAATTGCAACATGTATCAAAATCTTGTGGATTGTCGGTGACATGGGATACCATGAGTATAATTTTATATACAATTGAGCTGTCTCCATAGCGTAGCATGAAAATTTGTTGCCATCAACTTCGAAGGTTGAAATAGCTTTTAATATTATTTTGAATCGATATATCAATTCTTTATCAATGCCGGTAATTTCGCTAGATATTTCGTAATCATTAAAAAATCGTCTACTAGTGTTCCCATTGTTTGTATTCCCTGTACCTTGTTTGGGAACATAAATGTTGAGGCCTAATTTTTGTCGAAATTCAGTGTAATTTATATACAATGTGTAATAAATGTTCTAAAAATCTGATTCTTGCATGTAGAGTTGACAAACCAAAATGAAAATAATTTTGGTTTACTTGATTTGATTTCGATAAATTATTAAAATCTTTAGACGATGCATATATAGCATATACTGCTGGATTTCATATCAGTAATTGCATTACACACTTTTCCATCTATCATCGTAAATAGCAAAGTGTGTTTAACTGCTATTTTCTTTGGTTCATCAATTTTCGTTTTCTTTAATTTTGAAATTAGTAAATCAATATATTTCTCCTCCTCTTTTGTGACGGCAATTGTTTCTTTTACAAATCTTAACCTAATTGGCCTACGATATCGTGGGGATGCTGGTACAGAATTTTGCGAAACTTACTACAATACTTTATTTCTACCTTCTCTAAACAAAACTCGCAATGGGACCAACGAACTTCGATAAATATGTTCGTCACAACTATCGCTATCAGGAAATGTTCGTTTGTAATATGCCTGCTTCGATCCATCACAACCTTATGTTGATACTAATTCTAAGTTAAATTCGTTTTCAGATAAACTTTCAAACACTTCTTTTAAGTATTGAACCAATCTCTTGTAACACTGTTACATTTACAAAACTCTTGTAAATTGACTTCTGCCGAGGGGTCGATTATGTGATACTATCGCGGATCCGGATAACATCCGGATAACTTACTCTGTGATACCTTGATATAGCTTTGAAGGTTGACGAGTTCTTATTTGATCGACATAAGTGCTTTAAACGTTCGTGAATCAATGGTAACCCTGATTCAGCTAGCAAAATGTTTGTGTGTGTAGAAATTCTGTAACCCAGAGCCTTTCTTATTGCACTGAATTGGATTTTTTCCAGTTTTTCGATAGCGTTTTTACGAGTTGGAAAGTAGACGAAGCCAGCATAATCCATAATAGAACGTACAAAGCTCTTGTAAAGAGTAATGAGAACCTCAGGATGAGAGCCCCACCACGTCCCGCAAAGAAATTTAACAATGTTTAGAGCTCTTGTACATCTTTTTTGTATATTATTTATGTGTAAGTCAAATGATATTTTATAATCAAATATGACACCCAAAAAACGAGCTGATTCACTAGACTTAATTACAGTTTCTCCAATTTTGATTTGAACTTTTCCAGGTCGGATGTTTTTTTTGTTAAAATCTAATAATGACGTTTTGTGAGGGGCTAATTCCAAGCCTATATCCAACAGATTTTTGTTTATAACATCCAGCTCTTTCAACCAGCTTACATCCTTTCTCTGTATTTGAGATTATTGAATAAATTGCAATATCGTCTGCGAACATTGACACTGTGACACTCTTAGGCAGATTTTTCATGATGTCCGTCGCGTAAATTATATAAAGGAGTGGACTAAGCACTCCACCCTGAGGAACCCCCTTACTAACCAATCTAGAGTGATCTTTTAATTTTTCAGTATAGATGTACCTTTCGTGTATTAGAAATTTAACAAATTGAATCAGCTTCAATGAGCACCCCATCATTGCCATTTTAGAAAGTAGTACCTCGCTATTTACATTATCAAAGGCACTGCAAACATCCAGGAAAACCGCAAGGACCTCCTTTTTACTTGTCATAGCCTCGTCTACTTGCAATGTTAAATTCACCAAATTATCCGTGCAAGATCTGCCCTTTCGAAAACCACTTTGTTCTATAGGTAGCAGATTATTGTGCTCAACCCACCACATCAGCCTATTCTTTACCATAGATTCAAATATCTTGCACAGACATGATGTCAAAGAGATAGGTCTAACACTCTTACCGTCAGCTTTGTTTATGAAGTATACAAAAGACTGTTTCCAAGGCAAAGGGTAATCCTTTGTCTCGTACATCTGATTGTAAATATCCAAAAGTAACAACTTAAACTTGATTGGAATTTTCTTAATGATGTCATAATCAATTCCGTCCATACCAGGAGAAGATTTATTATTTGTCGAGTTCAATGTAACATTAAACTCAACAAAATCAAATGCCATATCAAAAATTTCGTTATCGGAACACTGTGGAACCCACTCAGGATCAGTACAGACCCACGGAGGGCTTAGTTTGTTAATAGCCTTATTTATTTCGTTGTCCAATTGTGTATAATCTGATACATGCTTCGGGTTAATTTTTATCCATTTATTTTTGAAAATTTTGCATTTATTCCATATGTAGGAAACGTCCATTAAAGGATTAATACTTTCCGCGAAATCTTGAAAACATTTTTTTTTCTTATTCTTAAAAGTCTTTATCGCCAAGGCACACATTTTTTAATATTCAAATAAATCCTGCATATTACCTGTGTGTATCCATTTTTTGTAGGAAGCCCTTCTTAAACGTTTGATTTTACTACATTCGATGTCCCACCAAAGAACTGGATTTTTCCTAGGCCCTACGCTTGTACTTATATTCTTTTTTCTAAGTGTGATGGAATCTATTGTCTTAGTTATGCTATTAACAAAGAAATCATACTTTTTGCTAGAAGATAATTGATCATAATCTCTGCTGAGGAAAAGTGGATATTCGCTTTCCAAAACTGACTCCCAACGCGACTAATCTGTGCGGGTAGATTTAATTTTGAACGATTTTTTTTGTAGTATCCCTTTTCCGTATCTACTGTTATATAAATCGGATAATGGTCAGAGCCCAGGGTCTCATCCCCCACCTCCACTCGAATTTGATCCGCGATGCTCATATTGGACAAAACAAGATCTATATTGGATTTTGAACCTCTGTATAAATCAATATGTGTATAAGAATTTTCATTATGTAGAAACAAGTTTCTACCATCAATAGAATTGCCAAGTCTTAAACCATTCGCATCTGAATCATGACAATTCCAGTTTTTATTGTGAGCATTAAAATCACCGATTAAAATGCCGCTTTGTTTCAAGTCTATATTGCCGATAATGCTATTCCATTCGAGTTGGGTAAGCGTGAATCCCGGGGCCCTGTAACAAACCAGCAGATCCAGAGCCGGCTTGA
This sequence comes from Lasioglossum malachurum, assembly GCA_028455605.1. Lineage (NCBI taxonomy): Eukaryota > Metazoa > Arthropoda > Insecta > Hymenoptera > Halictidae > Lasioglossum > Lasioglossum malachurum. Next base: position 14,109,641 of record CM052316.1, on the reverse strand, counting down.
CATTATTAATTCTTATTCCGCATATCTCTACGCAGTGATGAGGGAACCTAATGTCCCTTAACTCTACAAAAGCGAAACTCTTACGAACCAATACCAATATACCACCACCTCTAGAATAGGTTCTATCTTTTCTGAAAGGTACAAACCCCGTAATTTGTAAGTCTTTAGTAATAGTTTCCACTTCCAATTTTCTTTTTTGTATACCTCTGGTGTTCCAAAATATAATTCTTAATTTCAAAGGATTTAGTGACATGTAATATAACTTGATTTTTATTTGCATTTTAATTAGTGTTGTTGTCAGTAAGTGAAGGTTCTTCTTCTTCGCACGAGGCACCTGAGGTAGAGTCTTGCATTCGTTTCTTTATCCTGACAATACGACTTTTTAAACTTCGATCGTCAAGATGGCTGTATACTTCAGTCAGCATATCAATTAAGGATGGAAAATCAGCTGTGAACTTTTCGGCAATGATTTTGACATTAAACTTGCCACGCGTTTCTGACATAAATTGAGAGAATTTAACAAAATCGAGTGGGTACTTCTTAGCATTTTTTCCTATAACCTCTCTAGCAGGTTCTAGTTTACCCATTATGTCAAAAGCAGCAATCTGTTCGTCATCCGATGTTTCTTGAGTTGCTTTCATCTTTTTTTCATTGTTCTTTCATTTTACCTTCAGTTTTTGTAGAAATGTTCTTGCCTGTTATGCTAGTGCAATTCGAGCTTGAAGTGGAGGGTCGAGGTCTCTTATTAGCTCCACTTGGTGGAAGCACATCTTGCTGAATTTTTTCACTAGTAGTATCGTTCGTCTGTTTATCGGCGACTATAATATCTTCAGGAGAAGATATGGTGCGTCATTTTCAACGGTCCCATATTTACAGTGTTTGGCCGAATGACCTTCTTGTTTACAAAGAAAGCATGTGAGTTTTTCAGCCGAAAGATATATCCAATAGACCGTATTGTCAAAATTGATCTGTATTGACTCCGGTAGTTTCTTTAAATTCTCTGGTTGTATACCCTGGTGCATTTATAGCCGCTCTCACATTTGTTATTTGTGACGTCGGCTTAATGTTCAATTTAGAAAGTTCTTCGATTATAACCTCTGAGGGAATTATCGGACATACATTCGATAGAATTACTCTCTTAACTTTAGATATTAAAGCACGAATCATCAGATTGTGCGTTCCAATTTTCACAGTTGTTCGTTTTTCTACAAGTTCTTCTGCCAGCTCCTTTGTACTCAGATATACACATATCCGTCCGTGAGATATTCTAGACACGTACCGAACATTAGGTAGCTGTACGATACTACCCACAGCTAATGTATAATCTTGCACTGAATGTCCCGTTGTTGGATATTTGGATATCAATTTTTTTTTTTATATCAACGGATATCAAATATCAAAAGTTGGATATTATTGTTGGATATTGCACTAGTTGTACAGCTTTGGCGTATGAGATTCCAGATGAACCCGCAGTAAGTTGATTCATTGTGGTGAAAGATATTGTTGATGTCTTCATATTTATAATAATAATAATGACACAAATTTGCATTGCAAACTCCAGCACTTCTGTAACATTGTTAATAGATTGATGGACGTACTCGTCCTCAATTCCTGCTACAAAATTTGATTTATTGATTTGGGGCCAAACAGCTTGAAAATGTTAATACAACTATTATATATTTCAGGTAAAATTTCAAATGTCTAACGACGTGTTCAACCAAATACAAGCCCAGGCCTTCCAACAACCACTCGTAAGCAAACCAACCGTTATCCAGTTGAACATTGACAATCCCAGTAGGTGCATGACTTCTACATTTAATAAATCTCCACACTTCAATAACGTGAGAAGCCCAAACGTTAACGTCTCTACACTTAAGTCCCCACAAATTTTCAGAACCAAGCTTATCATAGGTAACACCCCAAGCATCCTTCCATTCGCTAACTAAGCTAATATTGATGTTAGGCCAAGCTTTTCTTTTAAAAACTGATATCGATTGTAGTTCTACATCGACTTCGTCATCAATAAGCAAATTAGCATTGGGACCCCGTTGTGATGACCCTGCCTCGTCAACGCAGTCAGAACAAACTATGGGAGCATTAGTAATCGGAGGACTACTCTTAGCGGGTTTGACGTCGCTCAATCGACCATTCCTAACTCGAACATCTTCTCGTCTAACGACATGTTCAAAAAATTTAAAATGTATGTACCTTAAACACCTGGGTACTTTGATTCATATTTTTTCTACAAGATTATTTACGAACGTTTAAAATAAAATCTATTATATCTCTGTCAGTTATGTAAATATGAAAAAACTCTTCAAACAAAAGTTGTAGTATATAAGGAGGCGCATTGTATTTATTACACTGTCAAAATTTTACTGACAATTAGGAAAGCTTGATTATTTCGCTATTCAAAAAAACTTATTCAAAGAAAGCTTGACTATTCCGCATGCTCATTAGAACTGCATGGCAAATCGGAAATATCGAAGGGGAAGTTGGACGTTATCCGCATCAAAGACGTCAGCGAGGAATCGCTCAGCAGTGTACGCTGTTCTGTTTTTATGCTACGCATTTTCGAAAACGAACATTCACACAAATAAGCGAAATTTCTTAGAAGAGGATATTTCGCGTGCGGTAGGTACGGGCCTGAGGAGCTCCGCGGGACTACGGCCGCCACGGGGAGCGAGACGCGCGGGCGGGTGAAGTAGGCCTTCTTAGGCGTCCACCTCGAATTCCCTAGCTTGTGTGCTATTTCTGCCCATGCCTGTATTAAAGACTGCCAGCACCGACGAGATACTATTAAAGACTGCCAGCCCCTGTGCTATTCAGCGAGACGCGTAACCGGGCGCGACTGGGCGCGGGGATAACGTGAAATTTACAGTGATCTGAAATACCACATCGCTAAAAATTCTAAATAGTACCAAAATAGTACCAAAACATCGTCTGAAATATGGCGGAGAATGTAACATTTAATAATAATAATCGATATGGTTTCGTGATAATTCGCCTTCTCACCGATTTTTCGCGACGAGAATCTCCTCAGTGGTCTTCTTCACCGACGAAATGCCGTCGGTGGCCTTCTGTTTCTCTGACTGGAGCCAGAATATGTCCTAGAGAGCGTAAGAGAACAGCGAAAATTTGCGTCGCATCAACTCCCGTAAGGCTGGCAGTCTTTAATAGTATCTCGTCGGTGCTGCCAGCCTTACGGGAGTTGGTGAGACGCGAATTTTCGGTGTTCTCTTACGCCCTCTAGGACATATTCTGGCTCCAGCCAAAGAAGCAGAAGGCCACCGACGGCATTTTGTCGGTGAAGAAGACCACTGAGGAGATTTTAGTCGCGTCGGATCGGTGAGAAGGCGACTTATCACGAAACCATATCGATTGTTATTAAATGTTACATTCTCCGCCATATTTCAGACGATGTTTTGGCACTATTTAGAACTTTTAGCAATGTGGTATATCAGATCACTGTAACTTCCACGTTATCCCCGCGCCCGGTCGCGTCCGGTTACCCGTCTCGCTGAATAGCACAGGCACCGACGAGATACTATTAAAGACTGTCAGCCTTACGGGAGTTGGTGAAGCGCGAATATTTCGGTGTTCTCTTACGCCCTCTAGGATATATTCTGGCTGGAGTGAGAAACAGAAGGCCGCCGACGTGTCTCGTCGGTGTAGAAGGCCACTGAGGAGATTCTCGTCGCGACGCGTTGGCGAGAAGGCGAATCATTACGAAACCATATCGATTATCATCAAATGTTACATGACAGACGATGTTTTAAAACTAATATCAGAATAAAAAATTCATAGAAATTGTACGTAAGAAAGTATTAAAGCATAATTTTAGGAAAATCTAGAATTCCTACTTCAAATTTCATATCAGATACCCGAATTTCTAATTAAAAAATATTTACTTCCTTATACTGTTTTTATTCATAATTGTTCCAAGAATCGATCTGTGGGAAACAGAAATATCCAGAAACATGGAATAACTTTTATTTGACGTACCTTACTTATTGACATTCCGAATAATAAAGAGTTCGATAAAGAATTACGTGGATGAATGTAGGATTTATGTAGGATGCGTGACGAGCGGATCGATGATCAAACCGGAAAAAAAGTCGTAACTCTTAAATTATGTAATGTTCGAGTGAAGTACCTTAATATTTTCTGATAAAATCGATTGGTAAATAAAAAAAGTCTTTTTAATTACTTAAAGAAATTTTTTTTAATTGCAATGATCTTTTATGTTTTTTTTATTGAATAAAAAGTGGTTTACAATTTTAACGAACAATAAAAAGAAGTACTATATTACATACATTTTTTATATAAATCTTCACAAGGAGGAATTAAAACTTAGGAGTCCTTAAGAATTCCCAATAACAAAAATACTATTACAGAATATTATAATTGTAATCTGTAGAATAAATATAAATACTGTAGTAAATGAATTTTTGGTACTTTGTTTAATACTCAATTGAAAGATTGTAAATATTTAAACAATTTTAAAACTAAATATACAGGGTGTCCCAAAACTCCTGCAGAACCCGGAAATGGAAGGTTCCTGAGATCACATTTGAAGAGACATTTTCCTCTGCAAAAATGTCGCTTCAAATGACTTCAGGAACCTCCCATTTTCCGGGTTCTGCAGGAGTTTTGGGACACCCTGTATAATTTATAAGAATAAAATTGAACAAATAAGTACTTATCAAATGGCATGTGTTTAAAAATAATTGCAACAAATTTCTTCGAAAGACTACGCAGAAAGCCGCCGATTGCGAGCTTCTTAATATCGATTTTTATTATTTTTTCCATTTTGTGCAAATATGTGCCAATTAAAACCAACGCGAAGAAATTAAAGTTTAATATGCCACCAGTTATTGTAAAGAAATTCACGGGGGTACTTTCTGATACTTTCTTTAAAACTCGAATCAAAGTTGATAAATGTTAAACATAAAAAATTAGGACGAATTGCAATTATTTCAAACGAAATTTTCTACAGATGGACGGTCTTATAATACTAAACACACAATGTAAAAATCAAATTAAAAAACCAAATAGCTTGTATGTTTAAAAAAATGCACCGAATTTGACAGTAAAGTTTCAGCCTCAATTTTAATAACAAATTGATTTATTCAGTTACTATTGAAGGTAGTTTTAGAAATTACGTTTTGCTACGAATATTGTAAGATACATAAATTTGCAGATCTTACACTTTGAATTTCGGACTTTTTTCCATTGGACGACACACTGTGCGACGTGGAAAACATCTTTGGAAAAATAGGGGGAGTCCCAAGTGGACTTGCCCAAAGCATTTCTTCGCATTTCGTTCCGCTTAGCCTCTTCGCGAAGAAAACATATGTATATTGTATATGTACAACCGTCGCCTCACGAAGAGAAAAAGTGTAGGCATGTCTAGAAATTCGAATCGTTGACAAATGTAATATAATTGTAGGAGTAGAGATAGACAAATTTTTATTGAATTAAAAATTTCAAATATCGAATAAAAGATAAAAAAATTATTTGTCAAGCGTCAAATAAAAATAATTTTGGTTATCTCTACTCTCTATTCAACGCATGAAGAATAATGTTTTATTCAATGAAAATTTATCTTTAGCGTTGAATAAACTTTTCTTTTTCATTTTTTCATTCGACGGTTTATTCGACTTCGAATAATCTTCCGAGCCGCGTTCGAATGCTATAGAAAGGGCCGAGCAGTCAAAGAATGAAACGCGCGTTACAATGTAGTATCGCCCAAAGAGGGAAGCAGGGATCGAATAAGACTGTGGATTCTTCTAAATTCTAAATCGTAGTTCT
>CM052316.1:14090581-14103727 GCA_028455605.1 Lasioglossum malachurum | reverse complement strand
GGGCCTGGCGAGAGAAAAATATGGTAACCCTGGTCCCGATCTTCTCCACAGTGGTGGTACCGCGTCGTCGGTTCCCTACCGATCCTGGCGAGGTACTCCCCAAAGCAACCATACCCGAAGAGCACCTGCGTCAGACGGTAGAAGAACCTTCTCCGCATCCTGCACCACAACTCCAATATGGCCCGGACCAGTGTCGCCAGATCGAAAAAATCGAGGGGAATACAAGTATCCCCCTCTGTGATGACCAGACCAGTCTACGGCACGGGCACCGTGGTCTACGGTCTTAGTGGGGGACGTTGGAGTGTGCGCATGGGATAGTGGAAGGGGAAAAGGAGGAGACGAAAGAGATGTCCATTTGGGCATCTTCTGGCGATACTGGCCCGGACTATCGGATGGCCCGCGTTGGAGGCGACAAGTTGCCGCCTCCAACCGGCCAGGATGTCCGCCCGAGCCTGGCGTTTCTGCACCTCATCCCCCTCCGGGTCATGTATCCTACCGTTGAGTTCTGACAAGAAGGCACAGAGGCAAGAGAGGTCTATCGTTCTGCATAGCAGTAATAGCGTGTGTGTGACCGCTTCGTCCAATAGAACCTCCTTCCAAGCTAACCAATCGGGCACGCGTTGTTGCCTACGTCACCGCATTCCAGCCAGGTACCTTCTTTTCAGAACTCTCCAGAAAGATTTCTCCGACCTTGTGGCTCTCAGTTTCGCATTGGGTTCGTCTGCACACCTAACAAATTGTAACCATATTTCAAGGGTAATAACCCTTCCGTCAACCTCTCATGCTATTCGCAGTCCTGGATCGTAACATTTTTTATAAAGTACACATTTAAATATAACCAGAAGGCAGCTAAATGAATTCTGTTTGAACTAATTCTCGAACGAGATCTCGAAATCTTTCTAATATTTACTTTTGCATATTGTAATACTCTTGGACCTAATACCTAATATCGCTTTGCACGACAAATTTTTATGGTACACATGTTTGCTGTGAAAGAAGCCGAGAACATCACAACAATTATAGTTGTTTATCTATATAAATAAAAATGAAATGCTGTTCGTTGGTAACCGCATCACATGAGAACGGCTGCACCGATTTGGTTAATTTTTTTTTTTTTTTAATGTTCGTTATGATCCGAATAATGTTTTTACGGGGGAAAAAATTGGAAGAGTTGCCCGGAAACATGGAAAATTCGGGAAAAAATGAGGCCACCCACACCGCGATCGCTGCGAGAGGGCCACGACGGCGTCACCTACCACGGCCACCGTCAGATGGACAACGCGACGTAGCGAGTTTCTCGCAAGCAAAATGTCGCGCGGGCGGTATTAATATGAGTAGCGGACACAGATATTGACCAATATTGACTCATATTGAGCTCATGCTAGCACTTGCTAAATGTACACAGCCTGTTGCCCTCTGTCACCCACTGTTGTCCTCAGTTGCCCTCTGTTGGTTTCCGATAAAATTTCAATAAAATTTCTATTAATTTTGAGGGCCTAGCTACGAGAGTCCGAAATACCGCAAGTCCGTATACCGAACTTCGCGGGGTCGTAAGTCCCGTTCCGCTTGCTCACGACGATATTCGGGGCTTTGACGGTGTTATAGGCGTAACACCGACTATTTGAAATAAGTTGAGTCTCGGAAGTTAGACACACTTTAATCTATATTTAAAAACTTAGCAAGGTACGCAATAACGATGAGGTTTCGAGGTAGAAATACAAGTTGTTTTTGGTTCGAGTGATTTTCGTGATCTGGTTTTCGGTGTCGCGTCGTGTATAAGCTCAGCTCGGAATGTTTCCTTATTGGCTATCCTGAAATATGTGGGGATGACAAAATGATTTCTAATTGGTGAGTGGGTGATGCATTTTGGTCGTAGGAGTAGGGGCGCGTTGGTAAAACTATGTTTAGGCTATGGAATTAAGTGGGTGCGAGAGATATGGGAAAACGATGTAGAAATTGAAGTGTTTGCTTATATAGCAAGATTGCCCTGTCAATCGGTTTCGCTCATGAGGCGGTATTGAAGTGGTGTCCGGTAACACCCAAATTCTGGGACCGTGGTGTCGCGTCGAGTGTCTCGAGATTGCAGCGGACCGTGTTCAAATGAACACATATATCTCACGTTCGGTCTGCTTGAGATCAAACAAGCTGTGTTACTTCTGCTACTTGATCCTCTTGTCCAACGATAGAATTAATCAAGGATATCAGCAAGTCCTTATTCTCTTCTACACCAAAGATTTTCTTAAATGCCATATCTACTCGAGGAGTTATTTTATCCACTTTGCTGCTATTAGTAGTTAAACACCATTACTCTCGTACTAATTGTAAGACATTACACAAGTAAGTAAACGCTAACGGCTTAGTACGACAGTAATGTTGATTTAGTGTCATTTAAATTGAAATATCTCCTGAACTACTAACTTTTCGACATACATAGGTTAGTACTTTTTTATAACGAATACCCAGCTGCATCGATTGACGTATTAAAAAATACCTCATTCCATTTAAAAAAATGTAGATGACCTTCATATCTCTAGAAAATATTACATAAAAACAAAAAATTTTTGGTATCGTATGGGCCCCATTTTCCCATTCAACTTTGTCCTTCAGACATTTGATGTATCTTTGAAAACAACAAAGATATTTGAGGTGGCAAAATGTGGCGCCCCACCCTGTATATTCGTTATTTGAATTGTTATTTCAATAATTTATCGTTAAAATAATTGTTTAAATAAATCAATTTTTTATAATTTGTTTCCATATTCGTTATTTGAATTGTTATTTCAATAATAATTTATTGTTAAAGTAATTGTTTAAACAAATAAATTTTTATAATTTGTTTCTATATTCGTTATTTGAATTATTATTTCAATGATAATTTATTGTTAAACTAATTGTTTAAGTAAATAAATTTTTACAATCTATTGAAATGAGTTTCGATATTTATTATATAAATACGTGTACATTGTTGAAACAATTATTGAAATGAATAAATTTTTGTATTTCTTATGTCAGCCAGTCCGTTGCGGCAATTTTTGAAAATATGTCGGTAACTGAAGGCAAATGGCGGTATATTTATAGAGAATAGTTATTCAAAATGTTGATTTCTGCAGCAGAATATAAATATCGAAACACATTTCCATAGATTGTAAATTTTTATTTATTTAAACAATTATTTAAATTATAAAAAATTGATTTATTTAAACAATTATTTCAACAATAAATCATTATTGAAATAATAATTCAAATAATGAATATAGAAACAAATTATAGAAATTTATTTGTTTTAACCATTATTTGAACGATAAATTATTGAAATAACAATTAAAATAACGAATATAGAAACAAATTACAAAAATTTATTTTTATTTAAAGATTGTTTAAATTATAAATAACGAAAAATAACTATATACATAATAAATATATAAGACCGAGCTGACCGAACACACTATAGAATGACAGAACCGAAATCCAGAACTGAAAAATAACAGTTACAGAATCGAAATAATATCAGTTCTCCAGAACCTTAACCGTAACCGATATAAGCCAGAACCGATATTCTCGTAACAGTTATAACATCATTTCGGTTCTCCATAACTGTTTCGAGAACCGAAACCGGTATCATAACAGTTTTTAGTCCCTGGTCGCCACTAAGATATGCTGTGATTTTTCTTCCGCCAGTTTTGTGGAATACTTATTGTTTATGAGAAAAATGTTGGTCCGGTCTAGTAAACTATAAATATTGTACTTCCCTTCTTTTCCATGCGTGGCACAATATAATTATGTACATATGTTTTGTTTCAGAATCTCCACGCAAAATACTCAGGCCAGAAGTTTTATTCTTTCCTGTGGAGAAACTAACTGTGGCGGAACGGAAAAAAATTTTTAGAAAAGGCAAGACAAGAAGTGACATTTCAAAATGGGTGAAAAAAAGGGCACGAAAGCGCTGGAACTTTGGTGCCGACGAATAACTGACGGTTATCCTGGCGTAAATGTACAAAACATGACAACATCTTGGAAAGATGGTCTTGCTTTTTGTGCTATGATTCATCATTTCCGGCCAGATCTCATGTAAGTCTATGTTTATATACGAGAATAAATTATCTAATTTTGAAACATGCCTAAAGTAGAATAGTACAAAGAGTTAGTGAAGAAAGTCTCCATACACCGTCTAAAACGTTACATTAAAATCTTGGTCTGTGTCACGTACGATTTTAGTCAGTTCGCCTACGTTTCCACTGGGGAGCATACGCCGCGAGGGGCAGGAAGTTTGCCTCGGTCGCCGAGCAGTGTAAAGTGTAAACATGCGGCATAATCTTGTATGGTGTCGGGTATGTCGGTGTGAGCTACTAATCAAATTACAAAACTTCTGTATTTTTCATTATTTTTTATGAGCTTTTCGCCAACTTATTTTTCGCATTTTTGTAATGAAAATGACACTAAACACTATATAATTGGAATCAAGGACTTAGAACCGGTATAATTCTCATACCGATATCAGTACCGAAATCTGTACCGTGCCAGTAAAACTACGTCAAAACCGATACCGGTATTAGTACCGATACTGGATTTTACCAATACCGGTATTGTAGCGATTTTTCGGTTTTTCCAATGTAAAGGATACTATTGTATATAATAATTATTGTAAATACTAAATACGTAATAATACTAAAATATATTCATCATATATATTTATTAAATATTAATAAAATCTAAGAACTGTAAATATACATAATTGAATTTTCTAAAATTTTAGTTAATATTAACGAGACTTTCCACATACAGTCGAAAAATAACTAAGAATGAAGAATATGACGTTTTTCTTTTCTTAACAATTAAAACATATCAGTTTCGGTACAGCCTTGTCGGCGTAATACCGGTATCAAAATCATACCGGTTAAGTCCTTTGCTGTAGTTTATTAATACTCTTATACGTGTATTAGTGGATAATTAATATATTACTAGTTTATTGGTATATGTGTAGTTTTTCAGTGTCAGTCTTAATCCTTAATTATATCGTGACTGTAGCGGGAAATTTCTCGTTAATATTAACTCAAATTTTTAACAAAAATAAAGTTATTAGATTTCGTTAATATTAATACGAACGCGCGCGCGCGCGCGGTTATGCTTAATAAATAATATATGATAATTTTATTTGGTTAATGCATTTTAATATTATTAATACAATTTACTAAAATTTGTATTAAAATTCTTTTCTGGAAGACCTTCATTTTTCCATTTCAACCACGTATTCTTTAATTCCGGAAGATATTTAACTTCTTTGAATTTGGAATCATTGGGATCTATTCCCAGTATCTCCAGAACATTACTCTTCGATGTCTCAAGCTCGGAGGATTTTAATAATTCTTCTTCAACTTCGTCTAAATTCGAATTATTCTCCTTATTTTATACGTCTGTCTAATTAAGGAGTAGAAGAAAAAATTGGTTTTTATTTTTTTTAACTATGATCCACCACTTTCAGGAATTTGAAAAAAATTGAGCATAATACTTACGGTAATATCTCATTGCTAAATTAAATCTGTAGTAGCACCTTTTAGATTTCTATATGAAACCTGCATTTTTTCGATATTTTTCGTGTTTTTCATTTTTTACAACCAGAGTTTGCAACGGAAAAATCTGGAAATGATACTTAATATGTGGCTTAGTATTCGAAATGTGTCAGATTTTTTCCAGAATTTTTAATTGCCAATAAATAGGGGAAATGGGCCAAAAACTGGTTTTTCGATTTTTCTCAATAACTACCCTTACAGATGAGATATGGGGCTGAAACTTGGCAGGGACGGGTCTTTTTGGGTAGGCTATCGAATGGTGCAAGCTCGATTAAAATCCCGCCGGAGGCGAATTTCACCACCAAACCCGGGTATAGCCTTTAGTGAAACGGTATAAAGTGACTTATAAGTGAATGATCGAGGATATTCTCAACCGAATTCGATAGGCTTCGGATATTTTATGCAGCATAAAAAACTATTAGACCCGTTAAATGCTCCAGAATTTCTGTCTTTACAAAAATTTAAAAATTTGCGAAAGTAACGAGTTGGGGGGGGGCCTGAACAAATTTGACTTTTTTAAAAAATGAATATATTGTTGGAAAGAATGGTAATTGTTGACAAAAGGTCTGCGTCCTCCGATTTTGATGAAATTTTAATATGTTATAGATATCGACATTTTGAACAACTTTTTCCTTTTCCAATATAGGGGGGTCGCTTTTAGTTTTCGAGATATTTGCAAAAAACTATCACTAATACTGTATTGAATTTTTCGTATTCCTGCACGCTGTGGGGCAACGTAAGCCTTCCCCGGCGCGGCGTTTGTTTACATTTTGCTTCTAAACACGCTGAGGAGATGACAGAGAAAATAGGGTCTCACTCTCATAATATATTATATATTATATATATTATACATTATATATATTATATATTATATATTATATATATTATACATTATATATATTATATCATACATACAACATCTACGAGTTGATCTAAAGAGGAGGCGCGTAATACAATTGAACGATTAAACGAACTTACCTAGGTGAAGTTCTATCGTAATTGTATGAAGCGTCTCCCCCTTTGATTAACTCGTAGTAGTAACTCTACTTCACGCCAGTGTCGCCACAGTGTTTACAGATGGAAAAAAAGAGGAAACCCTGGTCCATGGCTCTATGTTCCAATCCATCATTATTTTAAAGACCAAACTGCCGCCTCTGTATGGGTTAACTGTTAGGTTAAGAATGGGAATTCTTTGGGGGGGACCGATCTTCAGAAGGAGGCACTTCATACAATTACGATAGAACTTCACTTAGGTAAGTTCGTTTAATCGTTCAATTGTATTACGCGCCTCCTCTTTTGATCAACTCGTAGATGTTTAAAGATGTGCGACAGTGTACAAACAAATACGTATTTTCTTTCTTTTACTCCTTGATTTAATAGAATCTAAAATATTACCTTAATAACTCAAATAATAAATCCTGTTATAAAAACAAAACAAAAAACAGTAAACTTAATTTTTTCTAATCTTAAATTAAGAATAGCATTTGAAAAATGTTCTTCTTTGGTTATCATGTCACGATTATAAAATCTCGCAAAAGTTTTTGATTGCAGTGTCCAGCCTGCTGTTTTCTTTATCACATCGATATTCATACCGACTCTCTTCGCAGCAGATGTTGCGGCATGACGGGTACTGTAGGCTGAGAAAATCGTCGTGTCCAACCCACTTTTTTGGAGAACACTCTTGATCCAACGACTCAGTGTTTGCGTGGAAACTGCCTTATGTGCAGTCTTCCAAGAGATAAACAAATTCTGTGTATCCTCTCGCAAAACCTTAGTTCTTTCTATACAATATGTATCTATTGCTGAGGCTACACAAACCGAACGATCTCTTTCGTATATAGGAAATCTGAGAATCGGTTGTGTCCTCCTGGGGTTAGAAGTCTTTAATCGCGAGGGAATCATGATCTCCAACATGTTCTTCTTTAACACCACATTTCTGACTTCAATCTTTGTTAGAGTTTGTAACCTGTGTCCTGTGGTCAGAGCCATTAACGAGACCACCTTCAATGAAAGTTGTTTTAAGGGTATCGTGTCATTCGGATACCATGTTGATACTAAATCTAGTACAATCCCATGTATAGTCATATTTAGGTTGTGATGGACGCTGATTAGAGACCCCCTTACAAAATCTTTTAATTCGATCATCTCGTCCCACCTCTGGACCAATAATCAAAGCCACCGCTGATCTAGCCGTATTAATAGAACCATACGATCCTCCGTCTTCATATTCCTTTGTTAAAAAACATAAGACGTCCTCTATTTTTGCCTTATACACGTCTATGTTTGTCCAATGACAAAATTGCCACCACTTCCTTAGAGCCACGTTATATTGGCGTAGCGAGGAATCACTAAGTGATGCCATTGCAATTGTAATTGTCTCCAGTGTCATTCCTTTCAGCATATAGGCTTCCTTGATAAGATCCCTGTAAATTAATTCTAGGCTTGAATATAATTGCTTGTGACTCAAACATGGCCATAACTCTCGGATACCAAGCTTGGGAAGGCCAACTCGGTACCACAAGAATACCTCTACATCCGTCTACATTAATCTTCTTCAAAACCTTTGGAATAATCGCGAAAGGAGGAAAAATATAAAAGAAATAGGAATTCCATTCTATAGTAAAAGCGTCTATAGCTATAGATCCCGGGTCCTTTTTCCATGATACATAAACAGGACATTTGAAATTTGTTCTGCTTGCAAACAAATCGATTTCGGGTTCTCCGAAGGTGTGACATATTGTTCTAAATGCTTCCGAATCTAGTTTGTACTCCGTTTCGGGTTCTAGACGTCTTGATTCGAAATCTGCGATTACATTATCCTCTGACCGGATATAAGATGCAAAAATCCATATATTACGGCTTTCTTTACACCATACCCAAATTTCTTTGGCGATTTCGCTCAGCCCTTGGTATTGAATACCACCCATGCGATTTATATAAGCAATAGCCGTGGTATTATCTACTCTAAGCAAAATATCACAATCCGTTAAATCCTTTGCAAAACACTTAAGTCCAAAAAAGGAAGCTAATAGTTCTAAACTGTTAATATGTAATTGTTGATCCGTCTCCTTCCAAAAACCATGAATTCTCTCTCCCTTACTGTACGCCCTCATCCTGTTCGGGACGCATCCGAAAAAATTTTTAATTGGAACGACGGTTTCCTGATAGGATTAAATGTTGTCATAACCTTTGTTTTCCACCAAGAAAGATTCTCATGTACTCGTGTGGACATTTTTATCGACGCCTTCCAATTAAATTCGCTATCTCTAAGAGCAAAAAATTTTTCCCGTTCAAGATCTTTCATGTGAACCCAACTGTATTTAGTTTCCTGACAACATGATCCTAACGTTCCTATTAAGGAAGCAAATTCCTCTATTCTAACTTCTATCTTTTTTTCAAAACGGTCAATTAATTTAACTATGTTTAATCTTTTATCGGTAGGAAGTCCAATTCTCATTTTTGTAGAATCAAGGATGAACCCTAAGAATTTACAACTCTGAGTTGGTACTAATTTGCTTTTAACTACGTTCACAACAAAACCCAATTTTTCTAATAACCAACGTGTCTGAAGGACGTTATTCATGCATTCCGCGAATGAATTCCCTAAGAGAAATATGTCGTCTACGTAAATTACCGATTCAAAACCCCGTGCTCTCAACCAAGCCATACTAGGTTTCATAATTTTTGTGAAAACGTAAGGAGCTCTGTTCAGACCAAAAGGTAAACAGACATACTCAAACAGCTGATCCCTAAATCTAAATCTTAATAATTTTCTAGAAGATTCTGCAATCGGCACAACGAGATATGCATCCTGTAAATCAATAGTAGCCATAAAACAATTCTTTTGCATTAAATCCCTAGCTGTTCGAATATCTTCTAGTTTGAAATGTACCGTCTTAATAAAATCATTTAAGTTTTTCAAATTTAGAATAAGACGACTAGTACCATCTGGTTTAGATATTAGAAAAATGTTTGAAATAAACTGTCCTTGTTCTTCCTGGCATTTACGAATTGCACCCTATAAAAGAAGTCTGTTAATCTCCTCAATGATTTGAGTTACCTCGTGTCTTGACCATTTGGGTTCTTCTGGAATCCATGTTTGAGTCACCTTACTTGGAACAGGTATTTCATAACCCTCAATCCACTTTAAAACTGTTCTGTCCTCAAAGAATTCCTGCCATATAAGAGAAAACTGCTTCAATCGTCCACCTATAGAGCTCACCGTTAGATTTTTTTGGTGCTGTTGCTCTGATCCTTGGTGAAGGATGACCTGCGATAATTCCGGCTCTTGTGGTCCACATTCTGTGTGCGACCTTGAATGACCGGCTTCCGCTGAACACCCCCTCGAGCCATCCGGTAATAGTGTGAGGAACGAAGGGGGCCCTTTAAGTTTTTTGGCTCCTTAGATGGAGGCGTGTTCTTAGTAATTGGTTTCAAGTTTTTAGATGAATGTTCCAAAACTTTTGCTGCGTTTAATCTCTCCTCAAGATCCTTGCCAAAAAGCCATTCATCCAGGTTGGACGATATCAATGTATCCCTCATTGCGTTATTTAATTTACTTACAATGAGCAAACGTCTAGTTACTACCAAAAATCTGCTCACATCACTTAGGGTAGTGATTAGCGATAGTTTATTTGGTATATTACCCCTCAGTAAATCACCTAGCATTGGGCCCAATGCTGCCAAACAAACAGATACTTTCTGTTGTTTTTCTATCATTTTCTTATCCCTTGAGATAAGTGGATCCAACACAATAGCCCTTATTTGTGGATTTAGTTTTGAGGGCTCCATTGTTATGCAATTCTCCGGCATAGGATACTTCCTCGTTAACTCCTTCCTTTCTTCTTCCGGAAGACCCTGCCTGAGAATATCTGCCCATCTAATGGCAATATCATCTAGGATTGGAGATGCCATTGTCCTTGCTGGATCCAAACGCCTTCCTATAGCCTCCAGTAATTCAGGAGCCAGTGGTTGTTTCTCCGGATCCTGTATCTGAGGTTCCTGAATGACCTCCGCAGGTCTAATCTCCTCCGCTGGATGATCTTCCAAGACTTCTGGTCCTTGTAAAGAACCAGGATCCGAATGTCTTGTTGATAGTAAATTTTCCAAAGGAAATAGTGGCCAATGGAAAGATCCTGTCCCCCTTGAACTAACAGAATCTGATGGCGAGGGTCCTCTACCTATCGTAGGAAAAAGAAAATGCCACGGAGAACCAAATTAGACTATTGCAAATGCCCCTCATGACAGGTGTTCTTGACACCGTTTGCAAAATGCTGTCTATTACACTGTATAATACACTTCATTTATGAGGAAACCGAACAAAAGAGAAATTTGATATCTTTCTTTTTTTATTAGGAAACTTGTTCCTAAATATATATAACCAAATAACTTGTATTTGGTTAAGACCAGATGTTTATAAAATGCAAATGCCCTTTGTGGCATGTGTCCTTGACACCCCCTGCATTTAGACCACAATTATACAGATTTCTTTAAGATATTTTATTCTCTGCATCTTCCATCACTAATAATATTAAGCAAACCCCAATTAATATTCCGCAAAGAAAAGAAAATACGTGTGTGACCCTTGGTACAAAATAAAAGAATGATGGATTGGAACATAGAGCCATGGATCAGGATTTCCTTTTTTTTCCATCTGTAAACACTGTGGCGACACTGGCGTGAATATTATACATTATATATATTATATTATATATTATAAATATTATACAATATTATATACTATGAGAGTGAAACCCTGTTTTCTCTCTCATCTCCACAGCGTGTTTAGAAACAAAATGTAAAAAAACGCCGCGCCGAGACAAGCTTACGTTGCCACATAGCGTCCAACAATACGAAAATTCAATACAATATTAGCGATAGTTTTTTGCAAATATCTCGAAAACTAAAAGCGACCCCCCTATATTGGAAAAGGAAAAAGTTGTTCAAAATGTGTTGCTGCATAATATATTAAAATTTCATCAAAATCGGAGGACGCAGACCTTTTGTCAATAATTATCGAAAGAATATAAAATACTATAAAACTTTTGTATGAAACATTTTTTCATATACCTCATATACTAGGGGTAGTTTCAACCCTTAAACTTCGAGATAAGCCGATAATAAAAAATACGGGTCTAATAGTTTTTTATGCTGCATAAAATATCCGAAGCCTATCGAATTCGGTTGAGAATATCCTCGATCATTCATTTATAAGTCACTTTATACCGTTTCACTAAATTTTCAAAAATTCAAGGCTCTTGCCAGAACAGAAGATATCAACTCACAGGGCTCAAATTTTGCACAGTTCTTATTGACCCCAAGGCATTTTTCTGATTAAAATGACACCAAACACGATATAATTTCAACTGCATTTAGTGGTTTAATCGACAATGGAAGTTTCGAAGGCAACGAACAACAGCGACAATGTTGGCCTTTGAATTGTACCGGTGACGCCGACTGTGCACGTCTCTTTCTTTCCAATACGCTCTTCTTCGTTGCGTTCGAAACTTCCACCGTCGATTAAACCACTAAATACAGTTGAAATTATATCATTTTTGGTATCATTTTGCATTAGAAAAATGCCACGAATATGATGGTGAAGGTTCCATAAAAAGATAATGAAAGATAAAGAAGATAAAATTTTGGTATACATTGTGATGACGCACGGGTCTTTAAACTGTGCCGGCGACGGCGACATGCTTCGGCCACGCGATCCTATTTCATTCTGTCCTTCTCTATGTTCGGCTCGTCGTTTGAAGTCTCGTGCGGTAGACGCAGTCATAAAAATATAGCTACCTTATACTATTGAAGTCCGTTCAAAACGCGGTATTCTGACTTCGATCGCGGAATTACTGTATCGGTCAAAGAGTAAAAGAGATATGTTGAAGTAATTAAAAATCATCATATTTTAAGTAGTTTTAACAAAACACTAGATAAAATATTAAATACGAATTTAATTCCCCTATATTGGCTACATGATCGAAATATCACACTGTGCAGTGGTCGGCAAAAATGAAAAACTGATTGTATTGTTTAAAATACCACTGCGATGCTAACTTGTTTATTTTCACAATTATCTCCTTATACAAACTTTTTCAAGATATTTGAAACAAAATATTTGATATTCTAAACCTCCAACGGGCTGTAGCTCCGTTAATTAGCAAAATTCTAGTGTAACTCTTTTAGAAAATATTTTCAAGATGTTAAGCTGTTTATAGTAAATAGGAAATATTTTTCATTTTTTAAATCGTGGAAGTTTGTCACACATCCTGTAGCGCAGCGATGCGAACCCTAACCCGAACCCGGTTCGGTTCCCGTAACCCGAGTAACCCGCCTAACCGGGTTACAGACAGCGATGCGAATGCTAACCCGAACACGGTTCGGTTCTCGTAACCCGAGTAACCCGTCTAACCGGGTTACAAGAGTCCTAACCCGAACCCGGTTCGGTTCTCGTAATCCGAGTAACCCGTCAAAACCGGGTTACTTGTGTTTCATAATGTACAGAAACTTTTTTCTATGTTCATCACACTTTCATTATTATTTCAAATTTCAATAACAACGTATTGTTGAAATAATTGTT
>CM052316.1:14074130-14090481 GCA_028455605.1 Lasioglossum malachurum | reverse complement strand
ATTTCCATCGGTGTGGGTACAGCCTTACATTCCGACATGCCGAACCTCTCCAGAAGTTGATTCACATATTTTTCCTGTGTTAAGCACACTTCATGTTTGGTTAAATCTTGTTTGAATTCTATCCCCAGGCACCTGCTTGCTATTCCGAGATCCCCTTAATGGCGAATTTACTAATTAAGTGTTTCTTCACTTTCATTGTCCAGTCATTTCTATTCGATGCAATTAAGATGTCATCGACGTATATTGCTAGCAACAATACATTATCACCATCTCGTACACTGAACAGGCACTTATCATACCACTTATCGTACCACTGTATACCTGACTGTTTTAGTCCATACAGTGCTTCATTTAATAGACAAACTTTGTCGCCTCCGTTATTTATGGATTCCAGCTATTTCTCTGCGGTTTCCAACATGTTTTCATCATTAATCTTCTCTTGTTTATTTCCGACTGGCTTACCATTTATTATTTTCGTTAACACGTGTCCTAATTGGGTTGGTATTTCCATATAATATATATCGTCTAATTTAATTCGCTATTTAAATATGCGGTTATCACATCCATATGGTGAATTTCCAAATCCATTTCCGCAGCTATTGCAGACAGTAGTCGTACCGATGACATTTTTACCACCGGTAAATAAGTTTCTGTATAATCTCTTCCAAATCGTTGTGCGCATCCTTTAGCGACAAGTCAGACCTTCTTTTTCGTACCATGGCCATCAGGTTTTGTCTGTAGTACTAGACGATTTCCAATCGCTTTGCAGTCCTTTTGTCTCTCAACAATGTCCCAGGTATTGTTTCTTACTAGGGCTAAATATTCCTCCTCGAGCGCCGCATGCCATGCGTCAGAGTCATCTCCTGCCTCTGCTTCGCTCCATGTCTCTGAATCTGCATCTACAATGAAATTTGCAAAAACGTCATCCTCTATTTCTCCCTCATCGTCTATTATGGTTTCAATGTTCGCTGAGTTTGAAGAACTATATATTTTTCACGGACGACCCACTGATCCTGTAGGCGCCCCGACTTCTCCGGGGAAAGATACATGTAAAAATGCTACATATGTACAATATATCCGAGCATCTGAAAAACGTCCAGAAACTCCGCTGTACTTACTCGAGTTGTTTGACGAATTGTACAGATTGTTAGATGATATTCTTTTTCTTTTTGTTACCATAGCCATAAATCGTTATTTTTTTTTTGTTTTAACATTTTAATTCCTTAACAACGTATTCGCCACCTATTGACACGACGAACTCTGACAAGTTCTAGTTAATAGCTTTTTCAATAAATACAGCATGTTGTATTCTGCCTTCATACCTTCCTTTTTCATGTTTTTCTGAGAAGAGAAACGCTGGCTAGGAATAGTGTGAACACCCTGTAGTAGATCCACACAACGTGCTCTTCAAATATTCAATAAAGGATCACCCCAAAAAAATTTCGGAATACAACTGTTAGTATTTCCTCTGCAATTCCGACCAATTGCAATTTTCCACAAATCTTTCTCCACGTCATGTAGTCAATTAATTGTACTCACTTTTCAAACAATTAAACTCGCGGGGTCCAATGTTAAACAAGCCACACCGGTCAGTGGGGTGTTATTTAAAGGCTCAATGTAATAATGTAGCAGGTCGTTTTTTTTTTAATTCGCTTATTGTCAGCTGTAACATTATGAAACCAAAAACCTATTGTTATTTTTTTTGTTATAACGTTTAAATTCCTTAACAACGTATTCGCCATTGGCACGACGAACTCTGAAAACTTCTAGTTAATTGCTTTTTAAAGAATTACAACATGTTATATTCTTCCTATGGTAGAGCCGGGCCCGGCGACCGGCAAAATTTCGATGAGAACGAAATTTCACCGGCGACCGGGCCGGCTCTAGTATAGGCATCTTCTGGGGTGTAGAGGGGAGTGGAAGATTCTGGGGAACCCCTGGGGTTAGACACGATATCGGGCGCTTGGCCTTTGTGCGAGCCTCGGGAAACGCCTAAAATTATTGCCCGGCCGGTCGGCGCCAAACTAAATGGGGTCCCTCTGCCAGCCGGCACCGGCCGGGTCCAACTAAACAGTCCTTTAAACGACGGATTCTTCGACGTCTCGGCGAAGCGGAACTCTCGATACTTATTATTATACGCATTGAAGAAAAAAATTCACTGAATTCACAAAATTTAAATTGCAATTTTTCAAGATATTCGGCCTTTTTACCACATTTGATCGTTTATAGCTCGTAAACCAATTAATCAATTTCAATGAAATTATCAGAGCGTATATCATTTTTACGAGTTGACCAAACACATCTTTTAAATTTTCGTTATTGGCCCAGCTAAAAAAGTAGTAAAAATCAATCTTTACTATTTTTTTTAGCAATTCCGACCAAATGCATTTTTACAAAATATTTTTTAGATATCATTTACTAAACTAATTCTTCTAGCCTTACAGAGAAATTGAAGTCGTTTGGTCCATTCATAAAAAAGTTATTCTGATTTAAAATGTGTTGAATCAGTTATGCTCGTTAGTGTATAGGTCCGCATTAGGCTAGCCTGATTTGGCTGTTAGGCCCTAATCGGGCAGCCCCATTGGGTAAGCATGCGGCATGTAACGCGGAACATCCGCGACTGCCTAATCGGGAAAGTCGTATGAGGCCTGTAATAGGAAACCCGCGTATGGGGTCACATTAGGTTTTCCCAATGACTATACAATGGGGCAAACCGCATTAGGCAACATTAGGATAGCCTTATTAGGCCCTCATGAGGAGACTTGTATGCATTTATACAAAAATGGATTGGTGAAAAACGAAACTGTCAAGACAATAGAAGAATTGAATGGTATTGTTATATTATTCTCGACGTATTAAAAATATTAAAAGAGGAACTGCATTTATATTTAACTTCTGCGTTTATTACAATTGACTTGCACAATATTTTTATTTTACACTAGCTTTCCCCCGCCACGCGTTGCTGTGGCTCAGTATTTTTTAAAAACATGTTTTTACCTGTCACAGATGTGACATTTATATGTTTTATTTTACAATGCTTGTGGGTATACAATATTTTTGGTTGAAAAAACACGAACTAAAAAACAAAGAAAACACTTAACAATTTAAAAATACTAACCAAATATTTCAATTCAATCAATCTACTCAGCTGAATTCCAATGCAATCAGAAACTATAGAATAAATCACTCCGAATAGTTCAATCTT
Source organism: Lasioglossum malachurum (assembly GCA_028455605.1). Classification (NCBI taxonomy): domain Eukaryota; kingdom Metazoa; phylum Arthropoda; class Insecta; order Hymenoptera; family Halictidae; genus Lasioglossum; species Lasioglossum malachurum. The sequence continues at coordinate 14,087,276 of CM052316.1, read as the reverse complement.
TCTATTTGTATATATATATATATATATATATATATATATATATATATATATATATATTTCACGATATAACTTGAAGCAGAATACCACTGTGAGAAGATTCTCCTCGTGAAACATTGATGATAATGCGAATCAACACGAAACAATATCGATTGTTATACGTCAGTGTTTTCGCAAACGCGCCACATTCACATAACTTAAGGATGTTCTGGAGGTACAATGGGAGATAAAAGTACAAGAAATTCGAAATCCATCAATACATATAAAAAAAAGCTGGAGTGTCTAGTTGCGTTTTTTCAAGGTTTAAATAGGGTTTGAAGTGGAATTTTATGAATTCTCCATACGAAGACGTGTTAAAATGCGAAAAGTTGCTATAATTCTTAAACGGTGCAGTGAATCGAACCCAAAGTTTGGTAATTGCATTAATTTAGTAAGAATTATATTAACTCCAGAACATCCTTAAAGAAAACAGTTAGCGTTGTAGTCGGTGGACAAAATCGACAGAACTCTTGAACGAATGGACTTTTTCGCATGCTGATTTCTCATAAACCTTCCCGAAGAAACGCTGCGTCTAATGGCTCAATCCCCAGCTTTCTAAAATTCACAATTCAACTCAAAATGGACAATTTATTCACTTTGTTGTTACTGTATAACCGTTTGTCACTTCAAGCTGTCAAACGACATTTGCGCACGTAGCGAAATCAATTTCAATAGAAATAACGACTAACTGGCGGATGTTTATAATCTCGATAATGCAAACAGACGTCGATAATGTAAATTCCTATTGAAATATTTATGATTTATTGATTAAAAACTGCGACGTTCTTTTTTTTGTTGTTGTATTGAAATATCCGGGCAACTTTTCCAATTTTTCTTACCCTATAATCTTATTCGGACTACTACGCTCATTTAAAAAAAAAATTAGCCAAATCGATCCAACCGTTCTCAAGTGATGCGCTTACCAACGAACAGCATTTGATTTTTATTTATTTTCCTCACGAGGAAAAATGTCTGTAGTAGTCTTAAGTTGGTTAATTCTTTATTATAATTTTTATTGACTGTTGCAAATCAAACCGTAGTTGTGGCTCAGAGATGTACATTTCAAATTCGGCACCTAAATGATTAACATCACTTTTTTTATCGTAAAGAAATTGAAGGGCACTTTTAAATATTTTTTGAGTTTTCTGTCCTCACTTCTCGAACAGGAGAGTCTTCGAGCAAACATTTCACTTTTTCACGAATTACATTTCTAATATAAAAAGTTTCATGTTCAAGATCTTTATACCGTGGATCTAAAAAAGGAGCTATATGGAACAGTGAAATAGTATCACCGTCATTCCATTCGAATTTGAAACGTTTTGTAATTTCGGAAATTAGTGTTTCCTTTATTGTAGCCAAAATATCATTACCTTTCAAACCTTACCTACCAAAATATCATCAAACCTCATATCGACACACGTGTACCCTTGAACTTCAATACACAGATAATGCACGTGTATTGAAAATAACGGATACCCGTGTATTATCCGTGTACCTCGATACACGTGTACCCGTGTATTATCTGTGAATTTCGATAGACGTGTACACGTTTACTTCAGTATCCGTGTATAAAGAAGTACACGAATTAAAATACGGATATATATCAGTACACGTAAAGACGTGAATACGTGTATCCTTAATACACGTTCAAAACCGTGATCTATAGTACGAATCCTTTTTACGCTCACTGTATGATGAATTATAAATCTTGAGGTAGAGTAGTTGTATCCTCGTTTGTGTTTCGAATATTCTCATTTTTCCTCTGGCGTTTAACTCGCCCTCCTTCCCAATCTCTACAGTGGTGTAAAACTGTTGCTACGACTTTAATAATGTCGCTTTCGTTAAACCGATTTTCGTTATTTGACAAAACTGATAGCAGCGCAGCTGGAATAAAAAATTAATTTCATTAGATTATTTCATAATTCAATTAATACAGATTTTACAAATGGAAAATGGAAAAATACCTTTAACAACGTTATAAAGATTCGTATTTGTAAATACGAATAATTTTCCCTCGGCTTGCTTCACTGGATTGCATTTAAGAGCAAGTTCTCGAGATAAACAAAATCTCAATATTTCGCCCATATTCCGGACGATTGTTGCTCGCTTGTTGATGATGTTGATCAATTTTTGTGCCTGCGAGAAATTTCACGATGGAATTAATCTTGTTTTACATATATATAATAAAATAAATAAAGATGAAAAAATAGAACAGTATAAAAGCTTACTAATTTTTGACGAAAATCTGTCTCTCCTTCGATCCTTTCGTCGAATTTTTGAAACTCTTCTATTGTACGACACGGAAGAAATTTCCAATTGTCCTCAAAATCGGAAATTACATCGTAACTGCTGCCATTGGTCGTTTTTTCTGACAGCTGTTTCAGGGCTGCTTTCACGTCGTCAAGAATTTGACTTCCAAGTTCACTTATTTGGATTGACAATGATTTACAATTCTTTTCTATTGTTTCATTCAAGTAATCTGTAATAAAGTTATATTGTATGGTTGTAAAAATGCCTATAATGTATAATTATTGAACGGACGAAACTTTTATTGTTTTATACTGGGTTTTTCACCTAACTTGACTATCTTAAATATCTTTGTTGTTTTTAAAGATACGTCAAAAGTCTGAAGGACAAAGTTCAATGGTAAAATGAAGCTCATACGATACCAACAAAATTTTTGTTTTTATGTAATTTTTTTTAGATATATGAAGGTTACCTTCATTTTTTTAAATAGAATGTCCTATTTTTTATACCATAGATCGATAGAGTATCAAATTCTGAGTATAAAAGTGTTGACCTTCATATGTCCTAAACCTAATAGTTAACGAGATATTATCCAAAGAGGAAAGAAAATTGTTTCGATAATATGTCGTTAACTATTAGATGTAGGACATATGAAGGTTAACACTTTTATACTCAGAATTTGATACTCTATCGATCTATGGTATAAAAAATAGGACATTCCGTTCAAAAAAATGAAGGTGACCTTCATATCTCTAAAAAAAATACATGAAAACAAAATTTTTTTGGTATAGTATGAGCCCCATTTTACCATTCAACTTTGTTCTTCAGACATTTGACGTATCTTTAAAAACAACAAAGATATTATTTAAGGTGGTCAAGTTAGGTGAAATGCCCTGTATAATTTCTTTATCTAATAGTTGAGCATAATTACTTTTCAATGAATTTATTTGGTCATGACATGAACACGACGGTTGCGTGGATGCGGATTCATGCGCTGCGTTTGAAAAATTTTGCGGCGGTGAATTTAAATCATTGCTGTCGGAGCTTTCTGAAAGGGTGACTGTTCGTTTTATTTCTTCCCTGTTCATCACTTTCTTCCGACGAGGTACCTTTCTGCTTTTTACATCCATTCTGAACCCGATGTCTTCTAATGTATCAGAATCTGTTTCTGACTCTGTCTCATCTAAAACTTTTAATGCAGCTTTTATTTTTTGACGATTTAAATGATGGCGTTGATTGTTCAATTGTAATCACTGAATAGAATAATGAAATAATGGCATTTACAATAAAAAAAAGGTTCAATTTCTACAAAAAAACTGCAAAAAATTAATTATGAAAAATTGAAGCATCTTACCTTTATTGTTATCCACAATTGTTATCGGATATTTACGCTTGAGACCTTTTCTTGTAACTTCAGCCATTCTAGTAAACTCGTTGCACTCACGTGGTAAACTTTTCTCTCGTCGGACACGTTCCGTTTCTTCAGAGCGTTTGAAAGAACTAATAGTGCAGTCACACTTCACACTGGCATCGATCGTAGTTGCTCGATCAGGTGAATTGAGGGGAAAAGGTGCCCGATGTCAGCCGAAGTCGCCCGAAGAAAGATCGAAGTGGTCTCACTGCACTGCTAGTCCAGTCAACGAAAAGTTGTAGAGGGAAATGGAAGGAACACAATTTTTAATATTGGGACTTTGTTTGGACTAGTTAGGAGGTAAACATACTAAAAGTCCCCACTCCTAGGAGGTGAGCGAAATGCAGGGGGGCACGTAGACGGTCCCCTTTTTCGGTTATCCGCTTATATCTCGGAAACCATGCGTCCTAGCAGAAAGACCATTCTGTACAAAATTAAAGCTGACAAAATATGCCATAAGATTGATTCCATTCAGTTTTTCGCTATCTCTCATAGTTTCCGAGATATCAGCGCTCAAAGTTCACTAATTGTTAAAAAGAAAGGGTATAGCCGGATAAGATAGTCAAAAATACCCTTGAACCGAATTGTATCGACGATGTGTCATTTGGTAGGGCACCAAGGAAAAACATACTGTGCAAAATTTCAACCCTGTATCTCGATCAGGAGGATAGTTATGGGGTAAAATCAAAAAATCAGTTTTCGAAAAATACCACTTGCTACAGAAAAAAAATTATAAAAAATACAGCTGCGGTATTACGCGGCTACCATAACTCCGCGGCTAGAATAACTAAGTAAAATACATAAAAAAAACAAGAAAATATTTTATTTGGCAGAAACAATTAGAGAATACTATTTGTTGCTAGGGTAAGGGAAACTTCCAAAACCTTACCAGTATTCACAAAGCAAAAATTACATTGTATCATTAGAGAATGGATTATAACTAAAATAAAACTCTTACGTAGGTAATAAATACTGTAACGGTGTCCCTTTTTCGCACGGTGGTGTAGCCGGCGGAAAAGGGTCAACCCCGAGAATTTATGGTCGCTGAGGACGGGCCGTGCGCGGCCGCGCGGACACGGTCCTCTCGGGACAAAATGATTGCCAAAAAGATTCGGATTTTGACTCCAACGAGTGTTCGGGCGCCAGGTACCAAGAGGTACCCACACTAAACATCACTAATTTCCCGTGTTCGAGGACGTCGAACACGAGCGTCGAATCTTCTCGTAATCGCGAACGAAAGAAAACGACACGGACAGCCAGGAGTTCGGACACAGGAAATAACGGGGACAGCCCTCGCGGCATGGCGGATCTCGCAGGTCGGAAATGAATATGACAATTTGGGCTCGAAATGATTTATTCGACGTCGCAATTAAAATTTACAGGTGGGCGGCCACGTGGCCGCGACCCGGGAGCCCGCGCTCCTAGTACAAATTAGCGATGGATGTTCGATCGCGGAGCGCGTTGGTCAATTTTACAAATCTCACGAAAGTACGGTACTGCGGTACAAAACACGTCTCACGAGAGACGAGAATTCGCGAAGCGCAGATGGACGGCGCAATCACGACAGACTGTCACGAGATTGATGAATACATAAAAGAAAAAAATATATCACGGTTGATATAACAACATAAATGAAAAGTAAAAATAAACAAAACATTGAACATCCGTTCTTTAGGTCTTAGGTAATAAAAACAACATAAATAAAGTACATAAAACCAAACAGAATATTGCACATTTGGCTCATTTTCTGAAAAAATAAAAACAAGATAAATAAAAAGTAAAAATAAACAAAACATTGCACATCGGCTCCTTAGATAATAAAAACAAAATAGTTAAAAAACATAAAATAAAAAAATATTGCTCATTGAGTTAATTGTTATCACATGTGCTTTTTTTTATACAAATTTTGTGTATTATGCAGTTCGAAATGTCGCGAATCTACTTCAAAATTAGATTGAAAACTGGACCGAACTACACAAATGGAAGACACAGTATCTGTATTCAAAAGGTTTCTTGTTTTAGTTTTGACATCAGTTACAATAGAAGAAATACGTTCGGCCTCAGCATTTGAGTGGGGAAAAGAAAGAACTATTTCAATTAATACTTTTAAATTTGGAAACATCTCTTCCCCATCAAAATTTGTAAATTTTAAAATTTTGCACCCCACATATCGTTTATTTCTAATGAAGCTAATTCTTTCTTATATTCTTCAACAAAACATGATGGTAGAATTCGCCATTAGAAAGCTTATTGTGTAACATTTGCAAGGTGTACGCGTTTGGCGATATCTGATAAATCTTTAATGTTAAGTCTGCCTTGATCGTATAAAGCTACATTAGGATCTAAAAAAATTAAAGTTGGAAAATATGTATCTTGCAAAGACAGACCTGCAAGCAACTCTCGAACTGCAGTAATATGAAAATTTAAACATGATGACCGAATTTGTTGGGCACATTCCAACTCTAGTGATTCTAAAACACTTTCGCATTCTGGTCCCACATATACGTCTTTTAATTGAAAAATAATGTTTGCGTCATTTAAATCCAAATTAGTGACGTCTTTCAAAGCTTCAGGTTTAATAAAATTTTGCTCTATTTGACGAATTAGTATTAAAATTTTTCTTGATTGGAATAGGTCATTAAAATTCAATGTATATTTCAAGAAATACATATATGCTTTAATGGACGTGTCATTCAAAAATACTCTAAAATTATTTCGGCAGATTTTAATCTATCTTCAACTATACAGCTAATATAAAAAAACTTTTTAACACGTCCCAATTTTCTAATAATCTAACGACACATTTGTGTAAACAAAGCCACCGGATGTTTGATAATTTTAAAATTTTGTGTTGCTCTACCTGAAAAAATTTTGAAGCTCAACAAAAATTGCGCACCTCCCAGAACTGCCCGAAATATAAGTGGCAACTCCTGTAATTAAATTTTCGCACTCCGGAGGCAATTTATTGCAAGATCTACTAGCTATAGTGTGACGAAGACACCTTAATGTTATTAAATGCGGTACTTCAACTTGTAAATATGTCATGAAAGAATTGTTACATCCAATCATGACAGATGCATTGTCTCATGCCATTCCGACAACATTTTTAATAGGAACTCCTTTGATATCTAAAAAATTATAAAAGTTTGAAATATGCTACTCGCGGAACAATCAGCACTGTTTAAAGGCATGATATCTAATAGCTGTGTGTGGTTACTTTATTATTTATTGGCGATACGAATTTTACTAATAAACACATTAATGTTTAGTCGGAAACATCTGTTGTTAAATATTCAACAATTTGCTCTACGTCGCGCTTGGCAATTACATTTTTAACAATGTAGGCACACTTATCTCGAGCAAGTTTAAGATCTTGCACAAAATTTTGGGATCTTTGCAAACATCTTGAATTAACGGAATTAAATGATCAGCAGTATTGAAAGCTATATGTTCTGCAAAAAAGGCAGATAATTTAATTTCTGTACGTTTCACTTCATTCTTGTGGGATAAAGTTGTTGTTATTAAATAAACGCATACATATTCCGTATATGTTTGACCGTGTTTGCGAATGAATAACTAAATCTGTTTTGCAGCATGTGACAGCTATATTACATGCAATACAATGCGCTTTATTTTCTAGTAGAGAAGGAGCTAACCATACTTTAAAGACATCTTCCTCCAGCCACGAATGTTGAAAATGGAGAATTTTACACCTCTCTGTAGCTCTTTCTCCACTATTAGCTGCCATTGTATAATAAAATATTAACAATAACTTACCAGAAACTCGCAGGGCACTCGTCACTTGTCGCGTCTCGCGCCCGGTCAATAACACCGGTACTTTCGCGCCAATATAACTGTCTCAGGGCGCAGGGCGCAGGCAGTGTTCCGATCAGTGATGCCAGAATCGTGGGACGTGGTTTTTTTTCCCTCCGCTGCACAGTGTGACTTTTCGAGCATTTAGGGGAATTTAATTCCGAAATTGAACATTTTTTAAAAATTTCGTATTTACTCTTACCTTGAAAGCAATACCTTCGTAACCCAGAATCACTATTGTTTTTAACTTTTCATCGCATTCAGATAAGAAAAATAAGCCTGAAGTGCAACTTCTGCCTATACAAATGCTGAAACTACGTCAATCGTCAGTGATACTTTACCTGAATAAAAGTGTGTGTATTTGAACTTCAATTGTTATTGTATTTAATTTTTGTGATTATTCAATCTTTTGTCGTGTGTTTTCAATATTTTTAGGTCCTAAATATTATACATATAATTTATTATGGTTAAAAACACTGTCCAACAAATTTCAACTTTTTTTTGGATTTTGATTCCCACTATGCGATTCTTATAGGGTTTTTCGCGCTGATTCCGAATCTGTCCTTAATTTTTGTCCTATACGTACAGTTATTGAGAAAATGGAGTTAAAAAAAAGACATATTTTTCAACTTTGAACAAATATTGTGATGTTATTATAAAAGATATTGAATTGTTCTTTACAGCAAAAGATTCCTTAGACTTTCCCGAATAGAGTGATATATAATATTAATACATTATGATTGTTTAAACATGTTTGCGTGGTGCTCAAGATACCACATTTCCTCGAGAATCGTACTTTACTGAGGCTGAAATCGTCGCGCATGCGCGAAAAAAGGTGTCCACGCTGGCATCACTGGCTGAAGCAGGGCGTCCCCCACTCTCACTTTCTTGTTTCCTCGCGCAACGTCTCGACCTATCGCTAACGCGGAATTTCGCCTGGGCGAATCCCAGTCGACGGCGTTCGGCTTCCGGCCGCCGGCGACGTATTCGGCAGCGATGTCTTCTCATTGGCCGCTTCCCGATGAGACGATCGACGTAGGCCAATCCGGTCGGGTTTCAGCTGCCTTCCGGACGAGACGACGACAGGGCTGCTTTGCTGTTTGTTTCGGTACCGGATGCCCTCGTCGGCGCTCTAGGTTTGTCTTGAGCCGTGTCGCTCTCTCGATGTCCTGTTTCGGGATCTTGTTGCTTTTGCGATGGTGAGAAGAATCCCGGATCCCTCCTGGGACCCGGATACGGTCCTGTAATCTTTCGTCGCGCGAATTGGCGCGATATTCAAATAATGAAAATTCGGCTCTTGGATCACACACGTGTCCCGGGAGAGCGCTCGCAGTGGCCCTAATCGTGTTGCTTGACCTCGAGGGTTCAGAGTGACGTAGGCCATACTGCCACGTCACAATGAACGAATATGGACCTGAGCCTACACTGAATGTATACATTGAAGCCTTGTCTAGTCAGCTACGAAAACAAGTTTAGCGTCCGACTGCGTCTGTGGGCGTTTTCGTTTGTTTTGAACAGCTTTACGCTGTCACCTCATGCAGTCGTCTAACACAATTTATCCAAGCAAGAACGTGTCTGTTGATATTCACAAACCTGCACTTTGATCGTTACTGCATTAAATTGTTATTGTTTTTATTTGTTATTGTTTAACTGTTGTTGTGTTCAATTGTTGTTACATTTGATAGTTGTTGTCTTTTGTTTAGTATTATTTATTTGACTTTTATTTGGCATATTGTTTATTTTGGCATATTGACATATGACATATTTATTAGACATATTGTTTATTTTCACTCCTTAAGGTAAGTTTTCAATATTTTTGGTTTAAAAATCTGGCATATGCTAAAGCACTAAAGTGACCCTGCATAATTTATGACTAGTAAAAAACAATTACTATATAAAAATGAAGAACACTTTTCATTGTATAGCGAATATGAATTTTATTCTTCATTGAATATCGAAGTTGTGATTGAATAATACAAAAGACGATAATGAAAGTTCGTCTGAATACGATGAAGTCGACTCCTGTTGTTACACTGAAAACACTGTCCAACACCAAATTTGTTTCCAATATACTGTTGGGTCCTTCTTATAGAGTATTTTGCGCTGATTCCGAATCTGTCCTTAATTTTTCTCCTATACGCACAGTTTTTGAGGAACATGGCTTGAAAAAAAAACATATTTTTCAACTTTAAACAAATATTGTGATGTTATTATAAAAGATATTGAATTTTTATTTACACACAGCAAAAGATTCTGTAGACTTTCCCGAATCCAGTGATATATAATATTAGTGCATTAAAATATGTTTAAACAATCATTAAAGACGGAGAGACACCACTTTTGCACCAATTTTTGAGGATATTTTTGAATTTATCTCAAAAAATAAGGGTCCAGCGGAAAATCGAACTATCCCACGCGATAGAGCAGACTTTTATCTTGAAAAACTCCCCGTAGAAGTTTTTGCAGCATCGACGTTTTTACCGAACCAGAAAGCAAAATATCTTCGCCCGACATGCGTTGACGCCAGTAACACCGGTACATTCCCTCCAATATAACTGCATCAAGGCGTCAGGGCCCTGGCTGCTCTGCTGTGTCATTGTAGATACGCTACTGTCCTGGCCGCGCATGCACGAAAAACAGTGGGTTCAATCGGAACACTGGGCGCAGGGCTACACTACTTCGTCATCATAGATACGTTACTGTGTTGCCCGCGCATGCGCGAGAAATCTTGGACGATATCGGAACCAGTGTTCCCTTGTCTCGTTTAACGTCGTGACTCTCGTCCCGTCAATAACACCGGTACTTTCGCGCCAATATAACTGTCTCAAGCCGCAGGGCGCAGGGCTCCACTACCTCGTCATCATAGATACGTTATTGTTTTGGCCGCACAGCGCCACCAGCGGTCATCCATCGCACGAAAAATCCTCGACGATATCGGAACACGCTGCCGCAGTGTGCCCAGACGGGACAACTTTTTTCGCGCCTGCGCACAGTGTGACCAGACGGCAAAATCATGGTCAAAACCTCATAACTCACTTCAATCTGGACAAATTTGAACAAAAATTGGTATATGGGGGTTTTTGGAGTCGCTGATTACGAATCTGATCTTAAAAGTTTAAAACACAAAATGGCGAATCCAATATGGTGGACATGTATAGCAAACAAATTGTTTTTCCCTCTAAAAAATTTGTACAGTAATGCTCTTAGGTCGCTAATTATGAGTTGAAATTTATTTTTTAATATAGAATTAAAAAAAATATTTCACATTTAAAAATTTCAATGCACAACGTACAAATCATGAGTTTATTTATTTACGGATGAAAACCTATAATACATAATTAGATATAATATTACACTACAAAAAAAACATAGCAGAAGAATATCGCTTATAAGAGACCTTATGTTTAAATTAAATACGCAAAAAAGAAAAAAGAAAATAAAACGCATATAGTTGGATATAACATTACAATACAAAATAACATAGAAAGTTGCGTAAAATTTTGCCACAACCCTGAATCAAAGCAGAAGAATATCGGTTATAAGCTTAGACCATATATACCTATAGACCCGGCATAGGTATAGTATGTGTATAGGAAAACCGAGACTGGAGCTCTGCAAACATAAAGTCATTCGTGACGTCAAAAGATAATTTCAAAATGGCTGAAACGGCAGACCGACGCTAACCGACGCCGATTATGTATACACTTGGAACATAACCTGGACAAGTTCGTAAAAATTTTTCAACAATTTTGAATTTAAATTTGAAAATAATCACAAGCGAGGTAAATGTAAATTGTGTAAAACTAGAAGTACTACCTTAAAATGTTATAAATGTGATCAGTTTATAAGTAAAAAACCATTTTGTAACCTGCATAATATGCGAAAATTGTTAATCTTCGGAATCAAATATCGCGCGATTCCTAAAATAGTTAATTATATACATAATACTATTATTATTTTATTATACTTCATTGTGATATCTTAATAAAACATACAAAATAAATGTCTGTATCTCAAATACAGTTTATAATTGATTATTTCATGATACAATGCCAAATTCTTTGAAATTATCCTGTCCATTCTTTCCGCGTACTGGGTACATGGCGCACCCGCTGATCCCCCTCACCCCCCACATAAGCCAAGCGTAGGCACTGTCGATGAGCATAGCTTGTACATCTTTCGAGAATGTGACGTCACGACTGATTTTATCTTTGCCGAGGGCAAAATTATCTGCGCCGGGTCTATAGGTATATATGGTCTAAGGTTATAAGATCATGTTTAAATTAAATACGCTAAAAAGAAATAAATACAAGAAAATAAAAAATAACAAACTATGTTGAATCTATCAGGATTATGTAGGCGTGGATCGCCGATATATTTCACTTGATAGACAATAACTTTATTCCGGGTACCAAGTTACATGATAGAGCGTGTAGACACGTACAGAGTAGAACACCGAGTGATCGAGAAGAACGCGAGGCGAACGGGACCGCCAGAACAAACAAAGAACGGTCAGTCCGATAGATCACGCATTCTATCACAGATGGCGCGAATACAAAATAAAGGTCGAGTATTAATTCTCAACACTCTCCTTTAATACTGACGTATAAGCGAACTTAATTTTCATTTTACACATCATGAATAATTCCTAATTTATCCACGCAAAAGTTGTGTTTTTGTCGTGGAAGCGCTTTGGTGAGTACATCAGCCGCCATCCCATTGATTGACAAATATTCCAATCTAATATTCTCCTCCGCTTCTAATAAATTGATACCGCATATCAATATGCTTCGTGCGGTAGTGAAAAACAGGGTTCTATCGTTGAAAAGAACTGTTTTCGCTATATCGTGAAAACCTAATTCACGGAGAAAAGTTCTTAAATGAATGGCTTCCTTGACAGCTTCTGCTATTACCATGTTTTCCGCTTCCGTCGAAGATAAGGCAACGGTGCGCTGTTTTCGTGATTCCCAACTCACGGTGCCGCCACCCAGCAAAAATGAAAAACCAGTATATGATCTCCGGTCTATGCTACAGCTTCCCCAGTCAGCATCTACGTAGCACAATAAATTTTCATCCGTCTTTCTGTAAACAATAGAATAATTAGAAGTCCCGCTGAGATATCTAAGCACACGCTTAGCAGCTCTCCAATGTGTGCTGTCATGGCAGTCGTTAAATTGGCTCAGCACATTCATTGAATGAGCAATATCGGGTCTGGTGGAAGTGACCAAATACATACGAGCCCCGAGTAACTCTCTGTGGGGCTTCCTCTCTCCATCGTCTTCTTTCTGCTCATTTTTGACGAGACGACTTCCTACATCCAGTGGCGTAGAGACAGGATTACAATCATTCATTCCAAAGTGTAATATATCTTGAATATACCCCTTCTGTGAAATTGAGACTTTGTTCTCTGTTTGGTCTATTTCAATTCCCAAACAGTATTTTACGGGGCCAAGATCCTTTATCTTGAAGTTCTTCTGAAGACCCTGAACTATATCTTGTATCCAATCCTGATTATTTGATGCAATTATAATGTCATCTACATATACTAGTGTGGGAAAAAATAACTGACTACGCGCGGGAATTAATAAACAGTGAATATATATATATATTTAAAAATAAATAAAGATTTACACACAACG
>CM052316.1:14045482-14074030 GCA_028455605.1 Lasioglossum malachurum | reverse complement strand
CAGTGACAGAGACAATGACAGCAATTCCTCAAGCGCTCACGAGATTTGAAGTGTTTCATGCTTCGTAAGTAACTCTAAACGTTCAAATATTTCATTATGTTTATTTTTATTGTGTTCCATAAATAGTAATACAATATACTTACAAATCAGTGGGTTATCAAATCATTTCAACGAAAAAATGATGATTTCAATGGTTTTTCTTCACAAAAACCGATTTCTTGCAAAATTCTGAGGTCGTAGACAAATTTTGAAACCAAAAAATTTTTTTCCCCGCGTGGTATTGAAAAAACCACAATTTTCTTGTTTAACGAATTCTTTCAAGGTTAAAAAACGTTCGTACCACAATCTCCATAATTATCCCATATTCTGCAAAGTTTCAGCTTTCATCTAAAAAAAATTTCATCGCTTTATCTCATTTCTATCGAAAGTTCTTTGATTTTGACACAGATTTCGTCAGTTTAACCCACTGTGGCGCCGTATCCCGTCCCGAGCGCCACTGGCGTCAACTCATGTCGGGCGAAAATATTTTGCTTTCTGGTTCGAAAAAAACGTCGACGTTTCGAACCTCACATGGGGGTTTCTCAAGATAAAAATCTGCTCTATCGCGTGGTATAGTTTGATTTTCCGCTGGACCCTTATTTTTTGAGACAGATTGAAAAATATCCTCAAAAAATGGTGCAAAAGTGGTGTCTCTCCGTCTTTAATGATTGTTTAAACATGTGTAAGCAATCATAATGTATTAATACTATATATCACTGGATTTGGGAAAGTCTAAGGAATCTTTTGCTGTAAAGAACAATTCAATATCTTTTATAATAACATCACAATATTTGTTTAAATTTGAAAAATATGTTTTTTTGCAAAGTCATGTTCCTGAAAAACTGTGAATATAGGACAAAAATCAAGGACAGATTCGGAATCAGCGCAAAAAACTCTACAAGAAGGACCTAGTATATTGGGATCATAAAAAAAGTTGAAATTTGTTGGACAGTGTAATTATTTACATTTCGGGCTTCCTCACCAATTTTGATGACGTTGAAATATGTCACCATTCTGAACAAGTTTTTCATATACATGTTACCGCCGCTCTGATTTAGTTTCCGAGATATTCATAAAAAAAGTTTCAGCGTCTCCGAAAATTGATCGGAGTAGGTCTGGGTTAGATTTGAAATATATAATATATATAATATATATAAAAATATCCCCTCCAACTCAATACACTGATCTCGGCTCGGTATATCGGTGTGAACCACTACTAACGCGACGCGGAGAGTCGCAGTCGTCGGCACAGTTCAAACGCCCGTGAGTTATCATAACATTATACCAAAATTCTATCTTCTTTATTTTCCATTATTTTTTAATGGAACTTTCACCAACATATTCCTGGCATTTTTCTAATGCAAAATGATATCAAACACGATATAATTCCAACTGTATTTAGTGGTTTAATCGACAATGAGAGTTTTGAACGCAAGGAAGGATAGCGCATCAGAAAGAAAGAGACGGGGACAGTTGCCGTCGCATCGACGGTTGCCGTGGTGTCTCTTTACACGCGCTGCCCTCCTCTATATTCGGCTCAGCCTTTGGTTCCTTCTCTACGTTCGGCTAGGCCTTTGAAGCTCGAAAAAAGTAGGACCAAGATCGATAGATGCGAAGGAATCCCCCCGCGGCGTTCGCAGCTATAGGGAATTTACTGTATAATATATAATATATGATATATAATGTATAATATATGATATATAATGTATAGTATGTGGTATATAATATATGTATAATATATAATATGTATTATGAGAGTGAGACCCTGTTTTCTCTCATCTCCATAGCGTGTGTAGAAGCAAAATGTGAACAAACGCCGCGCCGGGACAGCGTTACGTTGCCGCAGAGCGTGCAGGAATACGAAAAATTCAATACATTATTAGCGATAGTTTTTTGCAAATATCTCGAAAACTAAAATCGCGAGCGGCGGTAACATGTATAGGAAAAAGATGTTCAGAATGATGACTATGGCAACATATTTCAACGTCATCGAAATCGGTGAGGAAGCCCCTAATGTAAATAATTACCGTTTTACCTTACTTGTATGCAGGGCTCAGAATTATTTACTCGCGACTGCCGATTTTCGAAGCCTCCTCGACCCGGTCGCGCGTCTCGCTTCTCGTGGCGGCCCTAATCCTTCTAGGTGTCACGAATAGCGTCTATGGTACGCGCCTGAACTGGTCGAGCCTTCAAAAATCTGTCCAGTGTTGGGATATTGGGCGGGTTGCACGTGCATGCGCGGCGATTTTAGCGTCAGTGAAGTACAAAGTTGGAGTACCTTGGTAACCCGCATAATTTCGTAAAATGTTTTTATTATGGAAAGGTCCCAAATGCGCAGGTTTTTGGGGGAGGAGCAATTACAGTTGTTCGCTATTACCCACGAAGGCAAGTTACATAGTATCGCATGGTTTAACGATGTTTTGAAGCATTTCGGCCGTTGCTTAGGACTGTAGGATGCACATACGTTCCTGCATTTGGTCGCGCATGCGCGTGCAACCCGCCCAATATCCCAACACTGAATCTGCCGCCGCGAGTAAATAATTCCGAACCCTGCTCTAATGGATTGTGTTACTTTTTAGGATCCTCCCCGAGTCGACCCGCTGCAAATAGAACGACTGAGACTGAAGAAGAGGGGATTACCCAAGTACCTGAATCTTCAAAACAAAAGGTATGTAAGAGTTCGTTGCATTGTAGCACTTGTACCGGTGATTGACCGGTGTGACGGATAATATCGTCCGTCGAAGAAGCTGAATTCTTGCTAGTAGCTTACAGGTGTTTTAATGACATTAAAACTATACAGGTTTGCGAGTCGTATTTTATAAAGAGCTATAATAGTTTGAAGATTGAAGATTTGTGAGGATTTATTACTAAAAGAAGAGCTAAATATTATACTGCCAATTCAAAAGTAACAAATTTTAAACTTTTTATAATTTTACGGTGACAACTTCTTGACGCCGGCTTCTACAGAGTGTACCCGTTAAGTTATGTCACCATTTTTTAGGCATTTCCGGTAGTGCAATTAAAAAATGTTTTAGACAAAAGTTTGTTAGTACTCGGTGAGCTACATGTCCGCATATTCTTAAATCTGAAAAAATGATTTTTACATAAAAAAGTAAAGGTCGCCTTGACTTTTTTAAATGGCTCCATATATTTTGGACGTCATAGGATTATTGCTGACGTCGAGACGAATTCAACAGTTTATTATACTATGACCTTGAAATGACATTAAACTCAAAAATTTTGTTTGGTGTGGTATTTTAAATGGTCACTTAATCGGACCATATTTCTTCGGAGAAAATTTGACAGTTGCTTGATATCTTAACTTTTTGGAAGAAAAACTTCCACACTTATTGCAAGACATTTCACTGAAAATTAGGAACGATATGTACCTTCAAAAAGACGGGAGTTCTGCCCACAATGCTATTATAATTAGGGGATATCTTAATCAAAAGTTTGGAAATGGTTGGATAGGAACGTATGGTCCAATTCGTTGGCCACCACGTTCTCCGGATCTGTCTCCGTTGGATTTTTATCTGTGGGGATATCTGCAATCTGTTGTATACGACACAACAATCGATAATGATCTAGAACTTCGGAATCGCATGACAACTGCATGTAATAACATAAACCGAGGCGCCCTAATTATGGCAACAACGAAAAGTCTGATACAAAGAGCGGAGCTCTGTATCGTAGAAGATGCGGATCGCAGTTCGAACATCTAACGTAACATGCTTTGTTTTGTAAGAAATAATTTTTCATTAAAGTTACGTTTGCATAAAATTTTTGAGTTTGAGGTCATTTCAAGGTCATAGCGTAACACTGTTGAATTCGTTCCGACGTCAGCAACAATCCTATGACGTCCAAAACATATGGTGCCATTTAAAAAAAGTCAAGGCGACCTTTACTTTTTTACGTAAAAAGCATTTTTTTAGATTTAAGAATATGCGAACATGTAGCTCACCGAGTACTAACAAACTTTTGTCTAAAACATTTTTTAATTGCACTATCGGATATGCCTAAAAAATGGTGACATAATATAACCGGTACACCCTGTATATGCCGTATGAATCTCTTTTTACGTTACTTTTAATTAAATAAATATTGTAATTAAATATAGTCATATTTTTTCTACTCATCTGCTAGAGCAGCGGAAATCATTTATTGTATATTGTATTGAATTAACGCGCTTCACGATACATAGGATTCATAACTGTAAACTATAATATAATATCTGATCCGAAAAAATAACGGATTTGAAACTGTTCATTCAGTTTCTGGTTCCATTTGGTACAAAAATTGCATAAAAATTGAACAATTTAATTTTTTTTAATTCTTATAAGGCAATGCGAACTATTTGCGTTTCGTGCTTGGTAATTATTGTTTGAAAATAAGTGTTTGGAAGTTCTCAATTATTTTCTTTGGTATTAATCAACTTTACTAATCAACGTTCTACGTATACACTAGAAATATATTTAGTGAAACTACAGACAGAAAAAAATGTTTCCCATTATAATAATATACAAGATAATATTATTCGCCTTCGTTCAATAAAAATTAATGTCGATTAGCACGGCACTTATGTTGAAGCTAGATATAGCCACAAAAGACTAGGTACTTTTTTATGAAATGTGTGTGTGCATCATATTATAATATAATGTAACAAGGAATTAATAAAATGTTGAGAATCTGTATTTGAGCGGAATCTGCAAGTTATGGATAGTATATGTTGAAAATTCTGAGCGACACCGACTTCGGATACGTTTTACCTTCCCATACCTTACTATTTTCATAATAAGTTGTAAAGGTTTGGTTACATAGGGGGCATGTATTTAATTTTTGTGTTGTTTTGATATGTATTATTACGCGTTAAATAATAAATGGTGACCTATATTTAAACACTCCGTGCAGTGACGTTTTTGGCTGATTCTCGAGTGGTTTTTAAAACGCTTTCTTTCATACATAGGTTTAAACCAGTGCTGGACACAGTTGGGACTCCCCAAATACTTGCTTCCCCCTAACAACCTCTATTTCATACAGCGCGTACCTCTGTCGCGTTCGCTGATGTCTCTTATCTTCGTTGCCCGTCCGTATGTACCTTCGTAGTTACTCGCGACAGGCGAAGCGAATCCTTTCTCTGTCGTAACGACGCTTACTGGAAAGGGACAGTAAGCGGTATGATGGGGACGGGTTTGCCTCAATTGAGATAAATATGCCCAGCTCTGGTGTAGGCTTCGAGGGCAACGCCTCTTTTTCCAGTCTTTTTTGAGACTTTTATTCAGCTCGACGAGTAGAATCGACTAAGCCAATAAAAAAATTTCACATTGAAAATGACCTTGAAAATTGATTTTGCGGTACCATGTTTATAATGCAATGTTGGCGATCTCGACGAGTTATATCGCCTCCTAAAAGGATAACCATTAATTTTTCCCCACCCTGCACATGTACTTAGTACTTAGTAAATTGAAATATCTCCTGAACTACTAACTTTTCGACATACCTAGGTTAGTACTTTTTTATAACGAATGTCCAGCTGCATCGATTGATGTATTAAAAAATACCTCATTCTATTTAAAAAAATAAAGGTGGCTTTCAAATGTCCGAAGTACCTCCACCTGCAAAAAAACTATTATCGCCACCGGATGGTCCCCTTCGTACTGTGCAATTTTATTTCAGCAAATATGTCTGTGAAACTTATAGCTTCGAAGATATCTGAGGTGCTAATAGTTATTGCCCCACCCTGTATATTGCACAAACAGCTAAATATATTTTGTTCTGGCACCACTTGGCAACTAAACTTTTAAGGATTGTATAAAGCAATGTCTGCAGATTAACCTCAGCAAGAATTGAAGAGGTGTTATGCGAACAAAAAAAGTTATTACATGATATACATGTTCCCCCAAAAATATGTCACTTTTGATTGTTTATTCTATCAAAACCACTGAAGAGTATAAAAAAATCTGTATAATTACTCTATATACCTTCCTTTACATCCTATGTAGGTTTTTATCTCCATTTTATACACTAAACATGTAAAAAAATCACTTCTTTAACACAAGTTTTTCGACATTTCTCTTGGTCATAAGAATGGGTTACTTTCAAGTATCTATCGGTTACTAAATAGTACTGTTCATGGCAAAATATTGTAGATTACTCGCATATATATTCAGGTATATGAGAAAAAAAGGTTTAGTCATTTTGAACGACCTAAAAATTTTAACTTTTGGCGCACTAAGCTGGCAAAATACCCCACTCTACGCCGCCACACTGGTCCCATTTGGCAAAAAGGCGGAAAAAAATCTATAAAAACCGAACCACTTAACAAATCTGGTACAACGGTTATGTGGAAAAAAATTAAAAAATTTATTAATTTTTTTATTTGGGTCCGTAATGAAAATTCAAAATATGCGTTTTGTAGATCTATGTTAGTTAAATATGTGCTGAATATTTCATCGAAATCGATTGACGGTGAAAGAAACGATACGCATCGAAAGATGTACGAATCTGTGGATTTTGAGCAGGAACTGACCAGGAATTGACCAGGAACTGTGCATACCTAGATTTTCGCCACTTTTAACTGCTTATACCTCGTGTGTATGTTAATCGATTTCGATGAAAGGGTATAGCCGGATAAGGTAGTAAAAAATGCCCTTGAACCGAATTATATCGACGATGTGTCATTCGATAGGGCATCCAGAAAAAACATACTGTGCAAAGTTTCAACCCTGTATCTCGATCCGGAGGGTAGTTATGGGGTAAAATCGAAAAATCAGTTTTTGGCCTATTTTCCCTAGTTAATGATATTTAGAAATTCTGAAAAAAATCTGACACATGTCAAGAACCCAAATACATACTTTGCAATTGGTTTCAGATTTTTAAAGTGAAAATCCTGCTTGTAAAAAATCAAAAACCTCAAAAAAATCGAAAAAATGCAGATTTCACATGGAAATTCTAGAGTGTCCACCGTGTCCCCGTTGCCACGGAGCATGCAAGAATAGGTAAAATTCAATACAGTATTTGCAATAGTTTTTCGCAAATATCTCGAAAACTAAGAGCGAGCACCGGGTAGTTGTAATGACAAAAGTTGTTCAGAATGTTGTCCTCGACAACATATTCTTGTGTAATTAAAAACAGTATGCGTAATGGGGGTTGAATAATACCAAGAGCGTCCCACTCTAAATCTTTTAATAATTCAAAATTACATTTTACTGATGCTAAAGTGAAAATTATAGCCCGTTTCTGTTCTATTAATCTCTCAAACATCTGATATGTAGAATTCCATCGCGTTTCTACGTCTATGTTTTTCACTCATTTAAAAAGACAGGATGCATAGAAGTTCAGATTAAACACTGTTCGATCTTATGCTAGAATAAAACTCACAATTTCCCGATTAAACAAATTCTTGCTTCGGCATAAAAACCTCGACGGATTACGAGGAAAAGCCGAAGCAAGATGTAATAAATTTATTTAATCAAGCAACTACAAGTATCAGTATCAGATAGTGTTTAAAAATAGCTAATGCGGTTAGAAAATCGGCGTATCAAGCTATTTACATGCTAAATGACATTTTACTCTAAAACTAAGAGAGCTCTCTTACCGTTAATAATCAAGTCTCTGCGCGTAGTGATCCACAGCAGAGTTCCACTGAAACTCTGCACAATTGCCGGCTGGCCTATAAGGCACTCCTCTGCCGGCAGCACTACGGCTAGCCTTGCAATCCGTCCCAGCTTCGGAATTCACTGGAAAGGAGCTTCAAAGCTGCCAATGCCCTTGGATCTGTGAGCCGGCCTGGGAGGATTCAAGTATTGCCGAACCGAGTGCATAACCAAATCTTCTATTACCCGGGATCACTCGCGTGAGCATTCAAACCAAAAAGGTAACTCAATTTACAATTATCGCAGAAAAGGACCCGAATCGACTCGCACATTCTCCGAATCTGTCAAGCTCTCCTTCTTTAAAAAAAAAAAAAACTCTCTCGCAACCGTCTCCACAACAACTCTCTCTTGTCAATCGCGACCACCGTGAATCGCTTGCTAGACTCGCGTATACATATAGATGGCGAGATTATCGTTTTCCATCATGGTGATATGATCGACATAACAAAATCGCGAACAGTCTATAATCAATTTATGATTAGATACATTAATTAAATCTTGCGTTTCTCGCAATTTATTCATCGCCACGGTACTGTGTTTGAAATATGAGACAAGTCGTCGACATTTGTCACGAATGCGGCATACAAGTATATCAGGTATACCGTCGATTGATTTTTTCACTACTAAAATGATATGTTCAAAACATGGGATGTTAGTTGTCGATGGCTCAAGTAACCTAATTGGAGCTTTCATATTGGCTGCATTATCGGTGGTGACCAGCGTTACCATATTTTTATCCCTCTATCCCTCCCGGCCCCTTACCATTCCGCCTCTCGCCCAGTTTCGCAGCGTAGCTCGTCTTTGCACTCATCCCACTAACGCTGGCGACAGTGGCGACACGCTGGCGTACGGTACGCGTGAGACGAGTTCGCTGCGAAACTTGGCGAGAGGCGGAGGGGTAAGGGGCCGGGAGGGATAGAGGGATACAAATATGGTAACGCTGGTGGTGACAGCTATTACTTTCTTCTCTATTTTCCAGTCGCGAAGTATGTTTTGTAAAGTGTCTGCAATAATTTTACTCGTATGGCTACCGACAATTTTTTCCGTTTGTAATGTGTATGTTTTTAACTTAAAGCTATCAGTGATAAACTGGCACGTGACAGTCAAGAGTAAGTTATATTCCACGTTATTCCTGACGTGTTTATATTTATTAGTTATCCATATTTTTAATAACTTCCTATTTGGTAATCGATATTTTGGATCTAAAAATTTTATTAATGCAGTAAATGCTGAATCTTATAATTAAATCGATTATTAAAGAATCGATTTTATTTTTTCTCTCGTTATTCTCTGAAAGAAATACAATCATTATGGTAAATTAGAAAACTTTTCTCTTTATAACTCAATTGAAATCGAATAATTGACGTTATAAAAATGAAGGTACCTTCATAAAGGCATGAGTCTTGTCCAAACCTACTGCAATCTCCACCATCCTCTACAATATTAAGCACTTTCACGTGTTTAATTAAATTAGTCGTACACTTATCATATTTAATTTTCTTACTATACATGTATTGAATGACACGTATGAATCTTCTGGATCAGAATAGTATCGCCAAACCCAAGACCGTTTAGGCATATTTGCTGCGAATATATCTGACACGTTGGAACGCTAGGATAACAACTGACAAGTTGTATGTATCAGTACGATGAGTCGACTACCGATCAGGGAGTGTAAGCTACCGTATATACATATAGATATAAACGCTACCTTACCTATACATAGATACTCGTGTGACTCACACAACTCTATATACTGTAGCTATATGTACTTTACTGTACACGCGTACAATTAATATTTAAAGTGGAAAGGGTACAAATTTATACAGTTTCAAATAAAATTAAATGTTTATTAATCTATTTGCGTTTACAATTCAGATGCTATGTTAAGTAACGGTGTTTGTGATTTTTGAACATTTTTTAATTTTCCGCTCAGTATGTCATTTATATGTTTTATATATATTCAAAATGTAATTGAAAACTTGTTGAAAAATATAATATTTTAGTTTTGTGGCATGTTCAGCATGTGTGGTGTTAAAAATTATATTCTCTTCTAGGTATCGTATGGTTTTTTGTGTTATATTGTATTACTATCGCATATATTGTTAGTAATAATTGAATTGCAAGTATCTATCAGCAAACCACTATCGAATAATTTTTCTAGTTCTGATACTTTACACAATGCTTTACAGTGTTTGCATTCAGATTTTACATTATTTGCAACAGCAACTAAAATATTCTTCACGTGTGCGTCATTTACGCTGTTTAAAAATATATCTAAATTGGTAAAAGAATGTTCCACCTCTAAATTTTCTATTCTTTTCATATTAATAATATGGTTTGCCTGTATAAAATATTCAGAACTATCGTCCTCACAATTTCCTTTGTATGATATTCGTCTACCGAAATTGTTAATGAAAATACTTTTGTAATAATGGGAAAATAATGAACATGTAGAACTCGCATTTCTTCCTCCATGGCTGCGAACTAAACTAAAAAAGTTCTCTATCGCTTCTTGATTAAAATTTCTCCCTGCAAAATTAATATTTAAAAGCTTTAATTTGTAATTTAATTTGATGATATTTTTTAATGTAAATATCCAATTTTTTAATACAATGGGATGCATTTTATCCATTGGTTTTTTTAAAATAAATTTCATTGATTCTATTATTTTAATTGCTTCCTTCCAGATATTCATATTATGGGAATATGTGCTATTGTCGAAACTTTCATTATAAAAATTATTCAAAGTGTCAAATAAATCATTAAAAAAATGTAATAATTTTGCAGTATGCATTGGATCTGGTGACAATATAATACTGTGCTCTCCCTGAATGGGTTTATAGTTTGCGTAGAAATGAATGATTTTTGCAAATGTCTTACTAAAAACTTGTGTACAGTACGACACTTTCATTTTTTTTATATTTTCCCTCTTGACATGCTGGTCTGTAATTTTAGTCAGAAGACGATTAGGTCCATTCGTACGATCAATGTCGTATGTCCCATCAATGTGTTCCCATTTTGCTGTTAATAAATTCGAAGGAGATCTGCAAGTCTTTTGTTAGTAAATTATTTCTAATGCACTTCATTAAGTGAGGAATATCATACAAAGGAATTATTTCCTGATTACTAATAGAAATAGTTTGGTTTTCCGAATTATCAATTAACGTATTTATTGCTTTTACGTTGTTTGCGTTTTGGTCGCAAACAGAGGCAATGACCTGAAGGCCAATATTTTTCGCTGCTGTTGCAATAAGTTTAAACATATCTGTAATATCTAAATAGGTACTACTGCTATTACAGTATGTAAATGCTGTTAGAATTTGTATAAGGGGTGTTCCATAGGAACCGAATGAACGTCTATATGAACACGACTAAGTTTTTATAAAACACACACTTTAATATTAATATGAATGTATAAATGAATATTACATCTGTAATAATTGCAGAGCCGAATATTCGGCCACGTGTGTTAACGGTAACGTACAGAACAAGCAATGAAGAACGCGGGAACCGCGCGACACGCTGAACCCCGTAAAAGGTGTCGCTGCTTGGTCGCGTGCTTATTGCCGCGTGATTTTGAACATCTCAACAAATGCGACAGTCTGTTTCCACGGCCTTGCACCGTATACGCCTTTTAGCATCCAGACTGTCGCATGGTCCGCAAATTGTACATTGCCCTGCTTATCTACATGTATGCCCTCTACATTGTCTACTATTTTATTGTAATGTACTCCCGCAGATAGTTTCATTTCATCGAAAATTAATATACAGTATTTTTCCTTTGCTGTGAATGATTTAATGTTTTTTTCCATTGCTTTAAAAACACTATTGCATATTCCCGGTTGAATATCCAACTGCGTAATTAATTTTTTAAATGTTGCTGTAGAGGGCAATAACAGTAGATTCTGGAAAAACCTATAATTCCTGGGGCTTTTTTCCAAATAGATAATGCTATTATCTTTTCTTGTAACGTAAATGATCTTTTGCATTGCGTTCTACTCACGTTTCTTTGGTAACATAAAAATAAATGTTTGATATGGTCGGGCACAGATTTCCAGAATTTGTGATTTATTAAATTATCTGCTATTTGTAGCATCTTCTTGTATTTTATGTTCTGGATATTATACTGCTTAATCTTCCTCTGCATGTCAACCATTGCCTGATAGCATTTCTTGTTCTCCTTGGATAGGCGGTTGACAGCTGTTGTGTTGAAATGTTTTAAAAAAGATCCTGCAAAATATAATTCCATTATTGTATTTGTGCTATTTAAATTATATGTTACCAAAGACAATCACCATTTGTGCATTCATTTACTAAAGTACAAATGTAGAAAATATCACCACAATCGCACACAGAATTTTAATAAGAGAAATTATAGTCTTATAAACCGTGTGGAAGAGGGTCTCGGATTGTTCCAGAGTATTTCTTTACTTTTAACATTTTTGAGTCGGAATGGTGTAAAGGAAGTTAAAAACAAAAATTGGTCATTTAATCCTTCTTCCGTCCACAACTGCTTATATTCTGAATGACCTGAACTTCTGTCAAACTTTCTGTAAGAGTTCGTTTTCTGAACTGTTATTATTCATATCGAAATTCAAATATTCTAGCAGTCGCACAGTGTTGCGATTCAAGGTAGTAGCTGGACAAAACTCTCTTGTTATGACTATCGTGTGTTATGTGGCTCTATAGTGTAATTTTAACATAATAAATTAATAGTGATTAAAAAATAACAAAACAAGATAAATAAAATTATATTAAATTAAATTAAAAATAAATGTATTATATTTCATTACTAAATTCTTCTTTACATGTTGACATAGTGTTTTCATTAGACGAATTTTCGTCTGATACCAATAAATTCCTTAATCTTGGCTGAAGCGATTTATACTTCTTCGTATGTGACACTCTAAAACTATTTATGAGTGGATCTGACGAGATTAACAACATTGTCAACAAGTCTTTATTTGTCGCAACGCGCGTTATTTTTTGTGTATGATGTTCTCGGAATCTTCTGCAGTCCTTATGTCTAGCCTCCTGAGCATCTTCCGAAAGCTGACCAATAGATACAATGCAATTGCGAATTGTCAGAGCTGTGATAGAACAATTTATGCAAAGTTACAGGCATAAAATACCAAGAAAGATATTGCTTGTAAAATGACTTCCAAGTTCTCTATTAATTTCTGATCAATTCCTGTAATTTGTGAACTCGCAGCAGAATTTTTAAAAAATCGTCGAGCCGTGTTTCCGTCATTTGTGGAGCCATATCCCTGCTTTAGTATATCTATTCTAAGTCCCAATTTGTCCTTAAATTTACGTTGAATTTCACTATTTCTCACCTTTAAATCAAATTTATCTTTTGCATCTCTTACTTGCCATTTTTTAAATGTTTAAACGGTAACTTATATGTAGTAAACATTCAAACCTTCGAATCCAGGCATGTAAAGACGATATGCCGAAACCATAATTATTATTATTATTGTCTATTTCCAAGGGTTCATTATCTAAATTTTTCGGAGTAGCTCCACAGATATAACATTTTTGGCTCGATGATGTGTTGGTAATTATATTACAAATTTTACCATCGACCATTGTCAATAGTAAGGTGTATTTAATTTTTACTGCTTCACCTTCAATTATTAAACGTTTTGGTTGCAAATTATTAATTTGAGCTGTAATATTATTAACTTCAGCTTCTACTAGCTCAGCTGATTCTTTCTTAAATATGAATTTGATTGGTCGACAATGTCGACAATATCGAGTTGATGAGCAACATGGGTTTTCCCAAACAGAGTCTATTTCATTAGATAATTTGATTGGTACAAATGAAATGAGAAATAGGAATTCATCCGAACTTTCATGTGATCTGAATTTTTGTTTGTAGGTGCTGTGACCGCCACTCCCATCACAGCCCCATTTACAAATTAATAAGTTCGTTTTATTTTTAAAAATTTATTTGTCAACTAACGAAAGACGATATACCCAATGGTCCAGAGCTTCCTGGAGAGGTATTTCTGTGCTAATATCAGATACTGACATATGAGAAGGCAAGCATGCTTTCTTGTGGATTTGAGTATATTATACTAAGACGGATAAAAGTAACGTCCACAATGAATATCATTTTTCCGTGTTAGGTTATATGAATTGTATGTTTGATTAGTGTTAATATAAAAAGACAAAGCTTCATCCCCTGACATTGACCGTTTACGTTTACAATATTGTTCTGTCAGTCGTAGTTTTGTTACAACTCCGATAATATAGTTGCTGCATTATGGTAGCCTGAAGCACGCATTGAAACTTCCGTAGCACACGCTAATTTTTTCACATTGGATGACTATCAACTAGTTCTTGAACTCGTCGTTTCTTAGATTTGTGTGTAATTTCTGTAAAAAATTTCCAAGGTCTTCCCCCAATTCCTTTCGATGTAGATGCGATCGGAGAATCATTTTTTAAAAAGCCTTTAAAGATAATAAAGTCTTCGGCTTCCAACCACACAGTAAATTTCTTTCGAAATTCTTCAAGTTTTCGTCCGCTTTTATTCCATTTTTTCATTTATGCGACTGCAAATTTTAGAAATGTTAGTCCGTATAGATCTCTCAGCTCCTGTAGATTTTATTTCTATACATAATTTGTTTAAAATAGAGTTATATACACACTTCGAAAAATTCCCTTCGTGAAATAGCGATTACTGTTCCTAAAAACATTAATATTGTTCATTTCCGCACATTTACGCACTTTAAAATTTACATAAAAAAAAACCTGAAGGCTGCTGAATAGTAGTAGAGTTTGAAATTAGAATCCTAATAGATTTCTGTCGGTAAAACAGATTTCGGACGTTATACGGACAGCGAAATATAAATATTCTTATTGTATAGACATTAGTTCATAGGAAGAACATCTATTTTTTACGAAATTAAGTTATGAGTTTTGTCCATGTAGTTATCATTGATCGAAACACTGTGAGTTGTGCGGAAGTGTGGTTTAATAATTTTTAATTTACTTTCACAAATTTTTAAGTTTTTGTAAAGACAAAAATCCTGCAGCAGTTAACGTTAAATATATATATGGTATAATATAAGGTGATTACGATTAAATTTTCGAATGTGCAGTTGAGTGTGCGTTTGTGTGCAGCCCTTTGCCCACCCCTTTATTATAAGATGACTCAGAACTCACCATGTGAAGGTGGCTGCACGAAGAGTTCCTCCCAAACCCATCCCAACCAACCCTACCTTGTGGACTTTAAAAACAAAATTAGGGGAAAAAATTATAAAAGGAAAAATATATTTTTAATAATGAGATTTGTTCTCAAATAGAGGCATTTTTTGACGAGACTCAGAAGTGGCACGAATGAAGCCATCTCTTGCTTTATGGCTGATAACTCGACTTGAAGCCTCCGTCACAAGTTTCACCATGCGTTCTACTACTTGAGTGTGACGTGGAAAAACCTCAAAGTCCCAAGACTTGGGAATAACTTCGTCCTGCATCATTTGGCTGAAGGACTCATTGTTGATATAATGAAGTGCCGGTGGTGAAGACACAACACAATTATCCCAGTCAATCATGTCAATATAATCAGATGCTTCAAAATTTATTATTGGCATGTTATACTTCCGTATTTCAGGAGATCCAATCTGTTCATGTGCTTCTAGAATTCTGCGCACGACAATTTTCCTTACACTGTCTCTTTCATCTGTAATCATGGCCAGGAGAATGTTTTCAGGTGTGGCAAAGAAAGCATTCCTAAATATGACATTATCAATCACCAATCTGTGCTTCTGTGGCAAGTAACGAGATGACTGAATAACGTGCCAGACATGACGTGCGCTATCCTTGATGGAGTGTTTACATAAACTTTTAGTTAAATAAACTTTTAGAATAAAGTTCACAACCAATCGAAGAGATGCGCTGGGTCTTGGAGTGGAAAC
The DNA here is from genome assembly GCA_028455605.1 of Lasioglossum malachurum. NCBI lineage: Eukaryota > Metazoa > Arthropoda > Insecta > Hymenoptera > Halictidae > Lasioglossum > Lasioglossum malachurum. Next base: position 14,058,414 of record CM052316.1, on the reverse strand, counting down.
ATAGAGCCTCAAAATTCTATTAGCAATGGTCAACCAGCGCGATAAATTTAATGTCCCTGGTTCAGACTTAGCGAGGTCATCTGGTACCTTACCAGTTTTAATGGCAGAAGCAATTCTGAGTAAATACTTTTGGTCTTTGAGGAGTATCGAAGGATCGATTGGAGCTAACTCACAGTCAATAGGTTTGAATTTAACTATTGGAAGCTCTTCGCACCTTTTCAATCTTTAGCCAATGGGACCAGAATAGGCATTTGGTCCAGAACTTGGACCGTCTACGCTGGTAAAAAGATGCCTGAAAGGCAGGTCATTGAAATGTAAAAGACAGGTAGCCCAATGGAGCGGTCTGCCTACCTTCAGTTCCAGGAGTCTTATGACGCCTCCATGAATGCCTGTATTAATGACAGTCCCATCACAATCTACAACACGAAGATCTGTGATGCCACCAGGAACTTCTTCATTTATGTACGTATATATTTTTTCTGCTATATCAGCGCTACAGCCTGACTTTGGCGATACGTGGCCTAGGTATTTGTTTCCTGGTTCCTTAACCAGTGGATAATGATCTTCTGTAATAATTTTGTTGAAATATTTGATCCCCTGTTTTTCTTTGGATAAGGTACTGTCATAACGACCGTCAAAATAGAGACCAATTAAACTATCACGATCATATTGCTGGACTTTCTTTCTCAATGCATTGCCTGTTTGAGTTTTCTCCCGACATATCTTGTTTTTGTCAATAACAAGGATTTTGTCTATTTCGGAAATTAAGCCCATATCCTGCAGGAGACTTGAAGCAATTGCCGCTGTTGCTCTGTTCGAGACACCGTATCTCTGAGAGACCAATGCAGTATTTGTCAGCTTGACTCTCATCTGAGATGAGCCACGGTTACCACTGGAAATAGATGCCCGTGTTCGAAACTCGTCATCATCGACAATCATCACGTTATCATCATTATTGTCATTGTCTTCTTGTATTTTCTTTGAAATGCTTGATGACGAGGCAGGGATAGAGGAAGTACTTGGAATGGATGTTTCAACCTTACGTTGAAATATTTTTTCAAGTTTTAAAGTTTCAGCAGGGTCCATTCTTCCTATACACATTTTCCTGTCACCTCTTTGATCTTTAAGAAATTGTTGTTCAATTTTCGGTATCCTCCTGTCTTTGGGATATGAACAGAGTACGTTGAAACCAGGGCATTTGCAGGCTGAGATGTCAAATAATGATTCCGCGGCCTGTTTGAATTTTTCAACTCTTTCAACATGTATTTTTTATGATAACATTGTAACATGGCAATAATACGTTATCGAGAAACAGTAGGAATAGATGCTTTGTCATAAACCTTTTTTATTTTTGTCGCAACTCTGCCAACGATGTTTGAAAAAGAAGGCTCTCGATTACCACCTGATTCGGAGCCTATAACTCTTCGTTCGTGCAAACAGCAAGAAATAACATCCTTATATGTTGGAAGTACTCGTTGATTACTGAAATCCTTTGGTGAACCAAAAAGAGGACAGTTTACAGCTTGCCGAAAAGCGAAATTAGGCTTGCTGACTTTCATTTTTTACGCAACGAAAAAAACACGTTGCTGAACAGCTAATGCAGAGATCGCAAGCTTCAACAAGTCAAGATATTCTACAGTCTACAGGCGAGTGGAGCTGAGATGCCCAATGCCTAATTTTGACCTTTCAGTCACGTGCGGTTGCGAGCGGAGGGAATGACCCCTGTCGTGTATTCGCAGTGTTAGATTATGTAATTTAATAAACGAAATTAACTGAACTGAACTTTATTAACACAAGCAAACGAATTACTGAGCACAAAGAAAACACGTCTTTCTGGTTTAAATGTCACACGTCAAGTGAGGATCACGGGCTAGAAAATCGAACGATGCGTCGAACAAATAAACAACTGTCTCATAAACAAACTAAAACATACCAATATTAAATCATATCGAATCGATTATAATCGAACATTGGATTCATTTTGACATATTTCAATACGCCCCCTCAAAATTAAATCTATTATTTAATAAAGAAATGCCTTCTTTGTGCTCTATCTGGAGCTATTTACATATGGTCCAACATTTGTTGCTTAGGATTAGGAAAACCCAGAAAAACCTAATCAGACCATTCAAACATTATAATGTTTGTTATAATGTTTATCTCATAAATCATTCTTCATTCTATACCCATTTCAATTCTCATCTTCATGAATTTCTGCCCTGTAAGTGGTTTAGTTAGTACATCCGCCACTTGTTCACCTGTAGGGATATATTTCAAAATTATCACTTTATTCTCAACCTGTTCTCTGGTAAAATGATATTTAATATCAATATGTTTTGATCTTTTATGACTTGTCAGATTGTTCGCTATACATATACAACCATTGTTATCTTCATAAATTATGATGGGTTCTGATATATTTATTTTAATACTAGTTGCTAAAGACTTTAGCCATAGTGCTTCTTTAACTGCTTCAAATAAAGCCATATATTCAGCTTCCGGCGATGAGACTGCAACTGAAGATTGCTTTCTCGTGTTCCAACTAATTGTGCATTTTTCAAACAATTTAAATATGTACCCTGTTGTGCTCCTTCTACCACTGTTATCATTACCTCCCCAATCAGAATCGACATACCCTGTCAAAATGTTGTTATATTTGTTTTTCGTGTACGTTAATTTAATATCTATAGTTCCTTTCAAATATCTTAAAACTCTTTTGAGACAATTCCATAATTCTTTATTCCTCTTATTTGTATACCGACTCAAAATACTAATAGCTACACATATATCAGGCCGTGTACACACCATTATATACATCAAACAACCAATAACATTTCGGCAAGGTGCGTCGTATTCTTCGTCTAAATTGAGAATTAAACATCAGTTTTATCACCTACTGATTTTGACTTATCGTCAGAAACATCAGTTTTATTGCCTATTGATTTTGACTTATCGTCAGAAACATCAGTTTTATTACCAAGTCGTTCCAAACTATCTGATTTACCATTATCAGATTTTTTAAACTTTTGTATTGAATTTGACATTTCGTCAGAAATTTCAATTTTATCCCGAGATTTTTCACTTTCAATCTCTTTCGCTTTCGCCACCGGTCTTGATTTTAAGAAATTGATTTCATCAATTATAACATCTCTAACAACAACAAACTTTTCTTTCTCCACATCCCACACTTTATATCCGTTTGTTTCATAACCTACCAGTATTCCTTTCCACGACTTTTCGTCAAACTTTGTCTTGCTGGTTTTGTTGTGCACATCAGCTGTGGAACCAAACACTTTTAAATATTTTATTTGTGGCTTTTTGCCATGCCACAATTCAAACGGTGTTTTGTCTTGTTTCAATCCCCTAGTTGGGGTTTTATTAATTAAATATATAGCGGTAAGAACAGCCTCACCCCAGAAAACTTTCTCTAAGTTCGTACCAGCTATCATTGCTCGAGCCTTTTCGGTGATCGTTCTATTCATTCTATCCGCTACACCATTTAATTGTGGTGTTCGTGGAACAGTCAAATGAAAACTGATACACTTTTCGCTACAATAATCTTTCATTTGATTTGATAAATATTCTCTTCCATTATCACAATACAAATTAACCAACCTTAAATTAAAATGCACTTCACTTTTTGTAACATAATCTTTAAAAACTGTAAACAATTCCGATTTGTGTTGTATTAGATATGTGATACTATAATGAGTGTACTCGTCTATAAATGTTGTAAAATAATTTTTATTATTTATTGTGGAAGGAGTGATTGGACCGCACACGTCTGAATGTACTACTAACAAAGGTCTTTTTACATGTTCTTTATTCTTTCTTTTTTCACTAATCATTCCTTTATTTATTATTTCTAAAAATTTACTTTTTCCAATATGTCCCAAGCGTTCATGCCATAATTCAAAATTACCTTTGATAGTACTATAAATTTGGACAACAGAGACTGAGTGCACATTCTCATTTTCTATTTTAAAATCTACAGTGATGAGATTATTTGAGGACTTACGTCCTTACTTACGTGTTGTTCCTGGCTACTGAAATCCTAATTGGAATTTTCAAAACTTGAAATGTTGCAGTCAAGTCCTCCCTGTTTATAATATGATCAGATGCTCCAGAACACAAATCCATTGTTTTCTGTTTCTGTGCTTGTCCCTGGCTGTACACTTTGTATAGTTTGCACAGTGTGCAATGTTCTTTGCTTATCAAAATTTTTATAATCCAGTGCCTTTTTATTGTAATAACAGTCCTTTTTAAAATGTCCTCTTCTGCCACATTGATAACACTTTATCACGTTTTTTGGATATGATTTTGGAATAATAGACAATTTATTATTTGCCTTAAAACTTTGTTTGTTACCAAAATTAGAATTCCTGTTTCTAGAGGAGCCTGAATAGTATTTTCTATTATTATTTTTATAACTTACCACCTGCGCCTGGAGTACTTTGGTATGTGTGTCATGGTTTTCGTTCAACTTCACTTCGTGATCTAAAAGTCTAGTTTTCTGCTAAAGTTTCTATTGCTGTTATAACTCCATCATATGTTGATGAAAGTGTTAACAAAAGATGTGATATTACATCTACTTCTTCCAGCTGTGCACCTGCTGACTTTAATTGATTAATTAAACCTTCAAATTCCGTGAAATGTTTTGTTAATAATGTATCACTCTGTAATTTTAAACATAGTAATTTCTTTCGGAGGGCCAGTTGACTTGCAAGACTTTTTCGCTCATATAGATTATCCAAATGTCTAAAGATCTTTTTCGTGTTTTTCTCCGGCGACACTAAGCTTAATAGAGAATCTGCTATATACTCCACAATTACACCTTTTGCAGTACGCTCTGCCTTCTCCCACTCTTTCGTTTTATTAACTGGAGTTTCTTCATCTATCACATTAATATTTCGTTTCAAGGTCGATGTTTTTGTCATTGTCATTGTTCTCTTGTGTAATTTGTCTAATTCTTCTTTTCACCACCACACGATTCGCGAACGACGTTTACTATTTACCGATTCACGAACAACGTTCACACAGTTCAGTTTTAACAGACCACAGTTTTTAAATAAACGTTATCTGGGCCCATAATTTGTTAGATTATGTAATTTAATAAATGAAATTAACTGAACTGAACTTTATTAACACAAGCAAACGAATTACTGAGCACAAAGAAAACACGTCTTTCTGGTTTAAATGTCACACGTCAAGTGAGGATCACGGGCTAGAAAATAGAACGATGCGTCGAACAAATAAAAAACTGTTTCATAAACAAACTAAAACATACCAATATTAAATCGTATCGAATCGATTATAATCGAACATTAGATTAATTTTGACATATTTCAATACGCAGTGTCGTCAGATGAGAGCCAAACGACTCTCACACATTCTCCTCCTTTTCCCCTTCCACTATCCTATTCCAGCACCATGCGCAGACTCCAACGTCCCCCACTAAGGCCATAGACCACGGCGCCTGTGACGTAGACTGGTCTGCTCATCAGAGGAGAGGGTACATCATCTCACCGTGATTCCCCTCATCTGACGACACTATGCGTCTTCATGTGGTGAGTTCTGAGTCACCTTATAATAAAGGGGTGGGCAAAGGGCTGCACACAAACTTTTTCGAAAATTGAATCGTAATCACCTTATATTATACCATATATGATTGGATTTAACATTAAATGCTGCAGGATTTTTGTCTTTACAAAAACTTAAAAATTTGCGAAAGTAACGAGTGGAGCGGGGGACGGGGTGCACAAATTTGACATTTTTAAAAAAAATGAATACATTATTGCAAAGAGTATAAAAACTATAAAACTTTTGTATGAAACATTTTTTCATATACCTCATATACTAGGGGTAGTTTCAACCCTTGAACTTCGAGATAAGCCGATAATAAAAAATACTGGTCTAATAGTTTTTTATACTTCATAAAATATCCAAAGCCCATCGAATTTGGTTGAGAATATCCTCGATCATTCACTTATAAGTCACTTTATACCGTTTCACTCAATTTTCGAAAATTCAAGGCTTTCCCGCACTAGGGCCAAACGCCACACTGACTTTCGTGTTTTTCGGCCCGGCCTACTGAACACGCAGCTGCAATCAGCTGTAAAAATTCAGTGGATGACCTTAAATCTTCGGTCTTCCTTCTTTTGCTGCGGTTGCAATACTCGTCAAATGATTTCTTTTTCCGCCCAACTTTTGGAATTGCTAAATATTATAATTCAGAGTTTATGATGGATGCAAAATAACTTTGTATTTTTCGTCAAACCTCGTGAACAATTTTATTTATATCTTATATTTTCTTATAATATCTTTTCTCTATATATCTTATATATATTATATTTATATATATCTTTATTATAAGATATGAAACATGCGTGTAGGAGAGGGTAACTTCAAACAAATGAGTGCTGAAGTAATGTCTTTATTTAACAAAGTATGTTTATAACGGCGCGTGTTCGATGGCGAGATGTAGACTGAACTCTCTGGGTTCTTTTTTTTTTAAACAGGCGAAGCCTGCAATTTGAACATAAATATTTAGATAGTAGGCGCCTGGACCATGGTGCTCCCTATCCTTCTAACATGGGGAGAGAATGTTTAAACATCATAGTTAGTTAATTAGCGTAGGCTACAAGGTATCAGGCTACAATTTTCAAAAAACTTGTAGTCATTGGTGCATAGTGTTGCAGCATCAGTATTGAGAAGTAATTGTACGCCCTCAATTCAATTCAATGGATTGATTGGGTTGATCTGGTTGAAGTGAAGCTGTAGAGAATTGATAGAATCTGGTTCGTTCAATTCTCCCTCCGTTCCTGCAGGTCGTCGAGCTGGTCCAGCAATTGGAGAAAACCTCCTGTCGGTGGTCGGCGTGCTGGTGCGGGTGCCGTCGATGTGGTGCCTGGAGGTCCGTTTGTTGAGTTCCCGGCAGGTTCCGGCCACAGGTCCAGCGGGAAACGAATCCTTGGAGAGCAAGGAAGGAGTTCCCTCCTAAACATTGATGTACTGTGAATCAGAGAGTTAGGGTGACCTTCTGATCTGTAGTTTTTGATTAGCGTCTGAAAATGGGCAAGTTCAAGATGACTTTGATTGCCTTGTTCTGGATTGTTTGTAGAGAGGCAAGGTGGGTTTTAGCAGCAGTATGCCAGAGATGCACTCCGTATGTGATTACTGTACGGATACAGGCTTTGTACATTAGAAACTTCAGGTGGGTTCTCAACTTGGATTTGTTCCCAATCAGAATGGAAGCCGCCGCCAGAGCACCCAGTGCCTTTTTTCTTCTGTCCAATACAGCAGGACCCCATGTGAGCTTAGAGTCGAGGATAACCCCCAGATACCTGACCTTGTTATGCCATTCAATACTGTCGCCGCCAATCTTCAATAGCGGAAGACCTTTTTTCAGATGTTTACGTCTTCTTGTGAAAAGAATGGCTTATGTTTTATCGCTATTCAATTTGAGCTTCCATTTATTAAAGAAATCGTCAATGATGTTGAGATGATGCTGTAGTATTTTAGACAGCCGAAGGTGACAAAGGGAGGCAGCAAGAATCGCTGTATCATCAGCGAACAAAGCCAAGGAGGTATCCTCAGTTTGAGGTATACCATTAATATATAACGAAAATTCGAACCTCGGGCGCCAGGCACGTCCCCGTGCCACGAACGATATTGGCCTTCCACCGGAAGGTCCCGACGTCACCCAGAATCTGCGAGGATTGCGCGATAACCCTGAATAGCGTCGGAAAGATCCAGGGTACGCGGGGAAAAGGACGGGGCACTCCCTGCGACGGGAGCGTTTCTCACAGGCGAAATAAGTTACGACGATTAAGGCTATGAAATACCGTTTATTAATAACGGGATGGAAGAGTACAGGCCAGCGGTGGACACCGGCGGCAGTCAATGATCTAGCCGGCGCGACGGCGGTAATATTCGGCGGCTGTTCGGCCGGTCGCGCATAACCTATTTCGATTCGCGTAGAGCTCGACAGTCACAGGACTTCGCGTGAGAATTACAAGCCTCGAAAGGCACGATTTCTGTCGAGCTCCGGCAGAATACGCGGTGCTATACGAGTCGACTAGGCCAGAACGGACAAGGTCGCGACGAGGACGAAACGGGCGCGTCGCGTCGTCCCACCGTGGAACGTCTCGAGGATAACCGGCACAATATTGTCGAAAAGTCGTGTGCCCCGATTAACACAATCGGCGACACCACGGCCTGACGTTCCTCGCGGGAGAGCTCTTCCCTGTCGTGGGACACGCCACGGACACGCGGTACGCGACACGAGGTTATGGACCCGTCGAATACGCCCCGAGCCAACACGAACAGTTACAGATATTCGAATACGTAGATTTGACCGGTACGTACCAAACGGTATCGGAATTTCCCTCGTCAGACTGGGCAGCCGTTGCAAAATACGGTAATATGAGATCGCGGTTACAAAGATCGGTATTACTTCGCGTTGCCGCGTCTCGTGTCCTAGTGACCTAATTCGTGTCGACTCGGGAACGCGGGAGCGGAGCGTCCCCCTACTCCCTCATCTGTCTCCACTACCACGACGCTCGGGCCTATCGCTTGGCTCCTCGCAGGAGGGACGGATTTGGCCAATCCGGGCCCCTTGTCTTCGGTAATTTCTTAGTTCGCCGAGAAGGTCTTCGAACGTGCTGCGAGATCGGTTGGAGTGGACGCGCGGCATTCCGGGTGGGCTCTCACGGCGTGTTCCCGGATGAGGCGTCGACGAGGGGGGTGGTTAGTCATCCCTTATCCTTCGTAGCCTCGTCGATGTCTCAAGGTTGGTAAATCCGTGCCCGGTCCAATCCCCGCTGTCTTCTCCGCGAGCGCTGTCTTGCGATAGGTCGTTTGAGCGTGTCTTCCTTCCAATCGGCAGTGAGAGACAGGTGCCGGGCCTCGTCTAGTCCTGAAATCTCATGTCGCGCCCAGCGGCGCGACATTCAATCGCGATAATTTTCTTTCCGTTGAGACTCGGACGTGTCCAGGGAGATCGATCGCTACGGCCGTTTCGTATCGGTTCTGCCCGGGATTGACCCGGTCTCTAGTGGAAGGTTCGGATGGACGTTGGCAACGCTTGCCACGTCACAGTTTGCGAGGTCATGGAATGTTTCCCAGTCCGTAACCGGGGAAGAAGTTGCTAGAGAGTGTTTAGTGTCAGGCAATAGAAAAACAGGGCGATGGTCGGAAGACAAGTCCTCGGAGACCTCACACTGGGGGTCGTTAAATGTGTCAGCCAAAAAGAAATCAATCGTGGCGGGGAGGCAGTTTGGTCGAAAAAATGTATGTGTATGTGGGATGATCATTGAGTAGTTATTATTTATAATGTCATTATCAAGCAATTTTCCATTGAAGTTATTTGATCTATTATTCCAAGACTTGTGTTTGGCGTTCAGGTCCACTCCAGCAACAAAGGGAAGCCTGAGATTAGTAATTGAATTTAGAGCTTCCAGGTCAAGAGATTGGTCTGGTCAATAGGCCGAGATCAGTATTAGATTGTGACTGATCCGTTTTATTGCTACCGCTTGCAGATTATTTACTGAAGCAAGTTGAAAAGGGCGGTGACGAAGGTTTTTGTGTACAAGAATTGTAACACCGCCACCAGGCCTGCCGATAATTCTGTCTTTTCTAACAATATTATAGCTAGCGCGAGAGATGTCAATGGAGGGAGACAACCAAGTCTCCTGTATTAGAGCAACCATGACGTTGTTGGTGATCATAAACAATTCCAATTCTGTCAGTTTTGGAAGTAGGGAACACGCGTTCCATGTCATAATTGATCCTGGTACTTTGGGAGTAAAGATTGCGTACAAGAATAGCTGCTGCGCAGCATCAAAAACGACTTCAAGTTTATCAATCATCGTTGAACATGAGGCAAGTTTGGGGCGAATAGCCTTTACGATTGGTATAGCTCTCTTAATAAAGAGGATAGCTAATTTAAAGAATTCACCTGTCTCCATGGGGTCGAATGAAGTAGAATTGGGGTTGGGGTTAATAGGGGGAATTTGTCCCCTAACCACCTCACTGAAGTTACTGTTACCATTAACAATGTAACCCTGATGCGGGATTTGATTTGTCGAGGCGTGCCACGTCGATTTATGGTGGCCCTCAGGGCTCGAGCAGATGACTTTTTTTCGATATAAGACAGTAGGCTGGGACATTGGGAGTAGTTGGCTGTATGACAGCCAGCACAGTTTGCACATTTAGCTGGCAGTTCTTCTGCTTTGACACAATCCTTAGAGAGGTGGTCAAGACCACACTTGACGTACTTAGGCGTCTTAAAGGTACTAGTGTGTCCAAAGGTTTGACACCTATAACATTGGGTGTAATTTTTTGACGTCATAAATTTTTCCCAATAAATCCTACAGTGGTACATGAACCCAACTGATTTAATTTGAGAAAGTTTCGTTCCCGGGGGGAAGGTAACTTTATAAAGCGGGTTACTCGGCGAGGATCGGAAAGAGTTAACACTCAGCAGATTGAGTTTGAGTAAGTTAAGTTCAGTGGCAATCAATTCAGAGTCAATTTGGGGGAGACCCCTCAGAACAGTAGTGAGAGGCTTCTCACTAGGAAGGGCAACGGTGTAGAATTTCATGCCCGCTTTCTGGAAAGCCATTTTGGCTTCAGTGAAGAACTTGACATCATTGAAATGTAATCGAACCTGGTGACCCAGGTACTTCATAAAAAAGTTTTTTCCGATCTCAGATTCTAGTTTATTGCTAAATTTGATAACTTCCTTTTCTGCGATTTTGATATAAATGGGGGGAGGGTGAATTACGGCCCCAGAAAGCACAGGTTTCACAACCGGGTTGGAAATAATGTTAATTTTTTGACTCACTTCGTTGGCAACTGGACCCGAAGAATCAGCAAATTCTTTGAACGCATCGGTGGAGAAAAGGTCGAAGCGGTTAGATGTTGGCACGTTCGCGCCGTTTTGCCAGGAATTCTCGGACCGTGGCCCACCATATTTTCCGTTTTTTGCCTCTTAGGATCAGAGGCACTCGGATGATCAGTCAAGGGATGCACAGGAATAATACTGGACACCTTCGGTAGATCCTTCTGCTTTACACCGACCACGCGGTCAACATGGCCGCCGGTAACAGGAATGTTAATCACAATTGGATCGTTCACTTTTAATTCAATGGTTGAACGACGTTGTACGGTTGTCTTGAAAAAGACAGATATTCTGCTTAAAAGCAGTATAAGAAGAAGGAACACTAGCACCGATTCTAATGGAGTTTACTCAGTAGATAGCGCAAAGGCGAACAGAGAATACATTTTCAAAGAAGATCACTACAAGAGAAACGACTGTATTCACTGACGGCTCAGCGAGGAATGATCTTTTCGAATGAGCGACTTTTTGCACTTTTCAGTGATGCAGACTGAACTCTCTAGTGTTCTTCAGCTCTCTTTTATACTAAATCGCAGTCACCCAAATCGACCAATCACGAGGTGGGTTTTTGACGGTTGCCGCACCACGGTGACGGGATCGACGGTCTTTTCGTGGAACGGTCGGATCCTTTTGTCGGCACCTACGACGCGTACACAGGCACACACACACACGCCCGTGCGTGTCCCTACAACTCGGCCATCCTGAACTATTAATCGTCCCGATTAAATTAATACAACTTTTTTTTTTTATACATATGTATGTGACGCTAACAATACTTAATCTATGTAATAAAATAACCGCAAACGAACAAGATAGTGATTCCTTGGCACAGATGTTTAATTGGATAGCCAGGGACGCATATTGCACGCAGCCCATGTCCCCTAGTACGGTACTTGAGTGACTTGGAATCCCTCGATATCCTTGATGACATATCGGTCGTTGCGCAGGACACGTGCTACCTCGTACGGCCCCTTAAATTTTGGTATCAGCTTCGTACAGTCGCTGGAATTTACAGAATTCTAGATCATTATTCTATCCCCGACTTTGTACTCTATGGCTGGTTTACGCTTTTTGTCATACAGTTTTTTATTTGCGTCAAAACTGCGGTGTATTCGTAACGCCGCTTTTTCGCGTGTCTCGCTTAAATTACGCTTATCTCTTAACGCCCGTAAGCGAGTCAAAGTCGATGAAACGCTTATCGAATTGATCCATCACCGAATGAAGAATGTGTAAATGACTATCAAAATCGCAGTTAGTGCCGAATTCTTCGAAAATTAATTTACACGAAGGAAAGAAGAACCAAACTTTCGGTTCAGAATGTAAATGGGTTTTAAAAAGTAAAAGTTGCCTGCGAAAAGAATCAACGTGGCCACATAATTGCGAAATAGTTGTGGTGGGGTGTTGCAATTTTAAATTTAAACTATTTAAATAACTCGTTAAATCTACTATAAATGAGAGTTCACAAAGAAAGCTCACATCTGTTAAGAAGGAAGAATCTTCTCTTAAGCTCAGTTGACGATTTTCTTGCAAGAAAAGGAAGATCTCTTGGTAATTATGCATAAAAGGTCCCACCTCACAGATTTCGATGATTTTTTAATATATTGTCAGGATGAAGATTCTGAACAACTTTTTCCTGTACATGTAACCGCCGCTCAGCCTTAGTTTTTGAGATATTTGCGAAAAACTGCAGCTACTACTACATAGAATTTTGTCTATACGTGCACGCCCGTGCTATGCGTATGCGTCAGAATGATGCGACTGCTCGTCAACTGTTTCTATAGATATATAACTACGATTGTCGAACGATCTATATACCGCGTGAACTTTTTAAATCATATGATGATGAAGAATGACTACATACATATTATATTACGACGACACCACACACCCACACAGTGTTTCTGAGCGGATAACCCGAAAAATCTATTTTCTGATTTTTTTTTTGTAAACACGTTGTAGGTTTTATATACGGTAATACATATATCTATAAGGTGAGCTTCCAATGTTGAAAGACTACTCCTAGATTTCCTAG
>CM052316.1:13989227-14045382 GCA_028455605.1 Lasioglossum malachurum | reverse complement strand
TTTTTTCGCTATTAAATGGGAAATAGCGTAAGAAGCTCAGCGTAGCTCAAAATAGCGTAGCAAATACTCCTGAATATTCGTACGAGATTCCATATGCACTAATTTGAGCTCTTCTATCAAATCAATTTTTTCTCGGCCTTCATATGACGAATACTGTGAATGAGTTTTCGAAAAATGCCGTTCGAGATTACATTTCATGACTACCGCAGGCTCAAATCCGCACAGCAGGCATTTCGTATGATTATCAATTTGCGCGAAAAACAAGTATTCCTAGATGTTATTAAAATTTTGTTTATCTACTGTAACGTTGTCCCTTTTTCGCACGGTTGTATGGCCGGCGAAAATGGTCAACCCCGAGAATTTATGGTCTCTGAGGACGGGGTGTGCGCGGCCGCGCGGACACGGTCCTCTCGGGACAAAGTGATTGTCAAGAAGATTCGAATTTGACTCTAAGCGAGTGTTCGGGCGCCAGGTACCCGGAGGTACCACACTAAATATCACTAACGGCTCGTGTTCGAGGGAGTCGAATCCGAACTTCGAATCTTCTTGTAATCGTGAACGAAAGGAGACGACATGGACAGCCAGGAGTTTGGACACAGGAAATAATGGGGATAGCCCTCACGGCAGGGCGGATCTCGCAGGTCGGAAATTAATTCGACAGTTTGGGCTCGAACTGATTTATTCGACGTCTCAAGTAAAAGGTGGGCGGCCACGTGGCCGCGACCCGGGAACCCGCGCTCCTAGTACAACTTAGCGATTGATGTTCGATCGCGGAGCGCGTTAGTCGATTTTATAGATACGACATTACAAAACACGTCTCACGAGAGACGAGAGTTCGCGAAGCGCAGATGGACAGCGCAACTTCTACAGACTGTCGCGAGATTTACGAAAGCAGTTCGCCGTGCTTTATCGAATTTATTACCGATGCTATCCGTTTCACGACGCGGCTCCTCGAGGAAGACTTCTGACTACTCGGAGGGGAAAAACTGCTCTACCGAACTCACAGCGTTCTCGGAAGAACGCTAGTACTAGGCACGAGGCGCGAGGCGCCTCGGCACACACCAGAGTATCAAGAACGACACGTGTTCGTCTCGTCCTCGCACAAAATAGCAAGCCAACACGAAATTAGAGAACCAAGAATCACCAAGTCGACTTACCGTGGTCGAGACTCGTCGCTGCTTCCTGTGTAGGCCGGGATTATCACCTTCAGCGCGGTTTCCTCCATCCTTCGTCCAAAATGCCCATCGTCCCACATCGTCGCCTCCGGGTTGGTCGGCCCGTGTGCGGTGATGCCCTTTTGTGAACTTCCCCAGATCTGGGATGGTTTTTCCGATTGGCCAGTATTTTATTTCCCGGTATCCTTTAGTGCGGGGCGCCGTTACGGTGATCGTCGCTCTCCAGGCACGCTCCTGCAATCCGCCACTCTCGGCGTGTGCAATAGATGGCGTTAGTATCGATCGTTTCGTAACCGAAATCTTCCTCGAGGAGTGCTCAAATCCGCGGGTGGTTTCTCGCCTTTGTTAACGGTCTGTCCGGTTCAATCACAACACGGTTGTTTGATCGTTTCTCAAACGGAGAAGTGACGTCGCAGGCTTGCAACGTCACAATACCTGCGATTTAGGCATATTGACTGTACAGCAAGATTCGCCGCTTGAAAGTCTATCGTCCGAAAACGTCTGCCTTGACTTTGGCGTTCTCAATCGCCTTGATATCTTTGTTTTTCCACGGTGTAGTCGGGTTTAAATTGTATCAATGCGTGAACTATTTTTTGATGGGCTATTTGTTTTTTGCCGTGGTTAAAATAATCCTTTGATTTTAGTTTCCACAGCTCTGGGCAGTCACGATATAATGTGATAAGCAGGATAGGAATTAATTCCTTTTTATCGTTCGAAATTGATTGTCTCATTTTCTTCGCCAGTTGGGTACTTTTTGTCAAATTGTCTAAAACAGTGGCCACATCTATGTTACTCCTTTTCCGTGCAGTCATGCTTGTTGCTTGTACATACTATTAAATTTAAGTCCTGATCCATTTCGTTCGAAAGCATGGATGCTTCTCGTCTTTTCTCGTCTTGTTGATTTATTTTCATATGAAAGACGAGGACGTCCTTCAGATGTTGAAGCTGCAGGACAGGGATTTTCATCTACACATTTGTCAACCATAAAATGTTCTTGCAACCAGTTAGCATGCTTTGTTTTAAAGTTTTTTAATACACGATGAGAACTTTTCCATTCTATAGCTACATTACTACAAAAGTGACGAATTTTCTCCTCAGTTGATTTTTTGTATGCTTCATTAACATTCACTTCTAACATTGTGTTAAATATGAAAGCAGACACAGCAATTGCTTTCCTGTTCGGATCGTCTATACTGTGTCGTATATTGAAAAGGTCTTCATTTTTAAAGCAATACTTATCTGCAAATATTAAAATAAAGAGATAATAATAGAAACAAAAAACAAAAAGTAAAAATAATTAATCTTCCACAAACAGAAATATCTGATGGCGATCAAATGAACAAATTAAACTTACTTGGAAATCTTTTCGACATTATTATACAGAATTATTTGAAACAATTATAATACACTTTACACTGAATGAAAAACTAGACTAAATAACTAAACTATGAATTATGTATAGACTATGTATAATTTATAATAGAATTGTGATTATATAACTGAGATTAAAATACACAAAAAATTTAATAAATTCGTCCGCTAGGAGAGATGTTTCTCTGTTCAGTTCGAATATTGCATTAAAAACTAATGTGAACAAGAAAGCGAGCTACTAAAAACGTGGTAATAAGAAAAGTATCCTCGGACCAAACCGATTTCTATTGTTTATAAAACAAAACATACACTAAAGCGAACAAGACTGGCGTAGAGAAAACATTTACATACATTGTAATTCCAAGCTGCTATGCAAGATTCAAGTGGAACTGCGTATCCAGGCGTCGAATAACCGCGGGTTCGTATTTGTTAAAATCCGTTTATACTTCAAGATTGCGGGAGTATGCAGTTAAAATTTACATGCTCTTTTTAGTAAATGTTCAAGCTTTCATATAAAACAAGTCCGATGTTTAGCGCTCTTAAGCGTTTTTGTATAATTCTTTTCAAAGTTTGAAATGCTATTATAATTTACGCTATTCGTGTATGGACTAAACAATATGTGTGTGTGTGTTTGCTTGAAACTGGATTAAATATTTGAAACGCGCTTACTAACATATATATATAACCCTCATTAATATCTGTTTTCTGATATTCGCGATGATTGTGTGTTTGTGTGTGTGTGTGAAATCTAAAACGTTTTATTTTACTTTGAATTTTCTGACTTTGTCTTTAGAACGCTGTGTGTGTATCTCATCACAGAATTATCTAAAATGAATAATATTTTGGATTTGGGAGCTTTGAAGGGTTATTACTTTATAGGAAAAAAATTTTTTCAATATATTAAAGTTGAAAAATTGAATTTCCGCCACAAAAACGGGGTCTCCAGACCACTGTGCAGCATACAGTGGGTTGAAACGCAAAAAACGCGGACAAAACTCATTTCTGAAGCTACTTCTAAGCTTAAATTAATAAAAATGGTACAGTTTTATAGATTTTGAGGTGCTGAATTAAAATTAATAATCAGATTTTGTTTAATTCCAAAAACCTATAAAAGTTATATAAGGTTTTCTAGAAATGGTTTACTCGAATTTGGGCGTACATATTATTAATTATTTTATTATTACTAATGGTATATTTTTAAGTTATTATGTACTAAATTCTGTATAATTTACTTCATGTTAATCGCCGGATCATATCCCGTAGTCATCTTCTTCACCGATGTATAAATCATCTTCTGCTTTCAATAGCTGTAGCACTTCTTCTGAAAATTCTGGCACCGATTTCCGTGGTATTTGTTGGTGTGAAATTACTGGATCGGCTGTTGTCAACAGTCTGTAGAATAAATCACGGTTTGCATGGTACCTGGAACGTTTCTGAGTATGTTCTCTTCTGAACTGTTTGACGTATTTATTTTCAGCTTCCATAGATTCTTCGGAAAGTTGCCCTATAGGACGAATCATCGCTCGTTAATCTCACGGCTATTCTATCTGGCAGCTCGCATTACACTCTCCCTCGTTCTCTCGACTCTAGATCGCTCTGCATTCAAACATAAACATACTAACATCTAGAACGACATTCACACAGTGCGATCTACATCGACAACCTTATGGCTAATCCTCACTACGCTTTGCGCCTGAAACCTAATCCACATGAAGTACAAACTATAGTTTTCTATACAGGGTGTTTAGCAACAGGTGGGAGAAAATTTAAGGGGTGGTTCTCGACGATAATATAATTTCGACTTTCTTTTAATTTCGACTTTTAATATGATTTCGACTTCGTTATTTAGTTATTAACTGTTAAAAATTCGCCTAAAATGCTGCAACATTTCTAACAAAAGTGTACGTTGCGTACGTCACACAGGCGAGCGACAGTCTCGTATCAAGTGACAAACGCATGCATACCTTGGTTCTCATTTGGAGCCCCAGCGAGGTGAAAATGTTTAAAAGATCGTTGGACGACATTGAACGTACCTACTCGTTAAAATCCACAAGGGCATTTATAATATCCGCCCTATGGAATTATCGAGCAGAAAGGGTCAATGCCCTTTCACTTTTAAACTGTTCTCACACATATCCACAAATTCTTAATCTGCACTGTTCATAACACCGTACATAATACACTGGAACAAACCACACATATGCTCTAGCACTATTTTCAATATCATACACACACATACTACGAGTTTACAGAGAGTTTACTGAGGAGAATGTAAAGAGCTGGTAATCCTTTAATGTTGAAACATTGCACTTTATTGAACTTGATTTACATTGCGAGACTCGCTCACAGACGAAACGGACATCTTGAGGTCGTGTGATTTTTGCGAACGGAAATCTTCGACGCGTACGAAAGAAGAATCGTCCGTAAAAACTAGCATCCGTATGCACACTGATTCGAGACAGCTGATGAGGGCAATGTCTGAAACCGATCGATAAAACAAATGCCGATCTACAACAGCAACTCCCGCCGATTTACAGCAAACGCGCGCCCAAACATCGCGCGTTACTATGCCAATACATTGTGTGTCCTATTTCCACGAACTTCGCGATTCTTTCTCATTCTGGCTGTGACCGCCAAATATCTCATATGTGTGCCATTGATCACATCAGCTGTCTCGAACCAGCAAAGGTGTCTTGTGTGTAAATACTGCTGACGTTTGAAATGTGATGTCATTATTAATCCAAGTGTTTCTTCTGGCGATGCTGTGGATGGAGGATCTTCTTTAGAATTTAATTTTTTCCACAGTTCATCTGCTTCGGTGGGTGTTGCCTGAACAGCCATTCTAATTATTTTTGCTGCTGATGTATTTCCAGATTTCCAGATTTCCAGCAAATAATCTGTCTGGAAAACAAACAGTTTTGTCTAACCACTTGTTTTGTCGCGGAACTGTTGGTAAGGCTAATCTAGCAGGTCCTTCCTTATACGCGCGCTGATTTGATGAAATGATGATTCGCGTTTGTGACGCTAACGCACGCGAGGGATCTCGATTGATATAATCCGCTTTCGTCGGGTGTCCTGATCCCTGGACAACGAAATACCGTAATGCAAGCTTTACACGTACTACGAATGTTTGACAAGACAACGGCTCGCGCGTTGCACTTGTCTACTCGCGGACTGGAGAATGTCACGGCATTAGAGCGTAAAACTCAGCTGAGCGGACTCGTCTTCCAGTCCTAACGCGATATTCGTTGGGTTTCTCGATGAGGAAATAAGATGCACTGATTGGTTCGGTCGACGACGGGTCTCGGTAATTCGACACCGTACGTAACCGTCGCGGGCGGTCCTTCGGAGGAACTAGATTTATGACACCTTGTATCTTCAAGGGTGTATAAAAACTAAACATTGAGCAGATGCTTCGAATGGTCGCCGAATGACCCTTGTTTGCTTAATCCTCGAAGACGATTTTTAGACACGAACGCACCATAAATACTGTCCAAAGGAAACCCACGAGCACTGTTTCTGTGTGACGGAACACCACTGTTTATTTCTTGTTAAAAAATGCGAAGTTATCGCTTCTGGTATTTGTATATAAACTGCTCTCTTAATGTACTCCTGACAATTTGTCTATTGCTTATATTGTCAATAATGTTTAATTGCGCGAGTACAAAATCCGTCAGCATCCTTGCTTCGCCTTCGGATGCAACCGCCCCACCATTCCCTCCTCTTAAAGAAGATGTTAATGTTCCCGCCAATCTTCATAACGTTGTAGCGGTTTCCGGTTTCGTATGGGTCTTTGTGGTACCGGTGGTATCTCTCGTACTGGTGGACTAGGCAGGTTCGGATCCTCTCCTTGTGTTGCTGGCGTTTCTGGAGGTTCGTAATCTAACTCCAGATCTGTATCCTCTTGTATCTGCTTGTCACCTCCTGTCTTCCGTATTTGGTCTATGTGGCGTTCTCATATTCGTCCGTCATCCAGCTCGACTTTGTAGGGTAGGTTTCCGAACTTCTGTTTGACCATTCCGAAACGCCACTTTCCTGTGCCTACGTAATTACGGCAGTGCACTCCATCTCCCTCCTCGAGATATCGTATTTTCTCGGTCTCTGTATTCCTTGTATGTACCCGTTGCTCGGCGGGCCGTAAGTAGGCATGTGCGGGCCGCCCGATTGTCGGGCGCTCGAATTGTCGGGTCGGGTCGCAGAAAGTCGGGCGGGCTCGATTCGAGCGCGCGATATTTCATGACACATCGGGCGGCCCGAGCATTTCGGGATACCCGAGAATTTCGGGCGACCAGAGAGTGACTTAACTTCGTCTGGTGGGTTCAGAAAGAACCTCGGATCACGATAACTCGCTCGCCAGAATTTGTCCGCTTCTTTCCGAACCCACCCGACGAAGTCAAATCACTATCAGACCGCCCGAAATTCTCGGGTAGCCCGAAACGCTCGGGCCGCCCGATGTGTTATGAAGTATCGCGCGCCCGAATCGAACCCGCCCGACTTTCTGCGACCCGACCCGAGCCCGAGTATCGGGCGGCCCGCACGCCGCAAGAGGTCATTCCTGCTGTCGATGCAATGTTTGTGTTGTGCTATTGTTTTTACAATAGGAAACTGTCATCAAACGAAAGTTTGCTTCTCCTTGCTCTATTATGAAAAAAGAGGAGTAGAAGGAATCGGAAAATGCATATACATCCGATGTTATTATCAAGAGAAGACAAAGGATTGTATTATTCCTTGTTTCATGAACTTTGTGATGATCAAATGAAATTTTTTCGGTATTTTCGTATGTCGAAGTCGTCCTTTTACGAGCTCCTTGAATACGTAAAAGAAGACATACGTGGTATTGACACAAATATGAGAAAAGATATTCCACCTGAAGAAAAACTGGTAGTCACTTTAAGGTAGATTTGCTTGTATTCCTATTCTTTATTGTTTAAATAGAATCTATTGTTTAAATTTGATACATTTAATTAATTTATAAATTTAATATTTGTAATAAGTTTATTCTTTTTTCTCTAAGTTCTTGAGGAAATAATAACCTTACTGAGTTTCACTGTAAACACAAGATTCTTTATTATTTACAATTATTTGTAATATATAATAACAAAGTTTAGTTTAGTTTAGTTTATTGTACACGCTTACCTGTAAACACAAGAAACGACATTAAAAGCTATTATTCCAATAGATTCAAAGATTAACTTCAAAGATTAATGATCACGATACACGTGGCTTTTCTCTCTTCTCAAATGTCAATCCTCCGACCCGTTCTACGGGCATCCGCAATACGCAATGCGCAATGCGCAATGTGTATCTATGTACTTCCGCTGGATTATTTCTATTCATGTTACAATGTACGCAATTCTTTGTAGTATTCTCTAAATCCCTATTTATGCCTGGTCACCAACATATTCCTCGAGCTAAATGCTTCATTCTGGTCACGCCAAAATGACCTGTATGTAATTCTTGTAGTATTCTATTTCGTAATCTTTCTAGAATGACTACTTTATCATTGCACATAATAATTCCTTGTTGTAAACTATATGCAGTTTGATTAATATTAAATCGCTCGAGAGCATTCAATTGTCGCCCGGTTTGTAATGCTGTTTTAATTTTTCGTAAATCTGTATCAGCTGCGCTTGCGTTAGCTGTGTCACCCGCTGTGACTGGCAATGTATTTATGTTATCTAATTCGTAAACATCTACTACATCGTACCGACATTCTGGTACCCCCTGTATGAGTAAACGGGATAATCCGTCCGCATTGCCGTGTAATTTTGTATTTTTTGTATTTCATCGCACTATGCGTTGGTAATGCTTTCGTTGGTGCAAAGATTTGTACTAATGGTCAGTGTACAGTGTACAGTGTAGAACGACTACCGTAAAGGTAATGATGAAACTTTTTTATCGCAAAAATTATCGCATATGCTTCCTTATCAATTTGCGGCATTGTGTTTCTGACAATGACTGCGACGCGTATTGCAGAACACGTTCTGACCGATCCGGGTATTTGTGTGAAAGTACCGCTCCCACATCATATGCATTTGCATCGGAAGCAACAATTAACGGCAGTTTCGGATCGAAATGGGCTAAAACGTTTTCACTTTTGAATTGTTTTCTCGCCTCGAAAAATGCCGTTTCACATTCTTGGGTCCATTTAAATGGCATCTGACTGCCTAATAAGTAGTATAACGGAGATAACAGTGAACTCAAGTTTCGAATAAATCTACCGTAGCAATTTACAAAACCGATAAACGCTCTCAACTCTAATATTTTTCGGTCGCGACATCTTATCAATTGTTCCCATTTTTGCTTTGGTTTTATGCACACCATCTTTGTCTATTGTATATCCGCAGTACTCTATTGTATCTTTGAAAAATTCAGATTTCTCCACATTAACTCGTATAAGGTGAAGTAGGGAAAGTGCGCACTAGCGAACTGTAAACTGATATGTCTTCAGTCTGGTATGTAAAAACTTAACGCTCTTGGTATCAAACTCTTGCCACAGAATTAGTATTATGTAGGATTCTAATTTTGCTTGAAAATTATCATTTTGATAGGATATTGTACAAAGTGTCAACTACTATGCACTTGCCCCGAAAATGGGGCAAGAGCGTCTCTGAGAGTTAAAAATGCTTTCAAACATTGTTTCAAGTTCTACGGGACAAGATAAAATGCTTTTTATCGCATTAAATTATATTGTTTAGTTTTATAGTTATCCATTTTTAAAAGGCCAATAGCATCTTATTGTTAGTGTTTTTCTAAATAAATTTTTCAAAAAAAATTACAATAAAAACGGTTTATTTAATGTAAATTAATAACTTGTAAACTATTGCACGTTCAGGGTAACCTCAAAATTGTACGGGTACCTCTCACGTGACTGTTTGGCATTGGTTAATTTAAGCGAGGAAAACACCTTTATTCTTGGGCGACATCTATGTCGAATAGTTCATACTAACTTATACTACATTAATAAATACAAGCTAGAGAAATCTCGTTCATCAACATGATGAACGAGTGCAAACACATTTCTCATTCGATTACAGGGACTCAACACTTGTATAGATAACATTTCATTATCGTCACAGTCCTTAACCTGTCCGTAAACATGATAACTACAAAATCTTCTCCTCTAATGATGTATTCCCAGAGATCGAGAAGCGATCCCTCTCCTGCGATTCGACTGAGTCGGTGCGGGGCATCATTCATTGTGTTTGTCGAAAAGGTGCGCTACATTTGCACATGAACGGCCCTGACGCAAAGCCTAGGGCCTCGCCATAACATTTGCTACGGGTCCCGCGCTGGCTTAATCCAGCACTGCTACGATGTTACGCACTGTTACTTCGCTGAATGCTCAGAACGTACTAAGGATATCAGCTTCCTATTTCAAAGGGCTGTCCCCCCTGAAATTTGGGGGGTCTTTTGTTAAAGGCAGGTCGAAACCTAACGGATCCTGAGGGGCTCGGAATACCCACCTGATGCGGATGTAGCTGTATTTTTTAAAATTTCACTACTTCACACAAACTATTCTGCTCGTAAGAAATAATAATAACTCCTGGCCTGCATGCCTCGATACAATCATTCTTCCGTTGCTTCAATTCCGCTTCTGCTCCACCCCAACAAGTCCAATTTAACTCTGCACAAGTTACCTTTGTTTTAAAGCGCACTGTTTTATCATGTGGTTTTAATAACTAAGAAATAATAATATTATATAATTAAAAAACTGTAATCTTGATGAGAGTAAAAATTATTTCATTACAGTTATGACATCTGCATTTTTTCTATAAGATAGAAGGACGTATAAATGGGAATGTCTAAATATTTTAAGTGTTTCTTAAAAATTTGTGTCACATATCTTTCAAATTGAATCGGAGCGCCTTCTAATCCAAAAAGCATACGTACATATTTATATTGCTCTAACGGAGTTACAAACGATGTATATTTTATCGACTCTTCGTCCATTCTAATATGAAGAAAACCATCTTTTAAATCCAAAGACGTAAAATACTTTTTCCCTCCTAACAAATCGAGCTGGTCCTCGATTAAAGGTAACCGGAAATTATCGCGTAGCGTAACTTTATTCAATTTCCGAAAGTCAACACATATTCGTGTTTCCCCGGTTTTCTTTTGGACTAACACGATCGGCGAGGCATACTCAGACGTACTTTCTCTAATAACATCTTTTGTAATTAATGCATCTAGAATTTTCCGTACTTCGGCTTTCTCACTATAAGATAGTCGACGTGGTGCACACGAAAACGGTTTTCTGTCCGTAAGCGTAAGTGTTAATATATTTTCCGTCGCTGGATGTAGCGGTCTTTCTGGCTCAACATAAAATTTCTGAGACAATTTCTGTACAGTCATCCTTAATTCAAATGGAAGATCTTCGTTAACGCGAATTTCTTCGGTCAACGTACTAATTTCGTCAAATTCGATGTTTGAGATATCAGTACTCTCGGTACTCTCTTGCCTCTTGCATAAGGACAAACTAGCAATTTTCATAAAATCACGACCTAAAATTAAATCGCTGTTCATAGTTTCATTATTGCACAACACGTAACATAATTTTATACTTTACATTATCACAAACGAGCGTTACCTCCACACACCATACTAATTGTAAACTACTCCGATTTAAACCATAAAATCGTTCAGTTCTCACTTAAAACATGACACATTCCCGCGGAACAAACCGTCTCTTAATAAACGATATTGGGCCTCCCGAATCTAACAAGGCTTTACAACTTGATTTATATCTACTCATCCAAACTTCTACCGAACGTCGAAAATCGTCTTCCTCGGAGCAGTGTACGTCTATCACTTCCGGCTGACATTGGCTCGATCGGTGTCCGAATTTGCCGAATTTAAAACAGGACCCTTCCCCCCTCTTTGGCTTCGGGCAGGACGCTGCAAAGTGCCCCGTCTCGTTGCAGTTGTAACATCTCAGAGGATGATCTGGGTCTCCCAGCTTTCATCGTGGCTCGCTCGTTCCGCTGCTCGTTCCTCCCTGCATGCTGCATTGCTTTCCACTCTTGACCGCCGTCGAAATATGATCCTCACGGCGCGGCGGCGTTGTCGCTAGTTCGCTTCTTTCGGGAACGGTATGTTCGCGAACGCTGTCAACATTGCTTCCAGCGACGCTTGAAGCACTGCACCCGTGCTTGAGTACGTAATTGCTGACACGAAATTTCATCGATTACATAACTGATTGTTTCGTTTCCTGGAACCAGAATACGACTGGCCATTGTGATTTTCTCGTGAAGATAATCCGCGAATGTTTCGTTTGCGTTCCACCTCCTCGCTTCCAGCTCACGTCGCAAAATTAGCGGATCGACACGTTGTCCATACATTTTCTTCAGCTGGCGTGTAAGATCGTCGCTGGACAATTCGACACAGTCGTTACGGGAGTGGTACCGCCGTATCGCTCGTCCGGTTAGACGGCTACAGACGAAGGCCTTTGAACTGTGCTCATGCAGTCCGTACGCCTCGAACAATTTTTGCATTTGCTTAGCGGTGGAATTCTAAAACATTTCCGTCAAATTCGCCTACCAGTTCTTTCAGCTCCTGCCTGATCTCGGCAGCATCGTTCTCGCAACGTTAAGTTCTCTTCATAAAAGGTCAATCTCGCGTGTGGCGAGATCTCTTTCTCGACGGAGAAACTCAAGCTCTACCTCCGCCAGAAAGCGATCCCCAGGTATGACAGTAGCCTGCGGGTGATTGTCCGACCAGCATCGCGTGACTCGTCCTCCATGGGTGTAGCAGTCACCACCAGTTCTTCAGGCGGAATCCCCACATCCAGGAGCCGCTTCAGCAATTCGTTTTTGGATCCGGTCGTAGGGGGATTCAACTCCTTCAATTTTTCTATCACTTCGGCCACCGTATATAAACTCATCGTCATACATAAAACAAAATTCACTCTGATAACTAATATAACTGAGTTATAAACCGTAAAACCGTAACTGAATTCCCCGGACGTAAAAACACAAATCGATCCCACTTCTGAATTTGTAAGGAGGCACTATGCAATCTGTTGCTCGCTCGCGGGTAACTGTCGATGGTGTTTATTTAACAAAACCACAACGTAAAGTGGTCCCTAGGCAATCAATAATATTGTCAATATTCGTTTCAATATTGACGCTCTATATTGAAGCGCGCATCAATATGCTTCAATATTCTCGCCAATCATTCTGGCAAAAATATTCGTGCTGCGAAGTCGGGGCTGTTTCATTCTCTTTTTTAATTGTTCAACCGTAAAGACTGGTTTACATTGTTTCAATGCATCAACAATTTTTTGCATATCAATTGCTTTTTTGTTTTTGTTAAAATAATCTTTTGACTTCACACGCCACAATTCCGAATAATCACGATATGTTCTGATCACTAGAAGGAGAGCTCGATGGGTCAGCCATGTTCTCACTTCGTGGTCTCACAAGAAATTGATATTGAAGGAAATATAATTTTCTATCAATATCCACCAATATTGATAGGACGCTTCAATACGCTTCTAGACGATCAAGATTTCCATAAATATGGTCTGTCAATATTGAAGCAAATATTGACAATATTATTGATCGTCTTGGGGCCACTTAACGGACATTTGTTAACAAAACGTTAGCGCAACGCACAAATCGATAAAATCATATATAACAATTATGACTCAGTTATCCAAATGGTGGTGTAAACCTTCTTACAATTGGTAAGAATTGGAACAATAAAAATCAAACTATGCAACAATTGCTTGATACTTAAATCTAAGAAAGAACTATATACGCAAACGATGCATTAGAAAAAAAACAATATTATCCGCGGTTTTGCCACTCGATAGTCCCTCAAGCCGACAGAAAATATTGTGCAAACGTCTCACGCACGGCGAATGCGGAGTTCGACGCGCTTCCTCCCTGCCGCTGTAGAACGATCAAATTCTGGCTACTCTGTCCTGCGCGGGATTCTGCGGCATGCGGGCTATGAGATACTGTGCTCCCTATAAAATTGTGCAGCACGCATGTCGTTAGCACAATAAGGTTTGCAAAATCGGGGTTCACGTTCAGCCGCCTGTTGTCGTAGATCCTAAATTTTTGAGAAAGTATCCCAAACGCGTTTTCAACGACCCTTCTGGCCCGGGGCAGGTGATAACTATATATTCTCTTCGTCGCGTCGCCCATTATCTCGCCTGGATACGGCCGCAGGATGTATTCCTTCAGGGGAAAAGCTTCGTCCATCACCATGACGAACGGCATTTTTATGTCCGTTCCGGGTAGAGCTCCCTCCTAAGGAACGTTTAGTTGCAAGACAGCCATGGCTCTGTCCAGTGTAGAATTTTCAAAAATTCACCTGTCGCTATTCTTTCCGTAGGCGCCCACGTCCACAGCGACGAATTTGTAGTTGGCGTCGACCAGGTCCAAGAGCACAATTGAAAAGGTTATAATTAAAATATAATGAACCGCTGTTGGCGGGTGCTTTGATGTGGACGTGTTTGCCGTCGATGGCACCCAAGCAATTGGGGAAGTCCCAATGCTCTCAAATTTCCTCTCCCACTGCTCCCTCGTCGGTGTCGCCATGCATTCTGACCTCATTGTGTCGACAATACTCCGTCAGACGTCCTTCACAATGCCTCGAATCGTCAACACGCCCAAGCGGTAGCTGGACTCGAGCGACCTAAAGCTGTCGGCTGTCGCTAAGTACCTGCACAAAAATTAATTCAATGAATCAATCGCGGTTCTTCATTGTTTATTATTCTGATTTTAGAATTTAAGAAAATTATACAAGGCGTCGCTTTGTCTATGATACATAAAATAATTTATTTCCACTCTTTATTATATATACATTACATACATATTACAAGCTGGAAATACTTATACCTTAAGGGTAGGTAGCACCTATAGGAGGACCGGGTTATCCAACACCAACGCGCATGACCGATGTGCACATGGAGAACATATTGAATCCTGCCAGAGTTCCAAGTAGTGCCCGCGTGGCAAGGATCTTGAGCTCCGATGTCTTGATGAACCCTCGTCGTAGTAGACCTTGGGCAGCGTCCGAACTCGATACTTCTCTCCAGGACATTGTGACCGAGTGGTATTCTGCATCCAAGGTGGCAGAAATCTTCCTGATGTCGTTGGAGAGGCTCCGGTTCTTGGAGTAGTACTCGGTCTTTCTCTTGTGGGCTGTGTTCAGGTCCGTCTGCTCGCTCACAACCTGTGCGTCGATCACCATCGTTGTCCTTCCCATTGTGGCGACGATGTCCGGCTTCCTAAGTCCTTCCTCGGCCTGTATATGGGGCTCAACTTGGACGTCGTATCCTTGGTGCCTCATGTTCCGAGCTACATATGACACGATAGCATCGTGTCTCTTCACGCGCGATCCGTGCGTTCGGTGGCAGCGTTGCACAACGTGGTTGAGGGTCGCCATAGCGGAGCAGCTTGCTCTACATTGCCGGTCGATGTATCTTCCTCTGCTAGTTCTGGATTTCGTCGGCAGGGCTCTGACGCAGTTCACGAAGTACTTGCCTTGCAGGAATCGAGTTCCATCGCTGATCCACTGATGTTGCTGCGGTACGTTGCGGGACTCTCTAAGTCCTTTCCCATCGATCAAGTTGTACAGTAGTCGGGCCCATCTCTTTTTGATGTCTTCGTTGCACGTGAGTACGCTCTGGTCCGTAAGTCGCCGAAGGCACTTCTCGATCTCCTCGTCCAGGTAGTGGTCCATACTCTCGTTCGGGAGCTGATCTTCGTTCCTTCTTAGTGACTTCAGTCTTCCCATTCTCTGCATTGGAGCTGTCCATCGCAGGGAGGGGATTCCAAAACCGCCGTTCTTGATGTCCGTGTGGAAGTACGCAGTGGGGACGTGTCGTGTGGGAGGTTGAGCCATTTTCGCACCGCTTGTCTTATTTGGACGGCCACTTTGTTCTGCCATGCTAGATGGTAGTAGACACGTGGGATCAGTCCGAATCGAAGTGCGAACAGCCGTTGTTGTGGTTACGGTGGTGCTCTTGTGAGAGCTTCCAGATGAGGGCAGATGACTTCTTGTGGCGTGAATCGCCGCGACCCTGTGGTTTGAGTCTGTTGCCATCACACTGGAATCTCGTCCCTACGTCCACTGCTGTCTTCTTCAGCT
The DNA here is from genome assembly GCA_028455605.1 of Lasioglossum malachurum. NCBI lineage: Eukaryota > Metazoa > Arthropoda > Insecta > Hymenoptera > Halictidae > Lasioglossum > Lasioglossum malachurum. The sequence goes on along the minus strand of CM052316.1, from coordinate 14,029,732 downwards.
TCCCGTTGGCCTTGATACCGATAGTAAGGATCTTAGCCGGATTGATGGTCATTCCGCACTCTCCCAGGTATTGTGTTGCGGTGTCAATTAGGCGCTGGGGGGTTGAAGCGAAGAGAATGATCGTCGGCGAATGCTGCGGCGTTGATACATTTGCTGCCTACTCTACATCCGATTTCAGGTGCCAGTTTATTCAGGAATTGGTGCATCACCATGTTGAAGAGTATCGGTGAGAGTGGGTCGCCTTCCTTCACTCCTCTCTACGGGAGGATCGGTGCTGATGTCAAGAACGGTGGATCCATCCTTGTACACCGCCTCGAAGTATCTGATAAACGGCCTTGGGCATCCTAGGGCTCCTATAATGGTTTGAAATGCCACATGGGAGACGGAGTCGAAAGCCTTCCAGACATCCACCAAGGCTGCGTGGAGGTCTTTGAACCGTTTGTGGTGATGCTTCGCCTGTGGAAGGCTCTTTGCCAATCGTTTAGATGGTCGTTGATAGTCTTTTGGCGAGTATTCTGTAAAGATACCGTATTATTTCGCATGAAAAAAATGCCACGAATATGTTGGTGAAAGTTTCATAAAAAAATAATGGAAAATAAAGAAGTTGTGACTGTTGAGGTTTGGAGATTAGGAAGAACTTATTACATACTAATAATACTTTATTAGATCGCAATTTGTAGATCGTAATTACACACGTGTCTCAACGGAGATGGCTTAGACCAGAAGAAGGTAGAAACGGTGCGCAATAGTGTCGCGTGGTTTCGGCGTTACGCGCAGTTACGTAGCACTCACTTCCATACCGCAAGGAGGGGAGTCTTACGTGTTATATATTGTTCTGTTTCGCACAATATACAGGGTGGCCCACATAACTCTGAACAGCTCAATATCTCGAAAACTATGCCATCGATTTTAAAGTTCTTAGTCTTCAATTGCATGGAACTGAAGGGCCTTTCTGACTGCATAAACGTGAAGTGGCCTCCCTTCCCCTTTAACGGGGGAGGGAAGGTACCTTTGTAATTTTAAGTGGAACCCCCTATAAAATGTTACATATTTAGATTCTACAGGAAAAAACAAGTCAATTTTGTCTGAAACATTTTTTTGTCAGATACTTCCATGATGAGATATAACAGTTTGAAGTTTCGAGTTGTAGGTACTTGAAGCGCTCGGAAATAGCGTTATGGAATTATACGCGCATGAGTCCTTCGCTTATTCGTGAAGAAACACAAACAATAATTTCCGACGACAAAAGAGGATATGAAACAAAGAGATGGTTTTTTATTATTTCAAATGCTTCTTGACATTCATTCGACCAATAAAACTTCGTATCTTTTCGGAGTAGATTGTGTAGAGGCTCAAGTGTTATTGTAACATTTGGAATATATTTTCCATGAAAGTTAATTTTTCCTAAAAACTGTCTTACGTGTTTTTTTGTTTTGTGGAGTTGGAAACTCTCTTATTGATTTTAAGTTATCTTTTAGAGGTGTAATTGTATTATCATGTATTAGATGTCCCAAGTATTTTACCGAATTTGATGCAAATTTGCACTTTATGAATTTCAGTCTAAGACCTTCCTTCTTGATAGCGTCCAGCAATCTTTTAATATGTCCTATATGCTCAGCAAATGTTCTTGAGAAAATTAATATATCGTCAATATAGTTTACTGCAAATCCAGCTAGACCATATTTTTTTATAATACTTCTTAAGATTCGTTGAAAAATTGCCGGAGACGTCTTTAGACCAAACGGAAGGCATGTCCATTGATAATGACCTTCTTGAGTCACAAATCCTGTTTTTGGTCTATCTCGAACTCTTAAAGGTATGGACCAAAACGCTGAGTTTATGTCTAGCGTTGTAAAATATTTACAGTCAGTGGTCACAGTCATTAGGTCTTCTATTAAAGGAAATGGTTGAGATTGAGGGACTATTATCTTATTCAATTCTCTAAAGTCTATACATAAACGACTTCTTTTCCCTTCGTCTCTTTTAAAGGCTAGTGTCACTGGCGCTGCAAAAGGACTATATGACTCCTCACTCAAATTATTTATAACAATATTTTTCTGTTTGCAAGTCGATGAATGCTTCATAATTTTTTACTTTGCCTACGTCATATTTATCTTTAGCGAAAATCTGTTTATATTCATTTATTAAGACCGTTATTTCCTCTCTTTGATCTGAAGCTAAGTGTTCAGTGTCAGTAGTAAATTGGTTTGTGTCTATTCCTTCATTGAAATTTACTTCATATTCTTGACTTAATTTTCCTGTCTCCTGTTCTTTTTTTATGATTTCTTTATTTTGATTCTCTTTTATATTTTCTTTTAGTTTTTTATATTTAAATTTTCATCATGGGTTAATCCAAAATTTTTTATTGTATCTAGTCCTAATATCATGCCATTATCAAAATCTTTACTTTCCAATATAAATGCATTTATATCTCTCTCTTCGTCCAGTATTTTTGCTCTTAGTGTTATCAATCCATCAGTTTTTCCCCTACCATTAATCGATTTTAATGTGCTGCTTCGTTGATCTTTTTCTTTGTTTTTTAATTTTATTAATTTAGAATTTATCACTGTAACATTTGAACCAGGGTCATAAATTCCTGCAACCTTCAATACGTTGTTTAATAGAACATCAATTTTGATTAATGGTGGGAAGTTCAGTTTTTTTGATCCTCTGTGTTAAATTCAACTTCTAATATTGAATTTGTAGATATATTTCTATTTTGAATTCTATTTCTTTCTGCTTTGTACCAGCATAGGTTTTCTGGATGGTATCGGTTATTCTTACCTTTTTCTTCACAAATCTTGCATGGCTTTTTATCATTACTTTTTGTTTCTGATTTTGTATTTCTTCTTATATCTTTGTTATCCTCTATAATCTTTTTATTCGTTGTTTTTTCGTATCTTCTTAATTCATTAAATAACTCTTGTGGGTTTTTTAAATCTTCTCTATCGATTTTTTCTCTTACAAATGGCGGTAATCCTACAGCAATCAAGTTAGCGTTATTTTATCTATTTCTTTGTTTGTTTCTAGTAATAGACGTTCTTTTCTTAAAGCGTAATCTAAAAGTGAGCCATTCAGAAATCTGTAGTTTATTGCATGCATTACTGGTGACCATCCTTTGTCTGCAAAGGTTTCTAAGAAGTTTTCTCTCCAGATTCTCCATTCTGAATTTAGTGTATTTTTTATCAACATAGAACTATGCCAGTCTCTGCAATTATCTTCTAGAAACAATCTTAAAATTTCAATTTTTTCGAAGTCTTTTGTAATATCTAATCTGTTACATTCGCTCTCATATGTCGATAACCATTGATTTACACTAGCGTTTTTACCATTGAATTTCTCAATAACAAATTTTTCGGAAATTTTACTTAAATTTCGGTTTTTCAAAGTTGGATTATCCTCTTTATGTACAGATAACCTGTTGTTTGAGACGTGGTTTCTTCTAATAGATAGTCTCCTATTGCCATGTTTCCACTCTCGTCTTTATAATTACCTAGTACTTTACCACTTAGATTAAACCATACACTTCGTGTTTGTCCACGTTTCTTAAGAGTCGTTACGACTTTTTTAACTCTGGCAGAGTTGTGAGCTCTGCATTTTTACTGGCCCCAAATTACTTGGGATATGAAATTTTTTGTCCTCTTCATCTGTTATTGATGTAATGGCTATAATATTTGATTTGTGGTCTTCCGCTGCCACGACTTCAAACTGGAACCTTAACCTCTCTATAATATCGCGTATTGAATGCGATTCTCGTGTGCGTTTCTTGTTCAAACGTGATAATTGTTGATTTATAATAGGATAAGGACTCCTCTCTCAAGCAGAAACACAAGGTTGATTCGTCTAAAATATAGAGTTTTATTATTAACTATGTACATAACCAATATTTATTGCATACTTCCCACGTGTTGTACTAACCTAAAATATAGAGAATCAACAATTAAATGTTTGTGCTTGCCTATATTGTCTCAACACAAGATTTTTGTAGAAACTTGTATTTCTAGATTTTATTTGTTGAAGATTTTCATTTTCACGTAATTAATTCTCAGTTTAGCTGTCACTCTGTCTATCTATCTGTTTACTCTCTCTCACCTATCAAGTGTCGCCCCCTCTCAAGCATCTATGGCTCAACAACACATACACAAATCTTACATATATGTATACTATATTCCAATAGTGACATTCGAATTAGTGTGGCCTCACCGATATACCCGAGCCGTATGAGTCATGCTTCCGGCGTTCGAGGCCTCTCGAGTTTCGAGGCCCCTCAAAGGGATACACCCCGCAGTAGTGGGGATAGTTCTGGGACATTTACCGGCCAGACATTTGGGACATTTATCGATAAAATACTGTATTTGGAATTAGTTCCCGTGAAAATGTAGTTCGACTGGGACTCTGTCTTATAGGTCCCAAATTTTCACTACTATCGCGTAATGTGACGGTATCAGCAATGTCTGAACTGTTTCTCCCGTACATGATTAAATTTTAATTCTATTGTATTATTTATAAACTATGTGCAACGAAACACTATTGAAACTGTAACAAACTTGTACTGCTCAAGGCTGTGACAACGTGCTAAGACCAGAATCAACGAAAGACTGAGCTCGAGCAAGTTACAGTTAAACAAATGAACTCATAGTATACAACAATGTATTATACTTCCAAACTACAAACTCTTCGCTCCTCTCTGCGGTAATTCCAAATATGTATAAGGATTTGAAGTCGCAAATAAGGAGTAAAATATCTGCTGACATACAAGAAGGTAAATTATATTTATATGAATTATATTTTATTTTTTTTTGTATTACTAGCTTTTTTAATAAGACGTTCGTCAACACGGAAATCGAAACGTGAAATTTTCGGAAGGTGTATTACCACAAAAAATTAATATTTTAGTTGCAAAATATTATCTGGCAATACATACAACCCTGGTAACAAGTAAGCGATTGTTTTCGCTCTCTAGAAATATAGTAATGGCAACTCGTACGATATTGTTGACTGAAATGTACAGAAGTTGTGTTTTTTACATGCGAATAAAATATAAAAATATATAACTATAACTTTAACTTCTTGTGTTTCTCTCTTTGTGCATAGAAATTAGTTTCTCATACACATTTACATTATTTATAGTACTAAACGCTTGGTAGTACTATAGAAACAATTCATTAAACTTAAATTTATGTTAAGAATCAATTATATAATTTAAATTTCGCGAATACACGATGAGCCTCTTGCATTAGTCGGACTGCTTGAAGGTGTTAAACTGCCCGAAATTGTTGGTCTGGGTCCGAAATCGCAATTGTATCGAACTGACCGACAATATCGGACTACCCGAGCGTTTAAAGCGCGCGTGACACGCAATTCCGCGGCGAGTCGCGTTACACGAGTCGCATTGACGACCATTGAGAGCGGCTCTTAAGAGTGTAAAGACCTAACCCAGACCTATCTTATAAATTTTTAAGATTATACGATCATTGATAAACATTCGAACTTCTTGCTAGCTCTTAGTTGAATCATTTGTATTTGAGAGATCATAGTAATAGCATCGTAATATAGCATCACAGCAGTTTTTCCATATTTAAAACCTATATTTTACCTTTGTTAAGAGGAATTATAGTATACATTTTTGTTTACTAATACATAAATACAGTCATAAGCAGAAAATCCGTATGATCAATTGATTATAGTCAGTAACTTTGTAAAATATAATACATAATCTTGTTTGAATATTTGTAATTCTTTAAATAAGACAGTAATAACACATTTTTGTTATTTCATTAAATGTTATAAACTTCATTCATTCAAAAATTATGGATTACTCTTTGTTTGAATGCCTGAATAGCCAGTTTTCAATTATTATTCATTATTCATACGATTTTTCAGACATTTCCGGTCGTGTGACAAAAAAATGTTTCCTACAAAAAGTAATCAGTACTCATTTTTTAAAATAAAAAATGGTGTTCACCTTGATTATTTATTTATAACTATATATTTTTTATTCAATAATGTTATAGCTGGCGCCAAGACGAATCCAACGAAGTATTTAATGTGGTCTTTATGTTTTTAAATAATGGTGAAATAGGCGTGAACAGCTAACGCGTTGATCTGGCCCACTGTGCGCCGCGCCGCTTCTTCGCGCTCACTAATTCCCGCGCGAAACAATCGTCACGCCACCTTTTTTCTCTACGCTCGCTAATTTACGCGCGGAACAATCGTCACGACATCTTTCCCTTGATTCCGGAAATCCCGTTAGCGCCAACCTATCCCTCATGTATATGTATATTTATAACAATATATTTATTTATACAATAATTATAAAATATAAATTTTTAATTCTATTATTAAAAATCATTTCAAATTGTTTTGTTTCTTCCACGGTCCTCCGCTAATGTAAGCCACATCCGTATGGAAACACTTGTTTGTTTCTGATGAATTGATGTTTTGGATATCTTCGTTGCATCTAGAAATAAGAATCTCTTGATGAAATCATTGTCTAATAAATGGGAAGATTTTTTAGCATGAAAGCAGGTAATTTTGCTTGAAAATCAAAACACATGTTAACTAGCGAGTCATTGGAAAACAGGAATTGACAGGTTACCTGAAAAATGGCAATTATATCATTGAATAATATTAAACATGTATTTTTATAAATTGATACAAATGTTTTCTTTAACGGTAATCCCGATTTAACGCTAAAATAACAAGATTGATTTTATTTAGACTTTGTGCGGCTACTATTGTATAATATGTGGACTACTAAAAATATCTATACAGTCGTTTCTTATGAAATCAGTCCAGTGGACGTCCGGTACTATCTGGGTACTAAACATTCAAGTACGAAATAATTTTAATGAAAGATTTTTCTATATTATTTTAATTATTAGTAATTATTTAATGTTTCCAAGCAAAGAGATTTTATGTTAGGTTGCAATTTAGTTAGCTTCAGCCTCAAGTCTCCCCGTTGTGTTATATTCAGCGGATTTATTTTTTTAGCAGCAAATCATTTATGACACTAAATCCACAATTAGTTTTCTTGTACATTTGGTTGATGTTGGATACTTGATCCATTTACAGTAAATCTTCTATAGTCGCAAAAGCCTCGGGGAGGTTCCTTTGCAAAGTTCGTTGACGGATACTATTTTTTTGAGTTTCAAAGACCGAGCGAAAACAGCGTGTGTAAAGAGAGACCGTGCGCAGCCGACTCTCCGCGTCTCTTTCATTCCCATACGCTGTCCTTCCTTGCGCCCGAAACGTTCATCTTCAATTAAACCACTAAATACACTTCGAATTATATCGTGTGTAGTATTATTTTAATAAGAAAAATGCCACAAATATATTGGTGAAGGTTTTATAAAAAAATAAGGAATAATAAAAAATTTTCATATTGGTATTACATTGTGAGGACGCGCGGGCCTTTAAACTGTACCGGCGACTGCGACTCTGCGCGTTGCATTAGTAGTGGTTCACACCGATATACCCGAGCTGAGATCAGATTACTACAGTGGAGGGGATATTTTTTTTGCATTAATTGTATACGAACTTTTTGCGACTCTATAGAGGATTTACTGTATAACTTAATCTTTGGACGAGTCCATTTCCGAATTGTCCCACTTAACAATCGAATTGCCCCCCTGTGGGGCGTGAGCCCACGTTGGGAAACACTGCTGTAGAGCTATTATGTTGGTTTTTGGGAAGCAAGGTAATTTTGTAATAAAATGGCAGATATCTTTTGAGCAATATTTATAGGATGCTCTCTCTTTCAAAGCTAGGCTTCGACTGACTGAGTTCGAAAACTCGTCGATACATTTGAAACCGAACCATTTGAACGTGAATCATGTCGGCATGCGGATTCAAAGGACCGTGGCTCTATCTTTGATTTCGAACCTAAAGATACCGCGAAGTATAATGTCACGGACCCACAGATACGGGACCTGGAACGTATATACAATAGTTTCCGGAACAGTATTAATTTCTGTATCATACGTCATACATAAGGGAGGTGGTTGGGTTGTGAGACGGGTTTTGTTTTTGGGCTGTAACTTTTTGCTTGATGAAGATATCAAAGAGTTTTATATACCGTTGGAAAGGTGGAGGAAATACGCAACTTTTATACGCAAAATGTTTAGTGATTTGTGCTAGATTTATGTGGGAAGCGAATGAATTATTATTTCACTATTAATTCTCACAGTGAACAACATTTATTTAGCAACAATTTCTCTTTCCTTCCACTTAGCTTATAGCTCCTTATCTCTTGAGCATACAACGCGTACTGCTCGTCGCTCTCGCTCTCTCAGCTATAGGCGTATTGGAGCAAAGATTTACTCACACATTGCAACACACCTTCTTAAATCTATGCTTCGAAATATCTATACAAATTTAAATTATTCTTAGAGCTTGCCTTAAGGTTTCAAACTTATTTCTTCCTAAGGCTTTTGTCGGAATGTCTGCAATATTATTTTCTGACTCAACTTTGACAATTTCTATAATTCCTTTCTCATAACACTCATTAACAAAATGATAATGTACCTCGATGTATTTCGAATTTTTTGTTAAATTTCTAAATGTTTACAGGTTTGTTTGGTCTTATTTTAAAGTCTTTAAGTAGGTTCAAAAACACTCTGATCTCACTGACTGAATCAGACAAAGCTACGTATTCAGCTGCAGTAGAGGATTCCGTTACACTCCCTTGCTTTCGTGATTTCCAATAGATTACATTTCCAAAAACTCTAATTATATAAACTGTCGTAGATTTTATGTATATGATATGTATGCAATTATAATAAAATATTTTGTCCCATATCTTATTAACATGTGTTCTCAATTAAATAAAAATTTGAACAAAATTAAACATTTGATCAATTGTTTGAGTCACTGTAAATACTAACTACAAAATTATAAAAATACAAGACTTTAAAAACCAATAACTACACACACAAAAACTAGTTTAAATAAAAAAAGCACGATACTATGTGTGCGCGCTTTTCCCTTTCGGACAGCTCGCGAGCATACTTAGACAGCGTCAGAAGTCTGAGGAGCAGAGAGGAAGGCTGCAGATAGGCAGTACACCTGAGAACGTACTCGTTTGATATTTTACACGTGACGTTTTATTCGGACCGTTACAATATGGCTGCTCGAAAGCGACTGACTTGCCGCAAGAAGCAGGCACGAGCTAACCAAAACAGAGAACCACGACAGAAAAAAAAACGCAAGACTCGCCATACGACTTACGAGACACAACACATTGAAACTGTTCGTCGCGACGCTCGGCGCTGTTGACAACTGCCGTCGAACGGCGCGAACACTATGCGTTTGCCCAAAGCAATAACTACGGAAAAAATTGTGTCATTTCACGGCTTCGCGATTGAGGGTGTGGGGACATAACAAAATAGAATCTGTTTTCCTTTTCGTCTTTCATGTGCATTTAAATGCGCGCGGCTTTGGCGCACGTTGCCTCCTCGCGTTCTTTCTCCATGGTAACGGTGGATGCTGGTGGGAGGCAGTGGGCGCTGTGGTATGGGCACTTGGGCAGCCTTGCCTCAATTGAGGCAACAATGCCCATCCCTGTTCTACGCGATGACTCGGGAACGCGGAAGCGGAGCCCTTTCTGCTCTCTTCCCCCCGCGTACGGTTCGACCTATCGCTCGCAGATTTTCGGCTGGGGCCTAGCACCGCACGACGGTCCCTGGCGTCCGGCGATTCGTCGGTTCCCCGGCAGCGATGTCCAATGATTCGTCGCTTCCCTCTGAGATGATCGACGCGAGCCAATCCGGCAATTGGCCAAATTTCTCTCCGGCTGAGGCGACGGCAAGGCAGCTGAAATTCCTGGCTTGGCACCGCATGCCCTCACCGGCGCCTCCAGGTTGCCTACCCTGGGCCGCGTTGATCCCTCGCTTCCTCGGTGTGGGATCTTCGCCGGCGCCGCTCGTTTACTATTTTCTCGGTGGCAGAGGTGCTCCGGGTCCCCCCGGGGCCCGGTTACGGTCCTGCTGAATCGCGTCGCGCAAATTGGCGCGACGTTCAAAAACATTAATACTCGCCCATGGGTCTCGCTCGTGCCCAGGGCGAGCGCCCGCCACGGCCCATCTCGCATTTACTTTGCCAGAGGGTGACCCGGTCTTTCGATATTCGGTTGCGGAGGACGTTGGCAAATCTGCCACGCACAGTACATATTATTAGATGTATAATATACTATATATGTATATTATACATATATATATATATGTATAATATACTACATATATTACTAATTAAATGAAAGAAAACTTCCAAAAAAGTAAAAATAGATATTTTTATAAATATAAAAAACTAAAATCAAATTTTACTTATTACTTCTGTAAAACATAAAATTTAATTTGATACACTAACCTGTCTTCATCATTAACTTTTTCGCAAGGAAAAAAATTGTTCACTGTCATCAAAATTTGATTTCTTCTATATTTTTTTAATTATCTTCGTTTCAAAAGAAATCTCGTTGTCTCCTATAAATACCTATTTTATATATTAATGACATTGTAATGAACATTATAGATGTAAACATATATGTTTGCGCACGTGAGTGTGTAAATATTGTTATTTTATTCAATCATATTTACCTGCACTTCCAAATTTGCTGCAAGAACAACCTGTTGTTACGAGCCAGGGCCGCGAGTAGCAACGAGTGGCCGGCGAAGGGTTGTCACCCTCGGTATATGAGATCAGTTTGTTAGTAAGGTGCGCGGACGAACCCAATGCGAAATCGGGGAGCCGCTAGGATTGAAGACAGCGAGGACGAACCTGATGCGAAATCAGGGAGCCTCTAGGAATGGAGTCAAACGCAGACGAACCTGATGCGAAATCAGGGAGCTGCTAGGAATGGTGAAACTTCGTGAACGAACCCAATGCGAAATCGGGGAGTCACTAGGAAAGACGCGCAGACGAACCCAATGCGAAATCGGGGAGCTGCTAGGAGGTTGTAGAACAGCGCGGACGTACCCAATGCGAAATTGGGGAGCCGCTGGGAGGTTGGATAAGAGCACAGACGAACCTGATGCGAAATCAGGGAGCTGTTAGGATGCGGACGAACCTGATGCTAAATCAGGGAGCCGCTAGGATGGTATAGGTTTCGTGGATGAACCCAATGCGAAATCGGGGAGCCACTAGGTAGGAAAAATCTCTGTTTGGACAATTGGTAAAGCGCGAACGAACCTGATGCGAAATCAGGGAGTCGCTAGGATAATTAGTAGGCCTCGTAACTAATATAATTTGATTGATACAACCCGAGCGGTTAGGTTGTATCGTGTGGGAACGTTCAACTACTATAATTAGGATATTTGACAATGATAATGGGTTGAGTAAACTTTCGCTGCAATTATCAGAGAACACACAAGTATATTCTAACTATAAATGTCTGTAATACAATTGTAATTGTCGCGAATGAAGTTAGAAGAAAGAAAGAAAAGAAGAATTGGAATAGAATTTGATAGTTACCTAACTATCTGCCCAGATTGACGCACTGGCAAATGCGGGGGTCTCGAGTCAAGTACAAAAGAAATGCCTAATAGATTTTATACCGAACACGCGGAATCTATATGGTTAACGTTGTATCGAAGGGGAACTTTAGCCCGATCTAACTGGAAATTGACTCTAGAGAATACAGCACGACGTGACACGATTCGTGACTACGAAGGTAATAGCCCCCGAGAGCGAGAATCTAAGGGTTTATATACCCCTACCAATGAATGAAACTCTCTGTTCTTAATCTAATCATGCTTAGGGCATGCCAGACCAATAACTCTAGTTTTTTGTCACTCGCAATTAAATCGGGCCAGAGCTCGGTCCTCGTTAAAAGGTTCAACTGTGATATGAAAGGTTATCTAGGACGCTTCCTGCCAGAGACGATATAGAAGAGATTCCTGTGAGAAGACGAACGGAATATATTCTCTATCCGTAACACTGTTTTAGAATATGTGAAAAGTCTTCAGTCCAGCATGTCCACATCAAATAGCTATCAGTAATGTTTGTTAACCACTGTTTTCTAGGAACTCGATATTTCTTGCTATACTTAAATCTTCCTTTGAAAATTTGGTTCTTTCCTCTTCTAGCACAACACATCTGCCTTCTGTTTGAGTTGTGCTGTTTATCACATACGACGTAGATGGAGTTCGGTGTAGCGTTGATTCATTGTTATTGCTATCTTCCATTTGCCTACAATATGGTACAGCAATCGGTGGGAAAATCGTAGGGACTGCTCCCTTTTTTAAAGTTGCTCTTTTCCTTCCTATGTAGATGATTGTTCCATCATTTTGAACAAATGCATCTTCTTTAATTATGTCTTCTACGTTGAAGTGCAATTTACAAATTGTGCTGTCCTTGGTTATTTTACCAAGACTGAAACAAAGACATTCAACAATAAAATTATAAATTTCAGCTGTTAAATATGATGTATTTAATATAATTATATATGTATATACCCATAGGATATATTTAATTTTGGAAGAAAAAAATGAAAATATTTTTTCGAATATAAATACTTACTGTGCAAATAGAAAAAAGCTTTTCCTAGTCGATTCACTTCGGCCTCTCCTTGAATTGCATCCTTTGATGCAACAGGCCATTTTACTCCACAAAATGAACTTAAAACAAAAAAGCTAAAAATGTGCTAATACCGTTAAATGAATATTAAATGAATATGAATATTTTTAGGTTATAAAAACTATATTTAAAATTTATGCTGGAGTTAATTCTGTATGAAGTAAATTATAATTTCATGTGAGTACAAATAATACTGTATCCAATCTATGAAATGGATTTTCAAAATTATTACCTAATATTCACACTTTTTACGAAGAACGCAACTTGGTTAGAGTATAACGCTATACGACGCAATACTATATGCACGAGTATTCAAGATGGCGAGCGTAAAGTACAAGCCATTCCATTTGGCGACCCTGGCCATAGCCGAAACCACTTTTCGTAACCACTTTTCACTTCCCTACGCTATCGAGATTGATCTCCTTACTCTTACTTCATGGTCCATCCCTACTCCTTTCTTCTCTCTCTCTCTCTCTCTCTCTCTCTCTCTCTCTCTCTCTCTCTCTCTCATACTCTTCCAGAACTTTCTTCGTTCATACACACATAAAAATCGGTTGACTCGTTCGACCTGGCCATTTGCTCTGGGAGTCGCACTAGCTATTTTAACATGTTCAATTTCTAATTCGGATAACAAATCTGAAAGTTCACCGGATGTGCCTCTGTCAGAGATAATTCGCTTACAATTGCCAAATTGATGACGATATTGTTTCAACGAAGAGATTACTTCTTTAACCGTAGTTGACCTAACCGGATGCATTATAACAAATTTAGTGAAGGCGTCTATGACGATGAAAATATGCTTAAAACCTCGATTCGTTTTCTCTAATGGGCTCCATAATGGTCTACATGAATAGTATCGAAAGGTCAAACACCTTTGTCATAAATGTGCAATTGACCTATCTTTAATTGTCATTTTATTCAGCACGCGATAGTCGACACACAATCGGTGCCTATTATTTTTCTTTTTAATTAGAGTTGCTTGGTCTGATTATAATTCCCCTGTTCAGGAGCTCGTCAACAATTTTCTTAACCTCGCCTCTCTCATACCACGACAAACGTCTAGGAGTAAAGTAGAATGGCTTACCTGTATCTACAAGACTAATACTAAATTCGTAGTCAACATTGCCATTGCCATTTTCGGTATGTATAAAAGAGTCTAGTAGCACATCTTTGGTCTCATAAGAAAGTGAAAAATCCAAATTATCTGCAACTAAATCTAACTCGTTATTGCGCTCAGGAACTTCTACGTATATTTAAAATATTAGCAAGTACAGGCATACACGACCGTGTGAGATTCTTGAGTCGAACCTGATGTTGCATGGATCAATTAACTTGCCAATGGCCATGGTATATTCCTTGATATTGATACCTTCCACTGAGTCAACAACGATGGCTTGATCTTTCTTCGGAAAACTTCCATTTCGGGCTGCTTGGGCGTAAGTAGACATTGTTGGTGTTGTAACAGTGTTGCTTATTGAATGTTGTAAATGGGCATCCATATGACATATTTCCTGTTACGTTCAGAATGTTAAGACACTCGCGAGTGGCACGCGGATGAATATTCCGCTCAAGGTTGTAAGGCTTGAGCCCTGTCTTAGACCGCGGACGCGTCGACTCGCACGTATCGCTTGATGCACTGCCCGCCAAATTAATATTGGGCAGCCGTTTCAATGATCGAGTGGAAGAAAGACAATGATCGGTACAATTAAACGCAGTTAAAGAAAGCATTTCGTCCCGGACCTGCTAGGGGCCTCGTCAGTAATGCTAATCTAGCAGGTCCTGCCTTAGACGCTATCGCACGCGAGGGATCTCGACTGATGCGATCCCGTTTCCATCGCTTTGTCCTTTTCGTTGAATAAGAAAGTATTACTGTAACGCGATCGTGCGCGAGGGATCTCGAATGATGCGATCTCGTTTCCGTCGGGTTGTCCTGATCGCTGGACAGTGAAGTACCGGAATGAAAGACTAGCAACCAGTGTCGCCAGATGAGGTAGAAAGTGGCTTCATTTACTCTCCTCCTTTCCCCCTTCCACTATCCCATTCCAGCACCACGCGCACACTCCAACGTCCCCCACTAAGACCATAGTGGCGCATATTACGACTCTGGCCATCAGAGAGGGGATACCTGTATTCCCCTCGATTTTCTCAACCTGACGACACTGCTAGCAACTCGTACAAATGATTTACAAGACAACGGCTCGTGCGTTGTACTTGTCTACCCGAGGACTGGAGAATGTCGCGACGTTCGGGCGTAAAACTCAACTGAGAGTGAACTCGACGTCCAGTCCCAATGCGATGTCCGTTGGGCATTTCTATGGGGAAAGAAGATGCACTGATTGGTTCCAGCCGATAGTTTCATTTCCTAATCAGCACACTTTTCCCGTGTTCGTTCCCGTAGCTCTGAATGAGGCCTTAGGAAGGAGGAGTGGCGCAATATCTAACTCAGTTGACGGTGTGACCTTATTGGTCGCGGGTCCCTCGGAGAAACTAGATTTATGGCGTTTGGCCTAAATAATTTCCGATACCCACATGTATGATTCCTGCGCGACGGAACATTTCCCACAGGGAAATATACCCAAGGACTACGTCCCAGGGAGAAGAACACAGAAACTTCAACGCACAGGAACTATACATACGCAAACACAGAATCTGTAGACTCGTCAGCACGAGCGTCAACAAACACGTCCGATCACCGCGGTGGTTGGGACGGAACTCAAAAGGCCTAGCCGACTAAGATGGTCAAAACTGCCCTTAGAGCTTTTTGAATGGCTATTGAACCATTCGAAAGCTGACCAAGAAAAACCCCTCTGAGTAAAATTTCAGCCCTCTAGCTTGCCCGTGAGGGTAGTTACAGGGTAAAATAGATGTTGCGCTTTCCGGCGCACTTTCCGGTCTCAAATGCGTTCTAAAATTCTGAAAAAAATGTGACATATTTCGGATCCTAAGGCGCATTTTTGTGATTTTTTCAGATTTTTTTAATGCAAACTGTGGTCGTAAAAAATAAAAACCTCAAAAGAATCGAAAAAAGATTTTGTTCTCAAAAATATGAAAACATGCTATTCTACTGTTTGGTTCCCTGATAAAGTACTATAACAGGCAGTGTCCTCAATTTTTTTCAGATTTTTTGTTCGGCTGCATCATTGTCAAAAACAATAAAAACCGAATTTTTTCGACGTTTTTGCTGTGAGGAGGAAAGTTACACATGTTGGTTTTACGGTGGGCGTATATTAAGTCATTTTTAGCGTTACTACACTGAAACAAGCAATTATTTGACCTAAAAAATGTGATTTGAGAGAAAGAAAAAATTGTATTCTGTGCAATATATGTATACCTGAATGTTCGCAACGCTTACAACATCGCCGGTTGGCACGTTGGTTAAAGGTGCTTTTATACCGACGTCCTCGGCGAATTTTAGTCCGCGGATTTGGCCATAAATTTCGAGCGGGTTGACGGGGCCCGCTGTGCCCCGCTGTGCGTGGCACAAAAAAAAAAGGTCTCTATGAGCTCCACGTCTTCACGGTTCGTTTAATTTAGGGAAACGATAGCTTCCCTCTAAGGAGATAGGATAGCTTCAGATTGTAAGTAGCAAATAACTAGAATGTTACTATAAAAATTGGGTTTGCTAATTTTCGCTTTTTGTCCTTATACGAGCAAACACACCATGTAAAAATTTCATACGGTACACAGTGAGAAATTTGGTCGAAATCTGTGTCAAAATGCAAGAACTTTCTCCCTATTTTTCCTATATTCTGCAAAGTTTCAGCTTTAATTTGAAAAAAAATTTCATCGCTCTATATCTCATTTCTAATAGAAAGTTCGGTAATTATTTACTTTAAGGGCTTCCTCACCGATTTTGATGATCTTCACATATGTTGTCAAGTTTATCATTCTAAACAACTTTCTCCTATACATGTTACCGCCGCTCGATTTTAGTTTTCGAGATATTCGCAAAAACTACTGCTAATACTGTATTGAATTTTGTGCATTCTTTGACGGTCCGTGGCAACGCGTGTGATATATATACATAAATATAATATAAAATATAGAATAATAATATATAATATTAATTCTCCATTACATTCTAAACATTTCTTATAACGTTTTTTAACAACGCTTATAACAAAATACATTTTCTTGTATTTAATGAAATTGTACAGTTACACTTACTCAAATTCTTAGTTTTCGTACTCGAGTTACGATACGTGAATTGCCACTGAATGATGAAATGCTTACTCGTACAAATCAGTTTCTGTTATGATAACAATGTCGAAAGGGTGTTTACGTTTACTACGTTGTCATGAAGCGCTTGAGCATCTTCTTCAATAAAGACATTTTTTGAAAATATCTCGAAATCTAATAATTTTTTGCCATGGTACCCTAATCATTTTTTACGTAGAATGAACAGGAGAATCGATCTGTGTAAAAAATAATATGCATTTCTATTTAAAGAAATGATGCAATTGTTAATTGCATATGCACTGCTGCATCTAAAAAAAATTAAAGGCCTACAGATGTAGTGCTCATCGAACCATTTATCTTTCTCATTTGGCATTTTTTCGTAAATGCAATAATAACGGAGTTATGACTTGAAACAATTGCGTGGACCACCCTGTATAATAATTGTACAGAATAGCTCGACTGATCGCAATGGCTGACAAACGAAGAAGACCGTTAGGGGGAGTGATCGGTAACGTCGTCGCCTGACAATTCGGCATCTCGCGCTCGCAGCGCCCCATACGTACACACTCCACACTATATAGCGCCGCGCGCCAAATACAAACATACAGACAAATTAGCGCCCTTCATTCTATTGCCTCAACAAATTGTAAATGTACTAGTTCTGTAGTTTCTTTACTGAATCGAAACATTATCGATCTACAATACCAGAATGAAAAAGGTCGCGGATTTTGCCATAAAGTTTCATCGTTTTGTTTATTATAAAGTTTCAAGGGTACCAAACTGGTAACAAAAATACTCTCTTCATCTATTATATATCTGTATCCGTTTGGACTACTTGTTTATAGCGACATTGCCCTGCGGCACCATCACAACCCCATTTACATATCAGAATTAATTTGGTGAGCTCTGGCATCTTGTAGATGTTGATAGTTTTCAATATTCTTGAAACGGTGTGATTTAGTAACTCTTGTAATTGTACTTTGGCAGAATATGCAGTAATTTCGATAGAATCTTTTTGAGTATTCTTATATTCTATTGATCTGTTCCTGATTGTTATGTACTGATTTTTTGAAAGATCAGCTGATATAACAACATTTAAAAATGCTTCTGTCGTAAACATTTTTGGTCCTGGTAGATGTACCTTTTCAAAAGAGGTTTCAAAGCTGCCATTGTCTCCGTTTTTCTGGAGATGTCCAAGTATACCTGACTTCTCATGCATTCCATGATATTTCAAACTAAGCATCGTGGCATGAATTAGTTCATTTAGGGAAAAATTATCCACCACAGAACGAGCTCTCCTTAAGCGTAATGATACTGATGATGATTTTACTGGTTTTGATCTTACATTATTTGTTATTTGGGCGAGAACTGAAGGTGGATAAATAAAGTCTCTTTACAACCACGTTTCATTACATTTTAGAAATTTGTTTTCAATATACCGACATTGAACCCATCTTCGCCTTGATTTAAATATACATTTTTTTAAAACTTGTTTTTAATATTTTTTAATTTTGTATAGAAACATTAATGGTTACACTTATTTTTCATATGAAAATAAGTAATCTGCCATATCTTTCGACGCATTTCTTAATAGAAGATATTAGTCCTTATGGGTATAAATTCCTTCCATATTGTTTAAATAAATAATACCTGAATAAAAAGGTAAACATAAACGTGAGAGTTAAAAAATAATTTAGAACTAAATAGTAAAACAAATTACTTACCAAATATAAGTAAGGTGAAATATCTCGACTATATGTGTATGCACGTATAATGCAATACATACACACATATAAAATACTAACGCACTAATATCTTACACACTAAACACTATACACAATATGTAATACTATATTATACACTAAATACATTAAATCATATGTATAAGATATGTAAAATATAAATATTGAATAATATGAACAGAAAACGTATAACGGAAATCCTTTTTGTCACATTACATAGAGGTAGGTTCACTGAAAAGATCCTTACGTGTTAGAAAGTGGGCCCTTCTGGGACTTGAAAGATAGCGCATGTCAAAGATAAAAATTTTTGACGATTATTTTCATTTTGCTCAGTATTTTTTAAAAATATGTTATATATCATAATTGTCAATGAAAAGTATAATTTCTTGTGTGTGCACTTTGATGTAGAAAAAATTCAGGGCAAGAAGTTGATCACAGTTATCAGGACACTTTAACTAAACTGTCTAACTTCATGCATGTATTATGTACAATGTAGAACTGCTATTGTATTTGATTAATTTTATCATTTTCGTTGTCGGTGGACATTTAGAAATCAATATCAATTGAAAAAATACCAAAATTAGAAAGTTGATTTTTTCGCAAAATGACGCGTGCTCCTTCAATCGAGCACACTGTGCGGCCGCGCGTCTCGCTTACCGTGGCGGTCATAGTTTTACGACGGGATATATTTAGATTGTGTACGCTTAACTAATGTAAGTGACTGTGCTTCTTGGCCGTTCTGGAGTAAGTGGCATGCAGTTCCTTTTTATTTGGGGCATCCTAAGTATTAGAAAAACCGAAAAAATACCGGTATTACATCACACGGCGTAATACCGGTATCAAAATTTTACCCGTATTAAGACCCTGGTTGCAAGCCCCGATCGCTATAATTTAGAACCAATATGGGGACCGCTATGAGGACCAATATCCGATATATGAAGGACCTTAATCGAAACCCATACGAACAGAAATTTCGGTCCTTCATAGCACTTATTTAGAATTTAGAGTATTGGTTTTTCATAACTGTTTCAAGGATCGAAATCAATATCACAACTGTGTTCAAGCCCCGAAGTTATAAAACTCACACAAGCATGCATTAAGTTACATTTATTTTTTTTGATGGTTTTATGTATTTCTTGATCTGCTTCTGCTTCTGTCCTTCTCTTATATTCGACCTTTCCAAATATTACTCGCGTAAATTCGTTAGGATGGTTACTTCCGAGGTGCTTCTGCAGGTTTGTAGAATGATGCTTAAGGTATAAATTTAAACAATAAGAAAAATACTTATTATAAATGTAAGATGCAGTTCTTAAACATGCATACCAAAATAATTGAAGAATAGTCTCCAATTGAACAACGTAGTCTTGTACCACATGACGTCATTTCGAAAACTGACTACAATTTCGCACCTCTTTCTTCCCATTTTAGTAAACTATCGTTAGAAAATTACACTAATGAATCATCACTAAAAAAATCTATGTTAATAAATTGTCGCTAAAGAGATTAACTGACAAATTATAAATATTAATTCTAAGTAATCGTTACGAAACTACGTATTTATCACTAAAACTACATATGAATATAATTTTATTTTACTATTAACTAAATATTAAATTTTATTACTTTTCTATTATTTATTTTTTAATTTACTATTTAACTTATTTAGAAGATTTAGAAATATAAAAATACATTTCCGCGGGAAACGCTATGATCACTTCGCTAGATGGTCTACGAATGGACTGCATATTCCTCGTGGCACCGAATTGCATGAAGGAAAATATGAAACGATCTTGTCGAGCAGTCTTTTTAAAATTGTGTGTGAAGTGTGACCAGATATTGGTAAAAATATTTTAACTAAGAAATACAAATATTTACAATATTTAAATAGTAATTTCTTTCTGTTTATTAAATGAAATAGTTAGTCGATTTTACAAATATATACCAAGTATATATATATATATATATATATATATATATTTATATATAAAACATATGAAATACTTAATTGAAATAAATATTTTCTTTATTGTGCGTGAAGAGTGAAACACTTGAATATTATTTCCATGATATTTTTCTGACCAAGCAACTGCGAGTGTGTCTTGGCATTCGTGTTTACATATCGTAGAGTGAGTGAGAGGTTAATATCAACAATAATAGATTAGCGACTTATGTGCAGTGCCTTCTAAAATTTGTTGTTTTTAATAATAACATAATAAATAATAAATATTAATCGTAAGAAATAGAGTTTCAAATAATTAATAGAAATTTGAACCCACGAAATATTAGTTAGGTGAATGGTTCAAGGCTTAAGCGGCCGGCCACCGCCGGGCAACCTCGCCGTGAGCTGCCCGATCAGCGACCGTTACCGTTTAGGTATAAGTAGACAGCGGATAATTATTACAGCTGTTACATTACTTTCAATCTATTACACATATTAAGACAGTAAATAAATTTCTACTTTACTCCAGTTCGTTGCAATTCAGGTACAAAATTTTTAGTTTGTATAATCATCCGCTGTCCAGTTATAAGTCTGTCACTTCGGCCGTACTCTCTGCAATCATTTCCGTCTAGTTGATAAGTCCGCCGCACCGTATACCGTTTTGGTCCGACAGAGAGGCCACAAAGTCCATCGCGTCCGCATCCCTAACCGCTGTGCTGTTTAAGGTCATCGTGTCGAATGAAATTTACCGTCCCCGCCGCACCGTAAGGTAAAACCACTGTATATACTAGGTCTAAGCACATTATACATGCTAAAATGTAGAAACATTATTGGTATCGAGATCCACGTGGTGATGAATTACACATTCGGGCGTCCGAGAACCCGAGCGGCCGTCTGACCGATATACCCTTGGTCACGGTGGAAACCTACAGCTACAAATGGCGCCCCCACAGGGCTAGTATCAGGGAAAAATCCGAATGAGTAACAAAACCGGGTGCGTCCACCAATTCAGAAAAGCCGAAGCAGTCTATGGACGAGCTTCAAACACGGATCACCGCCCGCCTTCACCTCGATGTAGAAGACCGAGGATAGAGCGAAGAAGCTTCTGGACCCAAGCGTTATGGAGCGGATTCGCCGATTGGACGTCTACTACAACGGCGAAAAGAGGACCGAAGCGTTCCTACACCGCCTGGATGACCTTCCCAAAGGCTATGGGGATACTCACGATCAGACCCTCGCGATGCTTGTCCGAGATCCTCCGCAGCCGGGTTCTCCAAAGTTCATCGAAACGAGCGGGGGAGCGAGAAGACCTGGAAGACTTCCTCTAGTCTTTCCGCCGCAGTCACCTCTCCCACAAGCGACTCTTCGAGCTGGAGGAAGCCGTCCGTGGGCGCCTCCAAAACTCCGAGGAGACAGCAAAAAACAACATCAGCGATCTCTGAACGCTGATTACTAGCTGCAAAAGACCTGCCGGAATGTCCAGGTCTAGTACCGAAAGTACTGACTCGGGACCGAGGTCCACAGACGAGAGAACTTCTTTAAAAGGACATGCCGTTCTCCACCCCGTTTCACCGCCCACAGCTCTGCCGCTCAAAGTCCGTCTACGCGGACCATCGCAGTGATCGCCGAAACAGGACCATGAACTCGAGAACCTTTTAACTACCGAACTTCCCCAAATCGCCAGGCTCCAGGGGACCACCCACCTCATGGAACACCAAATTCGTGTGATCTCAACCGAGTCGATCAAGCAGTGATAGACACCGCAAAATATGGCCGCGCAGGTCATCATCAACGAAGAAGTTAATCACATGCTCCAAGACGGGTGATTAAACCATCCGTCAGCCCTTTGAGCTTTTCGGTCGACATCGTCCGCAAATCAAGTGGCAAGCCATGCTTCTGCGTCGACTTCCGTTGCGTCAACAACGTCATCGAGAAGAACGTCCACCTACTATCCGAAGTCCAAGCCACGCTGCAGCTACCATTGACCTGCCAAATGGGTTATAGGCAAGTGCCGCTAACACGTGACAGTCAACGGATCATCGCCTTCGTCGTCCCTGGGAGAGGGCTCTACCAGGTGATGTTATTCAGGCTGGACTCCGTCCCAGCACGCTCCGCTTCCAGCGCCTCCTAGACTCCGTTATCGGCCCGCGTTTCTAATCCCGAACGTTCGCCCATCTCGACGATATTATCGTGCTCGGGAAGAACTTCCAGGAACACCTCAGCAGTCTTCGGAAGGTTTTAAAACGACTCTAGCAGGCACGCCTGTTCATCAACCCCGCGAAGTGCCAGTTCTGTCGCGCCGAGCTCCGCTACCTGGGACACCAGCCTAATCGCCACCCGAGGAGTCCGAACCGATTCAGACAAGATTCAAGATGCTGCTCCACCCGTAACATTTCGTCGCCGGCCAACCCAAAGTAACTCCTTCGGTTCTTGGAGATTGTCTGATGACACCGCCGTTGCATCCCGCACTTTGGTGATACTGTTGAGCCGCTTCGCCAAATCCTGCAAAAACGCCAAGAATGGAGTTGGGGCGAAGCCGAGGACAATGCCCTTGTGGCCCTTCGGGCACAACTAGCCCCGCGCTCGTTCTGGCCTGCCCAGACTTCAGCCAACCGTTCACGCTACGGATTGCAAACCGCCACAGACCACGAGGCGTCCTCACGCAGGAATTCGACACCGAGGAGAGGGTCATTGCGTACGCGAGCCGTATGCTAAGCGGAGTACAGCAAAACTACTCGGTCACCGAACAGGAACATCTCGCGGTCGTATGGAGGATCCGGAAGATGCGACCTTACCTGGAGAATTACCGTATCATTACCACCTCATTACCACCAGACCCTCAAATGATTACGGAGTATGGACACTTCGTACGGAAGAGTCATCCGCTGGGGACTGTGGAGAACCTACCAGCAGTACAACGTCGACGTTCAGTACTGCCGCGGCAAGCAGAGCTTGAATAAGCAGACCTCTACAACTATTCGTAAGAAGACTCTTGGTACCAGCGGCTTCTGATCGACCTGGACAACCATGCGAAACAGTACTCCGATTCGCAGTGACGCCAAGGCCTCTGCCCCAGCCGCCACCCGGGCCTTCGAGGAGCTGACCATCCTGCGACACGAATGGCCGCGGTCGGCTATCATCGACAACAGCCGCCAATTCGAGAGACGGGAATTTCAGGTGCTGTTCTATCAATACCAATGCCGAAAAACTATCTATCTGTCTTATTATAATCTATCCAAGAAAAAAAACGAGTACAATTGAAATAACAAAAGTTTTACTAGAATCAACATAAATATAATGTAGATTATACCAATATGGATAGTATAGTACAGTGATGGGCACGGTAGAGGCCTCTGAGTTGTCTGCTTCTCCCACCAACCTCTCTTTCGTGCAGCGCGCACCTTCGCTGCGCAGCGGTGCCTTGTACCTTCGGTTCCCCTCTCGTAAGTACATCCATCCGTAGACGACCACGAAGGTACAAGGCACCGCTGCGCAGCGAAGGTTAACACTACAATACGAATTTTACAACACAAATAACGAATTTTCTCGTCATCCTCAGTTAGAAGATCATGAGAAAAGAGAAGAGAAGCTCAGATGTTCTATGCCATGAAAAAATAATTCTGATATTTTACTTACTTTCTGTATTGTTTTTAATGTAACGTTTAAAGCCAATAAAAATTTAAATTACCATTTGGGCAACAACGGAAAACATGATGTGAGAAAAAAGTACAAAATGTAGCCATTTTCGTAATGAATCGTCAGGGAATTGCTGGACACACAAGGTTTATTTAGAGTTATTTAGGCATACAAGGTTGGGATCTAAAGGTTCGTTAGAGCGAGGATATAAAATCGGAGTTTGAACGTTTTAATCGTAGAAAATACGTTTTTTTAAATTTATGTGTCCTCTGTCCATATGTGTGTCCTCTAGCGAGGTTATTCTGTACCCTCCCGTTCGGATGGCGTCCAGGTATTATCGCCGTACTCTCCATACCGAACGGGTGTCCAAGAATATGCCCCCGTACGGTTCTGTATCGTGACTCGGGCGTTCAGAAGGTGCTGTGTCCTCTCTCGTTCGACAGGCGTCCAGGTATTATCGCCGTACTCTTCATGTCGAACGAGTGGCCAAGAATATGCCCCCGTACTCTCCTGTATCGTATCTCGGGCGTCCAGAAGGTGTTCTGTCCTCTCTCGTTCGACAGGCGTCCAGGCAGTGTTCCGATATGTTGCAAGATTTTTCGCGCGATGGCGGCGATTTCAGCCTCAATAAAGTAAAATTCTCGATAATATCGAGGTACCTTGAGCATCCCGCAGAATTTAAAAAAATTGGTATTATTTGTATCTCAAAAATGAATGTATAAAATGTGTATATTTTGTAACTCGTGGAACACGTCCTGGAGTCTTTTTGTCCGGAACAGATTGTTTCGGTACATTCCCGACAATATAACTGCCTCAGGGCTCTACTACCTCATCATCCTAATATTGATATGTTACTGTTTTGACCGCGCTTGCGCGTGAAATTTGGCACCATATCCGAACATTGCGTCCTGGTATTATCGCCGTAATCTCCTGCCGCACAGTGGTCCGGATCGAGAAATTTTGTGACATTTTTGTATAACTTTTGATATGACATTTGAAATTAATAATATAGTAGTGATGGGTTATAAGTAGGTTAAGAAAAAAATGTTATAACAGTAACGGTTTTATAATATAACAATAATAGCATATAATTAATAACATGAAATATAAAAAGAAAATAATATTTGTTTATCACTTTGTTAGTCTTCACTCTGAAATGGTTTTGTCTAGCATTATTTATTTATTGTCCATGCATTTCGAACTTCAGCTTCCGATTCTAAATTTTGTATTATTTTAGTAGACGATTCTATTTGCATTGCTGATATGTGCGGGTCAGATGTTAATAACAGTCTATAAAATATATCTTCATTTGTTAATGTTCTGCTTGATTTTCTCGTATGTTTGTGTCTAAATTCATTAAAGTCTTTGTGACGTGTTTCTTGAGCCTCCTCCGGTAATTGACCGATTGGTAACAAGGCGTGTTTTTTGTAATATCTGCACCATGTATTAATAATTTATGAGTCTGCAGTACTTTGTGTATATTTTCGAAAATTTTCAATGTGAACCTGATGCATAGAAGAGATAATCTTGTAATGTAGTACATAATTTTTAAAATAATATTAAGTTACTTACAATTTAAAAAATTTTATTGTAACGGTTCTCTCGTTCCGGACTGAATTGAATTCGCGGCGGGACTTCCTCGGCCGTGGAAGCTCGTCGAACCAGGGTCGAAACGGGAACGAGGAAGTTGATCGGGATCGGAAGCAGTGTTGGGATATCGGGCGGGTTGCACGCGCATGCGCGACCAAATGCAGGAGCGTTCTACAGTCCTAAGCAACGGCTGGGATGCTTCAAAACATCATTAAACCATGCGATACTATGTACCTTGGCCTTCGTGGGTAATAGCAAACAACTGTAATTGCTCTTTCCCAATAAACCTGCGCATCTGAGACCTTTCCAAAAAAAAAACATTTTGCGAAGTTATGCGGGGTGACCAAGGTACCCCAACTTTGTACTTCACTGACGCTAGAATCGTCGCGCATGCGCGTACAACCCAATATCCCAATACTGACCGGAAGACGTGTATGGTGCACGGGAAGAAATAATGAGACACGTGTTGTAGTTTAACTAAACCTCGCTGTGCGCGTTGGCGTAGCTCGGGGAACGCGTCGATTATACGTTATCAGGGAAATCGGTGTTCGCGGCGGTTACGTTCGCGAATACGTGGTTCGAGAAGAAGCCGGTGGTCGCGGAGACGACGTTCCAGGCGACGACCTGGTGCCCTATTCCGGAAGGACCTGGCGTCCGCGGATGGTTTCGGATCTAGGATACGATCTCCGCGAGGATGCTTCGATCACCCTGCCCGGGTCGGGATTGTCGGATCCGTAATGTCGGTAGCGTACCTGGCATTACGGCCTCCCGGGCGGTTCTTACGACGACGAGGAGGGATGGCGCATCTCTTCTGTCGAGCCGTCCAGTGTCGCCAGAGAGGCGCCGAAACGGGCGCCTCTTACTCTCCTCCTTTTCCCCCTCCACTAACCCATTCTACCACCATGAGCATACTCCAACGTCCCCCACTAAGACCGTAGACTGGTCGCGCAGTCGCGCAACGTGTCACATATTACTCTGGTCATCAGAGAGAGGGTACCTGTATTCCCCTCTCTGATGATCAGACCAGTCTACGACACGGGCACCGTGGTCTACGGCGTTAGTGAGGGACGATGGAATGTGCGCATGGTGCTGGAATGGGATAGTGGAAGGGGGAAAGGAGGAGAGCAAAGAGATGTCCATTTGGGCATCTTCTGGCGACACTGGAGCCGACGCCGACGCGGTCGGAGTTTCCGAGGGACAGCGTGTCTCCTCTGCTTCGGTGCGAACGCAGTCGTCACCGGCGGGAACCGGGATCACCATCGCCAGATCGAGAAAAATCGAGGGGAATACAAGTACCCCCTCTGTGATGACCAGACCAGTCTACGGCACGGTCACCGTGGTCTACGGTCTTAGTGTTATAGAAGATCGATTAAAATTGTAACGAAGAAAAAAAGTGACACCAGAAGTTAGAAACTTCGTCGATGAAAATACGTAAGTTAAAAAGATTAAGTACTCACCTCTCTTCTTCTATAAAT
This sequence comes from Lasioglossum malachurum, assembly GCA_028455605.1. Classification (NCBI taxonomy): domain Eukaryota; kingdom Metazoa; phylum Arthropoda; class Insecta; order Hymenoptera; family Halictidae; genus Lasioglossum; species Lasioglossum malachurum. The sequence goes on along the minus strand of CM052316.1, from coordinate 14,002,601 downwards.
AAAAGTATAATTATGAACAATACATATCTAATTTATATTACATTACAGCTACACACAGCCTGCAGAAAGTGCCAGTGGCAATGTCAGCGATACGTCACTTGATGACGAGATGTGAGGTGCTTCAATAGATGACTTCATTAATTTCTTGTCACAAAAATCGATTTGTTGAAAAAACAAAAAATCGTAGACAAATTTTGAAACCAGATTTGAAATCAGCGTCAAAAAATCTACGGGAAATGATATATGGCATGTTAAAAAAAAATTTTTTCCGCGCGTAGTAACGGAGAAACCACATTTTCTTGAAATTCTCCAAGTTTAACGAATTTTCTCTACGTTAAAAAACGTTCGTACCATAATCTCCCTATTTTTCCCATATTCTGCAAAGTTTCAGCTTTAATTTAAAAAAAATTTCATCGCGCTACCTCATTTCTATCGAAAGTTCTTTGATTTTGTCGCCGATTTCGTCCGAATTGCCCACTGTGCGCCGTGATAAAAGATGTCCGACAAAATTAAGATACCGGTGTTTGATGGAAGTGATTACAGCACGTGGAAAAAAAGACTTCTGACATTTTTGAAACTAAAGAAGTGCGTTGATGCCTGCAAGCGAGAAAGAACGACAATTGACACTGCAGAAGCCTGGATTGAGAAAGACTTGAGAGCGGTTAATTACATATATAGTGCACTCTCGAACAAACAGATGGAATTTGTGAATGACGAAGAAACGGCTTACGAGATAATCAAAAAGTTGGACAAGATATATGAAAGAGTCGACGGCACTACAAATCTGTGTAAGAAACAAACTAGAGAAGATTAAGCTAAATGATTACAGTGAAACCAGTGAATTTTTTAGTGATTTTGAGAAGCTTGTCATTGAACTGAAAAATGCTGGTGCAAAAGTTACAGTGCAAGAGAAATTGAACTATTTACTGAGGACGTTACCAGGGTCACTTAGCTACATTGGTGATTTTGTTGACGTCCTACAAGAAGAGGATAGAACGGTTGATTTTGTTAAAGATAAAATTAAGATGTATGAAGTAAGGGAGAAGGACGAAAATAAAAATGAAAGAAGTCGTGGTGCAAGTTCAAGCGCGTTCAAGAGTGAGAAGAAGAAAGAAGCAACGTGCTATAAGTGCAGTAAAGAAGGGCACCTGCAATACTAGTGCAGGAGCAACACCTATAGCAGAGGATGGGGCCAGCAGGAGCAAAGAGGCGAGCGAGGCACATGGCGTGCGCAAACCGCAACATCAATTCGGCAGTATTCAACATGTATTCTCACGTCGACGACAACAAGGAAAGTACGTTTTGTACAGTGGTAGGTGCAAATACTATGAGAAATAAAGTAGAAGTAAATATGTGCGAGAATAATGTTGAATGGGTTCTAGATAGTGGATGCACAGACCACATTATAAATAATGACCGTTATTATTCAAACTCTATAGATTTGAAAGTCCCGGTTAATGTAAAAATAGGTGATGGAAAAATGTTAAAAGCTACTAAAATCGGCAACGTTTGCATTAATTCCGTAGTATATAGAAATAAAGTAAAAATAGAATTGAGAGATGTATTCTTTGTGAAGGAAATGGATAGAAATCTGATTAGTTTTGCAAAAGTCACGCGTAGAAATAAAATTGTTGCTATAGGCAACACGGCGAAAGTATTTAACGAAAAAAATGATTTGATAGGTATTGCATATAAAGGGAACGATTTGTATAAATTAAATAGTATAACAGAAAAAAAGGAAGCATATGTGACTGTAGATGAAAATAAGAATATGACTTCGAAAGAGAAATTTCACAGAATGCTAGGTCATGTAAATTTTAATTATTTAGAAACTTTATACAAAAACAATTTAGTTGAAGGTATGCCAAACAAACTAGAAGATGAACATCTGAAATGTGGAACGTGTGTGCAGAACAAAATGCACAATATACCTTTTAAAAACAATAGGCACAAAGCTAGGGATATTCTCGAAATTATACATACAGATTTAAACGGGCCACATAGCACTGTAGGATACGGAGGCGAAAGATATTTTTTAATCTTCATAGACGATTTTAGCAAGGCCGCAAAAGTATACACCATACACTCTAAAAGTCAAGTATATGAATGTTTTGTTGAATATTTGAATCTGGTTGAAAATTTAACAGGAAAACGGATAAAACGACTGAGGTGTGACAATGGAAAAGAATATATTAATAAAAACATTTATGGGTTAGCTAGAGAAAAGGGAATTCTCATTGAACCATATCCACCGTATGTTCACGAACTAAATGGAACTGCCGAAAGATATAATAGGTCTGTAATGGATACTACTAGATGTTTATTAGCTGAATCAACGTTAAATAAGAAATATTGGCCAGAGGTAGTAAAAACAGCAGTATATTTAAAGAATAGAACACTAGCAAATACAATTGAAAGAAAGACTCCTTATGAGATAATGATGAGAGAAAAACCAGATATTAGCAATCTAAGGCTGTATGGGAGTAAAATTTTTGTAAGGGTGCCAGAAAATAAAAGAGAGGATAAATGGGGTGTAAAATCTGAACTAGGTATACTAGTAGGCTATGAAAAGGTAGGTTATAGAGTACTGAATAAAGGGAAAATAGTCATTGCTAGACATGTTGATATTGTAGAAGAAAATGTGAATCTAGTAGGCTTTAGAGGTGATACCAATGAAAATGAGGTTGATACAGATACGGAAAATGGGAATAATGTTAATAAAAATAACGAAATAGAGTCAAATAAACAAGGGAAGTCTCCCGATAACAATAATAATAATAATGAAAAGGATGGATTGAGAAGGTCAAATAGAAATAGAACACAGCCAGATAGATATAGTGATAGAAATTACGCATATTGTATATACGTAAATTATGTAAGCGCGGATAGTCCTCAAGACTATAATGAGGCTGTGAATAACGAATATTCCAAAGAGTGGCGGAAAGCAATGAATAAAGAAATTAACTGTTTAGAGAAAAATAAAACATGGACCCTAGTCGAAAAACCAAAAGATAAAAAAGCATTAGATTTAAAATGGGTTTATACTAAAAAGTCGGAAGATGTATATAAAGCTAGATTTGTAGTAAGGGGTTTCCAACAAAAGGAAATAATGGAAGATATTTATTCGCCTGTTGCTCGGATGCAAACATTGAAATTATTACGTAAAATAACCACAAGGTTACGAAGACGGCACTGATAGAGTGTGCAAATTGTATAAAGCGCTGTATGGATTGAGAGAAAGCCCTAGAATGTGGTATGAGTGTTTAGATAGTTATGTAAGAAGTTTGGGTTTTCAGCGCAGCAAAAATGATTATTGCTTATATTCAGTGTACCTAATAATATTTGTAGACGACTTATTAATCTGTTGTAAAAAGAAACAAAAGTTGAATTATATAAAAGGTCTGTTAATGAAAAAATTCCAGATAAAAGATATGGGAGAAATTAAACTCTATTTAGGGATAAATATTGAATACAATTATAAGGACAATATAATGACATTAGATCAAAAAGTATATTGAATCCTTAGCGAAAAAATATGAAATTGAGAACGCCAAATTATATGCAACACCAATGGAACAAAATCTGAAATGTGAACCTGCGCAGTCAGCATCAGTAGATATTAAATATAGAAATTTAATTGGAGCACTTTTATATATAAGTGCAGATACAAGATTAGACATAAGTTATAGTGTGAATTACTTAAGTAGATTCCAAAACAGCTATGATCATACTCACTTCAAATATGCAATGAGAATTTTAAAATATTTATACTATACACGAGACTTGAAATTGTTTTTTGAAAAACATAACAATGTAGATGTGCTAGAGTGTTTTGTAGATGCAGACTGGGCCGGCGATATAGTGGATAGGAAATCAACGCCAGGATATGTCATAAAATTGTATGGAAATGTGATCTATTGGAAGTCGAAGAAGCAAGGAAGTGTGACAAAGTCTTCGACAGCTGCTGAGTATGTAGCACTGTCAGAGGCTGTAAGCGAATTAAAATTAGTAAAAGATATATTGAGCGACTTTAGAATCGAAATAGATACACCAATAAATATACATGAAGATAATTCTGGAGCAATAAACATAGCTAAATTTGGGAATTTCACGAAGAACTCTAAATATATTGAAACACATTATCATTTTGTGAATGAAAACTATTCAAATGGTGTTATCAAGTCACTAGGTAAAAGTAAGTTTGAAAAGTTCAGAACAATGTTACAAATAATTTAATGTAAGTTAAGTAACTATATATGTAGATACTAGTTTAAGTTTAAATTAAAGAAAAAAAAACTTTTGTGGAGTATCTCTAACATGTAGAATAAGAAGTTAAGGAATAATAGCTTAATAAAAGCTTTGATTTTGTTGGACAGAGTAATTACTGTCATATTATATGGTCTGGAAACCGCGTTCCTGAACGCTCGATACTCCCCACAGATATTTTGATTTAAATTTGCTGACGTATCCCAGATCACAGCAGCTAGGTGCCAAGACACCTCTGTAGGTTCGACGGTAGGGCACCAGTTTACTATACACAGGTAGGCCGCCCGGGTGCGAGTCCGACGATGGTAATAATTGTAGGAATATTTTAGGAAACTCCTACACCTTGAATGTGGCGTATCGGGTAAAATAGCTTGACTGTAATATTTCTAATACTTTCACTTTTATTAACTCTTCACAGCTCAGTCTCGCAACTCGCAACTTCACTCTCTTTCGACTCTCACACTTCTGACCTCTCAGCCCTTGCGTTCGTTCCTTTTATGCATTTTGATTCTTCTCTCTCGCACTCTCATTCTCTCTCTATCAGTCTCGCATCCATTCGGAAAAGTCAGTCACTCACGTACGCCCTGCGTTTGGCACCCCTAGCCACTTGACGCTTGTCGCTAAGCCCAAACACTCTTCTTTCACACCTCGGCCTAATTGGCCCAAACAGACTTCCATTCATGCAGGACCCAAACACATTGGCGCCACGATGTTGCGTCCACAGTCACTCTAAACATTCACACCCCTACATAATGTTGGGGCGTACGGTCGAGTTTTTTTGCTTTATGACTCGGTGACTTCGTGGACTTTTTCGAAGTTTTGGTTTTTGCGGATTACCGGGGTTTGGGCGCAGTTAGTTTCGAGTGGCGAGCATTGACACTGCCTACACATTTTATTATAATGACTACGATTTAATTAGAGGGACGAAAACAAATTTTCGAAGCCCGCGCGAGTCCCTTCTTTCGTTTTCCACATCAATGTGCTACTTCGGCTATATCCACAAACATGATTTTGACTTGGATCTATTCTGACTCTTGCATAATTAGTAGCCCAATAAAATTTCTGTCCTCGACAATGTTACGACAAGGTTACTAATACTAATAGCCAAAAATTATTTACATCATCGATAATAGTTCCCTATGACCAAAAAGAATTGTTGTCATTTATAATGGTTGTTTACCAGTCAAAGATAATGTCTATCATCGACAATGATTATTTGTAACTATTGGGTGTGTAATGAATTCCCGCGTTTTTCGTATTTTATTTTTTTTCCCGCAATTTTCTCCCTCAACAAAACAGTCATTCTCGCCGAGAATGTTTTGCCGGTAGCTGGATGTGCTGTTCGTTAGTTATTTAGTTATACTAAAAAAAATTTTTAAGTTTTAAATATTTATAAAAGAAATTTTACTCGCATAAAACTTACACGTACTGCCAATTTTGCGATAATTGTTATCCAGACACCATAAACAAGTCTTTTCTTAATTTAATAAAAAAATCATTTGTAAAAAGGTCATATTTTTGTCATACAATATATATATATATTCTATATATTCAATATACATATAGAATATATGTTCCGTCGCAAAGTACCGTAGTCCTACACAAAAGGTTTGTCCTCGCGAAAGATTAAATAAAACTCAGACTCTACCATCGGGTTCCCTTTTTATGACAAGGTCACAATTCAATGCAAAGAATTGTAGAGTTTGCAATAGACCGTATGTGTCCACGCGAAAGTAACAGAATCACGAAGGGTCGACTTTTCTTACCTGGTTTATAACACATCCGTGACTAAAGAACCGTTTTGAGGATTAAGTGACTTTCTACACTACGGCTATTCCAGATGTAGCTAAATATTACTGTACGACATCTGGTAAATTCGGAGCTATGTATTCTCAGTCCAGTAATAATGTTTACGATTATTAGAGGTATGGGTCTAAAGAACCCTCACGGTCAGAAAATGCAGTCCCAGGTTATACTCTCGCGTTCTTTAAGTACGGTTCAAGGATAGGCATTCAATTCTTTATGATACGATCGAAGGTGCGACAGTCACCCTTCAGGCAACGTCAATTACCGAACTTGCCCTCCGACTCAGGTATCGCCCCACTCCTCCCGACTAAACCAGTCTCTAGATCGCCGTGGAAGGAGGTTTGAACAATTAAGGGTATCCCGATTGGACGATGACAGGTTGACTGAACCAATCTGGACATCTCCTTCCCTCATTACAATAGACCACACTTTCCTCTCCTTCTCAGGGCAAACCTCTCGATACAGGAGGAAACCCACCTACCTCGCGTTGAGTCTGGAAGTCGAATTCACAGCACAGTTCTTTTCGAATCATCGAACAAGTGACACTAGCCAGGTCTCAACCGAGCGTCTTACTTCCTTGCAACCAATATCGGCAAGTCTAAGGCAGGACCTGTTGGATTAGCCTTACCGACGACTCCTCCGACAGGTCTAGGACGAAACGCGATCCTCCAAGCCATTAAATTCCACTCGATCCATCAACATATCATTTGAACTAGTTGCCCAATATTAATTTGGCGGGCAACGATACGAACATTCGCGAACTACAGTTTCCGTCAACAACGAATCGTAAAACGACAGTTCCGCGAAGAAACAATATATATATCCATAAACATGATTTTTACTTGGACCTAACCTGACTCTCGCATGATCAGTAGCCCAATATGATCAAAAAGAATTGTTGTCCTTTATAATGGATATTTACCAGTCAAAGATAATGTCTAACATCGATTGATTGATTATTTGTAACTAGAACATATGCAAATTAATATTTTTATAATTAATTAGATTTCCCGAATAATTTCTGTGAAATTCAACAATCACTGCATTCCTTGCGATAAAATATGACCTTTTTACAAATGATTTTTTTATTAAATTAAAAAAAGACTATTGTTCATGGTGTCTGGATAACAATTATCGCAAAATTGACAATACGTGTAAGTTATACGAGTAAAATTTCTTTCATGAATATTTAAAACTTTAAAATTAGTACATATAACTGAATAACTAAATATAGTATAACTAAAATTGTCATTAATTAACAACTATAAGAAATCGACGAACCAATTCTATTGTTTGCGGTCTTCATTTTAGACGGTTTCCGGTAAAATATCGTACGAACAGCACATCCAGCAACCGGCAAAACATTCTCGCCGAGAATGTCCCTTTTGTCGAGGCGGCGCAGGGCCGTGGCGGTGAGGGTCTAGTGTGCGTATCCCCATTGAAACTACATAGAAGAAAATTAAAAGTCGGCGATGGTCAGGTCTAGTGTGCGTACCTTTTCCCATGACGATACGTAGCGGGCCGGTGCGGCGCAGGCGAGGCGTAGTGTGCGCATCTCCATTGAAATACATAGAAGAAACCCAAACCGGCGGAGGCGCGGCGTGCAGGTACGGCGCGGCGCAGTCTATTTAGTGTGCCACGACCTTTACGTCCTGGAGTCTGGCTTACGCGAAATTATCGTTCCGCAACCCATTCCCCTTACTGGACGCTCAAATGCGATACAACCTTTTGTCCACGTGGCACGTACGTCCGGCGTTTGACTGGGAACCACGACTTTCGCGGACACGCGTATACTACTTAACGCTTACAGGTAGTAGATTCGCCCGAAGCGGCGGACATGAGCGAGATAATTCAGACGTCGCGAATCTTCGCAGGGAAATGTTTAGCGACTTATCGGACCATTGGATGAGAACTGCTCTCGTTGCTCGTTGACGGCTGCAATCGAATCAGGCTGAGTCGTTGTAGGGAGAACGATGATCCATACTCGTCCTGAGAAGATCACGTAGCTGGTAGTTCTCGGTTGACGGGAATACCCCGTAGCTGCTGTCCTCCGTTTCGCGTTCGTTGACGCGCACGAGCTTCCGTGATTGATAATGAGAGTATCACAAGCGCGAGGATGTAGGGAGATGAACTAAGCGAGACACACTTATTAAATTAAAAACTGGGAATATATTTGTACCGTACGAAATAAGATTACAATGAACTAGAATTATTATAAGAACTTGGATTAGAAGCGCGTGACATAGTAAGACCGCTCGAGGGCGGTTGAGAGTGAGGACTCGTCGGAGTCCTGAACGGGACGTCCAGGAGGCGGCGAGCCTCACTGGAGTCAGGACGAGAGTGGCAGACTGACTGTCCGAATTGAACTGAATAAGGGTCTGCGCATAACACAGCGCCTCGAGAGAGCCGCGGATCGTCTCGGAACGGAAAACGACGTTTTTGGGAAGCTGCGCGGCAGTAAATCTCGAGCAAGGAGCAGGCTCCCTGCTGTGCGTGGCAGAAAAAAAAGGTCTCCGCGGGCTCCCCAACTCTTTTAGGTAAAAGGCTCTATTGCCACTGCCTATTGCACAAATGTGGATTTGCGTAAACGTCATGCTGCACAATAATTGTTGCGCAATGTTATTGATCGTTGGTCCTGCCACTCTTGGTGTGAATTCTTCTTAAATAATAATATAAAATAATTATTAGAAAGTATATTAGACACACACATCTTTGTTCTGCAAATTTTTCCACCAACAATTTAACCTAACCTAACCTAACCTCATGGACTTTATACGTCCGCTTCACCCAGCGGCCGGAACAAGAAGAAGGAGCGGGACTCGGCGTCGCAACATGGCGCCGCCGACCCCCACTTCGCCGCACGAGGAGCGGGGGAAACAGAGTCCCCACAGCACTCCCCCCCGAGTGAAACGAAATTTTTTACTCAATAAAACAGTTGTAAACAATATTTACATATGACTCCAGCAGTGATTCCATATTTGACTTAAAACGTCATCGCGTCAATAAACAATAAATCTGTACAACAGGCGCGCATGTCGCCTCAACGCTTAACGCGTAACAGCGCGACTTACAAACTAAACGCGTCCGTACAATATTATACGAAATTCTCTGCTGCCCCGAAATCGCAGGAAATCATTCGCTTCTTACGCCTACAAATGTGCAACGCACAGGCTCGATACCGTGGTTCGATTGGTACACGACGGTTATAATACGCGAATCCGTAGTGGTTCGATTGGTACACGACGGTTACAATACTTTAAACACGCGCACGGTCTGCCCACAAGACAGAATACTGGCGCGGTCACATAAATCTGCGATATAACAAACGGGCCCGTCGTGGTTCGATTGGTGCACGACGGTCTGAATCCCTCTTCCGCTTAATGACTTTAAACACGCGCACGCATTGCCCACAAGACAGAATACTGGCGCGGTCAAACATAAATCTGTGATATAGAAAACGAAAGAAAAATCCGGGCAGCCTAACACGGAGACATCCGTCGCGACTATACCTAAGCGCAACGAGAAAAAAAGAACAAAACGCAACAACGCAAGCACGCGGTGGAGTGCACTGATACGCAAAACGCAAGCATGCACCCACTAAACGGCTAAACTAACACTAAATAAACACACATATATATATATGCCGCGACGCAGCCAACGCGCGCGCGGCTTTATACCGACGCGTAACTACATAAACACGTGTACCGCGGACACTACCATACACACACCGGGGGAACATGAACACAAAAATGGCGGGAAGACCCACGCCGTCGTTCTGCGTCAATCCCACGATGCCACCCGGGCGATTCAATGGTCCGCATACCGGCCGCACCAGCTGAAATAGGCAACAACTGCCCAAAGATGCCTGAAGAAAGGCGCCGGTGACGGTGATTCACGCCCCGAACCGCCATGCCCACGCCGTAAAGGATCCCGCGCTGCCCGACCAAGATGGCGGACCCAAGCCGCGTCAACGGCGAAACCGCCGGAATTCGCTGGATCCTGGCGAAAGTGCGACCGGATGGACGCGATGATGCATCTTCTCCCCAAGCTGGCTGGTCTAAACGACCGACGACCGGGCTTCTTGTTCCAAACGGCGTCAGGAATGCGACGCCGTCCTCCACGCGTGCGACCAAACGGCCGACACGGTCAATCCGCCGCAACCCAGGAGAATTTTTCCGACGGATCCCAAAGTAATCATCACGTCGGGGTCACCAATGTAGGGATGAATGATGGTAGATAACCGATACAGTTATCAGTGGCGGCCTCCCTACTAGCCGCTGGCTCGACTGGTTACGGGTGAAGATGAAGGATAACCTCATGGACTTTATACGTCCGCTTCACCCAGCGGCCGGAACAAGAAGAAGGAGCGGGACTCGGCGTCGCAACATGGCGGCGCCGATCCCCGCTCCGCCGCACGAGGAGCGGGGGAAACAGAGTCCCCACAGTAGTCCATCCATTCGTTCATTTCCATAACTTTAGTCGACCTATAAACTCAAAGGTTTGTATCGATTTTAAAATAGACTTAGCTTGTACTATTGTGTCCCCTGTATTCTGATCAGACTCTGTCATTTTTTTAAGCATGTTTACGATTGTTGGCAGTTGGGAGTTCATTGCATGCACGGCATTTGCTTTTGACGACCATCGCGTGTCACAAGACCCCTTTAACGTGGTTTTTAGTTCGGTTTGCAGTAATTTCCAGCGAGCAGCTGAGCCAACAAAGAAGTTATAAGTTTGTTGGATAATACCAAAAAAAGTTTGCATTTGTGGTATTATATTCGCAGCATTAACACCGATCAAATTTGAACTATGTGCAGTGCATGGTATGAATCGTGCATTCTCATTCAAGGCTAATATTCGTGCCTGCACACCTTTATACTTGCCCGCCATATTAGCTCCGTTATCGTAAGACTGACCTCGTACATTTGCAATTTCCAAGCCATCTTCTGCTAGTTTGTCAAGAATTTCTCTCGAAAGACCTTCTCCGGTTTTTGCTTCAGTGTTAATGAAAGTGATGAAGCTTTCTTCAATTTTACATTTCTTATTTGAATCAATGTGAACGTACCGAATTATCTGAACCATCTGTTCTTTATGAGATATGTCGGTCGTACAATCGAAGAGGATTGAAAAATATTTACCTTTCTTTATATTTTGAATTATGTGCGATTGAACTTGTTTGGCAGCCAATTCAATCAATTCGTTTCGTATTTTTGGTGAAAAATAAGAGATTGCACCTTTATTGTGACTGTCAATATGTTTTTTGATAGTACTGTCGTAATGGCTAATCAATTCCATCGTGTTCAGAAATTTTCCACAGTCTGGTCGCCCAATGATTTCAGATGTCCCTCTAAGGGCTTCATTGTTTTTGACGCAGTGCAAAATTGCATCGAGTATTACTTTCAATTTATGTCTCCACTTTCCCTTTTCTTTTTCGAGTTGTTCGAGTAAATGGTCATCTACGAAGCCGCCACATTTCAACTTCTTCTCAAACTTCTTCAGTTTTATATAATTTGCTCTGTGAGATATAGAGCTTTCATGTCTTGATAAATAGGGGTTAAGATGTTGCCAGTCATTAAAACCATTCAACCAGATGCTGCTTCTGTCATCGTTGAACAATGTGCACGGGAAACAAAACAGAGAGTCAAGCTGTTTACAGTAGATCAACCAGTTCCTGTGTACTTGTTCTCCATTTGTCATTGTTCCCGTGAACCACTTGTTAACGGGTACATGACAATATCGTCGCCATTAATAGGACCGTGTTCAATATATAGTTTGATAGTGTCCTTATTAACTGTTCACGATTTAGGATTATTGAAATTAACATCAATCGAATTTTCTACTACGCAATCATGTTTTAATCTTTGTTGATTTGCGGAATTATACTCAGTAGGTATTCCGTTTGAGCTGTTGGATTCTACGTTTTGTACAATATTTTCAGGCAGATTGAGTTCTATATTTAGTTCGTTATTTGTGTTTTCCGATGTCGATGGTAGTTCTCTTGGAAAGAATTGCTCTATATTACCGCTGTTTTGCTGATAATTTCTTCTTTGGTGGCATCCCTATAAACAAATACATATATACAAAGGAGTGTTGTTTGATTTCAGCGTGCATTTTGAACAATTTTGCTCGAACCAGTCAATATACTCACTTGAAACTTTCTTCTATTGAGGAGTGAAGCACCTATCGGCAAAGAATCGGAACGGTGATGTTGATTGTTATAAATTTCCATATGTCAGACTAACAAGTATTATGTGAATTCACACTATATTCCTGCTTCGCCGGTGCTCCGTCCAGTCGTCGTCCGCGTGACGGCTGCGGTATTGTGCAAATCATCTTTTGTTTTCTTTCTCGCGCCCTTACGCGTTACGCGCTCGTTCGCGTTTTCCCGCCGAACGACCAACCGAAGACTGACCAGCGCGCGGCGCTACGGCTTTCTTGGGCTTGGGCGTTAGAACGGGAGCCGGGCTCGGCGCGCGGGCGGCGCGTGGCCTCGGAATCTCGGACGCTCGGGACCCAATAAAAATTCGCGCCTTTCCGATGCATGTAAATAAAAAATTTGGCATAGCGCCCCCACGAGACCTGCGTGCGTTGCGCCCGTATGACCGTTGCGCCCGTGGCAGGTGCCACCTTCGCCACGCCCTAGTTCCGGCTCTGACTATTAACCATGAAAAGGTACTATTTTCAAATTAAAATAAGAATTAAATCATTTTCTTTCTAACCTTAATCATTTTCCGAAGAGCTGCTGTCGTCCGAATCCGAGTCGTTCTCTTCAATGAACGTGATGGATCTATCGGGTTTAACTCGCACATGTATGGCGGCCGTCTTAACACGTGGAACCCGTGCGATTTTAACAGTTCATCTACTTTATATGTTTTTTCCTCGGGCTTATGAACATCTATCAATTGCATTAACTCAAACTTTCGCATCATGACTGCGTGTAGTATATTTTTATCGGCCAGCCAATCTATCATCGTTGATTTTTTGGAATATTTACTTGGCGTTTTATAAGTTTGCATCGTATGATAAGAAGCATTGTCCATCACCACGACACTATCGGCACACAGTGATCGATTCCTCGATTCTAGGTGGACAAAATTCAAATTTTTGTGTTCTCTTGTAATAATAACGCTTTATTTCTCAGAAATCATTGCAAGTGTATAAAAACTACATGAACTTAAAAGAATTATATCATTTCTTTAAAATGGTCAAATAAAACAATTAATTGTAACGATTGTGAGAAAATAACATAAATTAAATAGGTAATTGTTTACAAAAGGTCTGCGTCCTCCGATTTTGATGAAATTT
>CM052316.1:13940009-13989127 GCA_028455605.1 Lasioglossum malachurum | reverse complement strand
TGGTATTTCATGTTAAAAATATACCAGGTGGCTATAACAGCTTACAAATTGTATAATTATATATATAATATAATCCCCTTTCATTTCTGTTTTTAATGTGTTTCATAAATGGGGACATTGTCTCATAATATGGACTTTTACCTTATCTGTTCCTTGATCGAATGATTTAACATCTGTTTCGTTTGGCTTTTTTCCGAATCTTCTAGAAAGAAGGCCTCACGTCAGCTGTTTGTTTATACCGCCGCGCCGCGCCGCTCTCGTTTATTTTCAATGTGTCGCGGTCGGAATACCGCGGCACGCACACACAATTCACGCATGCACACACAATTGAACGCTCGCTTTCAGAATCTCACTCCTACAATTATAATAGATATATCTATATAGTTTTTTCTTTTTCTTTCATCTCACATGCTACGCTTACATATACTTGCAATTACAAACAGATTCCACACTATATTAACACGACTTTACATATGTGTCGTAGCGCGAACATTTTGACGCGACCCGTGCGCTTCGGCGTTTCCACGTTTCATCGTCGCGTGTCGGGCTGTCGAGCGATTTGACCGATTGACTCTGCAGAGACGCTGATCTCGATCGTTCGACCGCAAAACAAAATTTACCACCCGGTCCAGTGATGCCATATGGCATCACAACTGATGCCATGTACTCTCCTCCTTTTCCCCTTCAACTATCCTATTCCACCAGTATGCGCACACTCCAACGCCCCCCCACTATGGCCGTAGACCACGGTGCCCGTGCAGTGTCAACAGATGAGGGGAGTCATGGTGAGATCATCTACCCCCTCCCTGATGACCAGAGTAGAGTAATCTGTACGGGCGCGTGCGCAGCCGCAACGTATCACATATTACTCTACTCTGGTCATCAGAGAGGGGGTACTTTTTTCCCCTCGAGTGCTAGTTTGAGCACTTTCTGGCGACACTGTGCCCGTGTCGTAGACGTAGACACTGGTCTGGTCATCAGAGAGGGGGTACATCATCTCACCGTGATTCTGCTCGTATGGTATCACCGGCCCGGTCTCGGGCCATCGAGAGCCTTGCCTCGTATTTTCTAATCGAATCTCTACCTACTAGAGGTGGACCATTGGTATCAATAACTAATATATCTCAAGCGTCTTTTGAAAACTACCATACTGTACATTGTCTTCAAAACCGATTGGAATCATTCTCTCTCCAGAATAACTTCTTAATACAATTTCTGTTTAACATAACTCCTTGTGTTTAAAATCTTTGTGATATAACCAGCGTGATATAACACAGTTCTGGATGCGGCAAAATTCTCACTTAACGCTATTACCTTCTACCATTAATTTAATAATCATTTGCCCTGAATTATTGTCCCTTAATTCAAATAAATCTAACTCTCACTACAACTTGACTCTTTACTGTTATAACGACTACTCTCATGACTATGCATTTGGTTTTCGCTGATTACTGATCTTTTCCGTTGATTCGACGGCGACGCAGAAGATTTCATAATGACTAGGTAAAGAGGATAATAACATTATTGGTATTACAGTATCTGGCAATTTTGTACCTGCTTCGGTGAGTTGTTCCAATTTATCAATAAAATCGTCAATGTACTGAGCCATGCTTTGGTTACTGTCCTTTTTCATCGTATACAGTTGTTTGAAGAGAACGCACTGTTTCATGGGTCCTTTAGACTCGTGCACATCTCAGCCCGTTTACATGATTAAATTGAGATTTGTGCAGACTCAGAATAATCAAATCGAGAGCTTTCTTGTTCTTCACAGTCCACGCGGCTTCATTTTCTGCGGTCTTTATTATAGTACCCTTTACGTAATCCCACAGTTCATTGAGCCGCAAAATACTTTTTATTTGAATTTTCCACGACTGGTAATTATGATTGACATAATATATACTGATACTGATACTGACACGTGGATGTGGTCACACTTGACCTCACTTTTTGGTTATGCTTAACTTTTCATTTTTTATTTTTAAAACCTGGGCCCATAACCTGTTCAAAGAGGTTTGGGGGCAGGAGCAGTAACCAATGCTAAATACTTTAACTAACTGAATATAATAATTGCGTTATTGCTATATTAGTCTGATTACATGTGCGCTCTTCGACTTGTACCGTGCACGGATCGTAACCGAGAGAGCTAGAGCGCGCGCCGGCCGCAAGGGCCCCAACTCATGGAACATACTCGAATGTTTCGCATGCGCACGCGCACTTTGAATATGTTTTCGAACATAGAACTGACTGAAAAACTGACCTGAACGATACTACACGCTTGAAAAAGGAAACGGGGTCGTAGTATATCTACGGGCCGCTTTCTTATTTTAGTGGCCTTGGTGCGTCAAGGGTTTTCCAGGCAAGACCCTTCTACGTCACATCTGGCAGCCCCTATACTACCCTCGTTTGCTACAAGGACATTTTAGAAAGTCGAGGCAATTTTGAAATTGTCGGTATATCCAACACATTTGAACTGCTTATATTTGCAAGTCTTAAAATCATGAGCTGTACCCTCCACACGCAAAACAATTTTTATTGTCTTTTAAAACTTTTTCCTGCGTAGATCTTGACATCTGGGAAAAATTCCTAACATTCTTCGCATGACTAGCTTGCTCTACCTTCTTGAGATATTGCCTCAGCCGGTTTACCTCCTTGCTCTCGCACATGAGCACTGCTTCCCTCTCAATTGCGATGTCAAACATCTCGTTGAGACTTTTGGTTTCGTTCTCCTCGCACACACGTTTTAAGATTCTGGCATCTGAGAGGCCAGTTACAAACTTGTCTTTTAAAACCGCTTCCAAAATGTTACCAACTTTGCAGGAAACTGACAAACTCTTAACTCGAGCATACCAATCAGCAATTTTTTCTCCATTCGCTTGAGTGGCTCTGTAGAATTGATTCTTTCACGAAAACCTGCCTCGTGGTGTTTGAAATGATCCTTCAATAGTTTGTTGACGTTCTCAAACCACTTACAATTAGTTTGAGGTGCTTCTGGATGGCACAGGTCTCTTAAAGTCTTGTACACAGCAGCACTTAGGATTGTTAACAAAATTACCACTTTCTTTGTCTGTTCCGTGACATCATTAGCAACAGAATACTGTTGTAGTTGTTCTTAATATAATTCTCAGTCCTTGTTCTGCTCGAATTTTGGTAATACACCGTGTAGGGCCATTTTAACAATTTATTGAAATCACTCGATCACCTTGTCACGTGCTCAATATAACCTCAAAAACATAACTTCCACACCAATTAATCTCGCATGGTTCCACCGCGATCAAATGTTGGTATGTGTAAATCTTCCATCTTATTTGACACAAATAATGAATTGTGCCCTTTTCCAGAGAAATCGACCGCGCCATCGATAAACTTAGGCAAACGTTTCTGAAATTGATGAAGCAGGTGGTTCAGAGAGGTAACATCCCGTCGCAGATGTGTACGATATCCGTAGTCATCCGGCATGATGTCATCGCCATTCTTAAGAACAGCAGCCTCGTTAAAACGAGCACCCGAAATACTGCATGTATCACGGAACATCCTACGATAGTGAACTGGTGTGCGTTGTTCTGATAACGCCACCACCGTGCGACGCAAATTTGAGAGCAACACAGTGTCCGAACGCGGCACGAAAGCACCATCACGTGTGTAACTCGGACTGACCACATTAGGATAATAAGTGGTCCCATCGTACGTGATAACGCCTATAGCGTTAATCAAACGTTTTATCGGTTCACGGAGGATCGTAATTGAATGAGCGACACTAATAAGGTCCGCATCCTCATCGTATCGATACGTGTGCTCTGCGCCCCTCGGCACTAAGTTATAATCCCTCTGAGTGAGATATAATTTTACCTTGAGCGCGGCAAGCGCGACTCTGTACATAGCAAAAATGCTGGGGAGCTCATAATTCTTGATGTTAATTAACATATAGTACGTCATAGCAAGCCCCATCCCAATTCCCCGTGTAGATATAGGCATGTAACTGCAACAGGAGTCTGTCCTTCCTCGATACGTGAAAGTACCGAATTCATGGAAGGCAAACCAGCGGCTAGGTTTTTGTTGATGGCGTCTTGAACTCGTTGGTTGAATTCCTCGCCCTTCTCTTTCTTGAATGTGGCGTTACGCTTATCTTGATATGAGCGCCGCCTTCTTAAACCGCCAGTTTGACGACGGCCAGACTGATTCTTGGCTTCATTCTTTTTGAATCTCAACGATTCAAATCCTGACTTAGCAGGATAGTCGACGAAAACGAAGCCATTTATGTGGTGTCCGTACTGGTTAACTGACTGGTATTTTAATAATACAAACAGTATTGTGGTATAAAATATAATATATTACGGAACACTACATTGCACGTATTGTACGTACACGTTGCGTTGTGCAAAAGGCGCGATGGACAGTATACGCGTCACCACTAGGTGGCGTCGATAAATTACAGACAGGAAATTGCTTCCTTGGCAATAGTAGACTTAGTCGCATACAATTTTATATGTTTAGTAAATGCGTCAATTACCAGAAAGACATACCTTTTTCCATTCATTCTTTTATCAAGTGGACCTAAATAATCTATGTGTAATGTAGCAGACGGAACTCTTCCCTTAAGTGTATTATGTAGTGACTCTTCAACCTTCCCCTCCATTGGTGAATATGAAATACATTTCGAACAGTTCTTTATATGCTCGCCAACTTTTTTCTCTAACTTGGGAAACTAATAATTTTGTAATGTACATAGTATTACAAGTCTTATCAATTCCCAATGTTAGGTTTAACACTCATACTATTTATTTAAGAGAGTTAGAGAGTCGTACATTCAAGCCGATCCAAAGCCGTACGCAGTTGCAATCCTATCTTAAAACTTGCTCGAAAACGAAGAGAAGAAAATCGACGCTACCGCTACGTCAGACGCGCGTACCTACGATTGCGCGCCACATTTGAATGTCTAACCTCAACACCTTCCTTTCTTGAAAGGTTCACACTACTTGCGTTACTTCCTTTCTTCGACCGCATCTGCCTGATCCTGCTCTATACCGCACTGGCGGTAGGCTAATTCTAGTCGACCTACGCAATTTGTCTACTTTTGTTTTCTGAGTGCGGTCCTTTTTGTGCTCTGGTTGTGGTGGTAGAGTAAGACTTGGTACATTTTTAGGTCCCCCTAAAATTTCCTCCAGCGGACCGTAATAACTATCCTCGTCTTCTATCGCTTTCGGCGTCTTTTCCCCGATCGTACGTATTTGGTTCAAGTGTTGTTTTTCAGATCCGACCATCATCTAACCTAATTTTGTAATGAAGTTTACCTGTTCTTTCTTGTATTGTTCCACCGTTCGTGGCCTACATAGTTTCTACAAGCCACGCGGCTTCCTATACCTAATTTCTTTACAATTATCTTTTCGTTTACATTATCTTTGTCTCCCTTTTCATTTGGGAACAGTAAATCTAGTTTAGTCCGTACTTTCCGTCCTAAAAATAATTCTGCTGGCGATATCTTCGTTATTGCGTGCGGTGCTGACCGATATTGCAGTAATATTTGCTCCATTCTTGTTTCGAGATTACTTTCGTTCGAATTCGCTCGCTTTAACGCATTGTTTGTATAAACCGCTCGGCCTGCCCATTCGAGGCAGGGTTATAAGACGCTGTACATTTATGCGTAATACCGTGATTTTTAAGAAATTTTTGAAATTCTTCCGAAATAAGTGTTCTACCATTATCGGTGACAAGAATTTTTGGTATACCGTATGATGTGAAAATATTTGTGCAGTCTTTTATAATTGTCTTCGCCGTTATATTTCTTACTATTCGCACTTCGGACCACTTTGAATATACATCGACCATAACAAAGAGTCATTTTCCCAAAAATGGGCCTGCGAAGTCTGCACGAACTCGATGCATCGCTGTTGCTGCTGGTTCCCATATGTGTTGTTCCACTTTGGGAGGATTGTTTCGTATTCTGTTGCAAGCGGCGCAATTTTCTATTAACTCCTTTATATCGTAGTCCGGCGCTCGGAATTTTTTCCTCGCGAGGAGCTCGAATCGAAGCCCACACCTCCTCGACCCGGCCACGCGTCTCGCTCCCCGTATCGGCCTTAGTGCTCGGAGCTGCTCTGGCGCGTACCATTTCATAGGCGCTATTCGTGGCGCATCAGGACGACACTCGTGTCAATAGGTTTCCGCATTACCATTGAGGTACTATTACCAATGCGTTTTTTTTGTTAGTGGTATCCCCTGTAGGCCTACTCCACTATGTCGCACGACAATTTCGGACAACAGCTGTAGAAAATTAATTAGAAAAATAAATTGATAAGATAAATTTTAAAAATAGTTTTTAATTCTGTTGTTCAAATTTTAATATTATCCGAGACAACTTTATGTTCGCGCACGTTTGAACGTGCTTGGCAAATTGGTAAGATCTACGGCGCGGCGGAAAGTTCGAACGTAGCTGTTCGCATCGCCAACGCTTACATTGTAACACATTTTAGAACAGGGGATACCACTAACAAAAAAAAAACGCATTGGTAATAGTACCTCAATGGTAATGCGGAAACCTATTGACACGAGTGTCGTCCTAATGCGCCACAAATAACGCCTATGAAATGGTACGCGCCTAAGCAGCTCCGAGCACTAGGGCCGGTACGGGGAGCGAGACAAGCGGCCGGGTCGAGGAAAAAATTCCGAGCGCTGTCGTACTCGATACCCGGCCAACAGCAGTAACCGCGAGCAATTTCTTTATACATTACGTACATTGAATTCTTCTAAAAACTTAAATCTATCTTCGCTTCGTACCTCACTTCCTTTCTGCAACGCTTCTAATAATCTCCTAAGTCTTGGATCTCGCTTAGTTTCTCTTCCAATACATTTTGCATTAACTGGAAAATCTTGTAATTCCTCTAATTGAAATGCTTCTACCACCTCTAGTTTTGTATCGAATTTCGGTACGGGTAGTCTTGAAAGACAATCTGCATTACTATGTTCGCTTGTCTTTCTGTATTTAATTGTATAGTTAAATCTCTGTAGGAAAATCGCGTAATGTTGCGTTCGCATCGCGCTGTATACCGGTAAACTATTATTTGGCGCGAATATTTGTATTAGCGGTTTATGGTCCGTAATTAACGTAAAATATCCGTACAAGTATTGGTAAAATCTCTTGACCCCGTAAATTATACTAAACGCTTCTTTGTCAATCTGAGAGTACTTTTGCTGTGTTTCTGATAACGTTTGTGATGCGTATTGTATTACTCTTTCTGTACCATCCGGTTACAGATGTGATAAAACCGCTCCTACTCCGTAAGAACTCGCGTCTGTTGCTAACGTTAATGGTAATTTGGTGTCATAGTGAGCTAATATTTGGTTACTCAAAAATGCTTCTTTCGCCCGGTTGAAAGCTTGCTCTTGCTCCTCTAACCATTTGAACGGTACTCCTTTGTGAAACAATCTATTTAATGCATACAGTATTGAGCTTAGATTACGTATAAATCTCCCGTAATAGTTTATCATTCCTACGAAAGATCTTACTTCCTGTACGTTTCGCGGACGCGGCATCTCCCGAATGGCTTCTATTTTTGATTTATCTTTAAGTATGCCTTCGTTACGTACTATAAACCCACAGTATTGCACTTCCTCTAGCATGAATTTGGATTTTTCTAAATTTATCTTTATGTTGACCTTTTGTAACACTAATTCTAATCTTTGTAAATGTATCTGTTCCGTTTCGCCCGTCACTATGATGTCATCCAGGAATACGGCGGTGCCTGAAATTCCTTGTAAGACATTTTCTATAGTCCTCTGCCATATTGCGGGTGCTAATGCAATTCCGTACACTAATCGATTAACTCTGTACAATCCTCGATGTGTATTTATTGTCAGAATTTCACTACTTTTTGAATCTACCTCCAACTGTAAATACGCTTGACGTAAGTCAATTTTTGAAAACCTCCGTCCGCCCGCTATTTTTGCTAATAGCTCATTTATTGTTGGCAGTGGATGTTCATCTATGATCAATTTCGGATTAACTGTCGCTTTGTAATCGCCGAAAATTCGTACTCGTCCGTTCGCTTTTAGTATCGGAACAATCGGAGTTGCCCATTCCGACGTTTCGACTTTTGTAAATACCCCCGCTCGCGTTAACTCGTCCAATTCATTATCTATTAGCGAAATGAGTTAAAACGGTACCGGTCTTGATTTTAAGAACACGGTCTTCGCTTCTGAAATTAACGATAGCTTAGCTTGTACCCCTGCTATTTTTTACCAGTCTTCCAAGCGAACTTCATTGTACTTCTGTAAAATGTTTTCTAATTTTAACTTATGTTGTTCTATATTATCTAGAGCATTGCAATCCAAGGAATCAGGTATTCCGCCCGGAATCGCTAATTGGTGTATCCATTCTCTACCTAATAACGGTTCGGTTTTCTATCTATTTGTGTCACGTATATATTCAATTTACGTTCGATTTCCTCGACTCTACCTCAAATTTCACTTGCCTGCTATTTACTTTTAGCGTGCAGTAGAATTTATTTCGAAACTGGGGATGTTCCAACTGTAGTATTTCCTCCAGTTGATTTGTTTGCTCCTTTGCCTTGAAACCTACTTTCCTGAGATGTCCTTTCTTACCACAACCAGAGCAGCGAATTTCCCTGTTCAATGTACATTGTGTCGCTAAAGGATTGTTTCCGCATCTGTAACATTTTGTTTGCTTACTTACTATGCCTTTCGCATTATTGACATTTCCAACCCGATAGTTATTTGAACGATAACCAAACGCATTTTTACAACGATTATTAGGATAATTTGAAAATTCATTTGTTGACTTGTCACGTTGTCCACTCCTGGTTTTGTTAGGCCATGATTTACTTTACTCCCTCCTGCCTGAACGACGTCCACCTGCACCGAAGGTTGAGTCCCTCTTCCCTGCAGTGATGCTGAGCCCTTCTCTGAGAGTTCCATTGTGGTTATAATTTTTAATGCCTCCTCGTACGTCAAGTCCTTCTTTTCTAATAATCGCATCTGTATCTTTTTGCTGGCAAGCCCAAATACCAGTTGGTTCCTCAGCGCTGTCTTCAAATATTCACCAAATTTGCAGTGAATGCTTAGTTTGTGCAATGCCGCAGCAAATTGTTGTACCCCTTCACCGCTTTCCTGTCTACGCTGGTGGAAACGAGAATTTTCCGCTATCTCTAACGGCGGCGGTTCGTAGTATTCTTCTAGTATTTCCGCGAGAGCCTCTTAAATGATTGTAAAAACGGGTCATCCGGATCTAATCGATCACACAGAATATCAAAATCCGCGGGGCCTACATAATGTAACAAGTACGGCACCCGCTCTTTATTTTGTATTTTGAAGATCATAAACGCACCTTGTAACCTCTGTAACCACCTTCGCCACGTGGTAATTCCAGCATCGAATGGTTCAATTGTTAACGAATTCGGTATTGCTGTTGTGCAACTTTTTGGTCTGTGGTTTCCGGATCCTCCTTGCGTACCCATCCTTCTCTCCTTTTGTATACTTTGTACTTCGTAAACTTTTTCACGTGGATTTCTGCCACGAGGTCGTATGATGCAATCGTAACCTCTCGCCGTTTTGTAGTCGGCCGGTGCCCTCGGATCTTCTTGCTGTATTCGTTCCTTGTATCACTTCTTTTAATCCAATCCCACCCTCGTCGCCAATTTGTTAGGTTTACTATTTCGTCGCGACCGTGATATATGTGAATCTATCGAAATATTTTCCGCCAAATTAATTTTGGACAACTAGTTCAAAATGATTAGATCGGATTGATTTGGATGGGATTGAAACAATCGCGTTTCGTCCCAGACTTGTCGGTGGATTCGTCAGTAAGGCTGATCCGCCAAGTCCTGCTCGTAATCCTGATTGTAAGAAGTATGATGCTCGGTTGAGAGTTGAATAGTATCACTCGTTCGAATGAACGGAACGAACTGTCTGTGAACTCGACTTCCACCCTCAACGTGAGGTCCGAGAGGCCCCTCTTGGATGAGAGGTTGGCCTTAAGTTAAGGAGAGGTATAAGTTATCCATTGTCATAAGGAAAGAAGCAATCCGGATTGGTGCTGTTGATCTTTCGCTTCCAATCAGGATACCGGTCATTGTTCCTTCTTCCTTTCTATTGGTCTAACAGACGGTCTAGTTGGAAGGAGGAGTGGGGGTATACCTGAGTTGGGTGACGAGAAGGTTTCGGTACGAAAAACTGTGTATGGGTCGACTGATGCACTCTTGGAAACATGTCGTAAAGAATTGAATATTGTCTTCGGACCGTAATTTAAGAACTAGCGCGTAACCTTGAAACAAGCTGCTCGAGGGTAAGCGTGGATCCTTGACCGGGATTAACGAATGCGAGGGTTCTTTAGTTTGTATGTTTTTATGCCCGTGAATAATTAACCCATATCGAGGGTGGAATGTGCCGAAGGTCGCAATGCCTTGTGCACATGTTGACTACAGCTGGACAGTTACAGTATGGAAAAACGACTTAATCCCTAAAACGGTCTCCTGGTCACGAAGTATCGTAAATAATGCGAGAACCGACTTCCCAAGATTCTACTGTTTTCAAAGACGCGCGATTGCTGAGGGAAATGCCGATCTCCCGTTGTGCTGTGTCGCTGTTGCAAAGAGACAAAATTGCAAAAGGGAACTCGATTGTACTAAAGTTGTAAAGGAAGACCCGTTAGTAAATATTTCGTATATTGTTCTTATATCGAATTGTCACGACGTTAGTGGTGGAAAATTGATCTTTCGCTAGATAATTAATGTTTGTGAACTTGCGACGGAACAGATACATTATATGTTTGCAGACGACTGGTTCGCCCGGTGCGAGCATACCAGTCTCGTCGTATCGCTGCCGATTAACAATCCCCCCGTTATCGAATCTTTCTAGCAATGCCAAAAACGCATCGATTGTGCGGATGTTTTAGACAAGGGCGCAGTCACCCACTGTTTGTGTGTAGTGTCTGGCCAGGGTCTGTATGATTTTCTCATCTGTGGGATGCCAACGCAGGTCGCGTGCCATCCCTATTAATTTCATCGTCAGGTCGATGTACTTCTACGTTGAGATTGTCTCGTATCTTCCTTTGAATTGAGCTCCAAAATCATTCTAAGAGCGCGTTTGTAAACTGGTGCCACGTCGCGACTTGGTCGGACATGATGTCCCACCATTCGCCTGCATTGCCTCGTAGCGATTGCGCACACCCCTATTAATTTTACAGTTACCTTCCTTAACACTTCCTCTTAACTGCCAAAATTATTTAACAAGTCACTTCTTAGTTTGAATTTTTCAGCACATAGAGGTCTGGTAAGTATATGTACTATTTGTTGATCTGACGGACAATATTCTATTTCTAACAAACCTTCTGTATATTTTTCACTTATAAAATGAAACCTAACGTCTATATGCTTACTTCTACGGTGTACTATTCCATTTTTAATTAGACTCATCGCGCTCTGATCATATTATCTATTTACAGTTTTGCTTTCGCTTTCTTGTTTGTTAGACTTTCTAGAATGTTCTTCAAATACAATAATTCCTTGCAGCATTCCACCGCTGCTATCTTAGACCATATATACTTATAGACACGGGGCAGATAATTTTGCCTATGGCGAAGATCATTCAGATCATGGTAAAGTGTGACGTCACAGTTTCGAAAGATGTACAAGCTATGCTCATCGACAGCGCTTACGCTTGGCTTATGAGGGTGAGGGGGATATACCCGGAAAGAATGGACAGGGGGGTCACTCCATGCCGAATCGATCACTTTTTGCAGGCACCATCGCTGATTTTGTTCAAAATGAAATATGTTGTAGTCCATGTGAAATTGGGGGGGGGGGGTCATCATTTTGACGGTTTCGAATTTTTTTAGAAATGGTAGGCCTTCAATTCTTGCCTATTTCGACAAAACGGGTCTCACTTACGAATTTTTATCACAAGAACTGTTTGTCCGATTGAGCTAAATTTTTTTTTTGTTTTATTCGGAAAGGACAGGGCTATTACAAAATAATTTTTTCAACCTCGATAATTCACTTTATAATGTCGAAAAATTTAAACAAATTCTTCTTTTGCGTTTTTTTCGATGATGGGAGGGGGGCTCAGTGATTTCAATTTTGAAAAAAATATGGTTATATTCCTTGAAGTTTCCTCTTTAAAATGAGACCTTGAAAAAGATGGTATCATTAAAATTGGCGTCACAATGAGCTTGTAAAGGACGCCGTATACCCCCGTTTCAGGTACAGGCGAGTCGAGCGCGCCGCTTTTATGGTCCGTTGTCTATACCGCTGGTCTCCTAACAATACCAGCAGATTGTATATGACTAAATAACGCTATTTATACCTCGACAACAATATTATTAACCACTCTTGGCCAACGACACCTTTCTAATCATGACTTCATTTATAGATATTAGTTTTCATACGAATTGTATACAGGGTGTCCCAGCTAACTTGACCACCTTGAATATCTTTGTTGTTTTTAAAGATACGTCAAATGTCTGAGGGACAAAGTTGAATGGTAACATGGGGCTCATACGATACTAAAAAAATTTTTGTTTTTATGTAATTTTTTTTAGAGATACGAAGGTCACTTTCATTTTTTTAAATGGAATGACGTATTTTTTAATACATCAATCGATGCAGCCGGACATTCGTAATAAAAAGGTACTAACCTACGTATGTCGAAAAGTTAGTAGTTCAGAAGATATTTCAATTTAAATAACTCTAAAATACTATTGCGGTCGTACTAAGACGTTACCGTTTATTTACTTGTGTAACGTCTTAGTACGACCGCAATAGTATTTTAGAGTTATTTAAATTGAAATATCTTCTGAACTACTAACTTTTCGACATACATAGATTAGTACCTTTTTATAACGAATGTCGATTGCATGCTCCACGCGGTACGCGGCAGCGGTAGTGGTAAGAGTGGGGGAAGAGAAGGCAGGCTTTACGGACCATCTAGGCGAGGGACAGAAACGTAAGGGGCCTGGCGGCCGGCGAATATGGCAACCCTGATCCCGAGCGCCACTGGCCGCAACTCGTGTCGGGCGAAGATATTTTTCTTTCTGGTTCGAAAAAAACGTCGACGTTCCAAACTTAATAGGGTGGTTTCTCAAGATAAAAGTCTGCTCTATCGCGTGGTATAGATTTTCCGCTGGACCCTTATTTTTTTAGATAAATTCAAAAATATCGTCAAAAATTGGTGCGAAAGTGGTGTCTCTCCGTCTTTAATGATCGTTTAAACATATTTAAATAATCATAATGTATTAATATTATATATCACTGTATTCGGGAAAGTCTAAGGAATCTTTTGCTGTAAATAACAATTCAATATCTTTTGATAATAACATCACAATATTTGTTCAAAGTTGAAAAATATGTCTTTTTTTTTAACTCCATTTTCTCAAAAACTGTACGTATAGGAGAAAAATTAAGGACAGATTCGGAATCAGCGCGAGAAACTCTATAAGAATCGCATAGTGGGAATCGAAATCCAAAAGAAAAGTTGAAATTTGTTGGACAGTGTTATTGAATACCGTAGTGCGACTGTTGCTTAAAATTGTTGCAATTAATTTTGGCATGAGATTTTTTTCCTGTAAGCGGTCTGTTTTCTCCATGAGGCGTATTTCCGCCTCAGCAATTTTGCGAATATGTTTGACGTCATTTGACGGTACAGTTATTGCCTGCCTACGGCTGCTGTAATTTTTCAAATTTATGAAAGTGCACATTGATTTCTCATTTTCTAGTGCTCGCAAGCACACCTCGCATTGAAGATTGTTCTTTAAACTACGAATGACGAAATCTGCTATATATTCTACTGCGTCGTTTACGTAGTCGGATAAACTATTTGACGCAACCAATGAAGTTATAAAATAATTATGTTCGTTGCGAATTCCTTCGAGCGATTCATCATTTTCCGGATCTTCTTTTAGAAAACTATCGATAGTTTTTATTCTATTTTTTTGAACCACCTGTAGCTAAAATAATAGTTGGTATTTGCTCAATACAATTGGCTTGTAAGGAGCCAGTGACCCGCCAGTGATTATTATTATGTCCTCTCATATTCTCTTCTTATACAGCACTGAAAAATACTTCAAGATGATCTTGAGAACACTTATATGATAATAAATATTGCAATTTCTTGTTTGCTCCATTATCTACATATCGATTGAATATTTGCACGAGGGATCGTAAACTGGTTATAAATCCAACAAAACCAGTTTTATTTCGACTCAAGTGCAATGGAACTCTGTTTGGTCCATATGTTAACGTTAATGATATATTTGATCACTTCGTCGATTCTTTTAAAAATAGAAGTTTCATTATACTGCTGTATACCAGCTTTGAAACCTTTACGTAATACATTTCTACTACTTAAAATATCAAAAGCATCATTAATGAAAATGGTGAATCTCTCTGTCGGTTCCGTATCTGTAAACACTTTTGTTTATATTTGGTCTCCCTCAAATACTGTAGCGCTTTTGCCACACTCAGGGAAAGTGTTTGAGCCGCTAATCTCACTTTCTTTTCTTCGTCATGCCAATTGATGTGACGTCGCGTTATTTTTGTTGCGAGATGCAAACCTTCTTCTCGTTGAGGATTGACTAAATTAACCAAATGTTCCCACTTAATTGGGTTATTCTCATCATCGTAAAAGATTTTGTAATTCCCCAAAGTATTTCTGATTAGCTTCAGCATGAGAGTTGGATCCAGAAACAGCTGAACGTCTTCTCTTGTTGCTGGATGAGTGTTTGTGTTGTGTGTTTAGTCGCGAGACTGTTGGTTTGCGAATGTTTCGGATCGTTGCCCGCCAAATTAATCTTGGGCAAGTAGTTTAAGTGATAAGTTGATATAAAGGACGCAAAAGACAATAATCGATTCGCATGACAATGAAATACGTTAAAAGAAGCGTTTCGTCCCGGACCTGCTAGTGGACTCATCAGTAAGGCTGATCTAGCAGGTCCTGCCTTATACGCGCGCAGATTTGAATACATGATAATCCGTATTTGTGAATTGATCGAGATACTGAAGTATTATGCCTCGTACAGACTTGCGCCGCGCAGCGAACTGCGCGACGAACTGCGCGGCGAAACGCGCCGCGAATGCGTGCATTTCGGCAAACATTTCGACGAACTGCGCGGCGAACCGTGCCGCGAACGGCAAACGGAACGGATTTGTGGTAATTCCAGAATTTATTGCAAACAACTATGGGAGCTGCAACGGCGTATACTATACAAAGAAATACAGAAAATGTTGGCAGTTTATTGAGTGAATTAAAGTTTCAAAGTGAAATGTTCAGGTCTGTACGAAGCATTAAAGATTCAGATTCGAGATTAAATGACTTGAGATGTTATGACATTTCGACGAACGGCGCGCATTTCGGCGCGCATTCGTGCGCGCGGTGTATCCATCAACTCTGGTAACGACGGCGCGCATTTCGGCGCGCACGAACGCGAACGGGTGGCACTTGCAAATCTGCTTGCAGGATAGATATCATATCCTAAACATTCATAATATAAAGAATAAATGTCAAGAAATAGAAAGACATTTATAAACAAAGACATCGGCGATTTAAATTATCTGAAAAAATATTATGTTGTGCGCGTTCATACGCAACGACAAGTAGGCGCGATTGTAATCTGTGATGAGATATGGTGCGCTATGAGCAGAGATGGGCATTATCTGGCTTAAAAATTTTTAGATATTATTTTGCTTAAAGAACATAGTATTGTAAATAAGATATATTATTTCGAAAATAAAATATTTCTATTTATTGTAGGGGGGGGGGGCGTATCCAGGAGTAGTGTCGGTAACGTACAGAGTGCCATTAAAATCTGAAAAATTTTTTTAGAGTCGTCAAACATCCTTCTGACAATCATCATTTTAGTAAAAAAAGAACCTATTTCCAAAATTTCATCCAATCGTCTCAGCATGGACGTAATGAGAAACTTAGCCCGAGATTATAATGAAGACTCTTGTAGCACAGATAAAGACTAAAAAACAATATAAAAAGATTCCGTGGAGTATCAGAAATCCAGGGGTGTGCGAGATTCCAGTCTGGACGGGAATTTTATTTTTTGGATCCCGTCCCAACATGATATGAGGCTTCCCATGCAGTTGCCGGTATCGGGATTCGGGAATTCCCGGGTTCCCGGAGACCTCTAGTATTTACATATCAAAAGACGTGTGCGATTTTCACAACTCACAATTGGAACGCTCAGCCAAACCGAAAAAGGCTCGATGTGTGTCCAACCTTGTTGTTGTTTACGGAACACGCTCTCGGAAGTTAACCCTTCCGTTTTTACTCAGAATATGTATCGTAGAATCATATAAAGACGAAAATTCATCATGTTGCAACATCTCCAAAAATTAAAGTCATTTAATCTCGAATCTGAATCTTTAATGCTTCGTACAGACCTGAACATTTCACTTTGAAACTTTAATTCACTCAATAAACTGCCAACATTTTCTGTATTTCTTTGCGTAATATACGCCGTTGCAGCTTCCATAGTTGTTTGCAAGAAATTCTGGAAATACCACAAATCCGTTCCGTTTGCCGTTTGCGGCGCGGTTCGCCGCGCAGTTCGCGGCGCGGCGCAAGTCTGTACGAGGCAGAACAACACTCTCAAACCGTTCGCAAGTTGCCCTAGGATCGCTACGATAAACTATGAACTAGCCCGACCGACCCGATGATCGTTCCGATAGACTATGAATATACCCTTAATCGGTCCTTTCGGTCGGCAGCAGTCGCAAAAATACGTTATAATTTAGCAGTCGTTAACAATGACGTTACTATTCGAGATTCGATGAAGCAGTGATCCTGCACGCGGTGGCAGTGATGCCAGAGTGGACACCTTTTTCCGATCATGCGCGTCCAAACCAGTAACGTATCTATGATGAGGCGATTATATAGAAGAGCCCAGAGGCAGCTATATCGGCGGGATGTGCCGGTGTAATTGAAGAGATGCACAGTGGTCCAAATGGACGACTTCGGAGTGCAAAAATCAAAGACCCAAACATGGAGTAGGCTCCATGGAGATCATATTAATTTCTTAAAGTTCTGCGTGGCGCTCAAGGTGCCACATTTCCTCGAGAATCGTACTTTACTGAGGCTGAAATCGTCGCGCATGCGCGAGAAAAGGTGTCCACGCTGGCATCGCTGCGCGGTGGCTCGGTAACGCGGAAGCGAGGCGTCCCCCACTTTTCGGATACTCTCTTCCTCGCACGACGCTTCGACCTATCGCTAACGAATATTTTTGCGTCAGTGAATCCTACGCGACGACGGCTGGCTCCTGACGTCCAGCGACCTATCCGGCATCGATATTTCCTATTGACCGCTTCCCGACGAGACGATCGACGTAGGCCAATCCGGTCGCGGTACGAGCTTCTTTCCGGATGAGGCGACGACAGGGTAGAGTAGATGTTCGTCTCGTTACCGCGTGCCCTCGTCGGCGCCTCCAGGTTGTTTGTCCTTTGCCCCTTCGATCCTTTTTCCTCTCCGGGATACAGCGTAATTCGGCCTGTTAGCTTTTCCTCTGGTCTCCCGTGGCCTCGGCGATGTGAAAGAGAATCCTGCAATGCTCCGTCACGCAAATGGCGCGACGCGACGTTCAAAAATATGAAAATCGGTCCCTGGGACTCGCGTGTGCCTAGGGAGAACGCTCGCAGCTGCCCTATTCGTGTTTTGCATAGCCAAAGGGTGACCCGGTCTTCCGCTAGTGGGTTTGAAGAGACGTAGGCGATACTGCCACGTCATATTACATATGTATTTAATTGATTTAACTGAATTGCAGACTTCCACGTTGATATGAGCATTGAATGATTTGGAAAGAATAGGAGAATAGGGCACAATCCACTGGTTATCAATTTCGAAAAATACGTTATTGATTTTGATAGTTGTTGTGTGTCCTCCATCATCTGGTTTTCGTCGTCTGTACAGCGGATAACCATCGCCACCAGTCTGTGTTTCTTGTATCGTCTGACGTGCATACTTTTTAGTGCATTTTACATCATTCATGCATGGTGAACGTGGGTTGTATAGTCCATATGGTCCGCGAATCATATATTTTTTGATAATTTTAAATAATTCTGGATCTTCTTCTGGATCGGGCAGCTCAGCATTAATGATATCGTCAATTTGAGTTAGAGCAATTCTTTCAACCAACCAAATTAAGATATGGGCATGTGGTAGACCTCTTTTCTGCCATTCAATCGAATACATCCAGCAGCGAGTTTCTCCGTATATATGATTCTTAGGCCGCTATTAGACTAGGCTCCGCACGTCGTGGGGCATTGAAACAAATGTAACCTATTAGACTACGGTAACTGATGGAGCCACCAAAAATTGTTGCCGATCTGGTGGACGGCATCGGCAACCGGCCGGGCAACATTTGGTGGCGCCGCCACTAGCCGGGGCATTGATTTGAATGTAGCCCATTAGAGAAAGCCACCAAGTTGCGCCACCAGCATCGCGAAAACATGAACAATTGACGACATTGACTTTCAAATTACCACCAAATTTATCGTCTCATCATGGAAATAAATGTTTCATGTGAGAAAAAGGATGAGCAATTGCAGGATGTTGCAAGGACATGCACACAACCGGAAAATCATATGAAAGAGGGGTCCAACTAGTTGATAGAAAAATTAATACCAATATTAAGGAAATTTATACCGACGACCGCTTCATTTTTCCGCCGTACACAATTTTGATGTTTTCTTTTCAGTTACAATTGTTAAAAAAAAAATGGAAGGGAATCCGGTCAAGCTATTCAAGAGAAGTACTACGAAAAAAATTTTGAAAAGTGGTTCAGGTGCTAGTAGACATACGGAATACGTAAACTTCGAACAATTGCGCTTTTTGGAAACTATTTCGAAGAAGAGTAGTTTAAACGAAACAGGAATTGATGATCATCCGGGCGTAATAAATAAAGATGTCACAAACATCGGAGATTCTGCTCCTACATTAGGATCTAGTGAGCCAAGTGAAAAACCGACAGTCTCGTCAAAAAGGAGAAGAGGAAATGAAGATGACGAACTCATTTCTATTTAAAAAAAAAGAATTGTCTGTGACGAAAAAAGCAGTCCTTCACTATCACTATCCTTCTACACCAAGTTATTATCAACAAATGCACATCCACACACCCACACCATCCCCTTATTCATCTGAATAATCATTGAATGTCAACTAAATGTATTAAAGATATTTTATAATATTATAATTTATAATATATATTAAATTTATAAATTAATTAAATGTATCAAATTTAAACAATAGATTCTATTTAAACAATAAAGAATAGGAATACAAGCAAACCTACCTTAAAGTGACTACATACCAGTTTTCCTTCAGATGGAATACATCTTTTCATATTTGTGTCAATACCACGTATGTCTTCTTTTATGTATTCAAGGAGCTCGTAAAAGGACGACTTCGACATACGAAAATACAGAAAAAATTTCATTCGATCATCAAAAAGTTTTCTTGATAATAACATCGGATGTATATGCATTTTCCGATTCCTTCTACTCCTCTTTTTTAATGATAGAGCAAGGAGAAGCAAACTTTCGTTTGATGATATTTTCCTATTGTAAAAACAATAGCACGACACAAACGTTGCATCGACAGCGGGAATGACCGCTTGGTGGTACCACTTGTTACCGATTCATAAAAGCTCTTCAATTCGGTGGTGCCACCAAGTTGCGCCACCAGTGGCCTAGTCTAATAGCGGCCTTAGTGGTGAGATCCATAAAACGAATTAATTTTTGTTTGAAACCTCTTGCTGTGAGGTCATGCCGACGGGATGGTTGCTGGCCAAGTAGAAGTAAATTTTTGATTTCAGTCCAAGATGGATTGCATGTGAACGTGATAAAAAAATCTGGACGTCCGTATTTGCGAACATATGCTAGAGCGTTTTGTCTGCCCTGATAATGACTTTTAAATCATTCGCTCTTACATCCTCTAATGCGGATTTGAAATCTCGGACCAAACAGTTATGTTCGTGGAATAATTCTCGTAATTCAGCAATAATTCTCCGATCTGTTACTGCACTAAATGTGCATCGTCGATCAACCTCTTCCTCCTCATTGTCCATGAAATAAATTTGCAGAAACTGTGGATCTTCGTAGGTTACTGGAAGAAGTGAACCAATTTGATGATACACTTGTCCTTTTGGACTTTGAATGTGGGCATGAAATTACCATATCTCACAATATTCGTTGCTCCAAACGATGTCATTTGAAAGCATGAGTTGTATTTACGAATATGCTGTAGAAAGTGTTCGCACTCCCGTGTAACTTCAGCCACATAAGTTAAAAGTGGTTCTGCTACCTTAGCCAGTGGTGGCAAGTTGATTTTGCCATTGGAGCAACACATACCAGGCGTTTCTTTCTGGAACTTCAAAGCGCGACAATGAATGCACAAATTGGTCATTGGTCCAATGGCTACATCGTGATGTATTCTGTAATCGAA
Source organism: Lasioglossum malachurum (assembly GCA_028455605.1). Taxonomy (NCBI): domain Eukaryota; kingdom Metazoa; phylum Arthropoda; class Insecta; order Hymenoptera; family Halictidae; genus Lasioglossum; species Lasioglossum malachurum. The sequence goes on along the minus strand of CM052316.1, from coordinate 13,968,682 downwards.
GTTTTTATTGTAATTGAACGCCGCTTTCTTGAGATCGATTCTCCTTCTTGATCGATTCTGCCGTAAGCGTTGACCTTCACGTCGTGTGTCTCGCTCTTCAGATGTTTCAACAGCTCTTGATGTAGAACAGGGGGTGTATAAGCTGCCGTGTTAAAAATGCAACCAGTATCTCAGCGCTCTCTGTGTCCCAGAGCCGAACTAATGGGCAGTATATATAGATATAAATGCTAACTCATTTATACACAGAAACTCGCGCAATTCACGCAACTCTATATACCGTAGCTATATGTACTTTAATGTACACGCGTACAATTAATATTTAAAGTGATAAGGGTAGAAATTCATATAGCTTGAAATGAAATTAAATGTTTATTATATATCTACTTTCGTTTACAATGTTTTGTATAATATGTAGATGCTATTTCGAGCAACGGTGTTTGTGATGAACATTTGTTTGTTTGAACATTTTTTAATTTTCCGCTTAGAATATATATTATTTACATGTTTTACGTACATATTTAACACGTAATTAAAAACTTGGTGAAAAATGTTGTATTTTAGTTTTGCGGCATGTTCAATATGTGTAGTGTTAAAAACTATATTACCTTGTTCGCATCCAGATTTTATATTATTTGCAACAGCAACTAAAATATTCGTTATATGTGCGTCATTTACGCTGTTTAAAAATATCTTCAAATTCCCAAAAGAATGCTGTAGCTCTAAATTTTCCCTTCTTTTCATATTAATAATATGGCTTGCCTGTATAAAATATTAGGAACTATCAGCTTCACAATTCCCTTTGTATGATATTCATCTACCGACATTGTTAATAAAAATACTTTTATAGTAGTGTGTAAATAACGAATATGTAGGATTTGCATTTCTCCCACCATGGTTGCGAACTAAACTAAAAAGTTTTCGATCGCATCTTGGTTAAAATTTCTCCCCGCAAAATTAATATTTGAAAGCTTTAATTTATAATTTAATGTGATGATATTTTTTAGCGTGAATATCCAATTTTTTAGTACAATGGGATGCATTTTATCCGTTGGTTTATTTTTTATAAATTTCATTGATGCGATTACTTTAATTCCTTCATTTCAAATATTCATATTCTGGGAATAAGTACTGCTGTTGGAACGTCCTTTATAAAAATTATTCAAAGTATCAAATAATTTATTAAAAAAGTGTAATAATTTAGCAGTATGAGTTGGATCTGGTGATAATATAATACTGTGGTCTCCCTGAATGGGTCAATACTTAGAATACATATGAATTACACTGTCCAATACCAAATTTGTTCCCAATATACTGTTGGGTCCTTCTTATAGAGTTTTTTGCGCTGATTCCGAATCTGTCCTTAATTTTTTTCCTATACGCGCTGTTTTTGAGGAACATGGCTTTGAAAAAAAAAACATATTTTTCAACTTTAAACAAATATTGTGATGTTATTATAAAAGGTATTGAATTGTTCTGTACAGCAAAAGATTCCTTAGACGTCAACTCATGTCGGGCAAAGATATTTTGCTTTCTGGTTCGAAAAAAACGTCGACATTTCAAACCTCAAATGGGGGTTTCTCAAGATAAAAGTCTGCCCTATCGCGTGGTATAGTTTGATTTTCCGCTGGACCCTTATTTTTTGAGATAAATTCAAAAATATCCTCAAAAATTGGTGCAAAAGTGGTGTCTCTCCGTCTATAATGATTGTTTAAACATGTTTAAACAATCATAATGTATTAATATTATATATCACTGGATTCGGGAAAGTCTAAGGAATCTTTTGCTATGTATAAAACTATACAATATCTTTTATAATAACATCACAATATTTGTTTAAAGTTGAAAATTTTTTTTTTCAAAGCCATGTTCCTCAAAAACTGTGCGTACAGGAAAAAAATTAACGACAGATTCGGAATCAGCGCAAGAAACTCTATAAGAAGGACCCAACAGTATATTGGGAACATAAAAAAAGTTGAAATTTGTTGGACAGTGTTATTTTAGCAAATGTCGAACTAAAAACTTGAGTACAGTATGCCATTTCCATTTTTTAAATAGATTCTTTCTTGACATGTTGATCCGTAATTTTTGTGAGAAGACGATTGGGTCCATTAGTTCGATCAATGTCATACGTCCCATCAATATGATCCCACTTTGCGGTTAACAAATTAATGCAAATCTTTCGTTAACAAATTATTTCTTACACACTTCATTAAGTGAGGAATATCATACAAAGGAATTATTTCCAGATTACTAATAGAAATAGTCTGGTTTTCCGAATTTTCTATTAATGTATTTATAGCTTTTACGTTGTTTGCATTCTGGTCGCAAACACAGGCAATGACCTGAAGACCAATATCTTTCGCTGCTGTTGCAATACGTTTAAACATATCTGTAATATCTAATTGTAAGTAAGTACTACTGCTATTACAGTATGTAAATGCGACAGTCTGTTTCCACGGCCTTGCACCGTGTACGCCTTTTAGCATCCAGACTGTCGCATGGTCCGGAAATTGTACATTACCCTGCTTGTCTACATATATGCCCTCTACATTATCTATTATTGAATTATAATGTACTCCCGCAGATAGTATCATTTCATCAAAAATTAATATGCACTTTTTTTCCTTTTCTGTGAACGATTTAATGTTTTTTTCCCAATGCTTCAAAGACACTATTGCATATTCCTGGTTGAATATCCAATTGTGCAATTAATTTTTTTAATGTTACCGTAGAGCAGGCATGCACATCAAGTTGCTCTCACAGCGGCTCATCAGCTCCCAAGCGGCTCCCGTGCGCTCTCAGAGCGGTGACCTAGCTCGGACGTATGGAAGGGGAACCGCTGTAAGCGTGACTTGTAAACAGTGCACGAGAGAGCACGACTAGTGGGAGGGGCGACGGGGACGGAGGGAGTGCCTGAGTGGTCAGACTGCAATAACGTAGACGCCCCCCACTCTCACACGCATTCGTGGCTCCAACGCACTATTTGACTATTTTGAGAGCGACAGAGCGATTCTGGTGTATACAAAACGGGCGAGACAGAGCGAGCGATGCATATACATAGTATGTTTGTAGCAACTCCTATGTTGTTTGTTCCTACTCTTATGAACGGCGGGGAGCCACGCGTGAGTCGAAAAGTGTGTGAGTGTCATCCGCGAGACTAGGGAGCGTAGACTTGTATTCAGTGTAAAGGAGCCTTCGGAAAGAGGTAACTGAATTAAATATATTTGTTCAGAGTAAGTCACAGTAAAAATATGTTGTTTAAATGTTTTTAAATACATTATTTTAATGTCACAGCTAAAAACATATACATATTTCAAGAGAAAAGTAGTCCAAATGTAAAAATTGTATATTACGTGTACATAAAAAATGCATAAAAATATTTACACTTGAACATATACATATACATACTTAACAATACGTAAAGAAATGAATGAAAACGGAGAACTAAAAATGCATATACTTAAATTGGAAACATGAGTACTTAAAACTATAATAAATATAAAAATAGAGAATAGTTAAAAAAAGCGGAGAAAATGTACATATTGGTAGTACCAGTGTTGTTAAGTATGTATATGTATGTAAGATAATTGTAATTTAGGGTGATAAAGTGAACGAAAATATGTTTCTCTGTAAACAAAGAGAATTTTGTTTTTATTCATTAATTAATAACACTATTTACACTATTTACAATCTTACCTGTAAACAAAGAAACGACAATTAATGTTTACTATTATCACTTCTACACTACTAATTTTGTTTATCAATTTAAATTTTGGTATTTTGCACGTGTGCTCTATTGCGTAATCGCTATATCTCTCTCTCTTCAATCGTTCTGCTAATTGTCGCTCCATCTATCGGGCGCGGAGCATGAGAAGCGCGGCAAATTCCAAAACTAAAGAAGGTATACCTTCTTTACATCTCCCCCCATCCAGGATGAAAATTCCTACAATTATCAGTCTTCGTCTCCGTCTTCTGATGTTGGAAGTAATTTTGTTACGTGGAAAAGTCCAGTTTCTTGTTTCCGTTTTCCTGTTTTTATCTTGTATAATGAATCTGATATCTTTTCTGTTATTTCGAAAGGTCCAATTCTCAATTCGTCTAATTTCTTTCTGTTCAACCTATTGCCATTTTCTATATATACTAGATCTCCTGTGTTAAACCGGTGATTCTTTCTATTCTTGTTAAATATCTTTTTGTTATGTTCGTGTGATTTTCTTGTTCTTTCTAGAGCTAGTTCTTTATCTCTTATCCAATTTTCTTTGTTGTTTCTTATTTTTATTTCTTCAGGTAAAATGCTGGTATCTGCGCCATCCAATAAATACTTAGGCGTAAAGCCAGTTACTGTATGCTCTGTTTTATTGTATTTATCAATACATTCTCCAGCGATCGTTGTCCAAGCTCTTTTTTCCTCCTTCTCATTTATTTTACATCTTATCTTGTTGACTAGAGTCTGATTCAACCTCTCGTTCAGACCGTTGGAGGAGGGCGCATTGACGGTCGTAAAAATTAGTCTAACGTCATTTTCTACCAGGAATTTCTTAAATTCTCTTGAATTTATTCCCGGATGTTGATCTGCAAGTATTACTCCAATTTTGTCTGTTTCTAGCACCTTATTTACCAACTTGATGAAGTCCGTTGCATTCTGACTTTTTGATGTTACCATGAACGCGTATCTTGTGAAATGGTCCACTAGCAGGTGGAGGTATCTTTTTGTTGATCGTTGTCCTCCGAAACCTCCAATAGTGTCTATTGACATTATTTCAAATGGTTTTCTTGCTGGTCCCAATTGTGACATCAGCCCATATTTTCCTTGCCCTCTGGATTTGTTCTTAATACATATTTCACAGTTTTTACATACTTTTTTTATATTTGCAGTTATACTCTTAGCTGTATAATAGGGGCATACCTTATTCATCATTTGTTTAATCCCTATATGGCACCATTCAGAGTGTATTTCTTTAATTAATTCTAAGCTTAGCTTTTCAGATAAAATTATCTTTTCTTTATTTCTAACTTTTTTATAGAACACTCCATCTTTTTCTATTAATTTTGTTTTGGTTTTCTGCAGTATTCTATTTTCTTTTTGATCTGTTTTTATCTCCTTTATTTTTATTAGATTAACTATTTTTAGCATTTCTTCTGTATTTTCGAGTGGTTCTAGTACTGGATTTCTACTCAAACTATCTGCTTCGGCGTTATCTTTTCCCGGAATATATTTAATTTCAAAATCGTACTGTGACAAATAATAAGTCAACTCCCCAAGTTCTTCATCCGTTCTAGCTTTTATGTTCATACCTTCTAATGGTTTATGGTCTGAAAATATTGTGAACTTTCTTCCAATCAGCCAGTGTTGCCAATACTTCACCGCCTCCTTGATTGCCAAGCATTCTAAGTAAATTGCTTTTTTTCTTTTCTGTGAATCATTCAGTTTTTTTGAGAAGTACGCTACTGGTTTTTCTTTACCATTGTTTTGTATCTGTTTAAATATTGCACCAATGCCTTCTAGTGACGCATCTGTGTAGATTCTTATTGGTAAATTCTTATCAAATATTTCCAACACTGGTTGAGAACACAATAAATTTTTTATATCTGTAAAAGATTTTTCGCACTCTTCAGACCATATAAATTTTTCATTCTTTCGTAATAGTTTGTGTAATGGGTGTAGCAGTATTGAGCTTTTCGGTATATACTCGTGATAGAAGTTTATTTTTCCGAGAAACTGTCTAATGTTCTTTTGGGTTTTCGGAGTGGGAAAATTTTGTATTGAGATGAGGTTATCTTTCACTGGTCTTACTGTATCGTGTTCTATTATGTGTCCGAGATATCTCGCTGATTCTGTTGCAAATGTACATTTTTTAAATTTTAGTCTGAAACCTTCATCTACTATTGCTTTTATTACTTTTTCTACATGTTCTATGTGTTCTTTGAATGATTCTGAAACAATTAAGATGTCGTCTATGTAATTCTCTGAAAAGTCTTTTAAATTGTGCTTTCGTAAGATATTGGATAAAATTCTTTGGAAGATAGCTGGTGATGTTTTTAGCCCGAACGGTAGACACGTCCATTGGAAGTGCCCCTCTTGTGTAACGAATCCTGTTTTCTGTCTATCTTCAATGCGTAATGGAATTGACCAAAAAGCGGAATTTATATCCAGTGAGGTGAAGTATTTACAGTTTCTCGTTTTTATTATTAAATCTTCTATTAACGGGAATGGTTGTGCTTGTGGTATAACTATTTTGTTGAGTTCGCGAAAATCTATACACAATCTTGATCGTTTGTTTTCATCTCTTTTGAATGCAAGAGTTACTGGTGCTGCAAACGGGCTGTAAGACTCTTCAATTAATTTATTCTCTAGTAGTTTTGCCACTTGATTTTCTATTTCTTTTTTATTCTCTATGGTGCATTTATATGGCCTCTTACTACAATATTTGTCGACCAGTAAGTCTATTCGAGCTTCATAGTCTGAAACGGTGCCTACATCATATTTATTTTTTGCGAATATGATCTTGTACTTTTCTATAAGTTTTTTTATCTGTATTTTCTTTATACCGTCCAAGTGATCTAGATCCATTCTAAATTCGTCTTCATTCACATGTTCGTTAAAATTAACTTTAACTTCTTTTATTTCTTTATTCTTATCCGATGTATTTATATATTTTTTTCCTATTTGTGTTTCTTTCTTTTGAGATATTTGTAAATTTTCATCCTGAATTAATTTGAATTTCTTTATTATGTCTAAGCCAATAAGAAAATCTTCAAAATCGTTTCTTTCCACAATGAATACGTCCATGTATTCCTCTTTCTCAAAAATTTTTACTTTAATGGTTACTAAACCTTTTGTTTGTGTCACACCATTGACTGTTTTTAAAAATATTTTATTTATATCTTCTGTCTTCTCTTTTATTTTGACTAATTTTGAGTTTATTAGAGAGACTTGGGAACCTGGGTCGTATGTTCCGTTTACTTCTAACTTCTCTTCTAATAGTATTTTTATTTTAATCAATGGTGTGATCGTTCGTTTTTTTGTTCTGTATTTAGATCCACCTCTATCACTGAATTGCTTCCAATTACTCTGGTTTCATTTCCATTTTTATTTTTAAACCAGCATGAGTCCTCTGAATGATATCTTATGCCTTTGTTCAATTTTTCACAGTTTTTACATGGCTTTTTCTCTTCAAATTTCTTCCTATTGTCTTGTCTTTCTTCTTTCTTTCTTATAAAACTGTTCTTACTCACTAGATTTTCCCATTTTCTAATTTCGTGTAGTAATCCGGTTGAACTTTCACATTTTTCTCTATCTATTTTGTTTCTAACAAATTCGGGTAATCCTGCCGCTATAAGCGTCGCTATATTTCCTCATAGCATATTCCATCAGCGAACCTTCTTTATACCTATAGGATACAGCATGTATTCCTGTACTCCATCCTTTATCTGCAAATGACTCCAAGAATTTCTTTTTCCATTCAGACCATCCAGCCTCCATTGTCAATGTTATTAGTGTTGCTGAGTGCCAGTCTAAACATGCCTTGTCTAGGAATAATCTCAGTATCTCAATCTTCGTGTTATCTTCACAGATTTCAAATCTTCTACATTCCTTCTCAAGTGTATCCAACCATTGTTTTGCATTTGAGTGTTTACATACAAATTTTTCCACCATAAATTTATCTGCTATGTTTTTTAAATTTAGTTGGTTTCCTTTCTTCTGTGTGGGTTCTACTACACTTGCTATCCTATCTATTATATTTGCTTCCACTATCTGTTCTAGATACAGATCATTAAATATTACATTGCCATCTTGATCGAAATAAATCTTGTTCATTTCCTCTGTGCATGTAATCCATATTGTCCTTTCTTGGCCTCTTTGATTGAAGCTTTTCTTCACTCTTTTATAGTTCTCTGTTTTTATCAATTCGCTATGGCTATTTACAGACTTTTCAGCTTCTGGCAACACATACTTCCTATTATCCTCTGTTGTAATAGAGGTTATGACAACTACACTTGTCTTTTTGTCACTTGCTGATGCCACATATTTAAATGCAAATTGCAGTTTTTTTGCCATTATAAACCATTTAAACAACATATTTTTACTGTGATTTACTGTGAACAAATATATTTAATTCAGTTACCCCTTTCCGAAGGCCCCTTTACACTGAATACAAGTCTACGCTCCCTAGTCTCGCGGATGACGCTCACACACTTTTCGACTCACGCGTGGCTCCCAGCCGTTCATAAGAGTAGAAAAACAAACAACATAGGACTACAAACATACTATGTATGCATCGCTCGCTCTGTCTCGCCCGTTTTGTATACCCCGGAATCGCTCTGTCGCTCTCAAAATAGTCAAATAGCGCGTTGGAGCCACGAATGCGTGTGACAGTGGGGGGGCGTCTACGTTATTGCAGTCTGACCACTCAAGCGCTCTCTCCGTCCCTGTCGCCCCTCCTACTAGTCGTGCTCTCTCGTGCACTGTTTACAAGTCACGCTTACAGTGGATTCCCCTTCCATACGTCCCAGCAACGTCACGGCTCCGACCCGGCTCATGAGCCGAGTCGAGGGCTCCGGCTCCCAAATCGTCCAGCTGTGCATGCCTGCCGTAGAGGGCATTAAGAGAAAATTCTGGAAAAACCTATAATTCCTGGGGCTTTTTTCCATATAGACAAAGCAATTACCTTTTCTTGCAACGTAAATGATCGTTTGTACTGCGTTCTACTCACGTTTCTTTGGTAACATAAAAATAAATGTCTTATATGATTGGGCACAGTTCTCCAAAATTTGTGATTGATAAAATTATCTGCCATTTGTAGCCTCTTTTTGTATTGTTGGTTCTGCATGTTATACTGCTTAATCTTTCTTTGCATGTCCACCATTGCCTGGTACCATTTCTTGTGCTCCTTTGATAGACGGTTGACAGCTGTTGAGTTGAAAACTTTCAAAATTGACCGGAAAAAATATAATACAATTATTGTATTTGTACTATTTAAATTATATGCCAATGGCAATCACCGCATATACTCCATTTGTGCATTTATTTACAAATCCAGAAAATATCACCACAATCGCACACAGAACTTGACAGAAATTAATAAAAGTATGAAAAGCTGGCAATTCAAGCATTTAGTGTGAAATATGAAGTTTAATTATACAAGCATGTAGCATGCTGCATTCGTGCACAAAACACCTGTGCACACAAGAATTCTTACTTTGTTTCCTAAATGATTGTTTTCCTTCATGTATTGCCTCATCAAAGTACGACAGAACGAATGTTCTTGAATAAGAAAACAATTGATTCATATTTGGTTATAAAATACTAGTTTTTGAAATAAAATAATTACCTCTTCTCCATATCTTTGTCGATACTGCTCTTCCTGCATTTTCTTCCCTGGAACGCTTTAGGTCTCCATGTATCTGAACACCTAATAGAAATTTTTTGTCACTAAAGCTTATTAAAAATTGATATAAATAATAAGAACAGACTGCTTCTACCAACCTTCAGTAATACGATTACTTCCGCTCGTTGAAGGTTCATCACTTGTTTCGTCTGTTTTCTAAACACCACCTCGACTCCTTTCCCCGCGCCGAATACTCTCCTCGCCGTTCCTAACCCTGGGTCGGCGAGCTAAATCGGCACCAAGCCGTACACCGGTAAACCAGGACTGTTACAGCTGTATAAAGCACTAGACGCTACACATGGATGCGCGTGGATACAGAACAATACAGAACTGAGCTTGGCTTGGCTTGGCTGGCTTGGCATGGCTTCACTACTGTTCACTCCAATTCATTCAATGAGCCTGCTGGAACGAGCTTGGCTTGGCTTGGCTTCCATGTTGGTTTGTTTTCACATCGTTCTTTATGATCAGTGCGCATGCGGTGGTGCGCCACCAACGCCACCTTAATCCCAGGGCCGAACTATAATTACTGGTTGAATCATTTCCATTACAGCTTACACCCCCTGATGTAGTGATGGGCGCTATCAACTAAAAACTATCGACTAAGTCGATAGTAGCTGTTACTAATTTTAGTCGACTACTTTTACTGAACTATCGACTAAATTTCGCCGTGGTGGGGGTTACTATTTTCAATCGACTATTTTACTGAATAACTACTGAATTTCGCCGTGGTGGGGGTTACTATTTTCAGACGACTACTTTACTAAACCAGAGGTTTTACCTCTCTGACTTAATTATCAACTAATTTATGCAGTGGTAGAGCAGGTAGAGCTATGTGAACTGAATCGATCGGAGATTCTATATAATATTAAATTATATATAAATATTAATTATTACAAATATTCTGCGAAAATATGAATGATTTATGCATTTAATTTATGTTAATAAAATATTTATTACATTCAATATAAAATTGATATTTTATTATTATATTTATCCTATCCTATAATATCGATAACACCAAAAGGATTATTTATTTATTATACAGGTACAAACCCAATATGCATACATAGAATTAAATCAAATAAAAATAAAAAAACAATTACAGCAACATAGCATCGCAACAGAGAAAATTATAGTTAAACATTAACTTAAAATTAAACATTTCTTTTATGATGCTGGAGAGATTGCTTGAAATAAAACTGACTTTGTTTGCTGTCACGTTTCATTAGCCAGAAGTCCCACATCACTTATAGTTGAACACAGGGAGATATCATACCGTTATTGAAACCACTAGCGTCCAAAATTATTCCTGTATTAAGAGGAATTCAAAAGGGTATAAACATCATTATACCAAAAACCGCAGCAGGACTACATTTACAAAATAACATTTTAAATAATATTGAGATAAGATTTGACTATGTGGAAATGATCGGAGACAGTGTATTGACTATTGCTCTTTATTTCGTCACTCTTTAAAATCTCTTACAAAGAAGGTTTGATTTTTACAAGAGATTGCACTAATGTTCCACGGTCTTTAACTCTGTAATCGGTACTCTATAATCTGTGTCGCGATGGCAGTTGCGTGATATTATATACCCGCTCGCAGTGTAACGGGGAGAGACAGGGGACCTTTGTTTTCGCAGCTTAGGTTCGATAACCTGTTCACTTTTCGCCCGCGCTGCGTTTATGTTTTGGGAAGCAGCTGACTCTGTGACAAGGAGAAAGACACTGTCTGTTGCACCTTGTTTGTGTCGATGGTCTTCACAGGAGTTGGTTCGTTGCCCGGAGGTGATGTTTGGGCCACGGCTGACTCGATGATGAGGAATAACGCTGGTATTTTCCTCATCGGTTATTTAGCTGCTACAACTATATTGAACAAAATAATATTACTCTAATAGCCACACTATTAGATCAAAGATACAAAACATCTGTATTTTAAGTCAATAGGATTGCACAGACAGCGCAGAATATGTTAAAAGATAAAATAAGTTCCTTTTGCAGAATAGCCAATAGTCATGAAAACAATACAAATAGAGCCACAGCAGAAAATCAATCATCTCGAGAAAACAATGAATTTGGAATTTTTTTATAACAGAAGTATCGTAGTTGACAAACCAATCCACACGTATAGAAAATGCATCAACCATCATTCATCAATATGTATATAGATTTACCGTACGAAAATATTAAGAGCTATCATGTCGCATTTTGAAATAAACACAATTACACAATGCCACAGCTTTTCAAAATAGCAGAAAAATACCTCTGTATTTCAGCAACTTCTGTTCCATCAGAAAGAATATTTTTAAAGGCTGCACAGATTATTTCTGAAAGAAGGAACCGACTTTTAGCAAAAAACCTAGATCAATTGATCTTTTTAAATGTTAACATTTAGTAAATTTGGATGAACGTAATAGTAGAGAGTAGAGACCATAATAATTTAATGTTAGATTAATTACAATTTTGGAATTTTTACCTTAATTTTATTTTATTACTAATCTCTACTACGACAAATGTAAAATATATAATAACATTAAATATTTTAAATTGTATGAACCTAATGAAGCTAAGTTTCATCAACTCCATCGTACATGGAGAACATAACCAGTAAAGCAATTCAGTCGACTAAAAACTATCGACTAAATATTCGATAGTATGTAGCAACTAAATAGTAAGTAGTCGATAGTTAAATTTAGCCGATAGTGCCCATCACTACCCTGATGTAGAAGCTCGCACTCGTAGGTTCTCAACTCGTGCGACTCGCTCGTCAGATGTTTCAGCAGCTTTACTGACTGACACTTTCCGCGCATGTCTGGTTCTTCTTCCAATGTTTGATATTTTGGGGGGGCATTTCGATTAATTTTCAGTACTTAATTTGTTGTCAATATGATGGCGAGTTGCAACAAAATGGATAGCGCGAAAATATTCCTCGTGCTCAAATACCTATGTATACAAATTTTCATAGCGATAGGTTCAACGGTATGGAAGTTGTTGTATTCAAATGTATTGCAGTGACATCTACAGCGGCGTGTTACAACAAATTGAATAGCGTAAAAACCTTCTCCATGAAAAAATACATATATGTGCCAACAGTTTCGAATTTTTTTTTTTTTATTATAGCTTTAGGCCAAATTTGGAAGAATACAACAATTTAATTTGTACTAGAACATATAAACCTTATTTAAATCTATAAGCTTCTACATATACATAGAATAACAAGTTTATACATATTTCTCTTATTTCCTATATAGAGAGAGTTTGGTTTTCGTATATTTTAGTTTGGCATATAGCTTGCTTCTATTATAGTTTCATTTTTCAATGGTCGTGTAATCTATATAAGTACTTACTACAAGATATGTGTTTCTATTTATTATATCTACGCTCTTACATCTAATTCAGTCTTTATACTATTTCTGTGGAGTAGGGGTTAACAATTTGGTTCTTGTATTGCACTCACAAACCAGAGAGGTTCTTATTTCTATTCTTATTAGTATATGAACTACTTATCTTTCTATTCTTAACCTATTTTACATATATTTTATTTGAGCATTGTGAGAGTTATTTGGGTGTTTAGGGTGTTAGAAAAATATATTATTTGTAACGCAGTAGTCGTTGATTATGTTTAGAGCCTTAATGTTAATGTTCTTCAGGCATGTGTCTATTTTAAACGGAGGTTTCCAATTATCTTTTGACAATTTGGAAACCATTAGATTTCTATTCTTGGAGCGGAGAGAGGACAGTACCATATTAGATGATCAATATCTTGGATGGGGTAATTACACTCACAAGTGGATTGTTCTATTATTTTGAGTCTGGCTAGCGACTCTTGGGTGTTGACGTGATTTGTTCTCATTCTTCCAAATCTTACTATTAGCTCTCTAGGGAGATCATGTTCTCTGCATCAAGGTTTCTTCTGAGTTTGGAAAAATAGTTGGTGGTATTTAACTCCTTTATTGTGAAACCGAACTCCGAGAAGGGATTGGAACTCGTTCCACATTTCCTCTTTGAAAGACTCTTTAAAATCAGTGTGGGGTATTTTATATTGGTGGGATGGAGCTTTTTTTTGTGGCTTCCTTTGCAAGATTGTCTGCTAATTCGTTTCCCTTTATGCCACAGTGGGCAGGGATCCATATAAATGAGACTTGTTTTGGATTGTTCGACTTGGTTGCAAGGTTGTATGTTTTACGTTTGATATCAATTATATGGAAGTTAGTACGAGTGTTTATAGAGGAACTATTAAGTAACGTGAGGGCACTAAGAGAGTGTGAGCAAATTAGCAGGGGTTTGTCAGAGTTATTAAAGTAATAACTCTGACCCCATCGTCCCACATCGTCGCCTCCGGGTTGGCCGGCCCGTGTGCGGTGGTGCCCTTTTTGTACTTCTCCAGATCTGGAATGATTTTTCCTATTGGCCAGTATTTTGTCTCCCGGTCGATCCTTTAGTGCGGGGCACCGTTACGGTGATCGTCGCTCTCTAGGCACGCTCCTGCAATCCGCCACTCTCGGCGCGTGTATTGATCGTTTCGTAACAAATATCTTTCTCAAGGAGTGCTCAAATCCGCGGGTGGTTTCTCGCCTTTGCTAACGGTCGGTCCGGTTCAATCACAACACGGTTGTTTGACCGTTTCTCAAACGGAGAAGTGACGTCGCTGGCTTGCAACGTCACAGTACACAACAGATGTCGCGATTATACAATAAATGGTAAAGCAGATTTCTACAAAAATGTTGAGCGAGATTCCCATCTTGGCAAGAAGTTTCAGAAGAATATGACATTCTACGTTGTCAAAAGCTGCACTGACGTCAAGAAATGCTGCAATTGTGTATTGGTTATGAGCAAACCAAATACGCTCCGTATGTAGGTTGCAAGGTTGAGGATATTGTCCGTAGAAGATCGGCCCTTTCTAAATCCTGCTTGGGATTGAGCGATGAGATCTTCGGTCTCACACCACCAGAGTAGTCTGTTATTGATGAGTCTTTCCATGATTTTACTCATGCAAGACGTGAGTGAGATGAGTCTGAAGTTTAGGTTGTCGAACCTTTTGATAAAGAGGACCTGGGTTTTGTTCCAGTCTTCTGGAATGCAGTAATTTGTAAATAATTCATTAAATTTGTCGAGCAGGAGGATTCTAGATTTGACTGATAAGTTTTTAATCATCCTGTAGTCTATTCCGTCGAGTCCAGGAGAAGAGTTGGGATTGGATCCGTCAATAGCCGTGTTGAGTTCGATGAAATCGAACGGAGAGTCTAGAAAAGTGTTTGTAGAAACTTCTATATTCATGATTGGATTAGTCGGGACCCAAGGAGGGGAGAGTTTGTCTGAGGCTTTATTGACATTTTCCTTGAGTATATTGGCGTTAGTGTTTTCTTTCTTCTTCGTAGATGTCCACTTGTTTTTGAGAATCCTGATGTGGTTCCAGACGTACGTTAGTGAGGTTTTGTGGGAAAGATTGGCTGCGAAGTTACGAAAGCTTTCTCGTTTTTTCTTTTTTAATAGTTTTTTTTTGGTAACTGCTACTTGTTTTTTGTAAAGAAACCAGCTGCTGGTGGTTGACTGATGTTGCCATGTCTTAAAATATGCTTTCCTGATTCTAACAGCTCTGTCGCATTCCTGATCCCACCACGGGACTGGATTTCTGTGGACGTGTGTATGTACTGATCTTTTTTTCGGTGTACTCTCGAGGACTGCTTGTGTCATACCCTGTACAAAGTGGATATACTTTTCTGTGGTGGGAGTATCCAAAGACAGAGTGGTAGTGTCTAAGTGGTGATCCATTTTGTTTGTGTATTCCTCCCAATTGGTTCTCTGAGAGGATATTCTATTGTTCTTAGGTGTATATATGTTTTTTTGTTACGTTGATTGAAATATGTAGTGGGAAATGGTCTGAACCAAATGGATCTTCTTCCTGGGATACTGTGGTTTCTTCTCCTATGCTTCCATGTGTTAAGACAAGATCGAGGTTGTTGATCGAGCCATTCCTAGCGTCAATGTGGGATGATGGGTTGTGGTTAATTATGTCTATTTCATTCTTATCTATAATTTGTAATAGTGTTCTTCCTGGAACGTCTATTTTGGGGCAGTCTAATTCTATATGATGGGTGTTGAAATCTCCCATCATGATGAAAGGTCCGATGTCTTTAAGTAATTGGAAGAGTGTTTCCCAGTGTGATTCCGTTATTTTGTTGGATGGAGGTCTGTAGCACGCTGCTATTGTGGTTTTTTTCTGAAAAGTTTGTTATTTGAATGCAGCACGTTTCTGTGTGCTCGTCTGCTATTTGAAGGTTATGAAGAGGAATGAATTTTAGGTATTTGGCGATGATGAACCGCGATGACATTGTTGCCGATCTTTCCTTATTGAGTGGAATCCTGATATTTGGAATTCTAGTTCTGGTCTTAGCCAGGTTTCAACACATATAATTATGTCTGCTTCCTTTGCCAGATGGATTACTTCCATTTTTTTGTTTTGTATGCTCCTACAGTTCCAGAACAGAATACGCAGAGAGTTATTCATTGTGTGGTATCCTGTTATTGTATTAATTTTTTAAAATTAATTAATTAATTTATTTATTTATTTTTTAAATTAGGGTTTTAAGGTTGAGGAAGAGGCTGGCTTGTATTGTTTGATTGCTGGAGATAGTTTTATGTTTGGGGAAGATTGGATGAGGGTAACCATATTAGGGATAATAGATGGAGTTTTTGATAATGTTGTTGTGCGAATGATGGACGGTGAGGAATTCTGTTTAGTTTTTAGGTTGTTTCCTATCGCGATGTTTCCTGTTTTGCTTGGTTGTAAAGGTGCAGTGGTGGTTACTTTAGATATAACATTGTTTCCTAAGGGGCGTTGTGTCCATGGATTAGTGGAGGACGAGGTTGAAGCAGGTGCCTGTTGTCCTCCGATCACCTTAAGTTGAAGGATGCGATGTGGACGAAGAGGGGGGAAGTTCTTCTTGTTGTCTTGTATGATTTTAGATTTGTTGTCTCAACTATTTCTGGTGACAATTTGCTTCGCTTCATAAAAGCGTACGTTGAGAAGAGACATTTGTCTGTTTATTTCTTTGTTAGTTTGAAGTGAAGAGCAGCTGGGATGCAGACTCTGATGTGACTCATTGCAATGAGCACACGTTGGTGTGTTTATTGTAGAACATTCAGAGAAATTGTGTCCCGGTTTTCCACAATTTTTACATATTTTTTCGCTGCGGCAGAATTTAGCTGTGTGTCCCGTTTTAAAGCAGTTGTAGCACATTTTTAGGGGTTCTATATATATAATTCTACTGGTGTGTGGATCAAATTGTACAGCTTAATGTAGTCTGGAAGATTCGTGCCCTCAAAAGTTATAACTATGGATTCGCTGGGAATCCACTCCCACGAGCCTGTTTCTAGGTTTCTTATTTTTCTATTTAGTCTCCTGGCGTCAAGAATAGGAACTGGGAAGTCTGTATATTTCTTAATGTCTTCCAGTTCGCAGTCAGTTGAGAAGCCCTTGATGAGGCCTTTTCTTGAGAAGCGATATTTGGGAATAAATATATTAATTCCCTGTAGGTCCTTGTTTTCGGTTTTAACAATGTTGTTGGCCTGAATATATGATTTAAACTTTATACTAAATTTCCCAAAGCCTTCATTTTTGATTTCGTCGACGCCTTCGTAGTTCTTGCTCAAAACTTTTGCTAACAAAAGAGCGTTTTGGGAGTTTCTAGGTTTCGCCTGTGTCTTACTGAAAATGGCCGAGACGTACGCAGGGCCCTTATGAGATGTTGGGTATTGGTTTATATCATATTCTTGTCTTCTTTTGGAAGAGTTTGCATTCTCTTCATTGCACTTTATTTCCCTTACCTCTGTCTCCAAAGGATTGTATTCGGGTGTTTCCTGTAACTTGTTTTTTCCGATTTGTGTGGAGGTCTTCGTTTGTTTGTTGGGCGCCATATTGTCTTCACTTTTGCCTGAGGCCCCGGGGGCCCAGCCTTCGGGGTTTTTTAAATCCAGGAACAGTTTGTTGTAATACCGAGGAGGTTCCGTAGCTAATTTATTAATCCAGCAACTCGAATCTGCTTTCAGGGGTCTGTACACCATGAAGTCCTAAGGCCCATCTCCAGTTGTGAAGTTTATTAATCATTGCAGCGCCATCTACAACGGCGTGTTACAACAAATTGATTAGCGAAACCAAGTCTATTAATCTACAGGCTGTTTAGCAACAGGTGGGAGAAAATTTAAGGGAGGTTCTCGACGATAATATAAGACGAAAATGAAGAATAAAAAAATTGCGATTTCGACTTCGTTATTTAGTTCTTAACAATTAAAAATCCGCCTAAATTGCTGCAACACTTCTAACAAAAGTGTACGTTGCGTACGTCACACAGGCGCGCGACAGTCTCGTATCAAGTGACATACGCATGCATACCTTCGTTCTCATTTGGGGCCCCAGCGAGGTGAAAATGTTTAAAAGATCGTTGGACGACATTGAACCTACCTGCTCGTTAAAATCCACAAGGGCATTTATAATATCCGCCCTATGGAATTATCGAGCAGAAGGGGTCAATGCCCTTTTACTTTTAAACTGTTCTCACACATATCCACAAATTCTTAATATGCACTGTTCATAACACCGCACATAATACAGTGGAACAAACCACACATATGCTCTAGCACTATTTTCAATATCATACACACGCACTACGAGTTTACGGAGAGTTCACTGACGGGAATGAGGAGAATGTAAAGAACTGGTAATCCTTTAATGTTGAAACACTGCACTTTATTGAACTTGATTTACGTGGCGAGACTCGCTCACAGACGAAACGGACTCGTACGGCCCTGAAACTTGCCGTTCTCGGCACGCGCAACAGATGTCATTAGGAAGATCTCGATACCGACGGAATTTCCTCGTGGAACGCTCTCGAATCGCAAAATTGCAACGTCACACTGTATATAAAGGTTCATAATATCTTTAATTCACTTTCGTAACAACAAAGTGTTGATATTTATTATACACGTTTTAGGATCAATCAGACACAGGCTGATACACTTTACGATTACTCGACTACTCTTTATACACGTTTTCCATACGCGTTCACATATCGCCAAATTGCTTTTCTTCTGTAGAAGGAACTCTTCTCCTATTACGCGGGTCTGCGCGCGCGTGCGCTCCCATCAACATCATATAATGCATGAAATTACGCATATTTCAATAATATACACTAAAATGTTTTAAACAGTTAATTAAATGTCACTAAAGTAAATATCACCAAGTTAAACGTCACTAGTCCCATTATATGCTTATATGTTTTAATTAAAATAACTTAAATACAGTTTATAAACACAGTTCACTAAATTACGAGAGTATTTCAATATTAACTGGGCCCATAACCTATTGGAGATGGGTGTAAATGAATGTACACTGGTACCTTTTTAAAACGGCCTTTATTTCACGGCGCGGGAGGAAGCTCTTTACTAAACGATGCCTTAGCTTCGACTAAACGCTGAGAGAAAAACCATTGGAACCCCGAAAGGAAAAACTGTGCGTACAAGAACTGTGCGTATGATATTTCTTTCAAGAAGCCACTGCTTTGTGTGCTTCAACGCGTGCAATGCAGCATTATCATGCTGATAAATGAAATTGTCATCTTTAATATTTTCTGTAAAGGGTATTAGAACCATATCTAACAAATCCGTATAATTTTCCGAATTCATTTTGTGATTTATGAAACACATTGGAGTTCTTTTGTCAGCTTTGAACGCAGCCCATATCGTTAGGGAACCACCGCCAAAGTTACGACTCATTGTCACACTTTTCTCATTTCTCAGATTATGCCAATAATATTTACAGCCATCAGGCCCATCCAAATTAAATTTTTTCTCATCTGAAAAAATGACAGACTCCCACTCTTTCGTCCAGGACATGTGTGCCCGTGCGAAATCAAGACGGGCCTGTTTATGTGTTTCTTTAAGTCCTGGTTTACGTTGCATTTTTGTCCACACAAATTGCCCAGAAGAATTTAAAAATTGTTGCACACATCTTGTTGTTACTGGGAGCTCCAATTCAGCTCGCAATTGTGCTGCATTTTTCGTTTCCTTAGCCGCAGACCTCATTAATAATGAATATTGTCTCTTTGACAATTTTTTATTACCACCTTTAAAATGATTTTTTCCGTAATTTTCACGTAAATTGATATAATTATTAATCACAGTATATGACCGATTAATTTTCTTAGCAATTGCGCGATTAGAGTAGCCCATATTTTTATAAGCATCGATCGATGCTTTTCTTTCAATTGTTAGTATTTTTCCTCTCGGCATTGTACTAAACGCGAATCAAATTATAAATAACAGGATTTCTATGAGTTCTAAAACTAATACTTTTAGAATATTTGCAATTTCCCGTAGTTCTCTGCTCAGAATCCAGAGAAACACTAAGTGACTTTATAGAAACTTCGTATTCGTGTTCTGCACCACGCAGAAATAAATCAAAAAAACGTAAATAGGAAGCAATGCGATCTTGAGTGCGCGGTCCTTCTATCCGAGTGTCAACAAAACACAAGGCCAGATACGATAGAGCAACAGAAATTCTAATATTTTAAAAATATCTATGAAAATGACGATGACTTTATAGAAATTTCGGCGAGTGTATTTACATACTATTTACAAATTGTTTATGTAATGTATTTATTATAATATATGTACGGAAAGCTCTGTCGTTTTAAACGGAGTCTACTGTTTGCCGACTAGCACGATACTGCAATTACATAGAGAGCGTGCCAATAGCGACAGTGTCAACAGTGTATATAAGCAGATAATATATATCTAATATAACAGATAATATAAGCAGTGATCGTGTCACATTGGCAATACATCACAACTCCTCCGCTTGTTATTTTCGCATCAACCGTTCTGAACGTCGCAAACCACGCTGCTCGATTTTGATTATTTGGTCTTCGTGGCGTTTCCAAATTACGTCGGGCGCAATCTTAACTTGGAACGTCGAAGGAGATGACCTTTTTACAATTGTGGCTTCAATCCTTTTGTCTGATCGCCTTTTTCGAAGTTAACTTTTCGCGAACCTCTCCTTGCGGCTATTTGCACGTGCTGATTCTGTTTTACCGTTTCTTCTACATTTGGTCTCAACATATCAAACGGCGTGCGTAACTCTCTTTTATACAATAGCCATGCAGGGCTTCGTTTAGTAGTGCAGTGCTCAATGCTGCGGTAATCGAACAGAAATTTGTTTATTGCGTTGCCTAGGCTCTCACCCCCCTTTACAATTTTTTTTATTTTATCCTTGAAGGTTCCCACAAAATTTTCGGCGGCGCCGTTTGTGGCGGGGTGGTAAGGCGGTGAGAAACTTTGCCTTATTCCTTGGTTTTTTTGAAAAATTTACGAATTCTGCACTTGCAAATTGCCGCCCGTTATCCGTGACAATATATGTTGGTAACTCGTGATGCGCGAATAGCTTTTGAAATTCTTTGATCACACGGTAAGTTTGGTGTTTTGTTTAAAATCTATGACCTCGGGCCATTTTGAGTGCACGTCGATAATTACAAGGAACATGTGCCCGAATAAAGGGCCTAAAAAATCACAATGTAAGCGGCTCCACGTTCCTCTGGCCAAGGCCATGGGGTTAGCGTGGTGTGCGGTGATTTTTTTCTTTCTTCTAGACAAATTTTGCAAGAATGTACCAAATTTTCTATATCCGTATCTAAATTTGGCCACCAAACGTAGGAGCGCGCAAACATTTTAATTTTAACAATGCCAAGATGAGACGTATGCAATTCCTTTAATATCATAGGCCGCAATACTTCCGGAACTATTATTCGGTAACCCCAGAGTAAACAGTTTTTTTCCACCGATAATTCAACTTGTTTACTATGGCACTTTCTTTCTTCGTCTGTGATACTCTTTAAATCTTTTGGCCAACCTGACACCGTATACTTGATAATATTTTTCAAAGTTTCATCACGTTTACTTTCTACTGCTACCGTATGCCAGTCCAATACATTACTTATTACACCTGTGTCGATATAATTTATAAATGTGAACTCAGTGTCAAAAATTCGCGTACTATCTTCTACCGGAAGTCGCGAGAACACGTCGCAATTACCGTTCTCTTGTGATTTAATGTGTTGAATGGTATATCGAAACCCTGACAAGTAATAGGCCCCGCGGAGGAGTCTACTTGCGGCTGTTAATGGTATTCCCGAGTTTGGCCCCAAAATAAACTGCAATGGCTTGTGGTCCGTTCTAAGTATCTCTTTGCCAAAAATAAAATCATAAAAACGCTTGAAACCGAATACGATCGCGCTTGCTTCCTTATCTATAATTGCACGATTTAACTCTTTGGCCGGTATTCTCTTTGAAGCGTATGCTATAGGCCGTTCAGTACCATCTTTATATATGTATATGTGATAAAATAGCAGATAGACCATACGCTGATGCGTCACAAGCCAATACTATTTTTTCGTTTGGATCGTAATGCGCGAGGACGCGCGTAAATACTAACTCTTTTTTCACCCATAGAAAGCGCCTCCGCCATTGCTCGCAATTTTGCCTTTGACTTATGTAATCCGTCTTTATCAATCACAAATCCGAGTACCTCAATACGGTCTTTCATGAACTCGCACTTGTTTTTGTACAACCGAAACCCGCATTCTTGCATACGTTTACATACCTTTTCGAGTATTTCTATGTTCTTTTTCTGTACGGCCCGTTACAGAAGTATTGTCTAAATATGCTATCGCGCCTTCTATATCCCGTAAACAATCATCCATAATTTTTTTAAACTCTTCGAGACCGAAATTGACCCCCTCTCCAATTTTCGTATATCGGAACAGCCCTAAAGGTGTGATAATAGTTAAGTAATGTCTGCAACTTTTTTCAACTGAAACTTGCATGTATGCGTGAGATAACTCCAGCTGAGAACATTTTTCTCCTCCTTTTAAAGCGGCAAAAATGTCATCTATTTGATGTAATGGATATTT
This sequence comes from Lasioglossum malachurum, assembly GCA_028455605.1. Taxonomy (NCBI): domain Eukaryota; kingdom Metazoa; phylum Arthropoda; class Insecta; order Hymenoptera; family Halictidae; genus Lasioglossum; species Lasioglossum malachurum. The sequence goes on along the minus strand of CM052316.1, from coordinate 13,946,331 downwards.
GTTCACGATTATATGCGGGTTAATGGTCAGTTTGAAATCGCTTCATATTCGAATTTCGTTATTACCTTTGACGTAGCCCATTCGCTGGATTCGACCGGTTCTAAGTGGCCTAGGTCAACCAATCGGGTAATTTCGCGCTCTATTAACGGTTTTAAAGCGTGTTGCACATGTCTAGCTTTCATTGCGTCAGGCTTTATGTTTTCTTTTACATAAATTTTTACCTCGCCTTTGTTGTATAACCCGGGAGTTGGTCCGAAAAGCGTTCTATATTCGTTCATAATGTAAGCGTTCATATCGAAGTTCAGTTTATTAATTTTGGTTTAGCTGTGACCGTATCTGTTTTTAAAAAGCTCAATGGTCAATACCCGAACGCTGCGAGCCATTGTCGGCCTATTAACGCAGGCCCTGATCCTGGCAATATAAAGCAATGTAGTTTTCTCTCTTTGTTCTTAAAATTTACTGTTAAATTTTCTAATTTCCCGATTGGTTGTGAAGGATTAATACGATTAAAGAGACAGAACAAATGTCAAACTGTATTCATATACAGAGAACAACTGATTTTTAAAAACATTGCGAGACTGTTTCGAGACAGCCGACACTCGGTCTCACGCAAATTCACACGCATTCACACATTCTCGCACACGTTCACACTCAGAGGTGCCACATTCAAACGAGTACCGATCGCGAGATCCGATTCTCGACGCACATCACACGGAAGTATTTCTCAATATCCATATTCCTACAGTTGTAGTTTTTTCCCGTCGTATTCGCGTAAATATGCCGTCGTTTTTTTCAACTTTTAATTTATCAAACAATTCACTCTTAATTTTCTGCGATATAACCGTAACGAAAGTACCGGAATCGACTTCCATCGATAATCTTTTATTATTAATTTCTATATCTACGTACATTGGTTCCGTGTACTTACTAATATTTAGCTCGTGAGAATCGCTGCTTATAACTATCGGAAAAAAATCGTACGTCTCCCGCGAGCCGCTGTCGGTGTTTGTGTCTGACGCTGCCTCGTCGATACTCTCTCCGTCCTTCTCCAAGTACTTCACCGACGAGGTTTGTGTGACAGGTGGATTCTTCACGCGGCAAACTTGCTCTAGATGTCCCTTTCGTTTGCAGAAATTACAAGTCTGGTAACGATGGCGACATGCACTAGCCTTGTGGTTTGGTTTTCCACAACAATAACACAGTTCGTCCGCTCTTCGTTGAAATCCACTGGTTTGCCGATTGTTTGCTTTTGTATTGTAAACCCTTGGCTGTTGATATCTTCCTGGTGCTGGCCTCGGTCGCGACGTTTTATTTTCCCCCTGCCTTCCCTTCTGTTGTGCGGAGTTTGCGAGGGCGAAAACTTCTTGCTGTGTGGGTTTTTTCTCTAACGTTTTAATCGACCCAATGCGTTTTTTAGTCTACTGTTTTTAATAGATTTACCCTTGTCTCTTGATCACGTATGCCGCATACCAACTGATCGCGTAATGCAGTTTCTAAATCTGTGAAATTGCAGTGTAGAGCAAGGTTTTTCAATTTCGCTGCAAATTCAGCGACAGTCTCGTTTGCCTCTTGTTTAGCCTGATTGAATCTGCATCGCTCCATTACCTCGGAGGGCTTTGAGCTTAAGTGATCACCCATAATTGCTTTCAATCGTTCGTAAGTTTTTGTCGCAGGCTTTTCCGGTGCGCATAAGTTTCGAATAAGCTTAAAAGCGTTTTCGTCGAACCTTATCAGCATGGTTGCTGCTTTCTTGTCGTCCTTTATATCTTTAGCCACGAAATATGTTTCTAGACGCTCTGTAAATATCTCCCAGTCGTCCTTTTCCAAGCAAAATTCAAACTTTGGAATGTCCGACATCTTGTCTTCGTCTACCTCTGTATTGTCTCCGATTGCGTGTTTACTGTCCTTAGCGCCTACTGCTGTCGGCATGATGTTTACACTCCCGTTATTGTCGGCTTTCCGTTCGTCTACTTTCGATGCCTGATCTTCCTCGCTGCGTATTAAGCTAATAATTTCCGAAGTTCGTCTAACTTCGCCGTTTCTCCAGAAACGATACCTCTCTCCGCCAATTCCTTTTTTATGTTTTCTTTACTCAAAAGGTACACCCAGCTTACACCTTTTTTCTCTTCCATAGAGGATATGTGTACAAACTTTCCCGTTTTCAATTCGAATACATTTCCACGGAATAGTTTTATAAATCCTCGTCGCCACTGTAATGTATTTATTATAATATATGTACAGAAAGCTCTATCGTTTTAAACGGTGTCTACTGTTTGCCGACTACTGCCATTACTGGCACGATACTGCCATTACACAGAGAGCGCGCCAATAGCGACAGTGTCAACAGTATCAGTAATATAGGCAGTGACCGTGTCACATTCGCAATACATCACAGTTTACTAATAGTTCACACTCCGATGTCCGAGTCATCAGACGCGTTCGATCACTCGGGACTTCTTTCCAAGACTGAATCGGTAATGTAATCCAACTCGAAGAATCAGTCTTCCTCCTTTATCGTATGGCGAATAAAATTTTGCTAATTTTCGGAGGATACATTTTCAATGGAATACATCTGCTAATATATTCTTTAACTTTTACCCATGCTAGCTCGATCGGTTTTAATTCGCAGTGGTAAGGAGGAATGCGTAGGACGGTACGCATAATCATCAATTACATAATTATTGTCTGATTGCTTATATGTTTTAGCAATTTCCAGCAATCGAATTTTTACGTGTCTTGGATCTACCGTTTCCCCCTTACCCTCCAGCCACGTGATGATGTCGTTTCTTTCCCAGCTCAACGAAGGATATCTTTCCTTCTTCATGCTGTGATAGGGAGCGTTATCCATCACAATGACTGCCCTATCTAGCAGCATGGGCAAAATAGTGCAGAACCATTCGAAAAATGTAGCTCCATTCCTTTCATAATGGTAATCGCCAGTATTTTTCTTTGCCTTGAAGCAAAGGAGGGCCCCAGGTACGAACCCATCCGCTGACCCGACGTGTGAAATTATTAGGCGTTTCCCCTTTCCGGAGTGAGCAGGTATGCCGGTTGATAGGTTCCTTTCTTCAGCGTTCCTCGGTGAGGTAACGTTAGTGTCAACCCATAAGCTTCTTTTGCAGTCTCCTGTATGTTGATCCAGCAACTGACCCATGTTTCGTCCAGATAAGAAATAGGTCGCCCTGCCAAACGAAGCTCTTGAATCTTTTCGATGTTCCTACAACGTAGTAAAAAATAAATTTTTGTAAGTGTGGTGCTCTTAATAACTTTATTCGGAAACGTCCGTACACTTCAATGGTTCTCATCAATCTCTCGTAATCGCACAATTGCCGATGTAATGCGTTTACAATTTGGTTAGGTGTCGCTAATAACACTGTCCAACAAATTTCAACTTTTTTTATGATTTCAGTATAGTGTTGGCTCCTTCTTATAGAGTTTTTTGCGCTGATTCCGAATCAGTCCTTAATTTTTTTCCTATATGCACAGTTTTTGAAAAACGTGGCTTTGAAGAAAAAACCATATTTTTCAACTTTGGACAAATATTGTGATGTTATTATAAAAGATATTGAATTGTTCTTTACAGCAAAAGATTCTGTAGACTTTCCCGAATCCAGTGATATGTAATATTAATACATTATGATTGTTGAAACATGTTTAAACAATCATTAAAGACGGAGAGACACCACTTTTCCACCAATTTTTGAGGATATTTTTCAATTTATCTCAAAAAATAAGGCTCCTGCAGAAAATCGAACTATACTACGATTTCGATTTCGCTGGATCCCATATGTGTATATGTGTGCTATGCACGACCTGGCGAAAGTATAGTTCCGCGGAATCCGTCGAATGTATGTGTGTGTGCTAGGCACGACCTGGCGGAGATTGTGACTCCACGGAATCCCTCATGTATATAGTTGTGTGCTATGCACGACCTGGCGGAGATTGACTCCGGGAGATTCCTTATATTTAGATATATGTGTATCCAAAATGTTATTAGAATCGTATGTTAATTGCAGCGCAGTACAATGTCACTCGCACGAGAGCTAAAAAAGTCTACTAACTTCGTTCTTCCCTTCCTTCGTTTGAGACCTCGGGAAAATTCGGCGCCGAGCAGTTACGTTATCGCCTACGTGTTTATCCTGGGACCGACCCGCACTAGGACTCTAGACCAAAGTTCCTGTTTTGACCGTGTTCCGAGACTCAGTCCATTCTCAGCACCTCCACTCCGATCATTTGACATTAACCAGAAACCATTTTCGTCGCGACAAAGTTTGCTTTGTTTACGTTCGCGGCCGAACACTGGTGTAATGCTTTTGTCCCCGTAGCCTATCTGACTGATCGTCTGTTCATGGAAGAGGATATCTGTCCTTTACCGTTAAATTATTTATACCGCGGTAGTCAATGCACATTCGTACTTCACCGTTTCTCTTTCGCACTAACAATACCGGACTCACGTATGGCGAGGCGCTATCCTCTATAATGTCCGCGTCTTTCAAATCATTTGTTATATCTCGGAGTTGTTGCCGCTCGTGATACGATAACCGATAGTGATAACCGAGAGTTCTATGCGCATGGTTGCCCTATCCGTTTTCCCGATCTGATATGCATATTGTTCGCTATTATATCGCGATTATCGTTCAGTACCGCAAGAACGTTGTCCGCTTCTTCGCCGACTAAATCGGTGTCCACCTGGTCCGACGTCACTGGTTCATTGTTGATTTCTCGTTCGCATGTTCGCTCCTCGTACACTTCTCCTCTCGATACTACGTCTTTCTCCTTGACTGTCAGCTCCTCACCGCTAATGTTCAGCACTGGCAGAATGATCTCTCCCTGTTCGTCCATGGAGACGATGCACCTTGGTAAAACTGGGCCCTTTTCTCGGAGGCCTCCCTCCACACATAGTCCTTGGTCAGGCAGGTCTCCTGCTACAATTATATGGCCTAGATAATTGTCTCGGATGACATACGTACCGCTTGCTCGCAATGTTGTCTTAGTAACACTGCACGGCACGGTCTGCAACGGATTCTCAGTGCAACACGTCAGGGTGTTCTGTGTACGGGTGGACCACCAACAGGGTTACCGCTTGGCTCTTGCTTGGAACGACGTGTATTTCTGATTTAACCTCTACACCGTCAATACTTATATTTGCTGTAAACACGCCCAACGGTTGTACTCGACCTTCTCCATATCCTACGAAACTGTTCAGGGTCGTTTCATGGTATGTTATGCCTAGCTCATTTATATGCATAGCATTTCACACTTCGACCACTAATAATTGCATTTTTGAAATATTTTTGATGAGTATCGTCTTCTATATACAGAACTCTCGCGGGCGTATTCCGTTGGTCGCTACGGATTGTCATGTTTTGGCGAATGTTTTCTGTGCACGACCGCGAATAGTGGCCTGACTTTCCATATTTAAAGCATGTTATACTTTGTGTTGCTTTCGGACAGGTACGTACGGTGTGATCTTGTTGTTTACAGGCGAAGCATCTCGGCTGGTTGTCGTCACGAGGCCCTGGATTGCTTCGTCTCTCTTCCGACTTTGCTGCATCCTTCCGATACAGACTCGCGCTTCGCAAGTCTGCGAGAAGCTCACTAGGCTTCTTGTACCGGCTCCAAGGTCCTAAATAATCTCGAAAGCGGGGATTATTAAGCCCGTCGGCGATCCACTCGACCGCTTCGCGGTCGCCCATTCGCGCACGGTTACACTTCGCAAGTTTTTCATAAAAGTACTCGGCTATATCTTGACTTGGTTTCTTTTCATAATTTTGAGCATCCAATCTAAGACTCACCTCACTCTCGTCTGATGGGAAACTGTCTTGTAATAGTACTTTCCATTGTTCCCATGTCCGCTGGACACGTGGTAGGCTGTCTCGCCATTTCCGTGCTACACCCTTTAATTTAGCAAGGACATAGTGTCGTATTGCTACCTCGTCCCAGTTGTACAGGTCTCCGTATTCCTCCATTTTCTCAATCCATTCCTCGATGGTTAGTTCGTTTGTGACGGGATCAAACGACGGCAGCACACTCGTCGTGACTCGAAAATGCGTACTCCTCTCGTCTTCATAAAACTCCCCGTTTGTCGCCATTTCGGAGGGTAAAATTGCGTATTCGCCCCTACTGGCCGCGATTTTAGTCCGAAATGTAATGCAGCTGCAGTATTCGCGCCTCACGCCTGCCTGCTATACCTCGACAAAGGAACCGACACGTTAACTACATAATACGCGCCACGTGCTCTAAAGTTTCGCGCACTTCTTATTACGACTGCTTCACCCGTTTTCTCCGCGTTCTCACACGAATCGCTAATATCGATTAAATA
>CM052316.1:13902267-13939909 GCA_028455605.1 Lasioglossum malachurum | reverse complement strand
AAGATGGCCGCAGTTAACCCATAGTCAACCATCTCTCCCCGCTCGCTTGGACCTCCCTCTCGCCTGAAGCAGCATGCAGCGCTGCAGCGCGTGGCGTCAGTTCAGTGCAAGGGAGCGTATAGAATGGGATTACGTACTACCAATCAGGGCGAAGATGCGCAGCGACGATCGAAAACTGGTCTTCACGCGCTACGTTTCTCTCGTGGAAAATAGTGTATGTGACATGGTACGCTGGTGCGTGTAGCGCGTGAGAGCGTTGGAAAAGGAAAGTAGGGGCAACAGTAGGTCATAGTATGGGGGTATGGTTTAGTACCACGGTACCACGATTCTGGCCAGTGATGCCAGAAATGCGCAACATTTCACGCGCATGCGCGACAAACAGTAACGTATTTATGATGAGGTAGCAGAGCCCTGAGGCAGTTATATGGACGAGAATGTACCGAAACAATCTTACTGCACAAAAAGACTCCAGGGCGTGTCTTACGAGTTACAAAATATACACAAATATACAGTTGTTATACATTCATTTTTCAGAATCAAATCATAACTTTTTTAAAATTCTGCGGGGTGCTCAAGGTACCGCATTTCATTGAGAATGTTAGTATACAGAGGCTATTCGCCGCGCATGCACGTGAAATGTTGCACATTTCTGGCATCACTGGAATGAACAAGCTCGGCGCGGAACGAAAAGAAAAGAAGCGTAGGAGCTACGCATCGCGTTCTTCGATTGTTCCCTTTTGGTGCGGCATACAAACTCGTGTGTCAAATCACATCAAGTCTCCCATATTTGACACACATTAACTCAGGTATGGCCAGAAATAGCACGCGTGCTAGGGACTCTCAAAGAATACCCCCACTTCTCCCGGCCGCGCGTCTTGCTCCCCATGGCGGCCATAGTGCTCGGAGCAACTACGGCCGCCAAGGGGATTGAGACGCGCGGCCGGGAGAAGTGGGGGCATTCCACGGCTATCCTTTGAGAATTCCTAGCACGCATGCTACTTCTGGCCATGCCTGCGTTAACTCCATACACATTGTATATTACGTTCATACACATTAAATCCATACGAATTATACATTGCTTTCGCACAAGAACATTTCACGTGAATGCGTTTTTGATCCGAATTTAACAAATGCGGCACCCATCTTGTCACACACACACAATAGCTTCCTCATACCTAATTCATTAGTTAAGTCTCATGAACTGATCCAGTTGAGGTGACCTCAGCTAAATCAACCACAGTTAATCGGCGATCTTCCAAAACCAAATCATGGACATGACCAATCATTTCTGAAGTGGTTGCAGTTCTTGGACATCCTGAACGTGGATCATCATTAATGTCTGTACGACCATGTTTATACAGAGCAACCCATTTTTTTTACCATTGCATATGAAGGAGCACTGTCCCCTAACAGATTCACTATATTATCAAAAATTTCCTTTCCGCTTAATCCTTTTTTATATAAATATTCAATGATTGCACGATTTTTCAAGTTCTCTATTTTTCTAACCAAAGCAAACACGTCCACTTTAATCAGCAGCCTGAAGCAAGCTATTTGACAGATCGATTTGGAATGTATGGTATGTTCACATCAAGGACGGATGTTTTCAACAACGATGTATTTTTGCTGCTACAAATATCATCTATATGTCAGGCTACGAACTTTCTGAATGACCTGGTATTATCGCCGTACTCTCCTGCCAGGGGTCCTATTCGCTAACCAAGACCGGCCGTGATCCTTAACCCGTCCTCTCTCTCGGAATAACAAATAGGCCGAAGACTCCTGCGAACCCGCAATTTATATGCATTCGTTGCTATCCCCGGACGCGAAAATCAACACCCGGGTTATTAAGCGCGATTCGGCTTTTTCCCGCGCGCTCTCCTCGCGTCGCTGCCCGCGTGGCCGCCAATAAAGTACTTCCGAGAAGCTTCTAGAATCCTACATAAAAGCTTATTGCTCCATGTTCTGTTTCCTTTTCCTTCTCAAATTTTCTATACATGCTACAAAATTAATATTCGTGATGGACAGTATAATTTGATGTTGTGCAAATCAATCATAGGTGTTCTATAATGGGATCTAAAATTTGTTTTCGAATAGTTAAATGTAAATGTAAAAACGGAATAAAAGATAATGTGGCAGTAAAACCTTTATTTTTATATGGAATTGTAATATCATTATAGAGTAAATATTATGTAATTAAATGAAACGGTAGATTAGTTTCTTGTAAAATTGCTTCTAGTCACTGGTCTTGCATACATATGAAGCTTCTATAGATTGCTTCATAATTCACTATTGCCCCTTTTTTATTTTTGCCCTTCACAACTGCCTCTGTTAGAAGTTATTAATGTATTATATTGTAATAATGATGATACTGGCGTGACGTGTAATATTAATATACAAGATGTTCGATTTCAGTATATAAAAATGTGAATTACTAATAAACCATGCATTATATAAAAAATAATTTGATAGCAAATGGATTGTTGAGGGGGTATCATAATGTGGTGTAATTATCATATAACGTTGCGAAATAATTATGGTACGAATATTAATTGATCTACAATTTAGATGCACATAGGTCTTTTCATTAGTACCATTTAGCAAGTTGAGATTAAAATGTCCTCCAAACTCTAAAGTACTGCTTTTTTTATCGCAAATAGCTTGTTTTAGTACAATTTTGTAGAAAATCATTAGCTGCGTCAATTAGCGAATTACATATTAATTTAATATGATTTAATTGTTACAATTCCATTTAAGGAAACGTATATCACTGTAATATGACCTCTGCATGCCCATCTATAGGTGAACTAGTGACGCAACACTGCAACTCCCTCAAAATCATTCACTGTCTATCTGAATCATTTTTTCTGTAAAGGGTAATTCATGAGAAATTCGCATTTATAGATTAAAATAGAACACCCTGTGCAATAACTTCTACGACGTCCATCTGAGAAAAGGAAAGATTTCACTTTCACGCTGTAGATACTTTTTATTTGTCTCACGATATATTTTTATTCTCCAGGAGGAAAGCTTGGACTTAATGGGGCAATATAAACCTGAAATATTCTGCTAGAAGGTAATTTTGCTTTGTCGTTTATTGCTTTGCATGCTTAAAATTTGTAGTAAATATCCTACCTTTACATACTCTAAATATGCTTCGGAATCTACTGATTTCAAGCTGTAACACTATTCTTTATTCTTACAAAACATAATGCGATCAGTACTATAGCGTTTGTTATTTTTTACAAACAATATGTTAATAACATACTAAACTCTGATATTTAAAATTAGCTCACGGATTTTTTATATATTCTAATAAAATAGCATCATGCAATGGGCAGTAAATTTCTGGTGTATTAAAACGGTTCTATTATTGTTAAATCGAATACAGAAGTTGTTGGTAATTAGAAATGTATCTATCCCGTAGGCCTAGAAAATTATAAAATACAAAAATATAATGGAGGCAGCCAGTGTTTGTTTTCTAGTCAAGAAAATTATGTATTGCCAATTGCTTCTTAAAGATGAGATAACAGTGGAGATTTTAAGCACAAACAAATTTTTATAAATAAAATGGTACATATATACCATTCATAAGATGACAACGTTTATTAAAATGAATTCGTCAGAATATATTGAACAGCGAGCGCATATTTTGTAGCATGTATAGTACCAACCGGATGCACATTCTACCTAAAATGAACGTTTGCCTACGCCCTACGCGTATCGAAGTTTCAATCACTGGTGATATGGTTTAGTTTTAATTTTACGTTAAAAGACTATTTATCTATTACAATATAATTATTTCATACACTTTTGGTGCTGCATTTAGTAAACAAAACCATTTTTTAAATTTCGTAATTATTATCTGCAGATTAATTATTTTTTCATGTCCCAATTTTTGAGTTTTATTTCATACACTTTTTCTCTTATTTAGTTAACTGAGAAACATTAATTTATCTTAACATTATTTATATAATTTAGAGTAAACGCTTTTTGTAACATCTATAGTATTTCATTCCAGTAACCAACTGCCTCTATGTGCATTGAATTTGGGATGAAAACTTGTTTACAAATTCCGATCCATCTGTTTCCGTATTAGGCTCAGTATTTGAATGCAAAGTTTGCAGGCGTAATTCCGTGCCGTATCAGTGCCAAGTTGGGGCCAAACCATGAAAGAAGAGTAAGGAGACCAATCTTGAAAGCGTATAGAACGGAAAAGTGGTTACGAAATTGTTCGGGCTGTGGCCAGGTTCGCCAAATGGAATGAACTGAATCTTACCGTCGCCATCTTCAAATTGTAAATGTCAGTGTCAAAAGATGGAACGAAACGGTTACAAATACACACACACAAAATAATGTTATCAAAATTTGGAAAAAGATTTTCAAAATCGACTGTGTGTGGAACAGAATAAATATGTAAGGGTAAACCTTTCGTTTAGGGGAGATAGCTCCGATGACCTTCACCTTGACATATGTTGTCGAGGACAACATTCTGAACAACTTTTGTCATTACTACTACCCGGTGCTCGCTCTTAGTTTTCGAGATATTTGCGAAAAACTATTGCAAATACTGTATTGAATTTTACATATTTTTGCATGCTCCGTGGCAACATAAGCCTGTTCCGGGCAGCATTTGTTTATTTTCTGTTTGTAAACACGTTGTGGGGATCAGAGAGAAAACAGAACAGAGTGTCACTCTATATAGGGAGAGCTTTCAATTTTGGAAGACTACTTCTGAATTTGCGCATGCGTGGCCGGCCCGTCTAAAGACGGGCCCTCTCCGCCCCCCCGCCACCTAACCCTAACTAATTCTGATCGCATAATTTTTGCTAGAATTTGAACTAGTAATGGGAAATTCATGCAATCAGAATTAGTTTCCGAGATACCCCCACCTAACCTAACCAACACACAATACCACACACACCCACCCAGTGTTTCTAAAAAGAAGGTTCCCAATCAACTGAGACCAATACAGCATACATGTATTATCCAACACACGATACCACAAGCGACAATACCACACACACCCACCCAGTGTTTCACGCGCACCCAGTGTTTATGAGACGAAGGTTCTCACATTAAACAATATAAAATCAACTAAAACCAATACCAATTTGTTTTACAATCAAATGCGATAATATAATACATGTATGCGGTATTGGTCTCATTGTCAGTTGATTTTATATTGTATAATGTGAGAACTTTCTTTTTAGAAACACTGGGTGCGTGTGAAACACTGGGTGGGTGGGTGTGGTATGGTCACTTCTCGTCTCCACAACATGTTTACAAACAAAAAATAAACAGATGCGGCCCCGGAACAGGTTTACGTTGCCACGGAGCGTGCACGAAAACGGAAAGTGCAATACAGTATTAGCAATAGTTTTTTGCAATTATCTCGGAAACTAAAGCCGAGCACCGGGTATATGTAATGACAAAAATTGTTCAGAATGTTGTTGTTAATAACATATGTCAAAGTGAAGGTCATCGGAGCTGCCTCCCCTAAACGAAAGTTTTATCTATGTAAGTAAAAGAAGAAGTATACAGGATGGGGTACTATAAACAGGTCACCTGAATGACTCGATTGCTTTTGAAGATAGAAGAAAATGCATCAGACCAAACTTACTTGATATCGAGGCGCTCGTAATCTGATGTCATTAATTTTTTTTATAGGTGGAAACGTCAAGGAAATATGAAGGTCAACTTCATTTTTTTAAATGGAATGAGGTATTTTTTAATACATCAATCGACGCAGCTGGACATTCGTTATAAAAAAGTACTAACCTATGCATGTCGAAAAGTTAGTAGTTCAGTAGATATTTCAATTTAAATAACCAAAACCTCTGGTTTTTTGCACAGTCGGTAATTCATAGCATGGACATGAAGTCCCATAAGATGATAGGTCTATTCTATATCTCGTCGGTGGTCGTACTAAGACGTTAGCGTTTACTTGCTAGTGTAACGTCTTGGTACGACAGTAATGGTGTTTTGGATTTATTTACTTACATATTTATTCTGTTCCACACACGGTAGACTTTTAAAATCTTTTTTCAAAAATTTATAACATTATTTTTCTCTCTCTCTCTCTCTCTCTCTCTCTCTCTCTCTCTCTCTCTTCCAATTTTGCATACTTGTGCGTCCTGTCATAACCATGTATTTCTAACCGTTTCGTTTCATCGTTTGACACTGACATTTACAATTTCAAGATGGCGATGGTAAGGTTCAGTTTATTCCATTTGGCGAACCTGGCCACAGCCGGAACATTATTCGTAACCACTTCCAAACTACACAGATTGGTCTCCTTACTCTTACTTCATGGGCCAAACCTTGTCGCACTAAGAGCGGACCTAATCTTACTTTAAGAGTGAATATCGCGTAAAATCGTTATTGTTATTATTTAAAAATTTGTAAATATTTAAAAATTATTGGAAATACACGAAACATAAGATTATGGTAAACTTTAGATATGTCGTTAAGGTGATCATTCTGAACAACATTTCCGTTTACAGTTTTCGGTGGTCACTTTTAGCTTACGAGATGTTTGTAAAAAACTTTGGTAACCATTTACAAAGTGGTTCTGTTCTCTGATTTTGATGAATATCCAGAAATTTGTATATGTTGTAGATTTCGACATTTTAAGTCACTTCTCCCTATACATATAAATAGGCGGTCTCTTTTAGTTTTCGAGATATTTGCAAAAGAGACTGTTGCTACTACTGTACATATTGGATCTTGTGTATACAGCATGCTTCGTGCTGTGTACACAACGCTCGTCATACAACGTACGAGTTAGCTCGGTACGGCTGTTTATCCACTATCGCTAGCAGAGATCGCTAAGCAGTCTATATTTGTGGTTGCCAGGCAAAACGCCGCATGTCACAATTTCAAAAAATTTCAGTTTATGCATTGAGATTTGTAGTACAGAATTTACGTCTTTATTAGAAAAAAAAGTCATGGAAATAAATTCGAAAGGCTTAAAAACATAATGAAATTGAAACGATATCCTATGGCAAAGCATTAGTGATCAAAACTTTAAACGGTAATGTCTCGAAAGTGAAATTATGTGACATGCGGCGTTCTTCCTGACAACCACAGATATAACGGACGAATTTTTTGAAGTATATAACAACATTTAGATTTTCGTTAATTTGGTCGCTTAAGAGACCTACCCCAACCTAATCCAGACTTAATCAAGACTCGTAGCTTGTTTTTCAATTATTACAATAGCGTTCATGCGTCTTCTTGCAAAATAGATTTTTGAAAACGGTTTGTGAAATGCTTTGAACATTATAAGCATTGATTAGGTTATACATATATATTGATTGGTATTGTGGTTCGATTTTACAATTTTTTTATGAAAACCGTGAAGAGTAGAAAGAGGAATATGTACAGGACAAAAGTTTAAGACGACTATCTTATCAGTAGATTATCGCATTTTATTAGGGACTAGGGGGTTCCGCCCCTGTTGAACTTTCTTATACAGGAAGGGCCAATAACTATGTCCAGTTTGATTACACTGTCCAACAAATTTCAACTTTTTTTATGTTCCCAATATACTGTTGGGTCCTTCCTATAGAGTTTTTTGCGCTGATTCCGAACCTGTCCTTAATTTTTTTCCCATACGCACAGTTTTTGAGGAACATGGCTTTGAAAAAAAAAACATATTTTTCAACTTTAAACAAAGATTGTGATGTTATTATAAAAGATATTGAATTGTTCTCTACAGCAAAAGATTCCTTAGACTTTCCCGAATCCAGTGATATATAATATTAATACATTATGATTGTTTAAACATGTTTAAGACGGAGAGACACCACTTTTGCACCAATTTTTGAGGATATTTTTGAATTTATCTCAAAAAATAAGGGTCCAGCGGAAAAACAAACTATACCACGCGATAGAGCAGACTTTTATCTTGAGAAACCCCCAGTTGAGGTTTGAAACGTCGACATTTTTTTCGAACCAGAAAGCAAAATATCTTCGCCCGACATGAGTTGACGCCAGTGGCGCTCGGGACGGGATACGGCGCAGCGACGGGATACGGAACGGCGAACAACCGTTCTAGTGGTTTAAACATGTTTAAACAATCATTATGTATTAATATTATATATCTTTGGATTCGGGAAAGTCTAAGGAATCTTTGTTTAAAGTTGAAAAATATGTTTTTTTTTTCATAGCCATGTTCCTCAAAAACTGTGTGTATAGGCAAAAAATTAAGGTCAGATTCGGAATCAGCGCAAAAAGCTCTATCAGAAGGACCCAACAGTATATTGGGAACACATTTGGTGTTGGACAGTGTTATTGCCGTTATTTGTAATAATATGAAAAAATGTAATATACAAAACTTACGCGGTATAGAGGGGGGCATTGTGTGACACAAACATTTTCTGTGTGAGTAGAGACATACAGGAGATTTCAAGGTCATCTCTATTTTCTTAAATGGAATGCTATGTTCTTTTTATTGCGATGTAATAGCTGATGTTGAGACGACTTCAGCGAGTTATCATTGAAGGTCATGCAAAGTCAAATGTGGTAGTAAAGTAAACTTTCTTACGTTACAGGAGATGCTCGAAGTGGTGACCGTTTGCGTCAATGCAGAATTGCAATATTCGTATCGCTGCATCACGTGCATGTCTTATCGTTTCTGAACTTATTGTAGCACATGCTGTATTATTTCATAGACCCTCACTTTTACATAAACGAATGGTCTTGTAACATTGTTTATGTTGTTGCAATACATCGCGTATAGCTAGAAATTTAAACATCTCATCAGTTCGTGACATTGGCATGAATCGGTAGTCAGTCTCGGTCGATTACTAAGTCAAGTAGCTGCGTGATCATCAAAATAAAGTTTTCTTTCGAAGAGCAAGTGGATATGATCTTCATTTATGAAGAAATGCGACACAATTCAATAAGAGCTCAATACTTGTATGCTTTTATTATTTTATTTTACGTCGCTTCTTCAACTGCTATGGTTATTAAGCTACGGGACCTACAGTTTTAAGATGGGTTCTGTGGCGGCTAACTTTCTCCACCCGCCACAAGATGGACAGATAGTGGAAGACCTTTCTCGCTACTACCTGATCCGTAATCAATCCCTATATATACCGTCCTCAACCGCCTTCCAATATCCCAGCATCTAAGACAGGGCCCGCTAGATAGCCTTGCCGATGAGTCCTCTAGCGGGTCTAGGGCGAAACGGTCCCCTTCCTTTTCCTTCCCAACAACACATCATTACAGCCGCCAAAGTTCCGAATCACCTTGGGCACCACTGTTTTACATGGCACATGGAATATTTGCAGAGATGTCGAGCGGCGGGATTCGAACCGGAAAAACACGGGCCAATCAGAGCGCGACCTAGACGCGAGTTGGCACTGTCGGCCCGGCGCGCCAACTGTCTATGTATTGGCCGACTGTGCCAAGTCGCGTCTAGGTCGCGCCCTGATTGGCCCGTGTTTTTCGTTAATAACTCCTAAACAAAGCCGCGAATAATATTTTTGCAAAGGAAAATGTTGCTTCAGATGGTCTCAGGGACCTACAATTTCCGGCTGTTGAAGGAATTTTGGGACACCCTGTATATATTTCTCATCTATACCAGTAATAACTCTTCATCAAGAGTTACACAGTACGGATTTTATGATTCGTGTCGCAATTTGTCAGTGGGTTCTACACAAAATACCAATCGATGAAACATTTTTTCTTCAATACTGTTCACAAATGAAGATACGTTTAAGCTCCTTTGCATGTCTCGACGCAGCGTTTTGGTATTCTAGTGCCATGTATACTCCATTCGTCATACTTCATCAGAACTGCGTCTAGGCGAGAGCTACTGCGTCTACGCCAAGAAATAATATCGCATTATCCTTTCGAGGAATATTCTAGAATGTTCCATGATAATGTTTTGTCAATCGTAGCTTCCCAAATGTTGCAATTTACCAACACATGCGTATCCGTGTTCAAGTAAGCGTGTACCGGATGACGCAAATCCCTTATAATAGGGTCATTCCACGCAAAAACGGATACTTTTTAAAGTAAAATTTCGGATTTTGTTCAAATTTAAATATGTTGTAATCTTTAGTAACCTACGAATGTATCTCAAAGGATTTTTCAAAATCTTATGAATTGTTGGTTTCACAGACGTGTAATAAAATAAAACGTGAAAATTTTTTCCATTAAATTATAATAGCTGAACTATAGTAAACCGAGTAAAATGAGTTTTTAGGAGCTTATTATTAATGAAAACATAAGAGTATCCTCTCAAAATGTTATTTGAAAAAAGGAAGTATTTTCACCATTTATTTTGCAATTGTTTTAACCACATGCCGTGTTTCCACAGCGTGCCACTTTATAAAAAATTAAAAAATAGGGATATAACCCCAAATGTCCCCTTTACGAACCTTTTTTTTAAAAAATGGATGTTTGAAAATTGACGAAATTAAAATTATTTGAAGTGAACGCTGCACCCTAATATACAGTCTCGGACGGCCGAAGAACACAGTGGGGTGGATCTTAACATTTTGCTATCGCACGCCCCTCCCCACCTCATCCCCACGCGCCCACCAAGCTTTGACGTAAAGGGGGAGACGGATCGACACCCCACCACACCGAGGATTAACTCGAGGGGTGTCGACCCGGCATTATAGCTCGCTGACATCGTCTAAAAAAAGTAGAGATGAAATCTCCTCTATGCCTCCACCCACGCAGAAAATGTATTGGTCACAATATGCCCCCTCCCTAATCCGTGTAAGTTTTGTATATAACATTTTTTCATATTATTACAAATAACAGCAATATTCAAAGTGAACATAGTTATTGCCCCACCCTGTATAATATGTAGTAAGATACTAAATGCCGAACAATCCTCAATTGTTTTTAAAATTTACACATACATTCGCACTCTATCTACGAACAACCTAGACTCATTCAAACCATAAACAGTGTTTGACAGAATGAGCATGACACTTTCAATGCTGTATTTGCTGCGGACATTAGTTTAAGACTTACTTATGACAAAGGTATTTTAAGGTATATTAATATAAGTAACACAAAATGATTTCTTAAAAAGTTATTATTTTGTGGGGTAACCGTTCTTTTTAATGGCTGCAGCACAACTTTGTGACATTGAATCAATTAGCTGTGCACATTGTTCTATTAAAATGTATTGGGATATGATCAGGGTGGAAATAATTTAATTCACGTATGACTTTATACTTTAATGTGATGTGTCTGACTCAACGTCTTTACAACGATTGAACGATCGGCGTCTGTTCCGATCGCGGTAACAATTTTATCTTTGCGTGCATATTGTAAGATGGCACTGTTGACATTCCATCTCGCCAATAAATTGTTCCACTCTGTTACAATTACAGTGTAAAGATACTAAAATTTTTATATTTATATTTGTGTACGTTCCTTTTAACAATGTACCACAAGTCCTCAATCGAATTGAGATCCGGTGATTGCGATGGCCATGATGAAACAGTAATATTTTCTTCTATAAAGTACTGCTTCACGATTTTAGAGGTATTTTGGCATCATTATCCTGCTGAAAGATGAAATTGTCTCCCATATATTTACATGCATAAAGTATCATGGTGGGCTTCATAATGTCCGGATATTGAAACCTGTTCATAATGCCATTCCTTTTTCGAATTGGTCCTGGACCGCTTCGCGAAAACCATGCTCACACCATTACGCAACCCCCACCGTGCTTGAGTGTTCCTACAGTGAAATTTAGATTAAGATCTTTACCGTTGCGACGTCTGATATATCGAATTCCGCCAGAAGATACTTTATTGAACTTCAACTCATTTCATACACTTAGGTGTAACCAACAACTTTATTACAAAAAAGAGATAATTCAAAGGCAGTAGTATTCAAAGACAAAATACGGATTGATGTATGTAGGACGCACATACGTTCCTGCATTTGGTCGCGATGCGCGCGCATCCCGCGTCAATCTAACAACACTGGTCGGAGTGAGTTCTCTAGGTGTATCCTAGGTGAACATCCCCACATATCGTGTGCTGCCGCCTAGCGGCACTGCTCGGCAAGCGGCTCGCAACCGTCACTACACACCAATATGGCGGCGCACTTACCTGTCAAAAACACTGCAAATTGCTCAAATGTAAGCAGCCATAACTTTTGAACCATTGATCCTGTAGGATCGAGACTTGGATTTCTCACATCTCCTCCTTCAAATCTACTAGATAACATATCAAAAGACAAAAATGTATAGGAGAATGGCAAGAATTTCTAATTACGGAAGGAAAAGAGCAGCCAATTGGTTAAATTTATACAACGTCTCCTTACAAGCCGTCTCAGATCTTCCAATAATGTTCGCTATTTCGATAAATGTTTGTTTTTTTCTTGCGTAACGATACTACAATTTTTCTGTCTTCTTCATATAGATTGTTGGCTTCACCCATGCCTTTCACTTAAATTCAGTAATTGCGATTCTAAATGTAATATATGATATTAAATAGTTTTATTATTTCGCGATTAATTTAAGGTACTGCTGTATTTTAATGTTCGATTAATGTCCGTATTAAAGAATTCGTGCTGATCGTTTCAAGAACTGTTTATGGTTTGAAGAACTCTAGGTCGTTCGTACGTAGAGTGCGAGTGTATGTGTAAATTTTAAGAGCAATTGGGAACTATTAGACGTTTAGTATCTCTAATAAAATGCGATAATCTACTGTAAAGATAGTCGTCTTAAACTTTTGTCCGCCACTGTACATTGTGTACATATGTAAATGGTACCCGATTGAACACACAAGAGTTAATGTGGAAGTGGCAGCAATCGAACAAGTTATATACCAGTTTTAATCTCAATGAAGAATAATCATAATTAAAACACTTGTTGCATATATTCTGATATTAATACTGTAAATATTCTTGTAATTGTTTAGATGGTGTCGTGTCTGGGTATGCGGAGGGATTCATGCACTGTGTGTAGACTTCCCGTGTTCTTGGCGGAGAAATTGGTCGTCGCCCATCTGATTTATCATCGAACATGTTTCCGCTGCGCTCGTTGCAATAATCAATTAACTCATGGTAATTATTATGAAACTGAAACGGATGAATTCTGCTGCGAGGCATGCCCTGACGAAGAAGTTTCATCATCTGAGATACAAAAATATAATAGTACTCCAACAATTATTACGACATTGGGGGAGACTGAAGAAAATGAGATTATTTCGGATTCCAGTGATCAAGAATCAGCTAGCAATCTGACAGAAAGAGATCAAAATATATTTGGCCATAATACCATTAAAGGATCTCAGCCAGAAGATCCAGTACTACCTAAACTAGTTGCAGAAACTTCTCGATTAAGATTAAACTTTATATCGAATCACCTACTCTGTAAAGAAAATGATGAAATTGTTGTTAATGATGATTCGACAGACGGAGATTCAAAGTTATTTGAGAAACATACCGCGAATTTTCAAACGGAAGCTGCACATGAATTAGATTCAGCAGTTTTAGCTAATGATGAGTTCGTTATAAAGAAAGAGATTGGGGAGAGTACCAATTTCGTCGACACTTGTTTGGAATTTGAGTCTCAAAATCTACAAGAAGACACATTGACACAACAGGCTAGAAGTTCAACGAACACAAACTCTACAAATAATATATTAAACTGCAGCATGGAGGAAAACGTACCGAAGTTAACGTTTTCATCCATTTGTACTATAGATAACGATAAGTTTAATAATTTAGTTACTAAAACAAATAACACAAAGGAACAACTAAATAATACTGATGAGCATGAGAGCACTGAAAGTCGTATATCCTTAGTTCAAGAAAGATTAAAGCTATTTGAAAATGCTTATAAAAAAGATCACATTAAACCAAGAGAGAATAAATCGCAAAATATTAAAGTAGAAACATCTAAAATGCAAAGTAACAGACATATAGAACCATCAAGTGAAGGTCAGATAGATTTAACACTTGATCTAGAAGCGGAGAAAGAGCAGAAACTTTTAGATGACAGAATAGAAACTTCCAAACATAATACGATCGAAGGTACTAATGAACATTCTATAATGTTTAGTACAGAAAGTTGTAGTATGTTGAATTCAGAAGTTATTGGATCAATGAGTGTTCCAGGAAGCGATAATCCAGAAGATGTTGTGAATCCAAACATAGAAGAAAGTGAAGAGAATGTCATATTTAAGTCGTCTAAAAATTTGGAAGAGATCATAGATACAGGAAGTAGTGAATCTCAAACAGCTGATGATGTTATAGCACAAAGTAAACAAAGTTATGAAAATAAGAGCATAAATAAGGATTACCCGGAGGATTTAAATCCCTTTAAAAGTGATGATGAGGATGTTGACGATCATCCTACCAGTATAAACACTTTTAAAAGTTCTACTGATTTATCAAATCCATTTGAGAATGAGGCAACTGTAAAAAAAGAAGTTACGCCACCAAAACCTGCAAAGCGAACCAACTTTAGCGATGCATCTAAGCAACAGACAACTATCGATGTACAAACAAAACGGCGTTTGCCTGCACCAAAAATTAATCTGAATCCTTTCTGGAGTGACGAGGACGACCATGATAGTGATCTGGAGTTCCAAGGGAAAACACCTGAGCAAGTGCCCATTCCTAAACCACGTACCATTAAGTACGTATATGAAACATTGAATATTATATAGTTTTAATAAGAATTTTCGTATTATAGATTTTTAGTAAGTTTGTATTGTATAATTTATACTTATACAAAGTTTCTATTTTTATTATTTACATTTTAACACGTTCCGTGCCGAGCTGTTTTTTCTTGATTTTTCATTCAGGCCATTTGCTTTGTTCTGTACTGCATTTTTTGGCAATTATTTACAAGCAGACACTCCTCTCCGATTTTGATGAAATTTAAATGTTATAGATTTCGACATTATGAACAACTTTTTCCATTAGTAGTTCAAATTCTGGATAACAGCTACGATGCAAAGATTATGCGAATAGAATGAGTTGTGGTTAGGTCGTGGAGGGGATGGAGACTAAAGACCGCGAGCGGGGAGGGATGGTTGACTGCGGCCAAGCTAAGTGGCGCACTCTGTGGTACACTCTACAGGCGACTTTAAATACTAGTGTAGCGTCTGTACTACATCTTTAGCATGGAACAGAACCTACATCATCTTTAGCAGGAAACAGAACCCACTTTACTGTTATTAAATCTGTGGCATGGATCAGAACTAGCTTCAATCACCGACGAGATACTATTAAATAATAGTATCTGATCGGTGGTTGAAGCTAGTTCTGATCCATGCCACAGATTTAATAACAGTTAAGTGGGTTCTGTTTCCTGCTAAAGATAATGTAGGTTCTGTTCCATGCAAAAGTTCCATGCTAGTACAGACGCTACACTAGTATTTAAAGGCGCCTATAGAGCGCACCACAGTGTGCGCCACTTAATATGGCCGACAAGTTGATACTCCTTCCGTCTTGCGCCACACCCCCTCAGACTCATGCACAGTCGTTTAGGTCCGCGGGCCGGCCCGATCACGCATACGACAATCCAAGGGTAGTCTTTCAGAATTGAAAGCTAATCTTATATATTGTGACGTGGCAGGTTTCGCCTCAAAGTTGTTAAAAATGTCGTAATCTATAATATATTTAAATTTTATCAAAATCGGAGGACAGGGACCCTTTCGCAATACAGTAAATTTTCTATGGATGCGAAAGCCTCGGGGAGATTTCTTCGCATCTTTCGATCTTGGTACAGTAATCTCGCGAATGCTGTCGAGCAGCCGGGGATTGGAGCGACAGGGTTCGAGTGGTGGTATATTTTTTTTGTTGAATGAGTTTACGACGTCGACCGCGCCGAGCGAGACTTCAATAGAGAGCCGAACATAGAGAAGGACAGAATGAGATACGGATCGGGTGACCGAAGCGTGTCGCTGTCGCAGGCACAGTTTAAAGGCCCGCGTGTTGAAATGGCAATGATAGAATTATTAGAATTGTTATTTTTCCTTATTTTTTAATGGAACTTTCACTAACATATTCGTGGCATTTTTCTAATGCAAAATGATACCAAACACGATATAATTTCAACTGTTTTTTTTCAATTTAGCGGTTTCATTGACCGTATGGAGTACGTAACTGTAGGACATGGAAAAAAAGAAAAATTGTATTGTTTACTCCATTGTTTAAAATAACCAATCCGACGTTAACACTTTTATTAATAACTTTCTTGTGATTATTTTTCTGATAATGTATAATTAGTCCTTAAAAATTTGTTACGGGTGTTTTCTCTTCTTTGTTGTATAGCCTAAAAAAAAGTGTTATGATTTGAATAGTACTAGTTATTTATGAATGAACTATTCCAATTGTCTTACCTAAAAATGTTGCATTGATTCCTTCTAAGAGATATCGTTCTGCAGTTGTAAGATATTAAAATACTCAGAGTATCTAAAAAAATTGTCGCAGTCATTTTTCATTTTTGGGGTTAGTTTCATCCAATTTACTCGATGTCCGTCCTCTGCAGCCCTTTCTTGATCTCTTTCCTCTGCGGCCCTTTCTTCTTCTCCTACCTCCGCAGCCCTTTCTTGATCTCCTTCCTCTGCAGCCCTTTCTTGACCTCCTTCCTCTGCTGCCCTTTCTTCATCTCCTTCCTCTGCAGCCATTTTTTGATCTCCTTCCTCTGCAGCTCTATCTTCTAATAGTCCTGGCAATCTCCGTTCCTCTTCACTACATGCAGTGAAATAATTTTCAACGTCTTCGACCGTTATGTCGTGTTCCGAAATGTGTGACCATGCTTGGTGCACGTCGTTTATTACTGTATCTTCCTCCGTTTCTTCAATTGTTTCAATTATGTTCTTCCACGCATTTCTGAGGTCACTGCATGTCAGATCCTCCCAAGATGCACTGATCGCGTGTAGACAATCTTTAATTGTATAAGTTTTGAAAAAATCCACTATGCCATATCCGTGTGCAATGAGATGCTGTGACAGTTTGTGTCGAAATCGTCTCTTCAGCTTTTCAATCACTCCTTGATCCATTGGTTGGATCAAGGATGTGGTGTTTGGTGGTAAAAATTTTACTTCAAAATTGTCATCGTGTTCATAGCCACTCGGAAATTTGTGACTTGAACAATTATCAACAAGTAAAATCACTTTTCCGCAGAACCTATTTTCCAACTGATGTTTATGTACATACTTCTTTTTTAAAATGATTTTCAAACCAATCCACGAATATAGCTTGGTTTGTGCTTTAAAAATAACAGGAAGTTGATTCATACAACCTTTCAAAGCTCTCGGTTTCTGATATTTGTTTATTACAAGAGGCGTAATTTTGTGTGTCCCAGTAGCATTTGCGCACAATCCTACCGTCAGTCTGTCTTTCCTCCTTTGTGTCCACTCACACTCTTTTCAAGGTCACTCATCAAGGTTCTTGATGGTAAAGTTTTCCATAACAACCCGGTTTCTCCTGTAACTCCGTTAATTTGTAAAATTCAAGTCTAATTCTTCGAGAACATATTTTCGAGTTGTTAAGTTGTTTATTTGAACATATGCTATATATAGCGTATTATTATATCGTATAATTATATCGTGTTTGGTATCATTTTAATCAGAAAAATGCCAGAAATAAGTTAGTGGAAGTCCCATAAAAAAATAATGAAAAATGAATAATTCTATCTTGCCATATCATTGTGAGAACACGCCCTTTAAACTGTGCCGGCGACGTCTACTGCTCGCTTCTCTTCCTTTCCCATACGCTGTTCTTCGTGGCCTTCGAAACTTCGATCGTCGATTAAACCACTAAACACAGTTGGAATTATATCGTGTTTGGTGTCATTTTAATCAGAGAAATGCCAGAAATAAGTTAGTGAAAGTCCCATGAAAAAATAAGGAAGATTAAGAAGTTTGAAAATTCGATTCACTCGAGTCAATGTGTGGTGTTCACACCGATATACCCGAGCCGAGATCAATCATCGTCGCCGTGCGTCTCGGCGCGACGTTGGCTGGGAGTGGAGTGGGTAGGTGCTCGACAGCATTCGATCGACAGCATTCGCGAGATTACTGTACTACTTTTTTCAAAGTCCTAGCCGAACCTAGAGAAGGAACCAAAGGCCGAGCCGAACGTAGAGAAGGACACCGCGTAAAGAGAGACCACGGCAGCCGTCGATGCGACGGCAACTGTCTGCGTCTCTTTCTTTCTGATGCGCTGTCCTTCCTTGCGTTCGAAACTCTCATTGTCGATTAGACCACTAAATATAGTTGAAATTATACCGTGTTTGGTATCATTTTGCGGAATATGTTTGTGAAAGTTCCATAAAAAAATAATGAAAAATAAAGAAGATTAAATATTGGTGTTACATTGTGATGGCGGACGGGCGTTTGAACTGTGCCGACGACTGCGACTCTCCGCGTCGCGTTAGTAGTGGTTCACACCGATATACCTGGATATACCGAGCCGAGATCAGTGTATTAGTTGGAGGGGATATTTTTTTCGCGTCTATCGTGAAAAGATTTTCGCGTCTATAGAGAATTTACTGTAATTCGCTGATTATTGGTGATTAGGACCTTGATTTGGTCGTCATCAACCGCGGGTGGCCTACCGGAGCGTTGCCGATCTTCGAGTTTAAAATCGCCATCTCTAAATTTCGCAAACCATCGTGCACTGTCCGGTCACTTACAACATCGTCTCCGTAAACGGCGCATATCTTTTTTGCCACTTGAACAGCATTCTTGCCTTTTTTATAATAAAAATACATTAAATGTCGAAAATGCACTTGTTTGTTCTCCATGTTTATATTATTGCCAAACAAAAACGATTGAAGCTATGTTCATGGGTAATACATGAAAATATTGGCGAAAGTGCCATCTATCAGAAAATGTATAATAATAAAGGTTTACAAACATAGATCAATGTTCCTAGAGTGTTCTTGCGCCACCTCTCGGAAATCGGCGGGAGCTTTCCGCCGATCTATATAGCCTACCGGTATTTATACCAACCGTTGCTAACCCTAACAAGGGGTCTTTTAGAAGTTTTTCGATCATGCGGCTTCATGTCTCAGGCTTATGAGCAGGATAGTGCCGAGGCGGCCTGGCGCCTGGGGTTCGTTCCTCATCGCGTTACAGTCTCCCTCTCTGGACATGACGGCGTCCCGACGAGTAATCCAGGACTTCCTTCATTTGCGCCAAGCTTGCTTCTTTGGACGCTGCGTTGGTTGACCCTCGCGCTGCCTACGAGGTCACCCTCGTTTACGGATGGTTGTTACTGGATCTGGTGGCGGGTTCGCCCGTGCTCCGTTGTAGGGTCTTAGCGCCGAGGTGTAGTACACTCCTACGCACACAGGCTGGTCCTCACGGGTCTCGTTCTCATAGCTGTTGGTGCGAACTTTGATGTGTAGTTCCTCTCTCGTCGGCTGAGGGTGTGAGTGATTACCCACACCAGGTCTCCTCTCTCGTATCCAGGGTTGGGCCGGCGTTGTTGATCGGCATACTCCTTCCTCTGCTCCTGCTGACGTTGCTGGTTCTGCTGGGTCCCCTGCATCGTGTCCGCCAGTGTCAACAGTTTTGGAGTAATTTCCGGCAGGAAATTTTCTGCTTGGATGATGGTCCTCAAGTCCCGATTGGCGTCATCGGGCGTTCTCAGCTCTCTCCCGAAAGTAAGGTAGGCTGCTGAGTATCCGGTCGTTACGCACCATGCTGAATTCATCGCAAAACGTATGGTTGGCAGCCTCTCGTCCCATGTAACGTGATCTCTGCCGACGTAGATTCCAAGCTGCGCCTTCAGATCGCGATTCTTTCGTTCCACCGGGTTGGCCTCGGGATGATAGGCAACCCAAAACAGTGGGCTACCTGCTGCATGACCCCGCTGACGTACCATTGTCGCTGATGATTCGTCGTGGCAGCCCAAACCGAAGCATAACTTCTTTGATGAGGATCTCCGCACAGGCTTCCGCCGTTGCCTGCTGCAGTGGAAACAGTTCCACCCATCGTGAGACTGCGTCTTCCACGATGAAAATCCATCGATTGTTCCTCATTGTGGTCAGCAGAGGCCCAAAGAGGTCCATGGCGAGAACTTCAAATCTTTGCTGCATGACGGGCATCTGTAACAAACCGGCTGGTTTCAAATTGTTTGCTTTATACCCTTGACACTCCACGCAGGCTTGAACGTAGTCTGCGATTTCTCGGCTCATCCCTGGCCAAAAGTATCGGCTGATTATCCGATGCAGCATACGCTGAGTTCCATAATGGCCCGCAGTGGCGTCGTCGTGGTATGCTCGAAGAATTTCTTTCCTCTCGTGTGAAGGCACAACCCAGACTGACTAGATTGCAACCAAACGGTTGTACGGTACTTCCCTACTTACCCCTTCCACTATCCTATTCCAGCAATGCGCACACTCCAACGTCCCCCACTAAGACCGTAGACTAGTCGCGCAGTCGCGCAACTGCTCTGGTCATCAGAGAGGGGGTACAACACATTTTTGCGTGACTCCCCTCATCTGGGCACACTGGTACAACCAGCTGAGCTTCTTCGATGTCCACATTTGGAGCGTGTTGGTAAAGCACTCCGTTGTTAACCAGATATCCCCTCGTGGTGCACTTAATCATTTCGTCGTCTCGTGTAGTTGATTCAAGTGATTCGATTATGGTTTTCAGGGCCGCGTCTTTTAGTTGTCCCTCTCGGGTTACTGCTGGTCGTCGTGCTGGTATGTCGACGGAAATTTCTGCGACCTCCGTCCTGCTTTCTTTGTTCCACGGTTCGCTCGGTAACCTTAACAACATATCGGCGACGACGTTGCATCCGCCTGGAATATATTGAATATTAGGGCAGTAAGGTTATAATAACAGTGCCCATCGGGCGAGTCATCCGCTAGGAGAACGCAGAGACATCAGCCATTTCAAAGGTTGATGATCCGTGGCGATAGTGACAGGAGTTCCTTCGATGTATCCTCGGAGCTTATCAACGGCCCAAACCACTGCTAATGCCTCTTTTTCGGTGGTTGAGTACTTACGTTCCGCCGACGTCAATAATCTGCTGGCATATTCAATGGGATGTTCCGATTCCTTCTCGCCTTGTAACAGAACTGCTCCTATGGCATAGGCGCTGGCGTCGGTGCGTATGATGAAGGACTGTTTCTCGTTTCTCGTCGGCGTATTGCAGAATCGGAGGGCTCATAAGGGCTCCTTTCAGGTGTTCGAATGCTTGCTGTTGACTCGTCTTCCATTCCCAGGTTGCCTTTTTCTTTGTTAGCTGGGTCAAAGGTTTGGCAACTGTAGCAAAATTTGGTACAAATTGCCTATACCATGAACAGGTTTGTAAAAAGGATATCAATTGTTTCAGGTTCGCTGGTGTAGCCATGCCTTGGATCGCCTTGACCTTCTCAGGGTCGGGATGAATGCCTTCCGCCATCAATACGTGTCCAAGGTATTTGATTTTCGGGCATCCCAGACGACATTTCTGCCGATTTATTCGGAGACCAAATTGGCGAAGTCTGTTGAAAACTGCTCTCAAGTCCTCGAGGTGTTCCGTGAAGTCAGTAGAGAGTACCAATATATCGTCCAGATAGACGAGAATATTGCGACCTCCAAAACCAGCTCTCATCCGGTCCACGAGGCGTTGAAAGATAGCCGGTGCATTCTTCAATCCAAACGGCATCCGCTTGAACCGAAAAATTCCGAAAGGTATCGTGAAAGCCGTTTTGTCTTGGTCTTCTTCTCGTACGCCAAAATTTGCCAATAGCCTGATTGTAGGTCCAGCGCAGGCATGAATCCTGTTCTCTTGGCCGAATGGAACAGGTCGTCGATCCGTGGCAAAGGATACGAATCTGTAATGGTATCGGTGTTGAGCTTGCGATCTACACAAACCCAAATACTGCCGTCCTTTCTGGCACTAAAACTACGGGTGCGGCCCATGGTGATTCGCATTCCTCGATAACTTTTGCTTCGATCATCTTTTCTATCTCTGTGCGCAACAGCTCCCTCTTTGCAGGTGGTATGCGATATGGCGGCACAGCAATTGGAGCGTGATCCCCGGTGTCTATTCGATGGACAGCTTCCCTGATCGGTGGTGCCGTTGCCTTGAAATAAATCAGAGTTTTCTCTCAGCAATTCGCAGAGTTCTCGCTTTTCTTCAGCGAAGATACTTACCGCCTCGTCTTTCCTTATTTCCCCGATGTCGACGGTAGAGATGTCCATCCTCGCTTCAAATGTTTGAATGCATCTCTCGAAGAAATTGTCGATGTCTGGATAATTTGCGTTTGACTCTGGCTACTCCATTTCGATTTCCTCCTGTAGATAAGCCTGGAGTTTCCTCGTATCTTCCCGAATCGGGCTCAAACATTTCGCCGGAGGTTTCGCGATATTCTGGATCTCGCGAATCCCATCTGTCGTCAAGGATAATAGGGGGACACCAGTCTCCCCCTTGCCGAAAGATGTACTCCCAGCTGGAACTTCATCCTGGAAATCGTGTAGGTCTTCCGGTGCCTCCACGAAGTGCCATGTCCGCTGCGGAACATTCAATACGATTCCTGCGTCTTCGATGAAGTCGACGCCCAGCAGAATTCGGTTGTCCTTTCCTTCCGGCAAGACAATGAAGGTGGTCCGGAGGCGGCAGCTATGAAGCTCTACTTCAAGCTGAGCCGCTTTGACACCCCGAATGCGTGGGTTCCCGTCTGCTAGCGCGACTTCCATTTTTCGTTCTTTGAAGGAGTAGCCTTTCTTCTTCAACAGAGAGTACAAGCTTTGACTTGCAACGCTGCACTTCGCTTCCGTATCGAAGAAGGCCTTGATGTCAACCGCTGGTCGCTGTCGTGGTTGCATCGTTGCAGTTACCGTGCAAAATGCTGCAGACGTGGGAGTTTTAACTGTCTTCGTGCAGTACGGGCATTTGCTGCGTACAACTCCCGGTTTACCGCATCCATAGCATTGTAGCGGGGTGCGACTCACTGGGGCCTACGTGAATCCTGGCTGCAGCGTGATTGAGTTGGTCGTCGGCTTCGGTACTGACACGTTGTTTTTTCGAAAACGGCAGTCGGCGGTGGCGTGTCCCAGTCGGCGACAAATATTGCAGCGGCGGTGGTCCCTGGGATATGGTTTGGCAAATATCCCCTCCGTCCGATGATAATGCGTCGATGGCTGTCGTTGTTTACTCGGGGTCTCCTTCTCGAGATCTTCTACTTCTCGGGCACACTTGATCAGGTCGATGAATGTTTTTACCGATTCCCGAGGAATTTTCTTTTAAAGCGGAAGGCGTAGGACACCGTAGATCATGTCTATTTGGACCGACTCCGGGTGCGGGTTCGGCAATTCTGCCAGCCGTGCCCGTTTCTGGCTAATAAACAGATCCGTCAGGGTGATTGCGTCCTGTGTCGTCCGGCCAACTCCGTCTATATCTGATGCGCAGGACATCGAGGTGCAAAAGTCGTTTTTATAGTCTCCAAGGCTTCCTTCCACGACGATACGGATCCTCGCACACCCCATCACCAGATAGTTGCGTGTTTCTCGAAGAGCAGTGGTAAACCTTTTAAAGCGTTTTCATCGCTAATATTTTCGATATCCTTAAATACCGAGCTGGCGGCGATGAACGCGCTGACTTTCATGTAGTCATGACAGTCATCGAAGCGTTCTTTACATCTCGTGTAACTTTTAAAGTAAACAGTAGGTTTTTTGTTCAGGGATCTCAGGAGCTGGGAAAATTGATTCGATGAAACCTAGATAGTTGGACTGGGAATCAGGTCAGAGTTGGAGATGGAGTCGGAATTCAGATCGTGAGCCTCGGCCTGCACGTTGGGCGCCAAAATTTTTGTAGGATCCGACATAATGGTAGGAACGGGTTGGATCGCTTTACCACAAGTGACGGGAATAGGGTTTTCTCTCTGAACAAAGAATATATTTTCAACGATTAATTTCAAACTTTAACAAATGTGAGTGTTTACAATAAAATAGACTAGGGTTAGCAACGTATGTTAAAATCAATAAGGTTCCTCCATCAGGCGTCCGGTTTATTTCAACCGTACTCTCCTTCTGGGGAAATGACGACGACTCGGATTCACCCGGTGTCCTCTGCCAAATCACGCGAGTTGGCACAGTCGGCCAATAGACAGTTGGCGCGCCGGGCCGACTGTGCCAACTCGCGTCTAGCTCGCGCTCTGATTGGTCCGTGTTTTTCGTTAATAACTCCTAAACAAAGCCGCGGATAACATTTTTGCTGAACAAAATATCGCTTCAAATGACGTCAGAAACCTCCCATTTCCGGCTGTTGAAGAAATTTTGGGACACCCTACATATACATGTATGACCACATACATCAAATACAATGTCACCAGTTCGGACCCATACGAGATGGCGCCTTGCCACCCCCTAAAATCGCGTAGTAGCGTATTGGACTACTTGTTGGACATAAACAAATTGAAAATGTTTTTTCACTACGTGAACGGTGTCCCAGCCCAACTTGGCCACCATGGAGGTGGAAGACAGGTAAAAGAGTCACTGCACACGGTGTGCGGTTTGACGGGTGTTGGGACTATCTTTCGGAGGCCAGGTGAAATGGAAAGCAGGTACCACGATATCCAACTATATGTATCTATTTAATATGTATACAAAGAGTCTGCCGGTCGTGCACATGTCTATAGGTCGACGGTAGAGAGTAGAGAGCGCGGCTATCGCGCGGCAGCGGTCAACTCGTTGTAAGACCAGTGAACATCGCACGCGGTTCAGAGTCTTACGCGGGCACTTTGAAAGTCTTAACAACGGGAAATCCCAAGATGAGTAGCTGCAGCCCACAACTGGCCGAGGAGCTCTGCAAGGTCTATAACACATAATTGCTATTGACGCATAGGAAGATGTCCGAGTCTTTCTTCGTGGCTCCGACAATACAGTAATAACGAACTAAATGCATTTAAGAGAGGCTTTCTCTCAAAAATAGCAAGGAAGTCACGTCCGTAAAAAAGACATATTTTTCAACTTTAAACAAATATTGTGATGTTATTATAAAAGATATTGAATTGTTCTTTGCAGCAGAAGATTCTGTAGACTTTCTCGAATACAGTAATATCCAATATTAATACATTATGATTGTTTAAACATATTTCTTTGAATTTTTCTGCTTACGATTGATCTAAAAAACGCAGTTTCTTGTAATTGTTTTAATTTGTAATTATGTTCAAGTATCCATATTTCCATGAGCGTTAAGCTACATACAATTAATGCACATGAATCATTCCATGCGAAAGAGGACTACTATTTCGAACTTTGTTCAAATTTTGATACGCTGAGGTCTTTAGTGAAATATGAACTCGATCATAAAATATGAACTCAAAAACTCAAAGAATTCCTCGAAATCTTGAAAATTGATGGTTTCACGGACGTGTAATATGAAGTGTCACAAGTTTTTTTATTAAATTATAACGGCCAAACTAACAAAACGATGAAAATTAGTTTTGGATGCTCATATATATATATATATATATATATATATATATATATATATATATATATAAGACAAAGGTTAATATTTAGGACTTTCTAGGAGAATAACCAAGTTTGTGTTTCTCTAGAAAAAAGAGGTTATAATTGACATATGTTTTATATACAATATTTACAAATATACAAAATGGTTTATTAATTACCTAGAAAAAAGAGAAACGACAATTAAAGTCTATTCTCCTCGATCCCTCCTAGGTCTATTATTTTATTTTATTTTATTTGTCGCTTTAATCTTTTCACACGTGTTCACTTACGTCACCTCTCTGTGTTTTGATCTCACACGTTGAGCAATCGATCTATATCGATTAGAGGGCGCGCTGGGCTAATGAAGCGCGGCTAATTTGATTTAAAGAAAGTATACTTTCTTTACATACATATATATATATATATATATATATATATATATATATATATAGTGTATATATAGTATAGTATAGTATACTATATATGTATAGTATATACTATATATATATATATATATAGTGAAACCATAAGAGTATTTAATAAAAATTATATTTCAGTTGAGAAAATATTTGTTTTCATAGTTTATTTTTCAATTGTTTTAAACAGGTGCATTGCTATTATAACACCAGAAAATTGAAAAAATGAAAATAATGATAATATAGCCCCAAGTGTCCTCTTTACGGACCCGTTTTTAAAAATACTTAAAGATACTTCAAAATTGGCGATGTGAAAATTATTTGCAGTGAACGCTGCACCGAAATATATCACGCGACGGCACTCCCGTTGGTCGACGTCGGACGAAGCTAGAAGGGTCTCACAGACGGGCCTACCCACACACTTGAAATGTCTGACCGAAGCCTCTGGCGTCACCAGGTCTGTCTGACATCGGATCCCCTGTACGCGCACCCTTAGCGGCTATCCTGAAAATTCCGACACCGAGGTTGAAAACCTGACCGCGCCATAACGCAGGGTTGAGAACGATGATTATCTGACGGAGAGGCTTCGACTCCACCCCCATCACAAATAGAACGACACAGCACTTCTATTCTCAACACCACGTTCGAAACATTGCTCACCCAACGAGGTTGCACCAAACCATGCAAGGGTGACCTCCGTTCTCAAATCCCTATGCCCAATCGCCTCCACAAATTTTTCACGCGCCTGCTTATCCTGACATTCAAGGGACAAGTTCGTGAAGACCGAATGGGACAGGAGGCAGATGTACTCTGCCATAGCCTGCAGCGACTCACCAGACCCCTGGTTGTAACTATAAAATTTGAACCGATTCAACTCAGCTAAGTGCTCATTACCAAACCGAGCGTTCAGCCCAGCAACCAACGCGTCGAAATCAGTCCGTTTGGACTCCTCCAAACACGTTAAAACCGAGAGGACCTCTCCTTCAAGCGAATCTATCAGGGCTACTACCTTCGTCCGTGCAAAATCTGTGTTCCAAACTGCTTCCACGCCCCCGGCCCGTTGAATTTAGCTGGCTCGGCGCGACATGGGACCAAAGAGCAAATGTTCTCAGCTCCGCAGCCCTCTACACTAACATCCGAGTTAACTCCACCACTTCCACTTACTCCAACCTCCACACGCGGGACAGTGAGATTGGAAGCGATAGTCTCAAGAGTTTTCATACTTGCAATGCTCGACATTCGTAACATTGTCCATGAATTTTGGTTGCTTGCAACCCCTACCCCTAAAATATAAATATTTTTTTCTAGTCTTTATAATTCACTCACAATTGTGAAAAGAATATATGATATGCAAGAAGTAAGTTTGAGTACTTTCATTTTTTTCATCTTAATATTTTAATTAACAACCAAGAAAGAAATGATAAAGTTTACCCTCATATTACCCTTACATGACGGGTTAGCGACTTAAAATTTGGGGGATTACCTTTCAACCTATAATAAAAGCATTGTTTTGCACACATTATAAATAAAAACTGTAGTGGTGCCGCTGGACCATACTTATCCTGCTAGACCCTTGGTCGTTCTGAAATGTAGAGTTCACTATACTCACCCCAACAGTTTTCTGAAAATACTGTATCCTAGATCCAAGACTCGGACTTATTTACTCGCGACGGCCGATTTTCGAAGGCTACGTACTAGGGCTGTGCGAGTACCCGCAAAATGCGAGCCTAGCTAAGCTCGACTCGATTGGTCGATTCGGGGATTCTCAAAGAGAATTAGATCATTCCTAAGCGAGTCGAAGTCGATGAAACGCTTATCGAATTGATCCATCACCGAATGAGGAATGTGTAAATGACTAGCAAAATCGCAGTTAGTGCCGAATTCTTCGAAAATTAATTTACACGAAGGAAAGAAGAACCAAACTTTTGGTTCAGAATGTAAATGGGTTTTAAAAAGTAAGAGTTGCCTACGGAATGAATCGACGTGGCTACACAATTGCGAAATAGTTTGGGTGGGGCGTTGCAATTTTAAATTTAAACTATTTAAATGACTCGTTAAATCTACTATAAATGAGAGTTCACAAAGGAAGCTCACATCTGTTAAGAAGGAAGAATCTTCTTCTAAGCTCAGTTGAGGATTTTCTTGCAAGAAAAGGAAGATCTCTTTTCTTACAGCAAAGAACTGAGTTAAACATTTCGCTGCACTGAGCCATCGTACGTCACAATGCTATCAGTATAAGCAGCGTTATGCGTTTCCAGAAAACTTATAAATTTTCTGTGTGATAAAAACTTGTTGCCACCTTTGATGGAATTAATTATTCTAGTTGCCTTTCGCATAGCGAAAGATAACTTTATGTGTTTACCGCATAACGATTCCTGATGAATAATGCAGTGTAACGTGGGGAATTGAAGATCGCGACTTTTAAATTGGCCATATAGCCCTGTTTTGGCACCTGTCATGGCTTTTTCACCATCGGTTACCACCGCAGAACATTTAGAAAAATTAGTTCGGAATTTGTGAAGAGTGTTCTCCACTGCATTGAAAGTATCTGTTCCAGTCGTTGTGCCATGCAAAAGCACGAAGTCCAAAAGCTCCTCGACATACGAAAAATTAGCTTGTACAATTCGAGCAAAAATACTCAATGGACTCGCATGTCGGTTATCGGTGCTTTCGTCCAGACACAATGAAAAATAACGGCACGAACTCAACAGTGCAGTTAACTTTTCTTCAATAGACGCGCCTATATCAGAAATCCGGGAACTGACAGTTTTGTCACTAAGGAGGATGCTCGCAACTTCTTCAAGCGTTATGGAATTACCAAATGTTTTTACCGCTTCAATGAAACATTTCTTTATGAAATCGCCATCAGTGAACGGTTTACCTTTTTTCGCTATTAAATGGGAAATAGCGTAAGCTATGCGAGCATTCACAGAAGAAGAATACTCCTGAATATTCGTACGAGATTCCATATGCACTAATTTGAGCTCTTCTATCAAATCATTTTCTCGGCCTTCATATGACGAATACTGTGAATGAGTTTTCGAAAAATACCGTTCGAGATTACATTTCATGACTACCACAGGCTCAAATCCGCACATCAGGCATTTCGTACAATTATCAATTTGCGCGAAAAACAAGTATTCCCACGCGTTATTAAAATTTTGTTTATATACCTGCGATTTAGGCATATTGACTGTACAGCAAGATTCACCGCTTGAAAGTCTATCGTCCTAATTTATACGTCCGAAAACAAACGCACTTTTCAACAAACCAACACTTTTACTTCCTACAAAAACTCGTAATCTTTACCTTTCAATAACCAAATTGTTACTGCTCGCACGATGTTCCCATTCGGATAAAAGAGGCAAAAGACAAATGACAAACGACTAATGACATGACGCTATTTTCTAAGATATGTTACAATATAAGCGTCGGCGATGCGAACAGCTACGTTCGAACCTCCCGCCGCGCCGTAGATCTTACCACTTTGCCAAGCACGTTCAAACGTGCGCGAACATCAAGTTGTCTCGGATGGTATTAAAATTTGAGCAATAGAATTAAAAACTATTTTTAAAATTTATCTTATGAATTTATTTTTCTAATTAATTTTCTACAGCTTTTATCCGAAATTATCGTGCGTCATAGTGGAGTAGACCTACAGGGGATACCATTGTGGGAAAAAATAACTGACTACGCGCGGGAATTAACAAACAATGAATATATATATTTAAAAATAAATAAAGATTTACACACAACGCGATTGACCGCACCTCGCAGGTCAAAACTCAACGCAGTACTATGAACTCTCAACTCTGACCGCAACTCGCAGGCCGAAGTTTACTCGCGTGCGCTTTTCTCTCGACTGCGTCGTCTTCGTTGAATGAAAACGCACCAAGCTCGCACTCTACGCACACACGCACATACACACAAACACACACATACAGTTCTTTAAAACTAAACAGTCCAATGCTGTATCTTAACCTAAACAGTCGAAGAGTGTCGGTCCTCGACGGCGCCGAAATCACTCGACGGGGTGTCGTTTTCGTCTCGACGCTTCGACACGGTCCCCATGCCCAATATCCGACACTACACCATTAACAAAAAAAAAAAAAAAACGCATTGGCAATGCGTAATGTGGACACCTATTGACACCGTTATCATCATGATGCACCACGAATAGCGCCTATGAAATGGTACGCGCCTGAGCAGCTCCGAGCACTAGGGCCGTTACAGGGAGCGAGACGCGCAGCCGGGGCGAGGAGGCGTAGCCTTCGATTCTAGGCCGCCGCGATGAATAAATTCCGAGCGCTGGTTTAGTACCACGGTACCACGATTCTGGCATCACTGCTACAACCGCCACGGGAAGCGAGACGCGCGGCCCGGCCGAGTCGCGAATGTGTAGTCTTCGAAAATCTCATCTTCTCTCGCTTTCTTTCTGTTTCTCTCATCGCACCTTCGTCGCTTTCTCTCCCTCGCCCTCGCGATCTTACTTTCTCGCGCTCGCTCGCTGACCAGCACCAGTGCGTTCATCTGTTGACCCATCCGGGGGCGTCCTACTCGGGACATCCCAGCCGTCGATTACGTCTAACGGCTCTGCCTGCTACAGAATTTGATTAGAATCTTCCAAATTAACGGAGCTATATCCCGTTGAATGTTTTTGAACGACTCACTTTAATAAGAAAAATGTGACACATATTTTGAAATGTTTAATGTAATTTTTGCCGACCTTCGCGATCGCCGTTTCTCTTTCTTTTCATGCGCTATCCTCTTCTACGTCCTAACGCCCATCTCTCGAATTCTGTGCTGTATACATATACATAACCCTTCCTTATTGCCTACCCGTTAACATCGCATTTATATCTTCGGTAAATTCGGTAAAAAGCTCCAATAACCTTGATCTTGACATATGTTGTCAAGGTCAACATTCTCATCAACATTTCCCTCCATATGTATCCATTGCTCGGTCTTATCGTTAGTTTCGAGGTATTCCTAAAAAAACTTATATCTTGAATCGATTGTTTGTTGAATACATTCTGCTCATAATTTTGAAAAATCCATCAAATTAAATGTAATTTTTGTTATAATTTTTTATCCATGTGAAATACGGAACATTGCAAGAGTAGTCGGGCTGGCCTGACAGCCAGCCCTCCACCCCCTCCATTCTTCCACTAACCTAACCACCAACCAATTTGGACTTCTCTTCGATATCCTGTATATGATTCTGTATATTTTAATTGCCGTTTGGTCACAGCTTGTACGAAAATAAAGTGTACTTGTAACGTAAAATTTAACGAAAGTTTTTGCTATTATCTCGGAAACTAAGTCCGAACGACGAGGAGATGTATAAGGAAAAGTTGTTCAAAATGTTGATCTTGACAACAAATTTCGAAGCCGAGGTCACTGGTGCCGAGTCCTCTTTTGTCAACAATTACCATATTTTCTTCCCAATTGTTATTATTCACAACACTTTGTGCCCAACTTTCTTTGTCTGCCCGGACGTCACTGTTCATCCCTTCATATACCCAAGTATGTGAAGTTTTCTTCTTTTACGCCACACACAGTTCTTATGCTCCCCATACCCATCTTACTGAACCAATTGCCACACCCGAGTGTTGCCCATTATTCCTTTAAATATCCCTCCGTATCCTTCTCCTTCAATAGCTCTCTGAAGCTATACCGATCATTCTGTTTCTATTACACGGCCCAACAAATTTAAACTACTTTTTAAATTTCGATTCTCACTATGCGATTCTTATAGAGTTTTTCGCGCTAGACGTACAGTTTTCGAGAAAATTGAGTTAAAAAAAGACATATTTTGCAACTTTGAACAAATATTGTGATGTTATTATAAAAGATATTGAATTGTTCTTTACAGCAAAAGATTCTATAGAACCGAATACAGTGATGCCCAATATTAATACATTATGATTGTTTAAACACGTTTAGACAATGATTAAAGACAGAGAAACACCAATTTTGCACCCATTTTTGAGGATATTTTTCAATTTACATAAAACATAAGGATCCAGCGGAAAATCGAACTATACCATGCGATAGAGCAGACTTTTATCTTGAGAAACCCCCCTTTGAAGTTTGAAACGTCGACGTTTTTTTCGAACCAGAAAGCAAAATATCTTCGCCCGACATGAGTTCCCGCCAGTGGCGCTCACCACTAGAACGGTCGTTCGCCGCTCCGTATCCAGTCGCTGCGCCGTATACCGTCCAGTGTTGGGATATTGCTCGGTTTTTCCGCGCATGCGCGACGATTTTAGCGTCAGTAAAGTACAACCTTGGACTAAAATGTGGTACCTTGGTCACCCCGCATAATTTCGCAAAATTTTTTTCCGATTTCGAAAATGAATGTTTAACTGTATGTTTGAATGTATCTACATATAATATATAATATATAAACTTCTGAACCCTTTTGGTACTTTCCTACCAGTAACAGTTCCCCACTACATTCCCCACAGACTTAGGACGTAATCATACGTTCCTGTATTTGGTCGCGCATGCGTGAAAAAACCGTGCAATATCCCAACACTGATACCGTTCCGAGCGCCACTGGCCGCAACTCATGTCGGGCGAAGATATTTTGCTTTCTGGTTCGAAAAAAACGTCGACGTTCCAAACTTAATAGGGTAGTTTCTCAAGATAAAAGTCTGCTCTTCCGCACGACCCTTATTTTTTGAGATACATTGAAAAATATCCTCTAACATTGGTGCAAAAGTGGTGTCTCTCCGTCTTTAAACGTTGTTTAAACATGTTTAAACAATCATAATGCATTAATATTATATATCACTGGATTCGGGAAAGTCTACAGAATCGTTTGCTGTAAGGAACAATTCAATATCTTCTATAATAACATCACAATATTTGATCAAAGTTAAAAAATATGTTTTTTTTTAAACTCCATTTTCTCAAAAACTGTACGTATAGGAGAAAAATTAAGGACAGATTCGGTATCAGCTCGAAAAACTCTAAAAGAAACGCATAGTGGGAATCGAAATACAAAAAAAAAGTTGAAATTTGTTGGACAGCGTCATCTGTAGCATCCCTTCTTTCATGTCGAGTTCTCCCAATTTCTCAATTAAAAGATTTCTGTCATCCAATTCAAATGCTACCTTAAAATCAATGAACATTGTTTAGAACTTTCCCTTAGCCCTTTATAGTTTATAAATAAAGAATCAAGTGTTTCATACGGATGTGGATTACATTACCGGAGGACCATGGGAAGAAACAAAACAGTTTCAATTGATTTTTAATAATAGAATTAAAAATTTATAGTTTATAATTGAAGAAGCAAGGTTGTTGGGGTTCGAAATCCAAATAGAAACAAGTTCGCGGGAACGTACTTTATTCGATCGACTGATCTTTACAGTTACAAATCTCAAGAGCTTCTTGTCTCTCTGTTTCTGGTACGTCTATTTATGCTAAACTTGAAATGCGGTTCTTAACTCTAAACTGCACTGATTGGGCAGTTGATGACAATTGCTGCCAATCAGGTAGTTTTCTCGGTTGGAACACACCCATCATTCCTTGCGCTCGAAGCGCGCTTTTTCGGGAATTCCGAAAGTGACCGTGAGGGTCTTTTATGATATAACGGGATTTCCTCCAGGTCCGCAAGGTACGTGGTCTTGCATGGGCCCCTCGGAACTCGGTCGGTGTGACCCTTCGGAAACTCAGGGGTTTACGATACCAGCATTTGCTACTGAGGCCGACAACGAAAGATGTATGTGCCGAATGGGACGTGCATTGTCTACAACATCTAAGTTGTACGCGTTAAGATAAAAGATCAATCTACTGCGCGAGCTTGCGAAACTGGTCAACTTTTGCGTTTTCGAGGCGTAACTTACATTATTCGGCAGCTTGATATCTGCCCGGGAGGATCTGCAGGCATAATAACCGTACCGCGCGGGGCACTCACACATTCACCGCTCGGGCAGCGCGTACGTGCGCCTTTACTGATGCAGTGACTGCTGTCACCGCCGAGATGGTATCCCGTTGGCGCTGCTATACTTCTCGACATTCAACTGTAGAAATTGTACCCAGCTCCCCTACTGGACGGAGCTCAAACTAATTTCGAGGTCAAATCCGGATCGGTCCCCTTAAAAACGGTTTCCTCAAAAATAGCTTTACTGTTGCTTGCCTCGCAAACCGTCCCGACCATTTGCACGCCAGATGTTTTATTGTACGTGCCGATGGCCGCTACATAATTATATACTATAAATAAATATATATATTGTTATAAACATATATATTATACATATTTGTAGGATCTGTTCGTCAACGCGGATGGAGTTGCGTTGACTTCGGACGAGACAAATGAATTCGACAACACGAACAATGAACGGACAGTTTATTACGATTGCAGTAAGGACGTTAACAGTTTATGACTCGCGCAACGCAGTATTTCTCTCGCTTTCTCGTCTACTCTGTTCAACTCTATCTCTCGACTGCTCTGTACAACTCTTTGCATCGAACTGATTCCCGGTTTTCGAATTGTCATCGGTTACGCGTCGCGGGCGTTTTTTGCCTTCGCAACGGCCGATGACAACTCCTTCGCGACACCAAGCGACAACCTTGTCGTTTGTTGTCGCTCGCACATACACGCACACATTCATACGACACGCAACATACAACATACAGTTTGGGGGGTCTTCGACCCCGTGCTCTATATCCTACATATCAGTGTTATATGC
Organism: Lasioglossum malachurum; assembly: GCA_028455605.1. Classification (NCBI taxonomy): domain Eukaryota; kingdom Metazoa; phylum Arthropoda; class Insecta; order Hymenoptera; family Halictidae; genus Lasioglossum; species Lasioglossum malachurum. Next base: position 13,905,388 of record CM052316.1, on the reverse strand, counting down.
GCGATTGTATTGTATTGTATTTACTATGTACCTAATGTTTCTGTAATATTAAAAATTAAAATTAAATTTTAATGTCCTATAAACGTCCTGTCAATGTCCTTTTAACGTTCTGAATATATCCCAGATATGTCCCAGATACGTGCCAGATAGTTCTAGGTAAGTCCCAGATACGTCCCAGATAGGTCCGAACGGGACGTCCTACGTACGTCTGGGACTTATAAATCGGACGTCCGTGGGACATACAGAGGTCCGATACGGACGTACTTTGGACATTCGTCGAACATCCGAGTGCTAGCTGGGGCTACTCCTACGGAATAACGCTCCGCTCTCTCCCAGAATCTCCTTCCATTCCAATGAGTTCTTCAATATTCTACATTCTTACATTCTACATGATAGGTTCTATTTCTCTATAATTATCCGCCTTCCCCTAGTCTTCCCCTTTGTGTAAGAGATCTATCCAGCTTATTGACACTGTCCCTTCCCTTCAGAATTGACTCAACATTTGTGTTCATTCCATTGGTACTACAATTACAAATTTGACACAGCACTATAAAATACAAAATTTCTATTTCTGTGAATATTAGTGAATAAGTGGAAAAAGTGGTCGAGCTTATCCACAGTAAACTCGCTACGAAACAGAAATATTTCATGAAAAATTGTATTTTAATAGCAGGAGCCTGTATGCATCAAGTACTTCTCTAACAAGTTCTGAATATGGAGCAACGCCTGGTATAACTCCTCGGAAAAAGCAACCAGCACCATTACCGCCAAACAATAAGGATCTACACGCACCCGAGCAACGCACACTTCTAGCATCCGATCTACAAAATACTTCAGCCGAATATCACGTAATTAGACAACAAAGACTTTATTGAATTTACTTTAGGTTTACTTCTTACTTTATTCACGAATGATGTATGCTTGCGGTCTGGAATGGAAAATGGAAGTTAGAGTCCCAAAATTCAGTTATCAGTTTTTATTCGATTTTTATAGAGCCAATTTTGAGTCGTAACTAATAGTTTTCTTCTATGAAAGAAGAAGCCAAGATTTAGTTTATGTATTTACAGTAAATCCTCTATCGACACAAAATGGTGCTACACGATGGACGCAAAAAAATATCCCCTCTACTGTAGTAATTTGATCTCGGTTCGAGTACATCGGTGTGAACCACTACTAATGCGACGCGGAGAGTCGCAGTCGTCGGCACAGTTCAAAGGCCCGTGCGATTAATTGATGATGAACGTTTCGGGCGCAAGGAAGGACAGCGTATGGGAAAGAAAGAGACGCGGAGAGTCGCAGTCGCTTCGGCCGCGCCCGGTCTCTCTTTATACGCGCTGTCCATCTCTATAGCTTGATAAATATAGCTGTGCGGCTGACCAAAACGTAGGCATGTGCAGACAAAAACAAAGACCGCACATAACAAAAGAAGGATGCAACATATGAACGGTAAAGTACACACCTCGTCAGAAGTGCGTACTGTGCATTATTTCTTACAGCAGTAAGAAATAATTCCTTTATAGGTTTTTTTGCTTCGGCTTCTTTCTTCATAAAACGTATAATATTCGCAATTACTTCCCATGTTTGTCCATGCAGGAATTTGTTTTTTTTTTAACTTCGACTCGAATTCCATTGTGTCAATACACTTGTGTCACTTTACTTTTTAACTGAATTGTCGCCACGTGCATAGTTTGACAGGTGACTATCAGTTGCGAGGTCCCGCCTATCTACCATTGCGCAGCGGGAACATTTCCCCTTGCGGGAGACATTCAGCCGCACAGCTAGATTTGTCAAGCTGTACGTTCGGCTCGGCCTTTGAAGCTCAAAAAAATAGTGTCCCTCTACGATCGATGCAAACGAACTTCCCCGAAGCTTTTGCGTCGATAGAGGATTTACTGTATTCTTCTTGCATAATATTGAAAAAATTAAGAACCAAATAATTAATGTTAGTCAAAGTTACATCACACGAATATCGAATCTCTATTAATGTATTGATTTAATTTCAATGATAAATACGCTTTTCGCTCCCGATCACATACATACAATATTATCTTAACGAATATTTAATTTGTCGTATTTTTCTTCTGGTAAATATTGTTATTAGGGGACCCATTTCGGATCACCTTGACCTTGACATATGTTATCAGGGACAACATTCTGAACAACTTTGCTTTATAAATTATCCGTCGCTCGGCCTTAGTTTCCGAGATATTCGCGAAAAAAGAGTGATTCGAGTAGGTTTGATTTGCAGCTAGTTTGAACTGGTTATCACCTTGACCTTGACATATGTTGTAAAAAACGACATTCTGAATAACTTTTGTCTATATATCTATTCGTCGCTTGGACTTAGTTTCCAAGATAATTACAAAAAAGGATTTTTGTATGCGTGGTCGGGCCGGCCTCACGGCCGGCCCTCTCCGCCCCCACCATGTAGCCCTAACTAATTCTGATTGTATGATTTTTCCATTACTAATTCAAATTCTATATGGAGGCTATATAGAATGCAAAAATTATGCGATCAGAATTAGTTAGGATTAGGTGGTTGGGGCGGAGAGGGCCGGCCGTCATGCCGGCCCGACCACGCATGCGAAAATCCAGAAGTAGACTTTCAAAATTGAAAGCTCACACTATAATGAGTGATACTCTGTTCTGTTCTCTCTCTGATCCCCACAGCGTGTTTAAAACCGGAAAATAAACAGATACCGCCTCGGAACAGGCTTAAGGTGGGATCTCCTTTGCGCGTTTTGCTACTCCAGCGCCATTTATACTCCATTCGTCATACTTCACATCAGAACTGAGTCTAGGCGTGAGCCACTGCTGTCTAGACGCGTGCGTCTACGCCAAGAAACAATATCGCATCATCCTATAGAGAAATATTCTAGAATGTGGCCTCCCAAATGTTACAATTTACCGACACATATGCGTATCCGCCTTCAAGCAAGCGTGTACCGGGTGACGCAGATCCCTTATAATAGGGTCATTCCGCACGAAAACGGACACTTTTTCAAGTTAAATTTCGGATTTTGTTCAAAATATGTTTTAGTCTTTAATGACCTATGAACGTATCTCGAATGATTTTTCAAAATCTTAAAAATTGTTGGTTTCACATACGTGTAATAAAGTA
>CM052316.1:13824791-13876241 GCA_028455605.1 Lasioglossum malachurum | reverse complement strand
GTCTATTATCTATTCGGCCGAGGATCGTCGATATTGCCTTATATGGTCAAAAAAATGAATAAATGTCCATTCGAGATTTGCCGTCGTCTTGGCAACCCATAAATAACATACGGCGGGCCGTCGAATGTTTCGAACAGCGCACTGTGGGGTATTTGATGAATCTAGCTGGCCAAAAGTCCATTTCGTCAAACTCATCCCAGGTAAAAATGAGTTGTTACCTGAAAAAGTTGAATAGTGGGGGGTTAATAAACCATCGTTTTTCCCCAATTTGACATTTCCGTACGGGGGTAAAATCACTTGAAGTTTAGTCATTCAGTACAGTGCCTGTGCCTTTCGTCGTGTCGTCCGCATTAGCAACGTTCGAAGTGAAATATTTTTAATCACGAAAGTTATTTTGAGAAAACCGATGATGGATAGTGTTGTAGCAGGTAAGTGTATGTATCTCACACAATTTTAATCAGATATGTGTTCATTTAAATAAATTAACAGCAAGTGAAAAAAGTCAATTTGAAGGCAGTTTTAATCTTAAAGTACATACAATCGGAAGGAATTAGTTGTACTTCAGGGTCCGTCCCGGTAATTTTTGTTTAACCACTGTAAAGTGGAAGGTTTCAGCTTTATTTTCGTGTAAAAAACTTTTGCAGAAATGTACAAATTCACAAGTTATCGTTAAAATAAGATTTTGTAGACGTGAAGGATATTTTTTAAAGTGATGTTTTACCCGATTTAATAGCATTTATTATTATTTTAGGGTCATCTAATGTTCAAATATTTACACGGAGGCAAATGTGGTGCAGTATGCAGCAACTGCAAAATGCCAATGTAAATGCAAAGTTGACATATGCCGAGAACTACTTGTGTAATCATGAGGAGTATTCCAATGAAGAAAAAGAAGAAATTCGAAGAAAATTTTCCTATATCAAGTCGGAAATAAAGCATAGATGGGCGGCAGCATCTCGGAAAGAAGAGATTTAAAAAAAAAAAATCGAAGTTGGCTTGACAAAACTTTTGAACTGCCACACGTTGTAGTGAGACCGGGTCGGCCACCGAAGCAATCGTTCGATCAATTGAGCGAAAGGAGCAAGAGAAGAAAGACTGAGAATCTACGAACTACATAAGGCACAGAACGTTCTAATTTTTGCCACAAAGATGAAATTGCGAGATGCTTCCAACGTATTGAGAGAAGTAACTCGTTCTCCGAAGCGAGCAATTAAATATAAAAAAGCATTCGCAAATAATGGTCAGAAAGGTCGCAAATTAACTCCATTGCAGGCATTAAGTATGTTTGTCGAAGCAGATTTATCCCGACAGCAATACAATATTATCAGAAGAACGAACAAAAAGTTTTTTCCTTGCTATTATCCGAGGAAAGAAGCATATTTGGAAAACACGACTGCCAGCAAAATTCATCATTCATAACTGCGATCTATACATATAATACATACATACTCGTATTATATTATATATAATATTATACATATATTCTATTAGTTATATTAAATTATATATAATATTATATATATTATATGTATTATATTATATTATCTGTTATATTACAATAATATGGATGTATCATATGTTATATTATATTATATATATATTCTATTATATTATACTATATGGTGAAATATAGGAAATTTATATTTTATATTGTTTATATTATAGTAATTCGCGCATATTGTTAAATTAGTCAAAAATAATACTTTCAATAAAAATTGTTACTTTTTATTTGTTTGTAATTATTTAAAAAAAAATTTTTTTTTAAAGATAAAATACTATATATAAGTTAGTAGGTACATTTTAACCGCGTTAAGCAAAAAAAATAATTTTGGCCAGCTAGATTGATCAAATACCCCACAGTGCAGCGGAGCGTTCTGGAACGTTCCTACAGAAGCATTACCAAAAACTGAGAATTCGAATGGGAGGATATTAAGATTCCTAGAATTCTCATTTACACTTACGTAATGTCTATCAATAAATTCGGAAAGATAAGAACAGAATGTAATACGATGAGTCGCGTTTAAAAAGAAATAATTGATCAAGAAGGGACTTAATATCCTGATAAGAATTATTAATTGGAGTCGTAAGAAACACTGCACTGTATATTATACCATTATAATGACGTAATTTCATTTATTTTTCAATATTTAACTATGTTCCACCAATCCGACCATCTTGAAACATTTTTATACGTCAGATAAGCAACAGAACATTGTTCTTGAATTTTTTGGAAGTGGTCACAAGACTGCAGGTCCTGCAATATAATCCGTATATATGATTTGATCGATATACTGAAATATGACGCTCGCGGATCTGATAAATGTTGCGATTCCGTACGCGAGGGATCGCGACTGATTGGAATCTGTTTGTCGGGTGTCCGGATCGCTGGACAACCAAATATCGTAATGCACGTTTACAAAAATTACGAACGATTGACCCGAGGACTGGAGAGTATTACGGCGCGGCGTTCGAGTGTAAAACTCAACTGACGAACGCAGTCTTAACGCGATGTCCACTGGGTTTTCGGTTAGGAAATAAAATGCACTGATTGGTTCCTGCAGAAGGTTGCATTTTCTAATCAGAACACTTTTGGCGATTTGGACCTCCTTCCTGTAGCTCTGACTGAGGCCCTGGGAAGGAGGAGTGGGGCGATATCTAAACTCGGGCTAGGACCGGTCCCGGTAATTCGACACCGGAGGGACGAAATTTATGACGCTTTCATTGTGGAAAGTATATAAAAAACGAAACACTACGCAGATGCCTTGACTGGTCGGCCAAATGCTAATAGTTTACAAAATCCTCGAAGAGGATTTTTAGTCACGAATGCACCATAAATATTATTCGACTGAAAACCGTTATTATGGTTCCTACGTAACGGAACAAATACACCAGCCTATCTAATTTTGGAGGAAACTAAAACGGACAAAGTAAGGATAGAAGCGGGGAGAAGAGCAATAAAATATGAAGAAAAAACGAAACGGTTGAACAAGAATAAAATAGTACAAGAATGCTGGAGGGAAATAGACACGAAGCAAGAAGAGAAAAAGTCGAAATGGGAGGAAATGAGAGATGCATACTACAGATTAAAAATGATGGACACACAGGAAATAGAAACAGAGAGAGTGAGAGGAAGAGAGTTTGCAGATGAATTAGCACAAAGAGACAGGGCGGAACAGGTGCAATGGCAATACGATAGAATAATAGGGGGCAGATACAACGAAAACTACATACAAATACGGGACAGCGAGCGAGCAAACTATCTAAATGGAGATTACAAAAGAAAAGATCAAAGCATGATCGCAAGGTTCAGATGTGGAAACGAAGAGCGGGGAAACAAATACTGGAAGGTAGAAAATGAGATAGTATGCAGACTATGTAAAGGGGATAGAGAAACGTTGGATCACATGGTTAGAGATTGTAAACAGCTGACAAGAGAAAATGTAACGATAAGAGAGATACTAAAGGGAGAAGAAGTAGGAATAGGTTGGATGCGTAAGGTACTTGGAAAAAGGAGAAGGGAAGAAGAACAAGAGGAAGAAGGAAGACTAACTGAAACCACAATAAGTTAACCCAGACACAAACACTTGTAACCCCATTTTGAGGCCGAAAGGCATAAAATAAATCTATTTACTACTATTTATAATAAAATTAGTCAAGAATGTAGATACTTATATAATGCTAATATAATTTAAATATAATAATTAATATTAATAATTGTCAATATTAATAGATAAAATATAATTTAAATAATTATTTTTAAAAAATATGGGAACGCGACGGTCAGAAAAATGACCGATAATGTGATTTGCAAGGCAACTTAATTATTAATTATTATGTAATTCTAATTAAGTTCCTTTTCCGGTTTATGAGAGACGGTTGTGCCTAGTTAGCTGAGCGAGAGTTTTGTGTGAAAGAATGGAGTGGAAAGAAGTGTGAGGTAGAAAGTGGTAGAGAGGGTGCGTAGAGTGTAGGGATAGGAGGTAGAAAAAGGGATAGGATGAGGGAGTGAAAGAAAGAGCAGTGGGGAACGAAAAAGTGAGAGGAGTTAGTAGGTTAGGTACGCGGGATACTGGTGGGAGCGGGAAAAGAGAGCAGGAGGAAGGTGGCGCGACCTAAAGAGAGACAGTTAGACTAGGAGTCAGGTAGACAGGGGAAGCGGGAAATTTTGAAAAGAATAGAATAAAAGAAAGTTAGAAGTATAGAGGAAAATGAGTGACAGAGGAGAAGACGAAAAGGGGCGGGGAGGGAAGTTGGGAAAGAAGGAAAAGGAAGAATCGATAGGTTTATAAAGGATGGTAATATAGAGCGGTGGTTTAGCACGGGAAATCTGGATTTTGTGGGGAGGAAAAGGGGAATAGGGCAGGTAGAGGGATGGGGGCAGAGGAAAGTTTAATATTTAAAAAGAGTGTTAAGACAGTAAGGTCTCCATCAGAAGTGAAAGGGGGGGGGTATTGAAGGGAATGGAGGAAATGTTCAAAGGGTTAATGGGGGAGGTGCGGAAGATGAGGGAAGAGACGAAGGGGGAGAGGGAAGAAGGGAAAAAGTTGTTAGAGGAATGGAGGAGGGAAAGGGAAAAATGGTGGCGGGAGAGCGAGGAGGAAGAGGCAAAAAGGGTAAAGATAAAGAATTGGATAGAAAGCATAGAGGGAAGGGTAATAAAAGTAGAGGAGAGACTAGAAGAATTAGCGAGAGGGGAGGATAAAGAGGGAACGAAAGGTAGGGAAGGCGAGTTAGAAGGAGAATTAGTAGAAGAGAATAGAAAAAGAATAAGAAGAATGGAAATCAAACAGGATAAAAGGGATAGAGAAGAGAAAAGAAATAATGTAATAGTAAGGGGGATAATGGGAGATGGTGGGAGTTGATAGGGGAGATTAAGAATTTATGGGAAAAGATGGAGGTATAGGGAGAGGGAATAAAAGAGATTAAAAAGATAGGAAAGGTGGGAAAGGAGGGAAGGGGGATGGCAGTGGTAAAAATGGTAGATAGGAATAGCAAAAGAAAAGTGATGGAAGGGAAGAAAAAGCTTAGGGGTTTGAAAGCATGACGACCTAACGGAGGAGGAGAGGTTGGCAAGATGGAAAATAAAAAGGGAAGCAGAGAAAGAGAGGATAAAAGGTAGGAACGTTCAGGTCGGGTACATGAAGATGTGGGTAAATGGAAAAATGAAAAGATGGGACCAGATAGAGGAAAATTGGATAGAAGAGCAGGGAAACGAATAAAGAAGGGGGCAGGGCGGAGGTAGGGGGAAAAAGAAAGAGATTAGGATGCAAAGTGGGTTTTTGGAATGTAGCGGAGTTAGCGAATAAGGAAGAGGACTTCTGGAAAGGGCTAGAGGAATGAGATGTGATAGTGCTAATAGAGACATGGATAGAGGAGAAGGGTTGGGACAAAATCAAAAATAGGTTGCTAAGGGGCTTTTTCTGGGAGGCTCAATGGGCCAAGAGAAAGGAAAGCATGGGGAGGGCAATAGGGTGTATGGTAGTGGGGGTAAGAAAGGAGTTAGGGTCGGAAAGAGGGGAGGGAAGAGGGAGAGAGGGTTTAATGATGGTAAAGGTGAAAACGGAGGGGGGATGGTGGAGGGTGATTGGGGTATATGTAAATGGGGACCTAGATAGAAAAATGGAAGAGTGGATAGAAGAAAATGAGAAAGGGGTAAGAGTGATTATAGGGGGGGGGGGACTTCAACGCGAGAACAGGGAGTGAAGGAGGAGAGGGAAGAGGGAGGGGGGACATGAAGTAGGAAGTCAAAAGATGCAAAGGTGAACGCGGAAGGGAGAAAACAATGCGAGTTCCTAGGTGAGAGAGGTTGGGGGATTTTAAATGGAAATACGACGGGGGATGAAAAAGGAGAATGGACGTATGTAGGAGCAAAAGGAAATTCGGTGATCGATTACGCGCTGGGGAATGAGGATACTAGAGAGGGGGTAGAAAAAATGGAAATTGGGGAAAATATAGAGTCGGATCACATGCCGGTGAATATATGGTTAAAGGGGGAAAGGGGAGGGGGAGAAGCGAGGAGAAGGAAGGGGAAGACGCTGGGCAGGGGAGAGTGGTCGAAAGAGGTTAAGAAGGAATTCAAGGAAAAATTTGGGGGGTGACAGTGGGAGGGGAGGGTTTACAAGAAGACTGGAGAGGGCTAAAAGAGAAAATAAAAGAAGTAATAAGGGAAACTGGGAAAAAAGAAAAAATGAAGAAGAAGGGTTGGTGGGACGAGGAATGTAAAGAAGAGAAAAAGAAAGTAAGAGAGGAACTAAGGGGTGGAGGAAGAGGGGCGGGGAGGGAATAGAGTTTAAAACAAGGAATAGGGATTACAAGAGATTATGTGAGGAGAAAAAGAAGAGGGAGAGGAAAAAATGGGAAAAAGTGGTGGAGGGTATAAAGCCGGAAAGTCAGGTTTGGCGAACAGTGAATAGGGAAAGGAGAAGGGGGGCGAGAGTTGATGAAAGAATTAGGATGGAAGAGTGGGAGGCACATTTTAAGGGGCTGATATGAGGGAATGGAGGTATTGGTTGAATGAGGATGAGAGAAAGTGTAGGATGTGTGGATGGGAGATTGAATATTGGGAACATGTGTGGGAGGTGTGTATGCGAGTGGATGAGGAGAAAGGATGGCAGGAGAATGTGTGGGAAGTGTTGGATGATGAGAGGGGAGGGGAAGAATGGATGAGAAAAATAGAAGAATGGAGAGAAGGGAAAATAGGAGGAAAAGAAAGATAGAGAATGAATGTAAGGAAGAAGCTAAAAAGGCTGGGATAGATAAGAGAAAATCGGAAGGGGTGGCCCGAAAACAGGGGAAGGGGAGGGAATGGGTGTGTGTGTAGTATGGAGGAATGAGACTCTCTCTCGATCTCGCAAAAAATGTACATAATTGTAAATAAAATGTAAATAAAGAGAAAGCGTATAGAATTAAGTAGTTGATAAGAGGTAGGTTAAGTAGTGTAAGGCGAATAGGCGTTAGTTGATAAGATAAACGAACGACTGCCATTGAGATTAATGTAAAGAATAGAGTAAGGAGAGGATGAAGGAAGAAAAAGTAATGGGAGGTATTGTTGTATAGAATTTGTAATCCCGAGGGGAACAAATAAAGAGTTATATATATGTAATTCTAATTAATAAAGATTAGTATTAGAACATTATTTAATAAAATTTTCCAATTATGGATGTTCAGTTCCTCTTTGTTCCTCCAAAGCTCTTAGCTCTAATTCGCTGACGATGGCAAATATTCGTGTCTTCGCCTCGCAAATCATATTATCGGTCACTTTTCTGACCGTCGTTTCCATATTTTTTTAAAAATGTGGCTAACGGATCTGCGCCAGTTGTTGTACATAAATTTATTGATTTCAACAGCTCGTCTCGCTGCAACGCCCTTCTTTCAATAAAATCTAGTAATTTATTTTCGAGCAGGTTACTGGCATTTGGCCAGGGAGCGCGGACCGGAAGAGAGGGCGGCTTGGTTCCGGGGCGCGTTGCAGACGATCTGCGATGTAGCGATGCCCTGGGTCCGAGCCTGTCCCCCTCGAAAGTCGGTGTACTGGTGGTCGGGGGCGCTGGCCGAGCTTCACAGCTCGGCCGGTCAGGCCCGCCGTCACACAGTGGTCCTTTTCAGCGATTTAGCTGGCCAAAAGTCGATTTCAAAATTTTACCTAAAGAGTGTGAAATTTTTGTTGCTTGATATAGTTTAATATAGGGCGGACAATGACTAATATTTTTTTATCATTCAGGCACCCATTAAGTGCTGTACTCGAAAGTTAGTGATTGTCGTAGTACGTGTCTTGCTGCTAAAATTCGATGAGACAGTTTTTTATGTTTCAAGTAATTTGTACACATTTCTTTCCAGTATGAAAGTTTTGCAAGTCAGTATGGACTATACTTTCAACCATTTTGTACCTTTCGATTGCATATCGTTTGGTAATTATTTACATTTCAACATGATTAGTATGTACATAAATAATATTTGTTACGATCGTAACACTTCATGAGTGATTATGTTGTACTTCCGGGTGCGTCCGGGCAGTTTTTTAAGTATGGGTCCCTCCGCCTAACCCGTGCTAACCCCCTCCCCCCGGGATGTATGTATAGCTAGGAGGTGACCCGTTGAATTTTCGCGAGATCTGGGCACCTCCTCAATAGCTTAGGTGGCGTGTGGTTTTAGTGGGTACTCTGGGGAAGGGGATCGCGGAGCTTTGTTAGCTTGGCGACCCCCTCCCCGAGGGAGCCCCACATAACCACGGCTCCCCCCAGAGGTGCCGGGGTATGCGTAACGCATTTCCACACGATAAAAAAAAAAAAGAAAAAAAAAGGTTACTGGCATTTCTGCTACCTCGTGGATTAATTCTTCGCGTGCTTCCGGGGCTGTTGATCCAGCTTCCGGGGGTGTTGATGCAGTTTCCGTCGATATTTCTAATGTGTAGGAACTCTGCGTGCTATCAAATCAATTTTTATTATTCATCATTTATTATGTCATTATTTTTTTATTATTCTCTCAGAACTAACATGGTCCAAAAAATTTAATTGCTAGAAAACCGGCCATTTCGATTTCGGTTTTGCTGCCGGCCCGGTTCCGCATTTTTTCCCGTATATAATTTTAGCGTAGGATCCCGTATACTCCGCCATTCCCCTTTACAGTCAGAAACTAAAAGAAGGTACTAACAGTTTTATTTTTGCTGGTTTCTTGCTACAGGAGAGTCATTCAGATCCTTAGTACTTGCATTTGGAATATCATATAGATATATAGGGTGTCCCAAAATTCATGCACATCCCGGAAATGGGAGGTTCCTGAGACTATTGGAAGCGACATTTTCTTTTGCAAAAATGGCCGCCGCGGCTTTGTTTAGGAGTTATTAACGAAAAACACGGACCAATCAGTGCACTACCTAGACGCGAGTTGGCACAGTCGGCCCGTCGCACAGTGTCGCAAACCATGGACAAAAAACGAAAAAGCCACATCTTCATATCGATTAAAAATTATGTTCATACTATGTTAAAATGTCCAAATAATCATTTTTTGAAAACAAAAATTAAAAAAATGCAGTAGCAAATTAGTTGCAGCGAATTTTGTAAGCGAATATTAGGAAGTTCAAATAGTACATAAATTCTTAGCGTAACTTGTATACGTTATGATATGAACAAAAGACGTTTCTAGGGAATAATTTTTTTAGGAAATAATGGCTAAGGGTTGGCTAATTGTAATTCAACTTTAAAAATTTTGTAATACTTATATGCAACATAATAATTGACCTTGTTACGTCCTAAGGTGGACGTAATTATATTGATTTGATAGATTTTATATAAATTGAGAATAAAACGCAGTTTTGAACCTACCTGCATTCACCGGCTTCGGTTCGGGTAATTGAGGATTTGTTAAATACTAAGTGACTTTGATCTTGGAGGTGGAACGAAGAAATCGGAGATGGGTAAACTCTTTAAAAATGATTTGAAGTATTGATTTTTGTATAGAAATTAACAAAATATATTCTATTGAACAAATTTAGGGTTATTTAGGGTTACATTGAGTTATAAAAATCTTATAATAAATTGTTAGTATTTACCGCACGCAGTTTTTCGACCGGAGATGGTTTTATTTGATTTCTGGCTCCGCAGCGAAGATGATGATGTTGATGATGATTATTTCTCCGGCGGGTTATGACGCCAATTCACTTTTTCTTCAGGGTGGCACGTAAATTCACTTTTTCTATTTAACTTTACAAACTTTGACAATAATTGTGACAATTAACTTTTACTTTTAACGTTTTAACTTTCCCAACTTCCAACTTCCAACTGTCAACTTTCAACTTTCGACTGTCAGCTTTCAACTTCCAACTATCAACTTTCGACTGTCAACTTTCAACTTCCAACTTTCAACTTCCAACTTTCAACTGAACTCCTGATGATGAGCTGTTCCTTTTATAGATTGATCGATCCATTGTTCTCGTAGGTGAGTGCGTCTTCATCAATTCCGTTTAATCACTTTTCTTCTTAGTCTCTTTCTTTTTAACCGTATGCATTGCATCTTTTATCTTTCTCTTGGCCGGATCTTATTACTCTGTGCGTCTTCCTAAATTAAGCGAACGCACCATTTTCTTAGATTTATTAGTCATGAGGTGACTATATCATCACCGATTCTTTTTAATCGTTTTCTTCGTAATTGCTTTCTTCTAAATCGTGCACATTGTATTGATCGGAGAGAACATTACTCATCAATTCTGCCGAAAATCCTCACACTCTTCAGTGATGAACAGACTTCAGTGAATATTCGCTCACGATTTATTTTTAGAACGTGACACAATAAAATAAATCTCGCTACGATCTTAATTTGTTTAATGAAGATTCCAAATGAGTATTCTTAATTCTTCTTAATATTTGATATTTTATTTCTCGTACAACATTATTGAGGAAAGTATATATATATAAAAAAAGAAATTAAGAAAATGTATACCATGCTTGATTTTATCATCAATTATTATTATCGGCTAAACCACTGGACGTGACAACCTGAAATGAAACAATAAAATTTTACAGGTTTCCTTAATTTTGTAGGAATGATTACATCGGGAAGGCCATCAACCGACCGAGTCGTTGCCCTCATACCGAAAACATCGAGTGACACGCGTTAGCGGTTGTAAACAGCCGAGGACCGGGGCAATGAACTGACAGGTAAACCTAGGCCAGTGTCATCGCCCGTACCTCGACTAGGTCACGAAAAAACCCATATAGGTGTGCCGAGACGCACCTGTTTGTACGACGATAAAGCCAGGCCGCGGAGAACGCGGAACGTCTTTTGTCCAAAACGCAACGATACGAACCACGATACGAAATACGAACTCGATCACGACTTACGGCTACGACACACGGTTATCGATTACGATTTACGGCTTACGGTTGAGAATCGGCGAATATGGACACATTTTGTATCATACTTGTACTGTCTATCTTTGTCATTTCTGTCGTGTTATTCTAAATAAAGAGCAGATATTTTACTGTAAATAATCCTGTTCCTACAATTTTTACCAGAGGATAAAAAAGAACGCATCAAAACGTATCGGTGATTTTGGTTGTGTCTATTCCTAAAATAGTATATTTTGATATTGTATAAGTTAGAATTGCTACTACTGGCAAACATCAGAGTTATTTAACAAAATATGTAGCAAGAACCGGTCAGCAGCCGAGTACGCGGATATCCTCTTGTAGATTGTTACGGATGACGAACCGTCCTAGATAAACGAACAGAGCCACCCTAGATAAATCTACATATCTGTTTAGCTTAGTTTAGGGCCCAAACATACACACGACCAACTGGTAGTTGACAAAATACGAATGTTCACCCAAAGGGTACTGACAAGTACCACCCGTCATTGCAGGGGTATATAAACCCTTGCATTTCTACTCTCGTGGGCTAGTACTATCGTAATCTCGAATCGTGTCGCGTCGTGCTGCATCTCGGAAGTCAACCACCAGTGAGATCGGGCTAAAGTTCCCCTTCGAATCAAAAGTTAACCGTATAGATTCCGCGAGTTCGGTGCAAAATCTATTAGACAGTGATAAGGTTGCTCCGAGACCCGTCAACACTGTGCATCTTAGTTTAGGTAATACACATCTTCTTTCAATTCTTTCTATTCTAATTCAATTCATTCGCGACAATTACACAATTGTATCACAGAATCTTATAATCAGAATATATTTGTGTTCTTTGATAATTAACGCAAATTCATTAAACCCATAATTATTGTCCAATATTCTAATCGAGTAATTGAACGTCCCCACACGATACAATCTTACCGCTCGGATTGTATCATTAAATTATACTAGCTATGAGGCTTACTAACTATCCTAACAGCTCTCTGATTTCGCATCAGGTTCGTCTGTACTTTTATCCAACCTCCTAGCGGCTCCCCAATTCCGCATTGGGTTCGTCCGCGTCGTTCCATAACTTCCTAGCTGCTCCCCGGTTTCGCATCGGGTTCGTCTGCGTTTGACTTCATTCCTAGAGGTTCCCTGATTTCGCATCAGGTTCGTCCTCGCTGTCTACAATTCTAGCGGCTCCCCAATTTCGCATTGGATTCGTCCGCGTACCTTTACGAACAAATTGATACCATATTCTTAGAGTAACAACACTGCGCCGGCCACTCGTGCTGCTCGCGGCCCTGGCTCGTAACAAGATATATGAGATTTGACTGCGGTTGTTGAATAAATAAAAGAATGTGTATATTACATAAATTACAGATATGATTATGTTTGGGATTGGCTGAACGCGTCGACACTGTGCGAGCGCCGATTAGCCGCTTCTGACGTCACCGCGATGGAGAGTCAATAAGCAGCGAGCAGATCAGAGGCCAGCACTGTCGGACGTCGAAGAAGATCGATTATCGACCGAAACAGAGCTGACGACACGATTGGCTAATCGCTCCACGATCCGCGAATCCGACGTTCGACGGTTCTGTCAACTGCCGGCTGTTCGTCGACCTCAATCTCGTTCTATCTCTCGTTCCGCAAACTTGACAAACATACGTCGCGCGTCTTGTTGACCGGTATTTTCGTCAAGAACGTCGATCACTTGTCGTCTGACGCGGAATCGCAGTCGAGATTCAGTAAACTACAGCACTCTTTTCCAATTCCTTTATTGTACGCGACTCAAGGCGCTTCTTTGAGTCCAAACCTTCAGCGTCAGTGTATTTACAACCTCGTTTTTAAGGGACGAACCCAAGTTTGGGAATTAAAGTTGTTAAATGTTAAAAGTGACTTGTTTTTCCTTCTTATCCGAAACATTTGGTCCTTCGAGCCGGATCCCGCGCTGCAGTTTATCTAATCTATCGGGAGTTCAGTTGAACGTGTATTTCTTCAACCACGTGCAGGAACAATGGCTGACCTTCTGGACAAGCAAAGGACTCTCTCTCAACGAATCTCCCGCATCTCTACAAACCTGAAAAAGAAGGGGAAAGTCAAACTTACGCCGGGAATACTTCGTGCCGCCCTCGCCTACGTCGAGAAATTATGGGACGAATATCGCGCGGGGGATGCTGCAATCGAATCCGCTGCGAAAGCCGATGCGAAGTTAACGGCTAGCCCTTATTTCAAGGATGACGAGCACGGGTCCACAAAAATGAGCTACCTAGAGGAGGTCGGTATCCTTAACGATATGCTCGCAGAACACGACGCGGCTGCGAACGTTTCAGCGAACGTTACGAAGCCGTCTAATTCAAACGTAACGGTTGTCGAGTCGAGCGCCCCAAGGTCACGAACCGTGTTGCCAAAAATGGCTCTCCCGACGTTTGACGACAGCTACAAGGACTGGCCGACCTTCCGTGATCTGTTTACCTCGCTCATAATAAAGGATCCAACGTTGTCCCCAGTCGAACAACTCCACTACTTGAAGAGTGGCATGAGGGGCGACGCAGTTTTCCTTCTCAAGAACGTGCCGACGACCGACGAAAACTTCGCCGTAGCCTGGGCGAAACTGGGAAAACGATACGACAATCTCCGTCTCTTAGTGCAAGCTCAGATACGAACCCTTGCTGCCTTGTCGCCGGTAAAAAGGGGAATCAGCTGTCGAGATGAAAAAGCTCTACAACGAAACGTTCGATGCCATCGATGCTCTTGAGAACCTTGGGCGACCAGTGACTAACGCCATAGACTGGATCGTCGAACTAACGGTCGAACGATGGGATCGTCAGTCTCGCAGAGAGTGGGAAGATTCCGTAAAGCACTCCAAGGAACCTCCTACGCTCTTTATGGAGGGGAGGATACATACCTGCCAAGCTTTAGAGGACTCGAAGGAGAAACCGGATGAATCATCCGAAAAAAAGAAGCCTGCTGCTAAGTCCTTCAAGGTCCATCAGGTTTGCAAGGCTCGCTCCTCAGTTCAGGCCTACGGTCTCTGCCAGGGGAAACACTTCGTGCTACATTGCAGTCAATATCAGGAGAAGACACCCTCAGAACGGAAGGAAACGGTGCGAGCATTGAACCTCTGCTTCAATTGTCTGGGGAAACATGCTTCGAGTGACTGCAAATCCAATAAGAGGTGTCAAAAGTGTGATGGGAAGCATCACACTACGATTCACGATACTTTCTCGAGCCAGGAGAGTACCTCGTCAGTCGCCTGCACCCAGCACGTATCCACACACTTGAATCGATCTTCTTCCGTTCTGCTCAGTACCGCGCGAGTCACAGTGTCAGGCCCACGAGGAAAAGGCTGCCTTGCCCGAGCGCTGATCGATCCAGGCAGCGAAGTCTCTCTTATATCTGAAGCACTGGCTCAACGACTGGGAGTCAAGAGGAGTCAGGCTCGGATCCCCCTTCTCGGAGTCGGAGGTGCCAAGGCCAAATTCACGCGAGGGAGAGCTACCCTGGTCATCACTTCTCACTACGGCGGAGAGACACAAATACAGGTTCCTGTCTATGTTATTAACGAACTCTCTAGATATCGACCTCGCAATCGACCCGCCATCGCCGAGTGGCCGCATGTTGCCATTTGACAGCGCACCAGGGCTGGGAGACTCCCGTCGCATCGCTATGCGAACTCTAGAAGCAATGAAGGCCAAGTTTCGGAGATCCTCCGGGCAATTCAAGTGGGCATACACGAAGTTCATGGAGAACTACGAATCCCTTGGACACATGACAGCGATGCAGCCTCAGAAACCGAGCGAAGGATACTACCTTCCTCATCATGGGGTGTGTAGAGAAGCCAGCACCACGACCAAGCTGAGAGTCGTGTTCAACGGCTCCATGCCATCGTCCAACGGGAAGTCACTGAACGATTTCCTCCTGCGGGGTCCAAATCTTCTACCCAATCTGGCGGACGTCTTGCTGAGATGGAGACGGTACATGTACGTCTTCTCTGCGGACATCGAGAAGATGTACCGGCAGATAGTCGTCCATCCAGAAGACAGGAAGTGGCAGAAAATCGTGTGGAGGCCTGAACAAGAAGGCATAAGGGATTACGAACTGACAACAATCACCTACGGTCTAGCGTGTTCACCTTACCTCGCGATTCGCTGTCTACATCAACTTGCCAGGGTGGAGGAGCCGCATTACCCACTGGGGTCACGCATTGTCCTGAAGGACATCTATATGGACGACGTCCTAACCGGAGCAGACACACTTTCGGAGGCGAGACGCAAGCAACAGGAACTCCAGGAGTTGCTCATGGCGGGCGGCTCCCCTCTTCGCAAGTGGGCCGCCAATTCAAAGAGTCTTCTGGAAGGACTCTCCAGCGACGAGAGGAAGGGACTGGACGAATGGGACTCTCCGACGCTCCACAGCGTCCTAGGTATAAAGTGGCTCCCTTCCTCTGATTGCTTTCAGGTCACCGCTGTACCGTCTACCAGGACATCTGAGTTCACGAAGCGCTCCGTGCTCAGCGGAACGGATCAGCTGTTCGACCCGCTTGATTGGTTGGCTCCCGTCACTATCTTCGCCAAGGTGCTGATCCAGTCCTTGTGGCTGCTGAAGGCCGATTGGGACACACCCCTGCCGGAAAGGGAGGACTCACTGTGGAAGCAGTTTCAACTCCAACTCCCAGCTCTACAGGATCTTCGGGTTCCTCGATGGCTAGGAAGCCTTTCGGTGAATCAGCAGCTGGAAATCCACGGGTTCGCTGACGCATCCGAGCGAGCCTACGCTGCGGTGGTATATTCCCGCACCATCAACGCGGAGGGAGTTCCCACGGTCTCGCTGACCGCGGCCAAGTCGAAGGTGGCTCCTCTGAAACGGGTCTCGCTGCCCCGATTGGAGCTCTGCGCCGCCTTCCTTCTTGTTCGGCTAGTCGAACACGTCACTACTGTGCTCGATTGGCAAGGTGTAGATATTCATCTGTGGTCGGACTCCTCGGTGACACTCAGCTGGATCCAGGGTCATCCTTCGCGCTGGCCGACCTACGTGGCTAACAGGGTAGCCGAGATCCAGAGGATGCTGCCTACAGCCACGTGGAGACACGTAAGAAGCGCGGAAAATCCTGCAGATTGAGCTTCCCGAGGTTTGTTCCCCGCCGAGCTTCCTAGGTTCGTTCTGTGGTGGCGAGGGCCCGAGTGGCTCTCCTCACCTGGCCCTCTCCCGGAACCCATTCACCAGGAAGTGGAGCACGAGACGGAGGAGCAGGCCATACACCACGTGACACGCAGCCTGGAAGGCTCGTCCTGCGACGTAATTGAGCGGTTCTCCAATCTGACGCGCCTAGTTCGAGTCCTTGTCTGGTGCCTAAGATGGGTGCCTGGAAGACAACAACGAGAACCTGTCATCACGGCTTCTGAAATGCAGCGGGTAAACATCATTCTCCTCAGGCGGGAGCAAGCTGCTCACTTCACTGAGGATATCGACAATCTTCGGAGAGATCGACCCGTAGCGGCCAAAAGCAGACTAGCCAAACTTTGTCCATTCCTGGACAAGGAAGGAGTGCTGCACGTCGGAGGCCGCCTACAGGCTGCCAACCTCTCCTACGACCGGACTCATTCCGCCATCCTTCCTGATGAATCCCCCCTTGCTAAGTTGTGGGTCGACGCTGCCCACAAACGATGCCTGCACCGGGGGACACAACTTACACTGGCCACGCTGCGCCAGGAGTGTTGGATTCTCAAGGGTCGTCAGTTGGTAAAATACTGTATCCACCGATGCACTGTTTGTATACGATGGAAAGGGCAAACTGCCCAACCCAAAATGGGAAATCTTCCCGCAGCGCGAATAACACTCACTCGTCCCTTTTTCAGAGCCGGAATTGATTACGCAGGGCCCATACAACTTCGAGCTGGTCGGGGCCGTGGTCAGCGCACCTCGAAGAGATACATCGCAGTCTTCATCTGCCTTGCCACCAAGGCAGTACACCTGGAGGCTGTGTCGGATGGATCCACAGAAATCTTCCTCGCAGCGCTAAAGCGATTAAAAAGAATAATGAAAATTAAGAAGTTTGAAAATTCGATTTACTTGAGTCAATGTGTGGTGTTCACACCGATATACCCGAGCCGAGATCAATCATCACCGCCCTACGGCGCGACGCGACGCCAGCGTTGGCCGGCAGTGGAGTGAGTAGGCACTCGACGTCAATCGCGTAGACGATTCCCGACAAAAATCGCGCGATTACTGTAGTTGTTTGGCCGCGAACGTAAACTTGGTCGCGCGCGCGCGCGACGAAAATGGTTTCCGGTTAACGAAAATGGTTGCCGAAAAGGGACTGATTCTCGGAACACAGTCAAGACAGGACCCCCTTTGTCTAGAGTCCTAGTGCGGGACAAACACGTGCAGACGATAACGTAAACCGTCGGGCGACTGCTCGGTGCCGAATTTTCCCGAGGTCTTCAAAGTAGAAAGGGAAGGAGAGTAGTAGACTTTTAGCTCTCGTGCGAGTGACATTGGACTGTGCGGCGATTAACATTCTGATTACACATATACTTAAATATAAGGAATCCCTCGGAATCAATCTCCACCAGGTCGTGCCTAACACACAATTATATACATGAGGGATTCCGCGGAGTCACAATCTCCGCCAGGTCGTGCCTAGCACACACTCACATACATTCGACGAATTCCGCGGAACCATACTTCCGCCAGGTCGTGCATGGCACACATATACACATACGAATTGTGCAAGCCGCACAATTATAATCATCTTCTTAAACTCAATTATTGTATTAATGCTCACACCTTCAACGTGTATTGTAGAAAGAATTTTAATCTGTCTTCTCTGGGATTTTTTATGCCGCAAGGCTATTTCCCCAACGAGCCAATAAATTAATCATGTATCATTTCGGCTCAATTCTGTGTTATTTATTTATTAATTAATCCTTTCCATAATCATATTCTGATATTGATTTGAAATGCGGAATTTCTCCATGTTGGAGAAGTTTCGACAATACAGTAGTCCCAAGTGTCCCCTTCATGTTCATGTTTTTAAAGATGGACATTCAAAAATTGTCGAAATTAATATTATTTGAACTGAACGCTGCACAGCGATATACAGCCTCGGAGAGCCACACAGCCACGTGGGCTGGATAGAGAAATTTACTGTTAGTTATCGCACAATCAATATATTTTTTTATAAAATAAAATTTTAAATTGTTTATTTGTTACTCATTTAGGACTTTTCCAGACAATTTAAATCACTGATGTATTTGGATATAAATTTGTCTGTATTCCTTGACATTTTAGTTGTGATTAGAACAACATAAAAGAAGTGTGCGTTTTGCAGGGACATTTACACATTTCAGTTTTCACACAATTTATGTATTAGTATAAAAGTGAGTGAGTGGAGTGAGTGGAGTGAGTGGAGTGAGTGGAGTGAGTGGAGAGAGAGGAAGGGAGGGAGAGAGAGAGAGACAGAGGCGGTACGATTATAGCGATAATACCACACACACCCACCCAGTGTTTCTGAGACGAAGGTTCTCACATTAAACAATATAAAATCAACTAAAACCAATACCAATTTGTTTTACAATCAAATGCGATAATATAATACATGTATGCTGTATTAGTCTCAGTTGATTTTATGCTGTATAATGGGAGAACCTTCTTTTTAGAAACACTGGGTGGGTGGGTGTGGTATGGTCACTTCTCATCTCCACAACATGTTTACAAACAGGAAAGGTTGTGACGTCCTTCGCGACGCGAAACATCTCCTGACATAGCAAGGACCGCCGGAACCCCGCGCCCGCCGCACAGTAGTCCCAAGGCCCGAAAACGTGGCCAAAACCCCAAAAATAAATTATGAGCTAGGACGTTTTTACCCATTGGGATGGGTACTCTAATAGTGACTCCGTAGTGGGGTGAACAGTAAAATGCTTGCATTTTTTTACCTTAGTTGCAATTGTAGTCGAAACTTCGCTTTCGCTAGACAGGCATTTTTCACGCGCGTGAGCGTACGTACGAAATATAAGTGCAAAGTGTATAAGCTATATTGAAAGCTAGTGATTTTTATACTACATAATGGATACAGTTTCTGGAGGTAAGTTCAATCGTTTTTAGTGCTGAATTGTTAATGTTAACCGGTTAAAAGTTACACGGAAGGGAAACGTAAAATTTGACGCATACATTTTAAAGATGTAGTGATAAGTTAAAACTTCCACCGACCTCCAGCAAATAACTTACATAGGGTCTTAGATTATACTATTATCTTGCAAAATCTAAAATCTTAGCTGCCAGTAACTTCCAATTCTCGCGTACCACCATTTTATATAACTCAGTGTAAGCATTCTATTAGCTTTCATCCAAATATCTCGGAAAGTATGAATGATACTAAAAAATGTTTCAAATAAAAATTTGATAGTTTGAAGGAACACATTCGACGATGGTATGCGTTTGACTTATTAGTGACCTTGAAATGTCCTGCGAAGGTCACGAGTAAATTTTTCAAAAAAAGTAAGGTTACTTTTTTCATATTCTTATAGCTGATATTCAGACAATTTCAAAACAATATAATAACATTATGTTGCGTCAATTTGTTACCGAGATATAAACGTTAAACACGTTCCCGTCGGCGCTGATATTTGTGTTTCTCGCGAGAGCCACCGGTGGTACATGCCGGAGGCAACGTGTTAAATAAGAGAGCTAGAGAGGAAGCGACCTTCAAGGGACAGACAGGTCTAAGTAAATTAATTTATAGAAGTAATTAATTAACTTTTTAATTAATTCTTAGACAAAATGTTTCAAATATGGATTTATATTATTTACTTTCAGGGTCTCGTGATAGCGAAATCCGATTGACGAGGAAACAGATTTTTCAAATAATTAAGTGTTATTTGAACAGTAATATTACTATAATATTAGAACACCTTCAGAATCAGATATGCGAACAGCACGGGAAATTAATTGATCTAAATCATGAAACAAAGACCGCATTAGGGATTTTAATTTCTAAAATTAAGACAAAATGGCAAAGTGTAAAGAGAACGGAAGATTTGTTTTTTAGAAAGTTTGCTACGTGGCTTAATTTATCTGTTGCATTCCGTATACCTGCAGACAGCGACAATCATGCGAACAACATTGGCCGTCCTTCTTTAGAATTTGAAACCTCTAGCGAAAGATCAAAGCGAAGAAAGACAGCAGATATTCGGACAAATTTTTCAGGTGATGCATTATCGTATGCAACTTAAATGAGTTTCCGAGCATTCGGAAATTTGGCTGCATCAAAAGTTTTAAAAGATATATCAGCAACATGAAAGAACGACCTCTGGTGATGCGGTAGTAGGGCTTACTGTCCAACAAAAGCTGACAAAACATGATTATTTAGAATTAAGAAAACTTAGTAAAGAGAATTACTGTAAACTATACCCGTCGTATAAAATAGTTCTAAATTCCAAAAAATTATGCTACCCCCGGATGGAGGAAATACTCATTACGGAGTCTAGCGCCGAAGTAAAATTACAGGCATTATTAGACCATATAGTCGAACGCATATTGTTATTGCAAAACAGCGTTTTGAAAAATTTAAGTCAACTAAATGTTGGTGATATGTGGCATATTTGCAAATGGGGATGCGACGGAAGTGCGGGGCGAAGTATTTACAAGCAATCATTTATTGACGACGATGAGGATAAATCAGATGCGAACATTTTTTTGACTTCGCTTGTTCCTCTGCAGCTTTTGTCCCTTGACTCCACAACTGGAAAAGACATAGTTATATGGAAAAATCCGAGGCCGTCGTCACCCCGCTTTTGCAGACCGATTAGGTTACAATTTAAACAAGAGACTACGGAGCTTACATTGAGCGAAGTGTCTTATATTGAAAAACAAATCGAAATGCTTCGACCCTTCGAAACCGTTGAGGATGGAAAAGAAATGATTGTAAAATATCAGCTAGCACTGACAATGATAGATGGCAAAGTATGCAACGCCATTGCATCCACATCTTCCTCACAACGGTGTTACTTATGTGGGGCAACCACGAAAGATTTCAATAACATTGAAAATGTTAAAAAGAGAAATAATGAACGAACATGTACAGTTCGGGTTATCCACGCTGCATGCGTGGATCCGCTTTTTTGAATGCTGTTTGCATCTTTCATATAGATTAGATATTCAAAGATGGCAACTACGCAAGAATGAAGAAAAAATAGAAATGGAACAACGGAAAAAAATTATACAAAAAGGTCTCCGCAAACAATTAGGCCTTATAGTCGATCAGCCAAAGCCGGGATTCGGAAGTACCAACGATGGAAACACGGCTCGCCGATTTTTTGAAGAGCACACGAAATCTGCTCTAAAATAACAGGAGTAGACGAAACGTTAATTCGACAATTTTATATAATTTTACAAGTAAGTTTGGTTTAAAGCAATAAATAAATAACTAATTTTACAAGTAAGTTAAAGCGATCACGAAATTAACGAACCATTAATTAAACATTTTGATGTTATGTTGTAGGTACTCTCAAGTGGATTCGAAATTGATGTTATTAAATTTGAAAAATTCGCATTGAATACAGCAAGATTATATGTACAATTACACCCGTGGTACTACGTGCCCACAACTGTGCACAAGATTCTAATACATGGGCATAAAATCATATCATGTGCGATTCTCCCAATTGGGCAAATGTCCGAAGATGCTCAGGAATCGGTAAATAAATATGTCAAAGAGTTTCGTAAGCATTTTTCTCGAAAATGTTCACGATCAATGACGATGAAAGATGTCTTTCTACGATTACTGATGAATTCGGACCCTTATATTTCATGCACAAGAAAAATACCTAAAAAAAAATTGAGAAGCTTATTGCCAGAAGCTATTTATTTCTTAGCGCCACCAGAAATAAGTACCCCATCAGACAGTGAAAGTACAGAGGATAATGATGATGAAGAATCACTGTTATAAAAAGTATTAAACTATGATAAGAATAACTGAACCTGAAATCTATAATTTAATAAAAATGACTGCAAAACACATATACATATCTAATTTTTATTTATAAATGCGTTAAATCTTGAATGCGAATTATTTCTTTATGGTACGGACCTTCTGCGAGTTTTCATTTTCTCAATCTGTCCGTTTCGTAGCGTCGAGCTATTATCTTTTCTTTAGCAGACCGGTCTGTATCCAACATGTAGCACCTAGCAATAAAGTCATTTAGAAGGTCCGGGGTTTTACTCATGCTTTACCTTAACCCTCGCAGTCCCGAGAACCGTACCATAAATTTTCAACGTGGAAAGTCCACTTAAAAATTCTACCGCGTTTCCTGTGAATGGGTTTGACCTGCCGGTATTTCCGCTATCCTGACAACCACCCTCCATTGACGACCGGCCTCGTCACCCCCGTCATGAGTCTAGCGTGCTTCGGGCGCATTGGAAGAAGTGGTGGCACGATATTTGGTCAATTTTGAATTTTTCCAATCGGTTCTTGTACTTTGTGGTCACAATACGTACGATACACCTCGGAATGCCAATTTTTGAACAGAACTAACAATTTTTTAACGTATGCGTTCGACATATTGGATCCGCCATTTTGGTTTTCGAATTCTGAGTTCAAATTTGTAATCAGCGGACCCGAAAACCATGGGATACCAATTTTTTAGAAATTGAACTACGTTTAGGGGTTTTGGCCAGCTTTTCGGGCTTTGGGACCACTGTGCGCCGCACCGAGAAACCCGACGCGAAAACCGCGAGCGCAACTCGCGGCCGCGAGAGGGCCGCCACACCGAACCGGTTTCTCGCGAGAGAAACCGAGCGCGCTCGGGGATAAGTACACCGGCAATCACCGAGGAAGGGAATCGAGAACACACCGTCTACCGATAATAGTCCGCTGCGACGAACACCGACCGACCACGTGTATCCGACTTTCTTTAGCTAACGAGCGACTGAGTGAGTGTGCAAACCCCTAGTCCGATCCACCGACCGTACCTCCGACCGTCTAGCCGAACACCCCCGCCTGATCACCTATTCCCGGCCCGAGCGGTGAAATACCTACGGGAGTCCCTCCACCTCAGCGGCGAAACGCCGAGCCGGCACCGATCCAGTCCCCAGCGGCGAGCCGAGTGGGAACTCCTCCCCTCTCCGGATGACTCAGAGGGCATTCTCCGAGCAACTCCGAGCTACCGCTACCCCGAGCGACCGTTACTCCGAGCGACAGCTACTCCGAGCGACCGCTTCCTCGAGCGACCGCCGCTCCGCGCCTCCGCTACTCCAAACAGTCGCAACTCCGAGCGACCACTACGCCGAACCGTCCATTCGAGGTTCCGCGACCTTGGACAGCCGACTGACGCGGCAATATCTTCCACGCACCGAGTAACCGTCACACATGTACCGCAAAAACATACATATAAATATCATCAAAGCGCGATAATAGAATGTTTTAACTCCTGGGACATAGCTGTAGCAAAAACCAGTTTTTTTCACGTCTGACAATGGTCGGAATATAGCGAAAGCTATCAATTCACATAATAATTGGACTAGAATTCCATGCTTCGGCCATTGTTTGCAATTGGCCATTAAATGCTCACTAAAAAATTTTCCGCAATATGAAGCATTAAAACGGAAATGTAGATCCATAGTAACTTTTTTTCAAAAATTTATAAATTTGCAGAAGTCAATAAATTCTGATGTTACTCCCCTAAACCTAGTACAAGAAGTTGATACCAGATGGAATTCGACATATTTTATGTTCGAAAGATTTATTGCTTTGCACACAGCATTAAATGTAATGTTGTGTGAAGAAAATATACCAGTGTAACTACAATTCTGGAACCATTAAAAGACGCAACGGAGATTATGAGCGGGCAAACTACTATGCATTAATGAATGTGCTGCAAGTAGATATGGAAGAAAATACTTTAATAGTTGATATTTCCAATAAAGTCAGAAACGTGTTAAAGGTAGTTTCAATAGTTTGTCTACTGGAATAAAACAAGTTTTACAGAAAAAAGTCAAAAATTCTAATAAAATACGATATTTCACTTATACGAACGTTTTGATCCAATAGGACAAGATCCGCTATATATTTGTGCTACGGTGTTGAACCCCAGATCCAAGGATCAGTTGTTGTCAATGGAACAAAAACAAATAATGTTTTCGAAACTCAATGAGGAAATTGAAATTTCTATAAATGCAGACCCGACAAGCGATAAAGACCAAGAATCAAATACCAGTGGTAATAGGAAGATAACAACTATAATATTTCCTTATTAATTTTATCAATCTTTTAATTCATCTGTGTGTGCATATATTATAAATTCTTGATTAGGTAAAAGAAAATCAAACTCATTAAATTTTCTAAACAATACATTAGGAAACCCAGAAAGACATGAAGAAATATTTAATAGCAGGAAAGATAGGGAAATAGCGATGTATTTGTCCGAAAGCGTTGTTTCCAGGGATATTAATATTATGCACTGGTGGAAATCGAATCATTCAAGATTTTCACTACTAGCCACAGTGATGAGACGTTTTCTAGCCATACCTGCGACACAAGTAACCAGTGAACGGTTATGGGTCGATTCATAGCTCACCGATAACGATAAACGAACTGATATTCTTACCCAGACTTTAAGTGAAACAGTTCATAGCTGAGCGGTAACGACGTTTCGGCGACGATACTTTTCTTCGAGTCGGTGAGGCCATATCTCTCGAGCAGGTTGACGGCTCCCTGCTGTGTGTGGCATAAAAAAAAAGGTTTTTATGGGCTCCACAACTCCTTAGGTAAACTATCGGTGGGGTCTTAGGCTCTGTGGCGCCAACAGTGGTGGCTCTGACCCACTGTTGGCCCGTTCTCTCTATTTGAGGGATGTCACAAAGCTAAATCCTCTCACTCCACCTCCTCGTGGTGGACCCTGCGACACGCTACGGCGTGTGCTAACGGAGTGAGGGGTGGCACAGGTGCACTGACTGTCACTTTTGTCTGAGCCTTCCGCGCAGGAGGCAATGCACCTGTGCCCCCTAGTGTCCTGGGCAACAAGATGTTTGCCTAGGGCCCCAGACCGTGTCCGTGGTCATGTTTTACGGTACGGGGGCGCCTGCCTTCACCGGCCGGCCCTGCGAGGAGGATAAACCTCTCAAAGTCCCTAACTCTAAGCTCTGGCATACGGTGAGGGAGACACCCCCGGGCTAAACGCCGGGGGTGGGTCTGGTGGGTGCACCGGATCGTTAGTATGCCACCCTCCCGGGGAGCCCGCAGCGGGAGGTTAATAAGGGCCCGTTGGGGGGGGAGCGGCGCCCCCAATGGTTAGTTTGGTTCCCGCAACCGTGCAGTAATTTGGCTGATGAGTGAAGCACCCGTCGTCAGGCGGGTGTGGTAACCAAGACCGTAATGGAAATGATATGTTTAACGACGATGTGCCTCGGGAGTATGACGAGAGGGAGGGGCTACCGCGCCCGGAAGCGGGGTGTGTAGGAGCCGCGGCTTCGGGTCCCGTTATGGGAACCTCGGAGTCGCGAGGGGACGGATCGGTGCAATCCGCCCTTGCGGGTTATCCCTCCGGGAGAGGGGGACCACGGACGCGGCGTATGTCGGCTACCGCGGCCGGGACCAATCGGTCCAATCTACCGGTCCGGTAGAGGACGGCTGTATGTCCCTGGCGTCTTCCAAGACGGCAGGGAGCAAAAGGTCCTGGACACCCACCGTGGGGGAGTCTGTCCCCCCCGGGGAAAACAAGAGGTCCCGCGGCAAGGGCGCACCCTCTGTCGAGGAGTGCCAGCTCGAGCTGCGGGATCTCCTCCCCGGGGAGATTGCCGTTGAGGTGGTGGCCGGTATGGATTCCGGAGGGGGCGCTCAACTATGGACGCATTAGAGCGTCTGCGCCTCCTCCGAGAGAGGGCTGTCGCTCGGGGCGGGGTGTTGATTGCGGTGTCGTTGGACATTTCCAACGCGTGCAACACCCTGTCCTGGAAGGAGATAGAGAGTGCCCTGGAATTCTTCCGGGTCTCTCTCTATCTCCGGGAAGTAATCCGGGACTACCTCCGTGACAGGGAGGTGTATATTGCCGGCCGGTATGGTGTATACCTGAGGGAGATATGCCGCGGGGTTCCGCAGGGGTCGGCCCTTGGACCGCTCCTGTGGGTCCGCATAGCAGATGACACCCTAGTCTACGCGGAGGGGAGGGATTGGAGGGGGGCCGGACGCCTCGTACAGTCCGCCCTGGACTGCGTTGTCGGACGGATCCGGAGGATGGGGCTGGTCGTGGCCGCCGCAAAGACCGAGGCAATTTGGTTGTACGAATCGTCTCGGTTGCGGCGGCCGCCCCAAGGATTCCGGATCCGGGTCGTTGACACGCCCGTCGAGGTCGGGCCCACGATAAAGTATCTGGGCCTGACCATCGACGGCCGCTGGCGTTTTGATGACCACTTCGGGCTCCCGGCCCCCCGACTGGAGAGGACGGCGGCCGCGCTTTCGCGGCTGCTGCCCAATATCGGGGAGCCGCAGTTGAGTGTCCGCCGCCTCTATTTGGGGGTGGTGCGGTCTATTGCCCTTTATGGGGCCCCTGTATGGCACCGCTCGCTCGAGGCCAGCCGGCGTTCCGCCGCACCATTTCCACCGAGGTGGCGGGCCTCCCGGCCGTGGTTCCTCCCTTTCACTTGGCGGCGGCGGGGTGGGCGGTCAGATACCAGATCGCCTGCGCGTTCCGCCACCCCTTCGGGGAGGAGCTGATGGCCGAGGAGGATGAGGAGTTCGAGGGTCTGAGACGTCAGGCCCGGGCGGACGTGTTCGAGCGGTGGAAGCAATTGCTTGCACCCTCGACGTGTCCGACAGTCCGGGCCTTCCTGCCCATGTTTGATGCATGGTGCGGGAGGTGGGTGGGTTGACCTTCCGCCTCACGCAGGTGCTCACCGGACACGGTTGTTTCGGTGAGTACCTGCATAGGATGGGGCGGGAGCCGACGACGCAGTGCCACCACTGCGGCGAGGAGGTGGACACGGCGCGGCATATACTCGAGGAGTGTCCGGTATGGGTGTCCTGGGGGTGGGTGTCTCTTTAGCGGTGCGGGGGGTTCGCCCCTTGTGCCGTCGTGTCCCCCCGCTGAGGGGGGCGGTGGATGGGGGGGCCGGGGGAGTGAGCTAACCCCGAGACGTTATGTCTTTGTGGCGGGGCGCCGGCCACACCCCGGATGCGAGTTCTGGGGGTGGCGCGTGGGGGTGAGGTGCGGAGGGTCGGGACGTCCGGATGCGTCTCCGACGACCCTCTCTTGCCGGTGTCGGCGCCTTCCTGCCCTGGCCCACGGGTCCCCTGCTCGAGCGGGGCAAGGAGGCTCCGGGAGCTGTGGGTGGACGGAGCTGGGGCTCGGGAAGCCCAATCCGAAGGCTCCAGGGATGGGGACACCGGGCGGGTCCCTCCGCCCGGAGTCCAGTTAGAGCAGGTATGGGGGGAGCTAACCCCTCCCCTCGGGATGCATGATAGCTAGGACGTGACCCGTTGAGTTTTTGCGAGATCCGGGCACCTCCTCAATAGCTTAGGTGGGCGTGTGGTTTTAGTGGGTACTCCGGGGGAGGGGATCGCGAAGCTTTGTCAGCTTGGCGACCCCCTCCTCGAGGGAGCCCCACATAACCCCGGCTCCCCCCAGGGAGGCCGGGGTATGCGTAATGCATTTCCACACGATAAAAAAAAAAAAGGTAAACTATCGGTAGCTCGCCTTTACAACATGATGGGAATAGGAAACGTTGCTGCCACTTGTCGAGAACTCTTCTTAAATAATGATTTAAAATAATTATTAAAAAATATATTAGACATATCTTTGTTCTGCAAATTTTTCCATCGGTTCAGGTGTGTTCTTCCTCTTTGAAATTCCGTTTTTCCATTATTTGTAACAACTTGTTGCCATCATTCAGGGAACCTGTCAGTTCTCGTATCCCAATAACTAATTAGCATTGAAATGGGACAGAACGTTCCTTCAAACCTAATATACGATATCAAAAATTATTTCAGATACACCGGAAAATAATAAAATATTCATTTTAGGGAAACCAATAGCGTCATTTAGCGGCACACATGAGATGTGAAACACTCCAGTAACAACAAACAGCTGTTAGGTTTGAATTTTGCTTGTTATTTCGGGCCCATAAACTGTGACGTGGCAGATTTGCCAACGTCCTCCGCGACTCAGCTGTTAAAAAACAAATGTTCATGTGGTGAAAGTGTATTTATACGATGTCTAAGATGCTTCACTTTCTTATGTTTTGTTTGCTTCTACGACAAATACCTCTGCTGTACATAACAATAATTTTAATTATTGTATTGTAACTTATAACTATTCTACGCTTCTGTTAGTATTATAGAATTATTGTGCGTGAAATCGAATCGATTGAAATTAATAACACACACATATACCGCGCGCGCGCGCGCGAGGTAAATGTTTTACGCCTCGTGTTCGTCCCGCGTAGTCCCCTGTGCCCGTTCAGGTAATTTCGCGTTCGATTATCGGTTGTCGCAGGCTCGAACGAGCGTTTCGAGTGGCACTTTCCGTGCCTGGCGCCCGAATAGCTTCGCGAAGATCTCGAGAAACGACGAGTCTGCGAACAACTTTTGCCCCGGGTGGACCGCGTTTCGGCCCGTAAATACCCGGTGTCGCTCGGGTTTTCGCCCTTCTGGCAATCAGAAGATCCTAGACGACGTAGCAAAACTTACTGAATATTCTTTAGACATTCTGAAATAAGGGTCGACATCGTTTGTCCTAAAATTACACCTTTCTCGTAGTGAAAAAATATTTTCTATTTGTTTATGTCGAATGAGTAGTCCAATACATTGCCCCGTACGTGCGATAGGGGAACAGCGTTGCTGCCCACTACTAGGCGATTGTAGAGGGTGGCAAGACGCCATCTCGTATGAGTCCGAACTAGAGATCACGGTTTTGGACGTGTATTGAGGATACACGTATTCACGTGTTCACGTGTACTAATATATATCCGTATTTTAATCCGTGTACTTCTTTATATACGGGTACTGAAGTAAACGTGTACACGTGTATCGAAATGCACAGATAATACACGGGTACACGTGTATCGAGCTACACGGATAATACACGGATATCCGTTATTTTCAATACACGTGTATTATCTGTGTATTGATGTTCAAGGGTACACGTGTATCAATATAAGGTTTAATGATATTTTGGTAGGTAAGGTTTGGAAGGTAATGATATTTTGGCTACAATAAAGGAAACATTAATTTCCGAAATTGCAAAACATTTCAAATTCGAATGGAACGAGGGTGATACTATTTCATTGTTCCATATAGCTCCCTTTTTAGATCCACGGTATAAAAATCTTAAAAATGTAATTCGTGAAAAAGTGAAATGTTTGCTCGAAGATTTTCCTGTTCGAGAAGTGAGGACAGAAAACTCAAAAAATAAATGTGTCCTTTAATTTCTTTACGATGAAATAAGTAATGTTAATCATTTAGATGCCGAATTTGAAATGTACATCTTTGAGCCACAACTACGGTT
This sequence comes from Lasioglossum malachurum, assembly GCA_028455605.1. Lineage (NCBI taxonomy): Eukaryota > Metazoa > Arthropoda > Insecta > Hymenoptera > Halictidae > Lasioglossum > Lasioglossum malachurum. Next base: position 13,846,909 of record CM052316.1, on the reverse strand, counting down.
TGATTTGGATCCATATGTATGGTGGAAGGCAAGGACACACAAGTGTACAAGAATATCCGAAATCGCTAAAAAATATTTAGCTATAGCAGCAACGTCAGCCATATCTGAACAGTACTTCTCGTCTGCTGGAAATATTGTTACAGCAAAGAGGAACCGTTTTTTACCGGAAAATGTAAACATTTTGGTTTTTCTTCATCAAAATAGACAGTTAGTTGATTATGAAATTATGATGTTTGTTAATTTTCGAAACCTCTCATGTTAACTCTTGCATATTTCAATGTACTGTCCGTGTATCCATGTACTTGAATACACGGGCACACGTGTATCAAAATACACGGATAATACACGTGTACCCGTATATTCAAGCTCACAGTTATACGTGTATTATCCGTATATTTTGATACACGTGAACAAGTGTACTGAAGTACACGTGTATCCGTGTATTAAATAGTATCCGGACTTCTGCACGGATATATTAATTACATATCAAAAACATTTCAAAAATCAAAATGGTTGGAAAAGCTGGAAATAATTATTTTTACGTGTTTTATGGTGAAATAATGTAATTTATTGTCAAGGTCATCATACTGAACAACTTTTTCCTATACATGTTACCGCCGCCCGATTTTAATTTTCGAGATATTCACAAAAAACTATCGCTAATACTGTATTAAATTTTTCGTATTTCTGCACGCTCTGCGGCAACGTAAGGCTGTCCCGGCGCGGCATTTGTTCACATTTTGCTTCTACACACGCTGTGGAGATGAGAGAAAACAGAGTCTCACTCTCATAATATATATTATACAATATATATTGTAAAGTCGTACCGACGTTTTGATTTGGTCTTCGCGCGAACGAACGGATCCTCGCCGTACATATGTATATGTACATTCTACATGGTAGCCGCGTCAAAATCGCGTCAAGCGTGTATATACAAATATATATTACGATACCACTAACAAAAAGAACGCATTGGTAATAGTCCCACAATGGTAATGCGGAAAGCTACTGACACGACTGTCGTCCTGATGCGCCACGAATAGCGCCTATGAAATGGTACGCGCCTGAGCAGCTCCGAGCACTAGGGCCGGTACGGGGAGCGTGGGCTTCGATTCGAGCTCCTCGCGATGAAAAAATTCCGAGCGCTGTATTAGACGATACGGGGACTTTCTACCTGCGAGAGACAGAAGTCTCCGCTGCCCGAAGCGGCAAACACTGCCGGGCATCCTAGACCCAAATGCCAAACGGCATGGGATTCTTCGCCCCAAGTGTCAAGCGGCACGGGGAATCCCCGTCGCTCAGGCAGCAGACACTGCGAGCACCCTGTTCCCTGCGGACCACCGTATGATCACAACCGATCACTACATCACTCGTCGAGACTTGTCACCAGTAAACCGTATCGTAATTACCAGCTCCTGTACAGTTAGTAAGCCGCTAGCCAGTAAGCCGTTCTTTCGCCGTTGCGCCGTGCGTCTAACCCGCGTTTCCGTCTATCGTCGATCCGTTTGACTCGCGTTCCGTTTCTCGTCGATTCGTTCGACTCGCGTCCCGTCGTTTGTCGTTAACCGTTCCGCCACTAGACTTAAGTCGCGTTCCGTCACGATGTATAAGCCGCATTCCGCTCACCTGTACAAACCGCGTTCCGCACATACATGTAAACCGCGTTCCGTTATTCCGCAATAAAGAGACCTGCGTTAACCCTATCAAGTCTTGTTCATTGGTGGCTCCGAAAAACCCTGGACAGCCGACCGAGCTGGCACACTCTCCCAACGTCCGAGTGTTACAACACTACTAATACAAAATACTAATACATAAAACTATTAAACGTATTTTTATAGCAATAAAAAAAGATCCCTTTAGAAAATTTCGTTGAAATATTTTATGTGTCTTTTAATGATTTTTTTAATACATCTAGAAATTCTTTCCTATTTTCAGAAATAATTTGTAAAATATATTGTTTCTCGACTTCATTTTCTGATAATAACCGATTATAGTCCTGAATAAGTTTAACACCACGCTCAGCAGTGTCGTTAACAACTTTTAATTTTTGTACAATGTTTAATCCAGATTTGAAATCCTCGTCATTTTCCCATGAATCGGGATTTTTTTTTTAAATTCTGTAGGAATTCAGAATCTTTCAAAAAATTTTAGCGTTTCGTGGGAAATAAAATGTTGTAGGAGAATACGGGTTGAGGTTTTCGCAGGAAACAGGATTTAGGAAAATTATCTGTACACAGAATATATTTTCCAAGTTAGATACACACATTGGAAGTTTTCATGTATTTACAATAATCTTTGAAGAAGGTTAGCAACGTGAAATATTGGATATGTTAAGAGTTCCCCGGGCGTCCGGTTTATCTCAACCGTACTCTCCCTCTGGGGTTATGACGACGACTCGGATTCACCTGGTGTCCACTACAAGCTCGGCGGTCGGCCTCAATGACCGTCCTCTCCGAGACGTACAGAGTAACCAAGCGATCCTACTATCAGGCGGTCAGGAAGCTACCCTGTTCTTTCCTCTCGGCGGGCGGCCGGCCTTCATGGCCGTCCTCTCCCATTTATCCAGAGAGGCGTCCAGGTGCAACCCCTGTCCTCTTCTGAGCTGTCGGGCGTCCGATAGCATTGCTTCGTACTCTCCCTTAACCTATGGGCGGCCGTGGTCTTACCTCGTCCTCTCCCACAGGCGCAGCAAAAGTGAAAGCTCCGCGATAGTCTACCGGTATTTATATAAACCCGTTGCTAACGCTAACAACACGCGTTACACGCGTTACTAAGGATTTTAGAAAATTCTCGACCATGCGGCCTTCTAGAACATTCGGCCACGGCGCGTTTTTTCTGTCGTCTCAGGGTAGTGCCGAAACGACCTGGCGCCCCTGGGGTTGTCTCGTCCCCTTGTCTCGTTACAATGTTCAATTCCTCTATCAGCATAGTTTTCCAAGTCTTGAGGAGTTATTTTATATTTTTTACAGGATTCCTCGGCTTCAATGTTAAGCGCCTCCACCATTCGTAATTTTGTATTCTTTTCCACGGTTTTGTCAAAAAATGCTAACGCTACCGCTTCTGGTGATAAATACCATAAATGGTTGCAAAATTTTTTAAATTCTATATTACTTATTTCTTCGTCAGTAGAACGGTATGCATACAGTTTCTGTAGAAATGCCAAATCTTGACGTGGAGCTTCCGCTGCCATTGTTACTCGAATCCACGCTTTTATATAAATATTGGCGAGAAAGACACAAATGTCGCGAATTCCATTTTCTTCGTCGACATTTAACATAAACTGATTTTTAAATAAATATATTTTTAAGCAATATAAAGCTTTCGCCATCCAACGAGCGTGGTGGAAAGCTCCGGGGGCCCGATATCTTATATTTCTTAGTGGAGTCCCACCCAGGAAAATAATTATTAGCTCCAAAAATTCTTTATAATTTTCTCTTGGTTGCTGTTCTTTTTGTAAAACATCTATAGAAAATTGAAGTATTTCTTGTATTGTATTGTTTTTAAATTGTTATAGTACGTAAAAGTAAAAATTCAACGATATATAAACATATATGCTGATCATATACTACAGTGGGGAAAAGTGAGTTACAAAATTAAAAAATTTTCAAAGTCAACTTGGCGCCATTTCCCGTTATACGATCAATTTCAAATTTTGCACAGATTATTTTTTCGTCCAGTGGCACCATTCTAGAGGTTGTCCCACAAAAAATTCGATAGTCGAAAAATAAGGTCCACCCTAATATATATACATCAGTGAGACGCACACTAAAATAATATCACTGTTCCGGCATCGACATTTGGCGGCGCTGGCATCGAAAGTGCCTTCTTCTACTGGCTTCAACGGCTATACGGCTGGCTTAGGGTACGCGCACAGTGCATCCTAGAACCTACAGACCTGGTGACGTCAGAGACTTGGGTCAGACATTTCAAATGTGTGGGTAGGCCCTTCTAGCTTCGTCCGACGTCGACCTACAGGAGTGCCGCGTCGCGCGATATATTTCGGTGCAGCGTTCACTTAAAATAATTTTCATGTCGCCAATTTTGATGTATCCGTATTTTTAAAAACGGGTTCGTAAAGAGAACACTTGGGGCTATATTATCATTATTTTTATTTTTTCGATTTTCTGGTGCTTTGATAGCAATGCATCTGTTTAAAAAACAATTACAAAATAAACTATGAAAACAAATATTTTCTCAATTGAAATAATTTTTACTAAATACTCTTATGGTTTCACTATGTGTGTGTGAGCATCTAAAACTAATTTTCACCGTTTTGTTAGTTTGGCCGTTATAATTTAATGAAAAACTTGTGACACCTCATATTGCATGTCCGTAAAACCAACATTTTCAAGATTTCAAGGAATTCTTTGAGATACGTTCATATTTTACTAAAGACTGCAACATATCCAAATTTGAAAAAAATTCATGTGCATTAATTGTATGTAGTTTAACACTCATGGAAATATGGATACTCGAAAACAATTAAAAATTAAAACAATTATAAGAAACTGCGATTTAGATCAATGGTAAGCAGAAAAATTCAAAGATTTGTATTTTTACATCTTTCAATGCCTACTACTATATCTGTTTTACATTTCAACCGATTTCGATGAAATTTTGGGTAGTCGGATAGTGTTTTCATTTTCTTAGTTTCAAAAATCTTAAGCTTAATAAATACGGATTCGAAAAAATCGTTTGTCTCGCTCTTTCTAAAACCATTGTTTAAACGTGTTTAAACAATCATAATGTATTAATAATGGATATCAATGTATTCGGGAAAGTCTACAGAGAATATTTTGCTGCAAAGAACAATTCAATATCTTTTATAATAACATCACAATATTTTATTAAAGTTGAAAAATGTGTCTTGTTTTACGGACGTGACTTCCTTGCTATTTTTGAGAGAAAGCCTCTCTTAAATGCATTTAGTTCTTTATTACTTTAGTGTCGGAGCCACGAAGAAAGGACATCTTCCTATGCCTCAACAGCAATTATGTGTTATAAACCTTGCAGACCTCCACGGTCAGTTGTCGGCTGCAGCTATTCATCTTGGGGTTTCCCGTCAAACCGCACACCCTGTGCAGTGACTCTTTTGCCTGTCTTCCACCTACATGGTGGCCAAGTTGGGATGGGATACCTTTCACGTAGTGAAAAAACATTTTCAATTTGTTTATGTTCTACATGTAGTCCAATACACTGCCCCGTACGAGCGATAGCGGAACAGCATTGGTTAAGATATTAAACTGTTACCGCCCACTACTACGCGATTGTAGGGGGTTGCAAGGCGCGTCTCGTATGGGTCCGAACTGGTGACATTGTATTGATGCGAGCCTGAGAAGAAGGTTCCCAGGCAGGACTACGGAGACGTGTCTCTAGGTACGAATGCACGGCCGATTGGATCAGAGCGGAGGAGGCAGGCCTCGTTTCACACGCATTTTCGGCTGTCGACGAAATATTGGCTACAGCGGCCACGCATATTACATTATACATATAGCGTGCAACGTCGGAGTCAAAACATTGGGACTATCGGCGCGGCTGAGGTGGGGATCCCGTTCCCGGGACTGTTCTCTATGGAGACAGGTCATTACTATTGAGCTGGAAGTCGACACTTTCTCGGACAATACGTGTTGACTGTAAAGTAATTTTTAAATTATTTTACAGTAAAAAATCATGAATTGGACGCGCTAAAAACAGCTTTCTAAAAAATAGCTTCGATGTCGATCGCCCAATAATGACCTGACCATTTGCATGCCCAATGTTTTATTGCAAGTGCCGATCGCCGCTATGCTATCGTACGTCGCACAGTGGTGCAAAATCCCCAAGTTGTTCATCATGATAATATCATTTTAAAAAATCTATGTGTATTGAAATACATTACAGTATTAATGCATCGATCGTATATTATAATAGAAACACTGATATTGGAGACAACTGCGACATGCACTCCTTGATTTTCGAAAGTTTCATAGTGCAGATATTATTCAGTGCGGTGAGTACATTACTTTAAATTATAAAAAATACATACTGAGACACTTTATAATCCAAAAGTTTGCGACTTTTTGTGACTTTCCGACAAATAAGGTCACAATGGTTTGGAAAGAGCGAGATAAACAATTTTTTCGAATCCATATTTATTCAGATTTTTAAAACTAAGAAAATGGAAACACTATCCGAGTGGTCTTTCAGTTTTTTCCAAGAATCAAAAAAATAATTAATATTTCCATGTATATATTTTATTTTTTATGTAACAAATCACAAAATATCATAATTTCTACTATAGAAATTTCGTCCTACGCGTAGGACGAAAAACAAAATGATTTGATTTTCCTCAGACGTCGGGACCTCATGGGGTTTTTCCATTGTTACCCTCCTCGAAGCGCTCGAAAAGGTTCGGCTACCTGCGGACTGTGACCAATTCTTCTGACGTCGGGCCTACTGTGAGCACATTTTCGGACGAAAGCGGACGAAAAGACACCAACACATGCCTTCCGAGGCGCTCGAACCGCTCGTCCGTGTGTCTCGATGTCTGATGTAGGACGGAAACGGATGCACTGTGCGCGTACCCTTATGGGAATCTCGTATCCATAGTATATATATATATATATATATATATATATATATATATATATATATATATCAGTGCGAACGCTGCGTAGCCGAGCCAGCGAAGAGTCCCTCCTCCGACCTGTCCAGTACACCGAGCCGTTATAAGGTCACTTCCGTCCGTCTGGCCGACCCGCCGAACTAGCCACCCCGACCACCCCGAGACCGACACCGCCGCGCCGCACAGTGGTTCGAACGGGGAAAAAAATCGATTTTTCGAATGTTAGGTACATCGATTTTTCATTGCAATTTCGTTTACTAGATAGTTCGAGTATTTAAACCAATAAAAATTTTTTATAAATATCACTTATTTCTAGGAATGATATGACATGAAACTTTGATAACAGGAAACCTGCGATTTTGGCTTATAAATGCGTCTACATATAAACGCAGCCACAAGAATCTAAAACATTAAAACACTTGAACAATATTATAATTTGATTATGTTTATAATAGATGATTTATTTAACGCAGCTTTAATTAATGCCCGTGTCATTTATTTATCTAAAACACGAACTGAAAAAGAGGTATTTTGAATAGTAGAATTAAAGTTTAATATGACATAACTTGTTGGCGCCAAAAAGCGCCAAGATAAAACTTGTTGCAAATTATACAACACACTTTAAAGTACATATCAACCAGGTTTCAGCTGCGAACTCCTGCGAACTTGGCACTGAAACTATTTTTATCTAATAGTCAGTCACATGACTATCTTTAAAACAGAATAACTTTTTTTAAACTTTCACCAAACGACCTGATTTTTTGTGATCAATTAGAAGCTTTTGTTTACCAAATAACGTGCAAAAAAAGGAACTTTTTAAATTTTTTATTTGTCGCCGTGAACCGATTTGGATGAAATATTCAGCACATGTTTAACTAACATAGATCTACAAAACGCATATTTTAAATTTTTATTATGGGCTCAAGTAAAAAAATTTAAATAAAAATAATTAATTAATTAATAAATAAATATTTATTTTTTTGTCACATAACCGTTGTACCTGTGGCAGCATGCTTTCCACAAATTTTCAAGCAGATTTGTTGGATAGTTTGGTTTTTATAGATTTTTTCCGCTTTTTGGCTGTTTGGCACCACTGTGCGCCGTACCGGCCTCCGTCGTGATACCGCCGTACTTCGCACTCCACCGCGCACGCACTATTTCCGTGCCCACAGGGCGACAACCATTTGTACATGATATCACTTTAGTTTCACTATTATTCGCAAAATACAGTAGCGAAAGCTAGTTTCAAGTAACCGTTGTACCGTTATTTTCAAACGTTCGCACCTCGTCTTCCCGCACCGACCGATCCCCTCGCCGTCGAACGAACCCTGGTCTCTCGAGCTGTCCAGCACCGAGGGGATACCATCGCGTAGAGATATCGCATACCACCGGGAACTAGAACCGTTACAACATAAATTCCAGAAATACAACGTGCACATACAAAACTGTTTTTATTCCCTTTTTGTATACAAATAACATTTATTAAAAAGGCATATAAGCTATCAGTCCGAGTTGATTTATAAAATTAAATTAAAGTATCTAACCACAAATTATCTAACCAAAATTATATGAGTAACACTTAAAATCTAGACGTTCAGTAATCACAAAAGTATATTCAATACGTTCAGGACGGCTTAGACAGCGTGAACTGAACCTCGAGATGAAGATCTTAAACAACTGACTCCCAGGTGGTGGGGGTGGGGGGTCGAGTTTGGTATCATTGGATGTCCCCCTTCGCGACAAACAACTTTCATTACAAACTTGTTTGATCCGATGCATAGTTCTCGAGATATTTCAATGTCTTCAGATAAAATGGATATATATATATAATATATAATGCTTCTATATGTATATTACAAAATATAATAAAATGTTGCAATTTTTTCATTTAGATTGTATGTTATCGTAGTTAGTATATGTAAAATATACTATTTATAAAAGTATTGTAATTAATATATTTAAATTTAATCGAAATCGCAACTACGTAATTGTGACACTACTAAATGGATAAGGCTTTGTTATAAAAAACGTATATTCTTTATTTAGAGAGGAAGAACACTTATTTATCACGTAGACTCCCTACGAGGTGCGTTAACCGCGAGCAAATAAAAATGAGAACGTGGGATCGACTGAGAAGTCCGAAAAAGTGAAAGAAGCAAAAATTGAAAAAGCGAAGAATCCAAAGTCTCAACAAATCAATGAACCTCAAATTAGAGTAGAAGTGTTGGAGGACGATAAGAGAAGATAATGGTAAATCTGTCCACATCATCGACTTAACTGAATTACGAAATCATGGTGAAGTTGTTCTGACCAATCAATCTAAGCTTAGAATGTGGACAGACGTGTCCAACAATCAAATATTTAGCTGTTAGTCGATTATCAGCATCGATACGGCAAATGGCTACATCCAAGCATTAGTGAATGATTGCCAGAAGGGTTGTGTGCACAGAGTTGTGTTTTTGTTAAAGAACGCGACGTGACGTAGTGATATTTGCGATCAAGACTTCCGAGGGGACGAGTCTCGGCGACATTCCGGCGATGGCCAACAGTGTTGATGTTGATGTCAGATTTGCACAACCTGAAAAATTTTGAACTTCAAAGAAATCCGTATTCAAGAGCGCTGTGTGCCCGTTACCTGCCCTTGGCACACTGAGCTCGATTTCTGCTACGGCAGGTCTGGTTGACTGGGATATTCAAAAATCATCTAAATCCTCTAAGCGAGTAAATTCTCTATAGCTGCGAACGCCTCGGGGGGATTTCTTCGCATCTATCTATCTTGGTCCTACTTTTTTCGAGCTTCAAAGGCCTAGCCGAACGTAGAGAAGGAACCAAAGGCCGAGCCGAACATAGAGGAAGACAGCGCGTGTAAAGAGACACCACGGCAACCGTCGATGCGACGGCAACTGTCCGCGTCTCTTTCTTTCTGATGCGCTGTCCTTCCTTGCGTTCGAAACTCTCATTGTCGATTAAACCACTAAATACAGTTGGAATTATATCGTGTTTGGTATCATTTTGCATTAGAAAAATGCTAGGAATATGTTGGTGGAAGTTCCATTAAAAAATAATGGAAAATAAAGAAGATAGAATTTTGGTATAACATTACGATGACTCACGGGCGTTTGAACTGTGCCGACGACTGCGACTCTCCGCGTCGCGTTAGTAGTGGTTCACACCGATATACCGAGCCGAGATCAGTGTATTGAGTTGGAGGGGATATTTTTTTCGCGTCTATCGTGAAGAGATCTTCGCGTCTATAGAGAATTTACTGTAGTATACGTTTTTTGTATTTAAAAAGCTTCATCTTTTAATAATGCCACAATTGCACTAAACGCAACAGGTAAGAAAACATCAAACCTTTCATGACAGAAAACAAAAGTACTGACTGTTAAATAATGCTTTGACAGTCGACTGATTAAATTTCAACTGATTTGTGATCATATCATGCCGCATACAGTGTCGCCAGAAACAACCGAAACCGATTGTTTTTTGCTATCCTCCTTTTCCCCTTCCACTATCCCATTCCAGCACCATGAGCACACTCCAACGTCCCCCACTAATTATAAGACCATAGACCAGTGGTCGGCAACGGCAGTGACTTTTCAGCCCGATCTCGGCTCGCTACGCTTCCTTTCGTCGGGCTCTTCGTGACGGCCGTAGTCCTCGAGGCAGCTCAGGCGCGTACCTAACTGGGAACCTATCGATACGGGTGTCGCCCTAAAGCGCAGTTCGTACGGTCTGGGATAGGTACGCCCCTGAGCTGCCTCGAGGACTAGGGCCGTCACGGGGAGCGAGACGAAAGGAAGCGTAGCGAGCCGAGATCGGGCTGAAAAGTCAATGCCGTTGCCGACCAGTGATGGTATGTAAGGCGCTTTTTTCGTCAGGAACGTATCTACGTCCGAAGTTTGTGGGGAACTGTGTCGGCCTTGGTGCTGCCCTACGGCAGGGGTCAAAAATTATCGGGGCGTCCAAGGTACCCAATCTTCGTACTTGACTAAGGTCATCTGAGGATAGAATCGTCGCGCACGCGCCAAAAAATCGCTTTACGTACCATCCACGGGCCTAAGGACTGTCGAGCGAGCGGGGAAGGATGGTTGACTGCGGCCATGTTGTGTTGCACAATATGTGGTGCGATCTATAGGCGACATTGAATACTCTGTACTACATTTTTACTACGTGCGTCTCAACGCGCAGAAAACACAAAGCCACGACGATTCACCAACTTCACCGCACATGTACCGAGCACAAAATGGTTCTGGCGTACGGCAATCGCTTGTATTAAGGGGGCCGATCCGGCTCGAGCGAGAGTGTGGTGGCACACTCACACACCGCTAGATACTGCATATGTACACGGGTCCAGGCCTTGACAAATCTCGTCTCGCTAATGCACATTTGGGGCTCCGTCCAGTAGGGGAGCTGGGTACATTTTCTAGAGTCACTGCATCAGTAAACGTTGCCGGTAAGTCAGGAGCAAGCGTGACGTCACATAGTGTCGCTATGCTCGACACTGATTGTGAGTGTGGTACACACTCACCACTCGGGTAGCGTGTACGTGTGCCTAGGCGGATCGCAAGGGTTCGGCATCTGTCGAACCATTTCTCTACAATGCACATTTGAAGCTCCTACGTAGTCATAGTCGCTAGATAAAAGATCAATCTAGTGCGTATGGTGTCTAAGATGGCTCACTTTTCCGATTTCGAGGCGTAATTTGCATTATTCGGCAGCATGATGTCGGCAACAAGCAGGACAGCTTACAGAGCCTCCCGGACAGACATCTTGCTGTCGAATACTGAAAATTACGCCTCGAAATCGGAAAAGTGAGCCATCTTAGACACCATACGCACTAGATTGATCTTCTATCTAGCGATTGTGACTACGTAGGGGTCCTAAATGTGCATTAGCGAGACGTGATTAGACAGAAGCCGGACCCTTGCAACTTCGTGTACGTATGCAGTATCTAGCGGTGTGTGAGTGTGCCACCACACTCTCGCTCGAGCCGGATCGGCACCCTTAAACAGACCACGTGCTACAGACGCTACACTAGTATTTAAAGTCACCTATAGATCGCACCACATATTGTGCAACACAACATGGCCGCAGTCAACCATCCCTCCCCGCTCGCTCGAAGCCCCCACAGAATTACGCACAGTCCTTAGGTCCGTGGTACCATCACTGTTGCCGACCACTGCCATAGACCACGGTGCCCGTACCGTAGACAGATCTGGTCATCAGAGAGGGGGTAAACTGTATTCCCCTCGATCTCCTCAATCTGGCAACTGATCGTGTTATATCTAAATAGAAATCAACACGAATTTAGTTTCTGTGCAACGAATACCAATACCCTCGAATATATCTAATAGGCCAATGTTCTGACAATAGAAAAAGAATGGTACAATAATTCTTCAATCGGTGTCCTGGGACGCCTGTGCAATCGCAGTCCATTGCCTACCCACTCTACTGCCATCCAACGCTGCGCCGCGCCGCAGGACGGCGATGATTGATCTCGGCTCGGTATATCAGTGTGAACACCACTACATTGACTCGAATTTTCAAACTTCTTAATTTTCATTATTTTTTTATGGGACTTTCATTAACTTATTTCGGTAAATATTGTTATTAGGGGACCCATCTCGGATCACCTTCACCTTGACATATGTTGTCAAGGACACCATTCTGAACAAGTTTGCTTTATAAATTATCCATCGCTCGGCCTTAGTTTCCGAGATATTTGCGAAAAAAGAGTGATTCGAGTAGGTTTGATTTGCAGCTAGTTTGAACTGATTATCACCTTGACCTTGACATATGTTGAAAAGAACAACATTCTGAACAATTCTGTCCATATATGTATCTACTCGTCGCTTGGACTTAGTTTCCGAGATAATTACAAAAAATGATTTTTGTATGCGTGGTCGCATACTCCGCCCCCCACCGCCTAACCCTAACTAATTCTGATTGCATGATTTTTCCATTACTAGTTCAAATTCTGTATGAAGGCGAACAGTGACAACACGGTCCTTTGAACTGTGCCGGCGACGGCTACTGTCCGCGTCTCTTTCTTTCCAATAAAGTGATCTTCGTTGCGTTCGAAACTTTCATCGTCGATTAAACCACTGAATACAGTTGAAATTATATCGTGTTTGATGTCATTTTAATCAGAAAAATGCCAGAAATAAGGTAGTGAAAGTTCCATAAAAAAATAATGAAAAATAAACAATTCTATCATTGATTGATTCTTTATACTGTGCTGGCGACGGCGACACGCATCGACCACGCGATCCGTACTTCATTCTGTCTTTCTCTATGTTCGGCTTTCCGATTGAAGTCTCGGCGCGGTAGACGCAGTCATAGAAAAATAGTGTTTACTACACCATCGCCGTCCGTGCAGAACACGACTGTTGTAAATCGATTGAAGAATTACTGTATACAGACACAGAAAAAAACATGAAGAACTCTTATACTCTTACTTCTTGTCTGATCGTGTGCGCTAGTTCTATCAGCTAAGCTTAGTAGAACAATACAATTTCAGATATAGTATTTATCCACCGAAATCGTAACAAACTACCGTTAACGTATAATCGGTTTTAATAAAAATCAATAATAACAGATTGAAAGCATTACCTTAATTAATTTTCTTCTATTGAAAAGTAAAACAAAAACTATTCAAAGTAACAAATCTGGAGAAATAACATTGCATTTGAAAAAGAATTAAAAAATCTAATATCTTCAATATATGTAAAAACTTGGTAACTTCTCTTTACTTGTAGTATTTTTTCATTACACTTTTATATTCCCAGTCTTAGTAAGATAAAGATAATATAAAAAAAGAGATTAAAAAATTTAAAGTTTTACAGAATTAACTGCTTTTTTGGCTGCTTCGTCCAAGTCATTGGCTGTAATAATTGGTAAACCACTTTCCGCAAGAAGTTTCTTTGCCTCGTTTACATTTGTACCTAATTTAAGAAGAATTAGTTTTTAAAAACAATGTAAAAATAAATAGAAACATTGTAATGAAAAAAGTTAGTGTAATAGAAATAAAACAGTAGTTACCTTCTAAGCGAACAACAAGGGGAATTTTAAGTTTAAAATTACGAAATGCTGAAATAATTCCTTTGGCTATTGTAGCACAATTTACAATACCACCAAATACATTTACAAGAATGGCTTTTACTTTTGGATCTAAACATATATCAGAAAAGACAATTAAAATTATGCTAAATAATTATTTAAATTTAGGTAGACAATGCATTTTTACTAAAGTACTAAATATAAATTGTACTGATACGTAATGTTGGTTAGAAATATTAAAATAATTTGTATAATATACTCTCTCTTTGTTTGAATTAGCTACCTAAACTTATTATTATATTACCAAGCAAAATAAAAAGGTTTTCTAGATAGTAAGGGAATCGACAAAATAGACATGATAGCTCCTATTCTAATAGGAGATATCTGCATAAAAAATAAAATGAAACAAATTTATGATAAAAGAAACTGTATTGCCAATGTCAATATCAATTTCCTTCAATTATGCCACCTTCACAGACAGTAAGAACTATAATTCTGATATATTTGTCAAATCTCTTTTCTGCATAAAGGAAAGCATGTCACAACTAACTCAAAATATTTTAAAACGTTTTCCCTCATCTTGAAGAACCAATAACTGTTAAAATTGTGAATATTATGGCGTTGAATGTCAATTATTAGAACTGGATTATTGTTATTTCAAACCAAATTTTCAAGTGTGTGCTTTCAAAACCTTTTAAACTTTCAATTAAGTTTGAACTTGTAGTCAAATTTGCACAACTTTCGTTTTAATTTTTCAATTATGCCTTTCCTATTTTATTTTATTACAAAGCAATTCCTTCAATTTCATTTAACTTACTAAATATTACACGATATTAAACTATCTGAGTAAGTGTGTGTGTGTGTAAATAAACTATATTTTGACACTTTTCTATATGTTTCATTGTATGAGTCTTTTGTTAATAATAATATATAGAAAAATATAAACAAAAATCGAAACTACATACTAGAACAATCTACTATTGTTTCTAATACGACTAAAAACAAAAAAATAATTTAGAAAACCATGTGACAATGATTTAATTCGCAACATTAAGTAACTTATGGTTTGGAAACAAAACATTATTCACATTATATTGGATATCTTTTCGTAAACCTCAATAAGATTCAATGCAAATACCAAAGTAGATCCTTTGATAGTTGTCAGTATGCATACCTTCACTGAGTATTCTAAATGCTTGATAAACCTGATCTTCTTTAACACTTCCACCAACATCCAAAAAATTTGCTGGAGATCCACCATTTAGTTTAATTATGTCCATAGTTGCCATTGCCAATCCAGCACCATTAACTAAACACAATAAGCAACGTTACATTTTAAATATGTTAAACTAAAAAATAATTTTATTTATTGCCATATGCATATTTCAAAAATATTGACTAAATTTTTATTAAACAAAAAAAAATATAAAAACTCTTTCTTTAACAGAAAACATTATATAATTCTATATCGTACCTAAACATCCTATATCGCCATCCATACTAATATAATTCAGGTTAAACCGTGAAGCATCTGCTTCTCGTGGGTCTCTTTCATCATTATCTTCCAGAGCAAACAATTCCTGTTGTCGAAATTGAGCATTATCATCAAATGCAATTTTTGCATCAACAGCTACAACTTGCTTGTCAGTAGTTTCAACCAATGGATTAATTTCAACTTGCAAAGCGTCAATATCTACAAATAGTTTCCATAAATTTTTTAATTCATATATTGTCTTTCTTTGAATATCTGGATCCACGAAGCCCAGGAAGGTGCTAACATCCTTAGCAATATCATCATCGATCCCATAATATATGTCAAGTGGTACTGTTTTTATTAATTCTGGATTCTTTTCAGCAACCGTTTCTATATCCATACCACCTGCTGGCGAAGCAATTAACACAGGACCATTGTGCTGTCTGTCCATAAGAATGCAAATATATGTTTCTCGTGCAATATTTACAGATTCAGCAATCATTATTTTCTGTACCAATATGCCATCTTTGGAAGTCTGTTTTGTAATCAAACGATGACCTAACATATTTTTCACAACGTCTACAACTGCTTTGCGGCTATTAACAGAATACAATGAATGAGACATATATTTTCTTTTGTTTCACATTTTGTATTATTTCACTTACTCTTTTATAAGGTGAACACCTCCTTTGAAACCATTGTTGAACCATCCTTTCCCACGACCACCAGCTAATACTTGAGCTTTTATAACAAATTCATCAGCATCTAATAAATACAAATTAGATAGATATATTCATATAAGCAGACATAAATCATTACAGTACATATTGATAAATATGTTTTTTCTTCATAGCTATTAGTAGACTACGAATCTATTAGTGCATTTATGGAATATGAAAATTTCTAAAAGTCTTAGAATATGAAATTCTATATATCTCAGAGTACATTTTCTATTTATTTTGGATTTACGTAAAAAGTAAAATAAGATATTAGAAGAAAGATATTATTTGGTTCCGCTTCCTTCAAATCTGTCTACAAAAATTGAAAATTGCATAAACATTCGCCAACTAGTTATTAGAAATACAAATTGTTCTTTATATATAGAATCAACTACAATATTAGAAATTGTTTATTTCCATACTACAATTTAATTTTTGTTTTGTTTTTATTCTGTACGGTTAGAAGACTTAAAAGTTTACTATTTGAAGAATTCCTAGGTACATAACAAGTAATATCAATTAAAAATATTATACAATTGTTATAAGACCTATAACTTTTAAAGTACAGCAAGCATTTCATTAATATCTTTCATCCAATGTCTTTAATCTATTTGTTTTACGTTAAATATAATGTGTACATTGAAGTAACAAAATATCAATTTCACATTAAAAAAGATAAAGTCAATAACGCAAACCATTACATGCACAAAATAGTAATTAAGAATAAATACTAACGCAATGATTCTAATGCAGAATTCGCTTTTTTTAAATCATCAACAAGAGCAAAGTTTTGCACAGAAACTCCACAATCTCTGAGAAGTTCTTTACTTTGATATTCAAGTAAATTCAAACATCTCATTTGTTTAGTATTTGTTATAAGACCCTTTCTTAAAATTTCGGATGAATTAAACGAGTTTCGGCAAGCAATACGCAACATGTTTAACCTTACTTTTAACGCTTCACAAAATACCGATAAAAATTACTTATCTAATAAATATTGAAAATTGTTTACGAATTAAAATCACTAGCATTGAAACACATTAATTTATCGTTAGAACATGTAATTACGACGATTTCACACATAACATATTCTCATTTATATCTGTAAAGTAATCACCGGTTCTTAACATTAACTACAAAGTGGCGATATCTCAAATATAAATTAAGTGGTGCGTTGCACTATCCTCTTTAACCTCTAAATCGAATCAAATTAATATATACATATTAAGTATGTATATATATTTAAAAATGTTTAATTAATTGGTAAAAATACATATTAAATATATACATGTTTTTAGTTTATTATGTTTGTATTTGTGTGAAACATATGACTGCTCCGCTATATATGTACCTGTTATTACTATTACTTTGTACTCAAATATGTATGTACCCCATGTATGTACATACCTTTTTTATTCTTCCTACGATTTTTATATATCACATAAAAAGAGAAAAACTAAATATGCAGTAGAATAAGCAATCAAACAAGTTTAGTCAGATACGTAGGTAAAGTATATAGTCTAAATCAAATTGGTTTTATTATATACATACAAATATTTTGTATTATCAGGAATAGATAAAAAAAAAGTATCCGAAATGTTTTTGCAAGTAAACATAAGTTAAAGATCGAAAGCGATTATTTACAATACGCAAATAATTTCAAATTTACCGCAACTGTGGCAATTCACCAATAGCATAGTGCGTAAGTCGTAAGCACGGTGTATTATCCGTGGTCGTAAGTTAGTAATTGGCATGAAGTAAAGTAAGAGCACCGACGAGGTATAGAATAGACCTATCATCCAATGTATTTTGGCGGCCATCTTTGTCAGGGCCACTTGGCCCGTTTTTCTTGTCACTTCCTGTATTACCAACTCGGTTTAGGGCCACAAACAGGGTCTCGTCGGCGGTGCTGGCTCTAAAATAGGCTGACAGCTCAGACGAGATATAGGAATAGGATTCATATACCTTGTTTCTGCTGACAGCTTTCGTAGTGGTACCACAGACGAGTTTTACATCTCGTCGATGGTGGTAGGAATCAAAATTAAAAATAGCTGTGGTCACTGAAATCTCGTGAATACATAGAATATTCCCAGATAACCAACTGCTCCGATCTGCAGCTCTACTGCGCGGCAGCTATGTCCCGTTTTGGAGGTCTGCTGCCGCGTAGCTGCACGGAACCGCTGCTGGATTCAGCTGGATTCTGCCTCGCCGTAAGAGGGCAACACGGTCGCGCTAATGTGTCAAATGCCGTACAAGAGCAGGTCGCGCTAATGTGGTAGATGTCGGTAAAGTAAATGTCTATTGTGCAAATGTGTAGCAGCAGCAGCAGTCTTCCTTTTCACCGACAATATTAATATTTATTTAAATTACATACTACATACTATTAGATCGTTCGGAAAGTAATTTCGTTTTTCGTGTAGGGATGGCAATGCTTCCGTTTGTTATCACTAAACTGCAGATCTTTCTGCAAAATAAAAATTGACTACATCGGTTGCAAGAAATAGAAACCAAATTGAATGTTTTTCTTCAGTAAAGGAGAAAACGAAATGATTTTCCGAACGACCTAATACATTAACATATTACAATAGGAGAGCTACACAAGGCTTAACTAAAATCAATCTTATCATTTTTATACAAAGAAACATTTATCAGTTACTTTTAAGGCTCGGTAGGTTTAGAGTGTTGAAACGTCTTCATGCAAAAAAAAAGTGTCGTAGGAGGGAAAAGATACTTTATACTTTTCGGCTCGAGCGTTTCGGGCTACCCGAGTGCTTCGGGTTGCCCAGGGGTTTCGGGCTGCCCACTGCGCGGGAGTGACTCGATCTCGTCGGGCGAAGTCAATGCTACAAGAGCAGCTACAACATTATGAAATCCAAAGTACATTTCAGCATTTAAAAAATCAAATTCACCTCAATTTTTTGTAAAAACAAAATTTTTTTCCAACTTTTATATATTGAAATTTGTAGACGTCTGAATATTCTTTTGTTGGAAACATTTTTTCCTCGGATTATGGAGAACCAGGGCTTCGGAGTCGGAGTCGGAGTCGTGGATTCGGAGTCAGAGTTTGGGAGTAATTGTTGATGACTGGAGTCGGAGCCGGAGTAAGAAAAAGCTAGATATCGACTCCCGGAGTTTGAGTCAGAGTCGGAAAAAAATATATCGACTCCGACTCCAACTCTGGCTCTTTTGTTTATAAATCATTAACAGATTTATGTATTGTTACGAGCCAGGGTCGCGAGCAGCACGAGTAGGCCGGCGAAGTGTTGTTACTCTAGGTATATGGTATCAATTTGTTAGTTAAAGGTACGCGGACGAACCCAATGTGAAATTGGGGAGCCGCTAGGATTATAGATAGCGAGGACGAACCTGACGCAAAGTCAGGGAGCCTCTAGGAATGGAATCTTTATTCTTCAGACCTTTAACTACGGCGGACAACAAAAAATTTTATGACATACGCAAAAACTTAGAAATCGACTTTTTTCCAGTTTTCCAGGCCAAATACCCCACTGTGCGATAGTGTGTCACGGATAGACTGCGGATCTTTATGCAAAATAAAAAATTTAAGCGTCGATTACAAGAAATAGAAACTAGATTGAATGTCATCTCTTCCCGTCAACGGCCCTGTGCCATCGCGCTGTGGCGACCCGCCGGTGACGATCCTTGTAGCGACCCTTGCAGCTTTTGGGTCGTCTAAGAATATGGAACAGATAACTCTGATACAACACAACACTTGTTTGTTATATACTTTCTCACTTTTAGGAAATAGTTAGAAAATACTACCACCATAACTTTAACTGTTTCTGTTGGTATTCCTGATCGCACACGTTATTGGCATGTTACGTCGCAGTGTGGTGGAATTTGGGGAATATGCTGGGTTCGGGTGCCCGTGGAGCGCTGAAGCACTCTGCTCGTGGAAGGTTTTCTGAACAAACTCTTGACAAGAAAATGTAACGAAAATAGACTTTATTTAATAGTATACTCGTAGTTAATTTGAAGATCTCAGAAATGTATCTGTTTCTTATTTACCTCGTCCTGAGGTTTTATCTTCTTTCAGATTCCTTTTCCTTAGCCAATAGGAAAATTCGGATCTTCAGCTGGACGTTGATTCGTCTGGTGATTGGTGGTGGAGGTGTCTCAATAGCGCGCACGAGAGTGGAGTACACGCGAGGGTGAAGGCCCGCCTAAACAAGGGTCGTGGGACCGAGCGAGAGAGAGGTCCGAAATCCGAGGGAGTTCCAAGAGGTCCTTGACTTGACAGAATTTACAACTTCCGGTCCTTGACCGATTCCAGACTTCGACTGTCTATTTATGCGAAATTGGAGAAGCTACTGCAAGAGGTTACGTGACTTTACCCAAATTCCTCAATTAGTCTCGCCCCTCGAGGTTTCGTCAAGGATCTCTGTGGAAATCTCCCGTTGTTTCCCTACTTATTTTAAGCCTAAGATATCGTGCCTGAATAAAATATATGTGTATGAAATATACGGTTTTGAAACATTACGTTTATATTTACTAAACCTATGTTAAATAACTAAGCATTACGCTTTACATTCAAATCTCCCTCCCAGCGCCGTTAATCGGATACATAGTGCGGTAGCGCTATCGTAGCTATATTCGCGTGATCGACGGGTCACACTACAGGGAGTTTATTTTCCTTGGTTATAATACGGTCGGTAAAGTAGATGGATAGGATGTCTAGATCGATAGAACGAACATGTAACAATACCGTTTATCTTTGATAGCTTGTAAGTGTTTATTATTATATAAATATATATATATATATATATATATATATATATATATATATATATATATAAAAGTATAAATGTGTGGCCTCCTGATCACTCTCTCCAACAGTTTCTCCTCTACATAGTGCAGAGGTATATATGTATAGTGTGATTCCCACAAATATTCGGACACTCTTAAAAAAGCGATAACCTTTTAAAGATTGTACTATACGATTTGAACTTTTTTGGGAAGCTAGAGCTATTAGTTTACTACAGGATGTGAAAAAAATTTTTCCAAAAATACAATTGATCGGTATTATAGAAAAAATAGTAAAAGTTGCATTTTACAACTTTTTTATGCGGGCATATATTGAAAATTTAAAAAATACGTTTTGTAGATCTTTGTGAATTAAATATATTCTGAAAATTTCGTCAAGATCGGTCGACGGTGCAATCAGCTACAAACATTTAAAAATGGTCAAAATTGCAGATTTTCACGATTTTCGGCCTATAACTGCAGTTTCTTACATCTTTCAATGCCTGTCGCTTTTTTCCGCGCATCAACCGATTTCGATGAAACTTTCACAGTGCATATAATTGACACAGATATACAAAACGTATTTTTTAAATTTTCAATGTAGGCCCACATTAAAAAGTTTTGATACGCCACTTTTAGTACTGTGTATACAATTCCGAACAATTGCAATTTTCAAAAAAATTTCTTTTCACATCCTGTAGTAGACTAATTGCTCGAGCTTCCCAAAAAAGTTCGAATCGTATAGTCCAATTGTAAAAAAGTTATCGGCTTCTTAAGAGTGTCCGAATATTTGTGGGAGTCACTGTACATACATATACAATACGTATATACTGTAGATCGAATATTAGCAATTTATTTATGTATACATAAATCTATTAATGATTTATAAACAAAAGAGCCAGAGTCGATATATTTTTTTTTTCGACTCCGACTCCGACTCCGAAGCTCTGGGAAATTAGCTGCCACAAAAGGTTACAAAATTCATCGATCGATCTCATTTTTATCGTAAGTTCTTTCGATAGAAGAAGAGAGCGAGTTATCGAGATACTCGAGATTCAACTCTGCGTTCGCACGAACTTGTCCGCTTCTGTCCGAACGCGCCCGACAAAGTCGAGCCATGCTCGGATCACCCGCCGTTGTGTCACGGATAGATTTAATCCCTTAAAGATTTTAATAGAGGAGAAATATCATTTATTGACATCTTCAATTTCAAAAATTTTCCAACAGCTATCGATTTCATCTACTCAATTTTGCTATAAACGCATAAAGATCCGCAGTGTAGTCATGAAAGATCGCGCAGCCGAATCGAGCCCGCTCGACTTTCCGCGATCCGACCGACCCGACGATTCGGGCGGCCCGCACATCCCTAATGGCTACATTTATTTTAAGACTTAAATATTGATGACAAACGAAGCAAATTTTATTTCATCTATAAGCTATAAGGAACGCGCAACATTCATATTTGTTAGACTATGGTTAAAACCAACATCACGCGCGT
>CM052316.1:13810275-13824691 GCA_028455605.1 Lasioglossum malachurum | reverse complement strand
GGTTGTATCAATCAAATTATATTAGTTACGAGGCCTACTAATTATCCTAGCGACTCTCTGATTTCGCATCAGGTTCGTTCGCGCTTTACCAATTGTCCAAACAGAGATTTTTCCTACCTAGTGGCTCCCCGATTTCGCATTGGGTTCGTCCACGAAACCTATACCATCCTAGCGGTTCCCTGATTTCGCATCAGGTTCGTCCGCATCCTAACAGCTCCCTGATTTCGCATCAGTATAATAAACCCCGTGTATCATGTTTCCAAATAATACATGAATTATCAGAACGTTAAGTATGAAACTTGACAAATGTATTCGAAATTTGTGTTTTATGTGTTAAGTTTTATACTTAATGACCTAATATAATAAATAAATGTGTAGTGTCATCAGTCGCCGATCGTCACTTTTTCGGCGACAAAGTCAGATTGAATACGGCACGCAGTTTTTTCTTACACTAGTAAATATATCATATTTATACTCTACGTGAATATTTATTTGTGACTTCGGTTTCTGTTTTTTTTTTTACTTTATTCAAAATGCATTGTATAATGGATCATCCTGTGCGACAATACTTTTTTTTCGATGAGATTGAAAATAAATCTCAGTGTGTTATTAGTGAATGTGGAATAAAATTACGAGTAAGTTAGATCGATTAATAATAACTTATAATGATAAAATATTTTAAAATATTTTAAAAGCAAGGCTTATTACATTAGGGAAAGCATGCTGCTAATTTAACGCGGCATTTACAATACCATCATCCTGCCGAATTTACGATCGTTACCATGTGGAAGGAAAGACGGAAAAGTAGGAGAATTGAAGATTCCTCAACAATTTCAATTTCACCGTCGACGTCGGCTTCAACTTCAACCTCAACGGCGATTCCAATAACAATAGAATCTATTGTTGAGTCGTGCGTAGAATTGGTAACAATAAACGGTCGACCTTTGTGTATCGTGGAGGACTCCGGTTTTCGAAAAATACATTACCCAATCCTCCTGGTAATAAAGCCATGCACCGCGATTAATAAAACTAATATTCGCGAAGCCATTATTAATAAAGGTAATAATGTGAGACGTGAAATAAAAACGGAAATGAATAACAAATTAATTTCATTAAAAATTGACGGTGTAACAAGACAATTTAAATCCTTCATAGGGATCAATGCGCAATATATATTAAATAAAAAAATAGTTATAAGAACGCTAGGATTAAAAGAAATATTTGTCAGGCATACTAGCGAAAATTTAAAAACATTAATATTCGACGTATTAAAAGAGTATAATCTTACCGCTAAAAATATATATTCCATAACGACAGATAATGGTGCCAATATGGTGAAGATGATTCGTCTTCTTGGAGATGAACAAGGAAAGTGTGATGATGATGCTAACGAAAATAATGACATGGATGAAGATTTTTTTAGCGAATATCACGAAGAATATTATTTAGAAGGTGAACAGTTATTTCCTTCGGATGATAACAATTTTGAATTAATAGGAGTGAGGTGCGTTGCACACACTCTTCAACTTGCAGTTCAGGATGCAATAAAAATTTTCAATATACAGGATTTATTGCAAAAAATACGCCAACTAGTGAGGAAACTCCGCAGCCCTACTTTAGGAATTGTATTGAAAAATATGAAACTCCGTAGGCCCATCTTAGATTGTGTAACTAGATGGAATTCTACACTGAATATGTGGAAAAGACTATATGAGTTGAAAGATTTTTGTTGTGAAATTAATGATACGACATTACTGGAAGATGAATGGGATAGTATTAAGGAATTGATAAGTAGTCTTGAACCACCAAAAATAGCTACCAAAAAAATGCAGTATGAACAGTTATTAATGGGCGATTTTTACGTAGTATGGTTACAGTGTAAATTAAATTTAGAAAAAATAGATAACAATTTTGCCAAAATCTTATTAAATACAATAAAGAATCGCGAAAATGAAATTTTGAGTAATAAATGTTTATTAGCTTCGATATTTTTAGACCCGAGATATAAAAATTTATTATCTGAAAACGAAAAGAATACTGCTACTGTTCATTTATTAAATACTTGGAAGCATTGCGAGTCTTTGAATTGTAAAAAAATGACCGAAAATTCCAGCGACAACATATTCATCTCATCATCTGATGATATCGAAAAATTACTACTAAAAAAAGATGCGGACGTCAAAACTCGTCACAATCAGTATGCAATATCGTTGCGGCGTTAAATGCATTTTCTCAAAGTCCGAGAATTAATAAACAACAAAATATTTTGGAGTTTTGGGATAATAATTTTTCAGAATTACGATTACTTGCGAATACGGTTCACGCATGTCCTGCAACGCAAGTATCCGTCGAGAGAATATTTTCCGGTTTAAAATTCATTCTCAATGATCAGAGATCAAGATTGCATCATTCAATTATAGACCATATAATGGTTATCCGGACAAATACATTTTTATAATAGCTATGTTTATATAGTTTATACGGATATGTTTTTATATGTATAGTTTGTTATGTTTCTTTGTGTATTTATTAGTGTTACTTTTTTAATAATATTTTTATAAAATTCTTACTATAGTATAAAAGTAGACATAAATACTATTTTTCATATATCCGTACCTACTACCTACTAGTAACCCGCTACGAGCGGGTTAACCTGCTCTTTCTGGAATTTCGGAACCGATCCCTCATGGTTAGTATGGGTTACAGTAACCTTCCTTTGTTAACCGGGTACGGGTTAGGGTTAGGCGTTGGGTTAGAATCCCTGGTTCAAGGTCCTACATGTTCACATGCTCGCGTTAGAGGCCTATGATACTGAGTTCTTCTACTCCATTGACGAGGACCACGATAGACAGATCGCAGCTCTAAACGCTTGGATCAGTTCGCTGCGTCCGGTGCCTACAGCATCTGCAACAGCGGCTTCTGCAGCGCCCAGCAATGGCCCGAATCAAGAGTCGGACACCAAGTTGCCGAAGCTCCAGCTACCGACTTTCTCCGGAGACCTCCACCAGTGGGAATGTTTTCGGGATCGGTTCCTATCGGCGGTACACAACAAGGCCCGTTTGTCCAAGGTGGACAAACTGAGCTACCTCAAATCGTGTCTGACTGGCGAGGCCGCAAACATGCTCGATCGGACACCGATTACGGAGAGCAATTACGACGGGGCCTGGCAAGCCATGGAACGGCGTTTCGGCAATCCGCATGTTCTCTCGGCGATGCATATGAGACGATTGATCAGCTGTCCGTCAATCATGAAGCCGTCGGCAACCGAGTACAAACGACTCATCGACGAGTTTACTCAAACTCGGAAGTCGTTTGTTGCTCTAGGGAAACCCGCCATCTTTGGCGGTCCCACTCTTGTGGGACGAGTGGTCCGTCTTCCTGATGACCGAGAAGTTGGACGAGACGACCTGGTTAGCGTGGGAGGCTACACTCGTCGATCCAACAGCCATACCCCGTCTTGACGCCTTGGAGGACTATTTAGAGAATCGATCGCACTCTCTTACGTCGATCCGGAAAGCAGAACCCTCCAAGATTACGAAGGCGGACGGGCCTTCCGGTCGTGTTGCATCCTCAGCCGCCAATCATCATCAGCTGTCCGTCAAGGTGGAAAATGCGAAGCAAAAGGGGCCGGGTGGTCGCAAGTGCCCGCTCTGTAACGGATCACATGCCTTGGGGTCCTGCAAGCAGTATCTCGAGTTCGCTGCTGCCAAACGCCGGGATCTAGTCAACAGCAAGTCGCTCTGCATCTCGTGTCTCGCATCAGGACACCAACTCCCACGATGTACCTCTTCCTACCGGTGCTGGGTCTGCGGGCAGCAACATCATACGACGCTGCACGATGCCTGTGCCGTCCAGGAGGGAATCGCTTCGTGCTCTGCTATCCACGCTGTGAGGACATTTCAGGGGATTCTCCTGGCCACCGCAAAGATCAAGCTGGAGGCTCCAGATGGAAGAACTCTCTTGGTTCGAGCTCTCTTAGATTCTGGGTAGGAGTCCTTCCTGAGCGAATGGGCCGCACAAACCCTTCGGCTGCGGAGACGGGCGGTGCAGGTGTCTTCGACAGGGTATCAGGGCACCAACGTCGGGACTGCCCAGTCGGAAGTACAGGTATATCTGCGTTCCCCCGTCGAATCTGAGTTTCAGGTCCAGTTGGAGGCGTTGGTGACGAAGTCGCTGGTGGCTTCTACGCCCTCGAAGCAAGTGGTGCTGCAGGACTGGCCCGACATCCAAGGGCTGGCATTGGCCGATCCGGAATTCGCGGAACTGGCCCACGTAGACGTTCTTCTCGGAGTCGACGTGTGCGGGCTTCTGTTCGGGGAGAGAAGGGTCGGCCCGGCCGGAACCCCGGTTGCGGTGCGAACGCCTTTCGGATGGACGCTGATCGGTCCGGTTGGCGAGGAACAAACGTGGGCGAGACGGTCGCGCATCCACCACATCAGTCGCCAGGAATCTGTTCCAGATCTTCGCCAGTTTCGGGAGATCGAAGAGGTACCGTCGTCGCTGCCGCTCTCCCCAGATGACCTGCAATGTGAACGGTTATTTCAATCCGCAACGTTTCGAGATGACTCGGGACGATATGTTGTCAGGTTACCTTTTAGGGAAGAGGAGCGACCACCGATAGGCAAGTCGAGAGTGGCCGCATTAGGGATGCTGCTCAGCGCCGAGTCCAAACGAGCACGAGAACACCCGCTGCAGCAGAGCTATGTGGCCTTCATGCAAGAGTACCACCGGCTCGGACACATGGCTCTTGCACGAGCCGCTCTTCAGGAACGAGATCCGGGATCCTACATTCCGCATCATGCAGTCTGGAAGGTGACCGATGGGAAGAAGAAGATCCGTGTGGTCTTCAACGCCTCGGCTGCGTCGATCGCAGGTCGCTCCCTCAACGACAAACTGTTGGCGGGACCGAAGCTGCAAAGTGACCTCTGGGCGATCATAACGCGTTGGCACCTCTTCAGGGTGGCATTCTCGACGGACATCGTCAAGATGTTCCGACAGATTCAAATTCATCCTGAAGATCAAGACTGGCTCCGTATTGTATGGCGAGACGATTCCTCTCAAGCTGTCTCTGATTACAGGTTAACTACGGTGACATACGGAACTGCGCCTGCTCCGTACGTTGCGCATAGGGTGCTGCAACAGCTGGCGTCGGATGAGGAGTGCCAATTTCCATTGGGCATCAGGGCCCTTCGGCGCCACTCCTACGTCGACGACATCTTGGCCGGCGCAGACAATATTCAGCAGGCGTGGGAAGTCCGTCGACAGCTGACCGACATCTAGGGATCGGCAGGATTCCCGTTGGACAAGTGGGCGAGTTCGACTCCTGAACTTCGATCGACAAACTCGGCGCTGAAGATGTTCCAAGAGAGGAGATACACGGAGCGCTGGGACTCCAGTGGGAAACGCGAAGTGATTCGCTCTCTGTGCGGGGACTCCAACCGCCGACGTCACCCGCCGGGTCGACCTGGACGAAGAGAACGATCCTTTCCGAGATCGCTCGTCTATTTGACCCGCTGGGATGGCTGGCACCCGTATTAATCCGAGCGAAAATTCTGATGCAGGATCTCTGGCTGGCAGGAGTGTCCTGGGACGAGACTGTTGATCCAGCCCTCAATCATCGCTGGGCCGACTTCAGAGGAGAGCTCAACCAGTTGGGAGAAATCTCGATTAGAAGGTGGACCCAGTACTCTCCAGATCACTGTGATATGGAACTCCACGGGTTTTGCGACGCCTCGGAACATGCCTAAAAAGACGGCCTCGTACGCGTGGTGCTCCTACGATCGGGAACTTGCTCATTTCGCAGAGCCGTGGCCAAGGTGGTCGCCTTGCCCGTCCACGAGAGCCCCGATACACCCGGATCCTCGTAACACGCTACGCCGAAAACCCCACGATGTTGTCATGGCGGGCGGCAAATTACAACTGCGTGGGACGAGACTCAGTCATCTGTGACGGATGAATTCGGCCGCTGCCCCCCTCCACGACACCACACTGCATGCCGTACCGGCTCGACGTTGTATTCAAATAATTTGTATCAATTTCGACGTGACCTTTCACGTCGAGGCGGGCGGCATGTTAAAGATTCACTCATTTCTTGTATATACATTTTATTCTCATTTCATAACAAGCTGTACATATCGAAATAAACACCGACATCGATCTATAGATCAGCTCGACGCGTGGTCGTCCTCGCACCGCCCCAACGTCCCCCGCGAGTTCCCCGGGTGGATCAAGCAACTCGGCCTCGCGGGTGCGACGGGGGGAGCGGGCGCGGCGGATCGACGCTGCCAGCTGATCGAACAGTTCGATTTTGACAACAACGATATACGGTTGATCATTTTACGTCGCTTTCATACTGCTTCGTCACCGTTTCGTCGATCCGTCAGTCGACTAGCCTCAATTCCTACACATTAACCAGTTCAATACATTTACCTTAGAGTCACGGTAACGTTCCAATTCTGGAACGCCCGGATTCTAAAACAAAGGTGAATTTCTATAATTATGTTCACGGCCCGACTCAATTCTGGTCGCGTAATGCCCGTTATTAACATATGTTATTGATAAGTGAATAAATTTCTATTATGTGAAATGTTGCTTGGACATTGAGATTCCATTAAATATTGTGATCTATAATTGAGTTCCGTGCCTGTCTTAAGGGCAACCATAGTTTCTTGTTGTGAAATATTGGAAAGGAGCGTTCCTTTACGTCGGTTCATGTGGTTGTGGATATCTCGTTCGCCGAAAGCGAACTTGTCGGTTCCCTGCGAGGTTCTCTCGGTAACCTGCGTTCTAGCTACGTTCCTAACGGAAGCGTAGCACTGCTCCTGCGAATATTCGCCCAGCGATCGTTGAAGTATTAGTGTCTAGGATTTATTGTGTATATCGTGAATCGACGAGATACGGTGAATTTGCTCAGAACGGACTACAGGAAAAATTCGCATATCGCCATGGCCACGCACGCGTGCCTTGCCTAGATATCCGTAATTTTTCCCCTCACGTTGTGAAACCGAGGTTTATTCCTGTTGTTCTGCGAAGAGCATATCGTTGTGTGGGTGGTAAAGAGTCGCCACGGCCACGATTACGTGCCCTGCCTAGTCTCCTGAACCACGCCATACAACATGGTGAATTCCGTGGCAGGTAGACGCCGATCGCTGCTCCCGTCGTATCACGGCGGTACCGATCGGTGCGGACTACACTGTTCAGGGAAATTTAACCCTACTTTCTTGCAGATGGGAAGGTAATGGGTTATCTTTCGATACGAATTGCCTGCGTGAGGTAAACGTCGCCGAGACGGATTTCTCATGCGCGTGAATGAGAACCGCGATCGCGTCTAAGCTAGACGGTTTCTTGCGCACATTCCAAGCAAGGAATCTTTTGTTTACAATCCGTGGTCGTCGCGTTTCGCTCGAGCTGTATCGTTGTGTGGTACGAACACAAGGTAACCGCGGGTACGATACCCATGTACATTGCGTAACCGTTCGAAGACTGTTCTCATCCAAATCAAATATTTAACAGAATATATCCCAATTTTATCAGATTTTTTCCGCTATCCAGAGCCTGGAGGCACGAACTCTTCGTGAAATTCCATCGGGTCTCGTAACCAACCCGGTGTTGGAATTGCTAACGAACAATTAACTATATTACAAGTCAGTCGTCCAGAATAGGTTGAAAGAACAATTCGCACAGATAACGAGTGTGTCCGGAACACTGCAGAGTTGCCACGGCCACACGATCGTGCCCTGCCAACTCTGATCAGAATTGTCCGCGCACAATCGTGAATCCTTTCTATTCGGAAACGTTCGCCGCTCCTGTGAGTCTCCAGCGGTGCCGTTCGTTTTTCCGCAATTTTGTAATTGATCTTTCAACATATTGAAGGGGATAATAATAGTTTGGTTACAGGACGTTCATCACTTCTATTGAGTTACGCGCTTGGAACTCCAAGAATTTCCAACAAAGCAATCACTTCCAAAATGTTTAGAACAAATACTTGAATGAACAGAGGGTTCAAAATCTTTACAATGAATTGCTTTTGTTGTGTATTGTTAAGACATAATCTTGGACACATTAACAACATAACTTTATTATAATACTGCGACTATGTACCCTGGCACGTGTGCTTGTTCCGACGGACGGTAACGCTCTGCTCTCCTCATTCGCTCTCTCATACTCTCCCGCGGCTCGCGCCCTCTGCTCACTTCACTTTGCATACCAATACATTACAATCTCTTCTCCCTTTAAAGCGTGTCACTATTATTTCAAGTTGCGATTTTCTGGATTATCATTATCTGAATTATTTTCTTCGCGATACTTAAACATTTGGTCGACATGTCTTTTCCAACGTCTTCCAGGTGAAACCTCAACTTCAAAATTTACACATTGACAACTGAGCCGTGATAATCGCAGGAGTTTTTTTATTCGACCTTACAGTATAATCAGTTACCCACACTTTCTCCCTCTCTACAAACTGTACATTTCGTGACCCTTTTCGGCTCCGAGTTTGTTGTAACTGCGCATGTTCAATTTTGTCCGCTACGTTTGGTCTTACGCAATCTAGTTTCGTTCGTATCTCGCGCTTGAACATCATAAATGCTGGTGACCTACCTGTCGAGCAATGTTCCGTACTACGATAATCGAATAAAAATCTTTCGACCGCTTCTTCTAGCCGTTTCCCTCATTTTATTCATCTTGTCCTTAAACGTACCGACGAAGTTTTCTGCTGCGCCATTCGTGGCCGGATGATGCGGCGCTGAAAACGTGTGTTTTACTCCGTTTCCTTTCATAAATAAAGCAAAATCATTACTCGTGTACTGCCGCCCATTATCCGTCACTAAATGGTTTGGCAACCCGAAACGCGAAAAAATTTTCTTAAATTGCTCTATGGTACTCTCGGTTCGTGTGTTAGTTTTCATATCGATTACCTCCGGCCATTTACTATATGCATCGATTACAATCATGAACATGTGTCCGTAGAACGGCCCTAAAAAATCACTATGAATCCGACTCCAACATTTATTTGGTGACGGCCAAGGATTTAGCGGTACTTTAGGCGGAGCTTTCCGTTCCTGCATGCAGACTTCACATGTAGCCGCTAACTCCTCTAGTTGCACGTCCATACTAGGCCACCACACGTATGACCTCGCTCGCATTTTCATCTTTACGCTGCCAAAATGCGAGTCGTGTAGTTGCTGAAGTATTTGTGGTCTAAGACTAGTCCTTTTCTATATATAATTCGTGTCGTTTCGCATAGTACTTTTGCTCCTCCTCCGTAATACTTTCTCGCGTTGGCCAATCATCTTGTACATATTTGATTATTTTACTTAATACCTTATCTTTTCTTACTTCTTTCGCTATTATTGTAGCCGTTAGCACTTTTAATTCTTCCTCCACATAATTAATTACCCGAAACTCTTTACTAAAAACTGGCGTTTTATCTTCAACAGGCAGCCTCGATAACGCGTCGCAATTACCATTTTTTTTGGTATTTACATATTCGATTTTATACGTAAAGTGAGATAGAAAATAGGCCCATCTTTGGAGTCGGCTGGCTACCATTAGCGGTATTTCTTGGTTTGGTCCAAAAATATACACTAATGGCTTGTGGTCAGTTTTTAAAATTATCTCTCGCCCATATATATAACTATAAAATTTTTTGAAACCAAATACTATTGCTCCTGCCTCCTTATCAATGATGGCTCTATTTTGCTCCTTTTCCGGTATTACTTTCGATGCGAATGCGATAGGTCTTTCCATACCGCTTGGATACCGGTGTGACAATATTGCCGAAAGCCCATATTTCGACGCGTCACACGCAAGCACAAGCTCTTGCGATGGATCGTAATTTGTTAACACTTTTGACGATGAGATTTCTTTTTTTAACCATTCATATGCTTCTTCACACTCAACGTTCCATGCAAAATCAGTCATTTTGGTTAAATCATATAACGGTTTTAATTTAGACGCGCGATGCGGTAAAAAACGTTCGTAATACGTTACAAGACCTAAAAATGCCAACAACTGCTTTTTGTTTTTCGGTATTGGTGCGTTTATTATTGCGTCTACTTTTTTTTTGTGAGGTACAAAGTTCTCCTTTACGAATTACAAAACCCAATATTTCTAACTTTTCTTTCTTAAATTCACATTTTTTAACGTTAACTCGAAACTCACAGTTTTCTAAACGCTGCAGAACTTTGTATAACGTCTCTATATGTTCTTTATCTTCTTTTCCGGTGACATATATATTGTCTAAGTAAATAGCGATTTGTCCCTTAATATCACGTAAACAATCTTCAATTATTCTTTGAAATTCCCCAGGACCCGATGCCACTCCTTCTGTTAATTTCATATAACGGAATAAACCTATATGTGTAATTATTGTTAACATATCACGCGAGTCTGGATGTACTGGTATTTGCATATATGCGTGTGTCAAATCAATTTGCGTAAATTCTTGACCGCCCTGCAATTTTTCGAAGATCTCGTTAATTGTTGGTAATGGGTGTCTATTTATAACTAACCCTTGGTTCACCGTTAACTTAAAATTGCCGCAAATACGCACACTTTTATCATCTTTTATTATCGGTACAATAGGCGTAGCCCATTCGCTCGTTCGTACTCTTTCAATATGCCCTAGATTTTCTAATCGAGTTAATTCTGCTTCAACTTTGCTTCTCAACGCAAACGGTACATGTCGTAATTTACATGCCTTCGGCATTGCATTTTCCTTTAAGACTAGTTTGACGGTTCCTTTATTAAAACAACCGATTCCTTCCCCAAATAATTTTGGAAAATCATTTGCTACTTTTTTTTCTAAATTTTTATTTGTGTTTGATTCTATGTTATTTAATTTAAATAAAGGCCAAAATCCGAACGCATGTAACCATGATCTACCCAGCAGGGTCGCGCCTTTCCCTGGTAAAATCAAAACATCTAACATATACTCCTGCTTATTAAAGCAAACTTTCAAGTCGCGTAGCAAGCCTACCGGCTTTAATTTTAAATTATATGCGTTCATAGCGAATGCAATTTTACAAACTTCTAGATTTGGAAAATATTTACTTCTCGTTTCATCCGCCATGATACTCCAATACGATCCCGTATCTACTTCCATTTCCAATTCGATCGAATTTATATTTACCTTTAAATACATAGGCGACCGCGCTCCCTTGACACTTATTATGTTATTCGCATTATAGATTTTACCCCTCGTTGTTATGTTGTTGAATTCGTATATGTCTTCTTCTCCTTCGCTCGCGTCCCCGCTTCTTTTTCCTTCTGTAGACGTTTGCAGACATTGTACGTTTCGTTGTTGACTTCGGCATGCCGCTTCTATGTGGCCTTGGCGCTTACATTTCCTACAGGCTTGGTATCGATGTTTACATTCCCTTGCGATGTGTCCTCTCTTTCCACAACAGTAACAATTTACGCTTTCTCGATTACTCTTCCTTATTTCCTCTGCTTGGACATCCCTGCGTGTGCTTCCATCTTTACCACTCCAGTACCGACTGTTACTATTGCTTTTGGTTGTTACTAGATGCACTTCACTTCGGTGTCCGCTCATCTCATTTGTCTTTTCTGAATACGTTGCATTTTTTTCCGCTTCTTCGCATGCTAAGGCTATTCTATACGCCTTCTCGTATGTTACACTCCCTTGCTTAAATAATTCTATTCTCGTTGCGTGGTCTTTTAATCCGCATACTAGCTGGTCTCGTAGTGCTGTCTCTATTGCCGCAAAGTTACATTTCAGAGATAACTCTTTCAAACGTGCTACAAAATCTGCCACTGACTCGGTTACAGCTTGTTTTGCCGCATAAAATTTACATCTTTCCATGGGCTCGGATAGCTTCGGACACAGGTGGCCTGATATGATTTTAACAATCTCGTCGTACTCCTTGTCCTTGGGTTTTCCCGGGTAACACAAATTTCTAGCTAGTTTGTATGTATCCGCGCTTACTCTCGTCAACAAGATGGCTGCTTTCTTTTTACTGTCGTTTACGTTATTAGCCATGAAATACAATTCCAAACGTTCGACAAACGTTTCCCAGTCGTCTTTGCCTAGTTCGAATTCGAGCTTTATTTTCGAGTCTATCGTCGCCATTTCACTGGTACTTCCAACCCGCTTTGTCTTTTCTCCTGCCAACGATTTTAAATACTTTCCCCACTTCTGTTTTAACCTCTCAGTGGAGTCTTTTGTATCGTAATTTACACCAGCACTCGTTAAATGAATACACAATTCTTCTCTTGATAATACTGTTATTTCACTATTTTCCTCTTCTGTCATCAGTCTTTTACCACGCGTATGTGGTTCAAACTCCTCGTCGCCAATTGTTGTGTATTGTTAAGACATAATCTTGGACACATTAACAACGTAACTTTATTATAATACTGCGACTATGTACCCTGGCACGTGTGCTTGTTCCGACGGACGGTAACGCTCTGCTCTCCTCATTCGCTCTCTCATACTCTCCCGCGGCTCGCGCCCTCTGCTCACTTCACTTTGCATACCAATACATTACAGCTTTCATCCATTTTTTTCTTAATTGTGGATTTTTTTGGAAATCTATAAATAAATTTGTTTATTATAGGTTATACTGTTATGCGAACAAGACTGGTTCGGGTAACGAAGGTCTCTTTATTTCGAGCCACCGGTTCTCAATTGAAATATATATACATTGGTGCGCAACTTACATCTATCGCCTGGACGCGACTTATATCTATGGACTGGACGCGACTTAAATCTATTGACTGGATGCGACTTCTCTCTTATGACGAAATGCGATTAACGGAACGCGCGGCGCGGGTTTTACAGGACGCGATTTAACGGAACGCAGGTTTGACGCGCGGCGCAAGACGGAATGCAGGCTTATAAACTAATTACTACTATGGTACATGGTAAACGGCTTACCCGAGGGAACGATCCCGGCGCTAGTCGGAAGACGCAGTAATCTTTTACGACCTTACAATTGTCCGCATGGTGCAGGTAGTCGGGACAGGCTGCTCGCAGTGTGTACTGCCTGAGCGACTGGGATTCCCCAGGCCGTGTGACCCTAGGGGCGAAGAGTCCCGTGCCGTGTGACACTTGAGTCGAAGGATGCCCGGCAGTGTGTGCCGCCTCGGGCAGCGGAGATTTATGTCTCTCGCAGGTAGGGACTCCCCGTATCGTGTGACACCTGGAGCCTTGGAAGGTGCGTTGGAAGGTTAGGGCAGTTCGTTCTTTCAGTTGTAGCATTCGAGAATTCTCTCTAGTAGCTATACCGTAGCACGAGCCCCCTAATCCATCGTCCGCTGCCCTATTTATACGCGCACCGTTCACACTTCACTCGCGAGAAACCGCGCTATCGCGGTAGCAACCTCGCGGCCGTCGCGGGAGGTGGCGCTTCGCGGTTTCGCGTGGCGCGCTCGCGTTCGGTAACAGGGAGAGATGTCTCACGACAAGTATATTCATTACAAGCTTCCAAAATTAAAATCGCGGAATAGCCCTGGGCACCGTTGACAGATATTTTGGCTAAAAAAAGGTCATCGCGCAAAACCTTTTTTCTTTTTTTTTTCCGCGTGAAATGTGGGGCTCCCTCAGGGAGGGGATAGCCAGGCTTAAAAGCAAGCTTCCCTATCCCGTCCCTCAGAGTACCCACTAAAACACACGCCCACCTGAGCTAATTAGGAGGTGCCCGGATCTCGCGAGAACTCAACGGGTCACCTCCTAGCTTTATAAAGCATCCCAAGGGTAGGGTTTAGCTCCCCACTACTCTAACTGGACCCCGAGCGGACGGACCCGCTCGGTGTCCCCGTCCCTGGAGCCTTCGAATCGGGCTTTCCGAGCCCCAGCTCGGTCCACCCGCAGTTCCCGGTGCCCCCTTGCCCCGCTCGGTGCAGGTAACCCGTGGGTCCCGCAACCGGCCAGGGCAAGAAGGCGCCGACACCGGTAAAAGGGGATCGTCGAAAGCGTCTCCGTGCGCCCCGATACCCCCCCGCCTCCCAGCATAACCTCTTATGCAGGTGGCCGACACCCCGCCGCGAAGACTAATGCCTTGGGGTGCCGGTACACCTCGGGGGGACAATTAACTCCCCCCCGGAGGCCGGGGTCATCTGATTCCCCCGGCCATCGCGCAAAACCTAGGACTGGGTTCAACTTGGTCCCCCCCCCCAAGATTAAATTCTGGGTGCGCCACTGTCCTCAAGTACTTACTTATTTCCATCCTTTCCATAAGCTTTTGGAGTTTTTTACTCTATCTATTTTATCAAATGCTACGCTTAGGTCTGCGAAAAACCTTTCCCCCTTTTTTCTGTATTTCCCTGTTGGATACATAGTTTAGAATAAAAATATTATCTATCATCGACCTTCTGCTCCTGAATCCTGCTTGTGTTTCTGGTATTATGTGGTTTTTCTCTAATTCCTCTTTTAATCTTTTTTCCAAGACCATAG
>CM052316.1:13789927-13810175 GCA_028455605.1 Lasioglossum malachurum | reverse complement strand
AACCACCCCTTAAATTTTCTCCCACCTGTTGCTAAACACCCTGTATATTGTCACGTTGGACTTTTCCGACGAGCTGAAGGGCTCGCG
The DNA here is from genome assembly GCA_028455605.1 of Lasioglossum malachurum. Classification (NCBI taxonomy): domain Eukaryota; kingdom Metazoa; phylum Arthropoda; class Insecta; order Hymenoptera; family Halictidae; genus Lasioglossum; species Lasioglossum malachurum. The sequence goes on along the minus strand of CM052316.1, from coordinate 13,810,088 downwards.
AAAACGACCAACTGCGGGCTTTGCAGGCACAAAGTCCGGGCCGCGCTTAGCCGAGTACACGCGGTCCGCCCGGGACAACGAGATTCGAAGATCCGACCGAGTTCTCTAATCTCTTCGTTTGGGCGCCGGGCACCCCGGCCACGCGATACGCGACAAAATTCCCGTGCTCGGAGAGGCCGAGCTCGAGCGTCGATCCTTCGAAGTACGCGGATCGAAAAGTACGCCGCGGGACGGGCCAGAGATTTGGACACGGGAAGGCTAGGATAGTCCCCACGGCAGGACGGATCTCACAGGATGAATTAACTGATTAACGATAGTATGGGTTTGAGATGTTTAATCATTCGTCACTAATTACAAAGGACGGCCACGTGGCCGTGATCCGAGAGCCCGCGCTCTTCATACACTGTACGCTATCGATGTAAATTCGCTGCGCGGTTGTCGTACAGAATTCTTTTCTAATCGCCCCGATATCGTCGGATCGTCGCGATTCCGAGAATCACGGACGACGGAATCGAGCGCTACGCGGATGGACGGCGCGAAGAAGGACGGCCGCGATGACCTCCGCTTGTCATTCGAATCGACGCGTACGATAACAGTTACGCGTTCGGACTCCGTCGCTCGCCGTTCGTTTATCGCCGCGGCACAGGATTCGAGACGATGGAGATTATTCTCGCGGAACGCGGCTCCTCGGAGGAAACTTCCGTATTCTCGACACTCGAGGAACTCTCTCTACGAATTTGTCTCAAAATACCGTCGGAACGAGCATGAGAAGTCGGCACGAGGCGCCCGGCGCCTCGGCACACGTGGTAATTCGAGGACGAAACGATAAGCGTTTGTCCTCGCGCGACAAAGGTCGAGCCACCTCGCAAGAAATACCGAATGAATCACTGGCTTGACTTACCGCTTCGCGTGTTTGTTCGGCGGTGTCTCTCGTCTACGGGACGCTAGTTGTATCGGCTTCCGGGAAGCGATTCGTCTAGAAATTGGTGGCTCCTGGACCTCCTAACTCGTACGAAACTCGCACGACACGACGCGAACTGGATGTCGGAATGTTTGCGATACTCGCGCGGAAACGGTGTAGATTAACGTGGAGGTTACGCGTGCGGAATTGTCGGAAGCCAACGCGACAGTGATCCATCGATTTTCGTCAGCGCGACGGGTCGATCCTTGTTCCCCCCTCTCGATGCGTTGCCGAATTTCCGTGATTGGCGCGTGGCCAGCGCGCGACGTATTAGATGCCAGGATTGTCCCTACGGGGACCCTTAGGGCCCTGGACCATAGCGCCTCACATAATTCCGGTCATTTTCCTGACCCGAGAAGGCTCAGCCTTCCTTTGGATTCCGATTACACCACCCTCGCTAGAGCTGAGCGGGGTGAGGCGACGTCGGGACCTTGAAATGTCGCCGCGACGTGATATCTCAGAACTGCTCCTCGCCCTTCGACGCCTCCGGGCTCATGTCCCGTGTGCTCTCGGTCCAGTAATCTTTGCCCGTGCACGGGACCCACGCTAGGTCTTCCCGTTGTTCTTCCTGGTTCGTCCTACGCTGCATCTCTTTTACTAGGGAAAATTCCGAACGGTCGGGGTACCTTTGATGTGTCCGTGACACGGCCCTGTAACTTGCCGTTCTCGGCGCGTACGATAAGTGTCAATTCTTGCGTGTCGGTAAGTATGGAACTTCGTCGGAAGCGCTCTCGAATCCTGCGGTGTCACGTCGTGTCTCGCGAGAGGGTGGTCCGGTTCTTCTTATATTACTTTTCGTAACCGCAGATTAACGAAGAAGTGACGTCACAAACGTGCAACGTCACAATATATAGGACAGCTTCCAGTGATATTCCCCCACTGTTTTGACCTTTGACCGTTCACTTTTTCATATCGCGAATTCCGTGACGCGAATTGGCTTACACCCTGCCAAAAGAAGTTTCACTTCAAAAACCGTAATTACAAGGATCATTATTCAGAACGAATGTTTATAACGAATCACAAGCACCACTCCAACCACAAGTTGTTGATAATTACGAAAATGTTACACCAACAAAAAGAGCCAAAACAATTGACAGCTTTTTCGTTAAAGAAAATTATATGGAGACAATGATATCACGAATGGTTGCTAAAGATGGTGTGACGGTTGCATCCTTCCTGGCGCGAAACGCCACTTCCTCCCGCCGCGCCCACTAACTAGCAATGAGACCGCGAACCGCGAGCGCGACTCGCGGCCGCGAGAGAGCCGCCACGGCGAACCGGTTTCTCGCAAGAGAAGACGAGCGCGCTCGGGGATAATTACCCCGAACAAATCACCGAGAGATCAGCCGTGTACGCACCGTCAACCGAACAGTAGTCCGAGCGACGAACATCGACCGACACCGTGTATCCGACTTTTGCGAAGGACGCCTGAGCGAGTGCAAGAGTGTATGTGAGAATTCCTATTCCGATCCTCCGACCGTACCTCCATCCGAACCACCGTTCTTCCTGGCCCAAGTGGTGCAATACCGACGGGAGTCCCTCCACCTCAGTGGTGAAACGCCGAGTAGGAACCACCCCGGCCCAAGTGGTGAAAAACCGACGGGAGTCCCTCCACCTCAGTGGCGGAACGCCGAGCAGGAACCAACCCGGCCCAAGTGGTGAAACACCGACGGGAATCCCTCCACCTCAGTGGCGGAACGCCGAGCAGGTACCGATCCAGCCTCAGTGGCAAAAGCCGAGTGGGATTCCGCACCTCCACCACCGCTACTTCTGAGCAACCGCTACCTCCGAGAGACCGCTAAGCCAAGCGACCACCGTCTCCGAACGCCCGCTGCACCGAACCGGCCAGTAAAAAGTCCACCACTCGCCTTCGAGGTTCCGCGACCTTGGACAGCCGACTGACGCGGCCACACCTTCCACTGCACCGAGTAACCGTCACAATGGTTTAAGTCTGTAGACTTAAGAAATTTGTTTATGAAATATGGTTTTAAACTTCCAACATCTCCTAATACAATAAGATCCATGGTTCTTACATTTGCAGATTCCGTAAAAACGGATATGATAAGAAAATTCACTAAACTTGTAACGCTTCCCGGTTGGGAGAAAGCCGACTCAGCCGGTTGTGCAGGGTTCGTCCAGCCACGAATGAATACGATGGAGGGTAACAGAAAATACTCTTTATTAAGGCCCGTGGCCAACAAGGTTATATATTATGATTATTTTTAAGATCTAGCTTATCGGCTAAGGTGAACACACGGAACGGCGGAGACGGACCGGTGAATACGGTGACGGTGCAGACGCGACGGAGTCGCGTGTTGACGGCGGTTGTTCTGACGCAGAGCGCCCGGTTTATAGACAAACGCAGGACGGCTTACTAAGTAACGCAGGACATTTACAGCTTAATGACTATCGGCGGACTTGTACGGTATTTCGCACAACGCTAACAGCTTATGAATTATTGTCGGACATTTTAAGCACGGGACATTTTGCAGCGATGTCGGTATATCGGTGTAAACGCAAGGTCGCGATTTCGGGCGGGATGGTAGTTGCTCGCAGCCACTCGAGCAGGTAGAGCCCCGGAAGCTTTCGTGTCTCAAGAAAGGATGTCCCGCGGCTTTCGTAGCTGGGGCGTGCGGCTATTTTCGTATCTCGCGGAAGTATCTTCCGGTTTCTTTCGAAACTCGAGCCTTGGACTAGCGGATTGTAGGTAGGTGTAGGAGCCAGTGTTGCTACGTCGAGAAAATCGAGGGGAATACAAGTACCCCCTCTTTGGTGACCAGTCCAGTCTACGGCACGGGCACCGTGGTCTACGGTCTTCGTGGGGGACGTTGAGGTGCGCGCATGGTGCAGGAACGGGATAGTGGAAGGGGAAAAGGAGGGGAGTAAATGAAGCCACTTTGTACCTCATCTGGCGACACTGGTAGGAGCGTTCAGTGCTTATCGCTTGGCCAGGTGTGGAATTACCACCTCTGATCATGCTTCGGCTCATAACAATTTACTGGTGTCGGTGGGCCGTATTTATATCGTCCCAGTTCACTTTTACTCGCGAGAGACCGCGACATCGCGGTGGCCATCTCGTGACCGAATTTGGACGAACGCCCAAAAAGCTTCGAATTAAATATAAAATACGACATTATTGGCATAACAACAGATGGAGCGAGTGTGATGGTAAAAGTTGGCAGACTTATGCCTTGCTATCAACAACTCTGTTATGCACACGGTATACAACTTGTTGTTATTGACGTTTTATACAAGAAAAATTCGGAGCAGAAATCATTAGAAGAACCATGATTACAATGCAATATGTCTGACACTGACGATGAAAACAACGAAGTCGTATGCGAAGAAAGTTCTTTATCAGTAACTACAAAATTTTCATCTGCAGCAGTGATTCCAAATTATAAAGATCTTATTCGGAAAGTGAGATAGGCTATGAAGACTTTTAAGAAGTCACCAACAAAAAATGTCATTTATTTGCAAAAATATGTGCAAGAAGAACTGGGAAAAAATCTAGAATTAATTTTAGATTACAAGACTCGTTGGAATAGTTTATTGAGTATGGTGGAACGTTTTCACAACTTAAGATTATGCGTAAGCAAGGCTTTAATCGATATCGAATCTGAAATATATTTCACCGATGAAGAATGGTCCAAAATAAATGACTTGAAGTTATGTCTGGAACCCATTAAAGTGGGACTTGAAGTAATCTGCAGAAGAAATTCAACTCTGATCACCGCAGAAACAACTTTTAAATTCATTTTGGAAAAATTAGATAAACAGTCTACTCCTCTTAGCACTGATTTAGCCACAGCACTCCGTAAAACGATACGACAACGTCGTACCGACTTAAGTGGAATATTACTATATTTGCAAAATCCGAGTAAATATGAATACGAATGTAAAAATTTAAGAGATAGTACATTCGAAATGCCAAAGAAAAGCGTAATACGCAAAGAAATAATCAGTTTGTTAAAAAGAGTTCTTACCGACACACGTGGGAATAATAGCGATGATGCTGAAGCATTCAACTGCAAGAAAATTGTATCGCAGAAGCTGAGTCAAAGGAATTGGTAGAAGATATCGTCAAAACTTTAAAGAAGGAGATGATATCCTTTGAAAAAAAGCGACGGCAAAAAGGGGAAATATTTATGTATGGTTTACGAATATTTATAAACTATTCGACCGACAAGTGTAGAGGCTGAACGAGCTTTTTCCGCTGCAGAATATCTTTGCAATGACTTGAGGAGCAAACTATAAATAGTCTTTGCTTTTTACGTTCATATTTTCTATAAGTATTACAAATTATAAAATTTTTCTTTATAATTTTTAAATATTTTTTAATTTGTTTAAAAATATATTAATTATTTTAATATTACAGACATATATATATATATATATATATATATATATATATATATATACGTATATGTATATTGTTTGGGATTGGCTGCGTGTGGCGTCACATATCGATACGTGATCCACAGCGCAGCCTTCTATTGGTGACTGCTCTAGTCACCGCTATATCGATAATCGATCGTCGCCGCGCCACGCTATAGGCTGTCGCCGCCGGAACGATAATTATTTTAGATTCCGGACGTTCCAGAATAGGGACGTTACCGCGACTCTAAGGTAAAATGTAACAGAATTGAAGTGAGTCGATTGACGGTTCGACGAGACAATTACGTAGCGAACGGAGAGAGAAAATCAATAAGCAACCGAATGTCGTGTCGTCAAAATCGAACTGATCGATCAGCTCGCAGCGTCGATCCGTCGCGTCCACTTCCCCCGCCGCACCCGCGAGGCCCGAGCTGCTCGATCCACTCGGGAACTCGCGGGGGACGGTGGGGCGGGGCGGGGACGACCGCGCGCCGAGCTGATCTATAGGTCGATGTCGATGTTTATTTCAATATGTACAGCTTTATGAACTGAGAATAAAATGTATATACAAGAAATGAGTGAATCTTTAACACATGTCTAGTTTAAGAATTCAATCGATAGATAAAACACGGAACAAATTGGATCCAGAAGCTATGAAATTATTATCTATTTAAGGACGAGAAATATAGTTACATGACACGTAAGTTTTACATTACATATTTCTACTTTTAGCACTTTATTCTTTTATGCGGAGCTCTTCAGGCCCGTACCTACCGCACGCCGCACAGTGGTCCCGGAGCCCGCTTTTTGTGGCCAAAATTCAATTTTTGACTTTCGAATTTCAACAAAATTTTTTTTTATCTCAAACAGGAACACTTTGAAACCTCGAAATTCAAAATATTAGGTCTTTCGGATAACTTTCCGAGCAGATATAGCGTTTGAAGTTCAAAATTATGAAATTGGAGAAACAACTAAATAGTTTAATTATTCCTTACACAATGCTGAAATGAAAATTTGTACTATATTTTCGTATGTGTGAGCAGGTATATTTCAGTTATTTAATGGCAATATAAGCATATTTCAATCAATATACGAAGGATATAAATTTAACTGCAATGTAAACTTTAGATAGGGTTAAAAAAAAACGTTTAAAAACGTTAGCATTCAGACTTGGTTTTTCTGAAAGCTTAGATATTTAACATATACACATGTAAATTTTAGCTGCCGCTTCCTGCCGTTTATAATACTACGTCTATTTTAACACGCAGACGTTCGCTGTAAGTACGCGCTGTAATGCTACGTGTTCTGGACGGGTCACGCATTTTAAACTTACACACGTATGGTTAACATAGTTTATAGAATTATAATTTGTACAGTTACCAAACCCCCTCAATACTAGATTTCATGTAATTCTTATGAAGAATTAAATCTTGGATATTTTTTCGCGATTTCTGGAGCCTAGTATGCACTGTGAGCATTGTTAACACAATTTCTCAAATATTTCCGATTATACGAAAAAAATGTTTTGAACAAAAGTTGATCAGTATTCATTTTTCTACAAACTTCAATATAAAAAATTAAAGAAAAAATTTTTTTTATAAAAAAATGAAGATCCTCCATTTTTAGAGTATTAACATATATTTTTTACTTCATAATATTCTAGCTGGTCTCAAGACGAATCCAACAACCTATAATTACATAACATTAAACCTTGAAATAACGCTGCAATAGTTTTGGCCACGAAAAGCGGGCTCCGGGACCACTGTGCGCCGTATGCACTGCGCGTGGCGCGTTGGGGCGACTCGCGTAACCATATGTTCCCACATCACCCATGAGGTACTATGGTCAATGCGTTTTTTATGATTTGGCTAATTTTTTTTTTAAATGTTTGTTATAGTCCGAATAATGCTTTTACGGCGAAAAAAATTGGAAGAGTTTCCCGGAAACATGGAAAATTCGGGAAAAACTGAGGCCACTCACACCGCGACCGCCGCGAGAGGGCCACGACGGCGTCACCTACCACGGCCACCGCCAGATGGACAACGCGACGTAGCGAGTTTCTCGCAAGCAAAGTGATGCGCGGGCGGTATTAATATGCGTAGCGGACACGGATATTGACCAATATTTACTCATATTGAGCTCATGCTAGCATTTACTAAAAGTACCCAGCCTGTTGCCCCCTGTTGCCCCCTGTTGCACTCAGTTGCCCTCTGTTGGTTTCCGATAAAATTTCAATAAAATTTCTATTAAATTTTTTTATAAGAGCGCATCGTGCGCCGCCCGCAAGGGCAACCCGCCCGGAGGACCTAACTACGAGGGCGTGCCGAAGGCACTCCACGACCAGCTAGTCTATGATAAAATTGTTAACAACTGTTTAGTGGGCGAATTGTTGCCGGGCTGAATCAAGTTTGAGTGGACTTGATTCACACAAGGATAGCCGTTCTATCCTTGAAAAAAGATCAGAGTGAATGGGTGCCAAAAGATTTTCGCTTTCTTTCGGTTGAAGGGCAGAACTCCACTTTATTTTTCCAGCTCGCGTCGCGAGCGAAACATTCGTTATTGTACAGAGGAGTCGGCGTGAAAGTCCACGCGCGTGCGAGTCCGATAACGTGAACGACGAGGCGAACGTTTAGACCAAAACCCGTTGCGTTGGTAAGTGAGAGATACAACGTGTCGGCGATCGAGGTAATTCGAAAATTTTTGATCGACTGGCTTAGGTGCCCTGTCGACTTTGTTTTTATTGTCGCAGGGTATCGAGAGATGTGATGATCGATAGATCGTGTTTTCGTTTTCGTCGATCGCCGTTACGATGACATCAGAATTGAACGACGCATGCGTGACTTGGCCGCACGTCGTGATTGGCCGACTTGAACGAAGCAACACGCGCGCCCGGGTATTTTGATTCCGAAACAACAACATTAATAAAAAAGTGATATTAATAAATATGAATGTCAAATTTCATTGCGATATCTCTTATGAGTCAAAAGTTATTCACAAATGTCGCGTGAATTCTTAATCCCGGCGGGCCAGGCGTCGTCCGGATGTGGTGCTTCGTCGCGTGTTTGGCCGTGCGGTGTCCTCCGGACGGCCGCGTGAGGTCCGGAAATCCCGCGAGAATCCTGTGGAAGGCAGATTCTCCGGAAATCAACTTCACGCTCTCGGCACAACACAACACCACGCGGCCGGCCGCTGTCAGCGTCGTCACACCGTCGATTAGTTTTATTGCGCGCACATCGACGAGGAGTCCGTAATGGCTCAAAAAATCGGCGCCGATTATCGGAGTGGTAACGACCGCTATCACAAACCGCCACGAAAAGCCCCGACGCAGGCCGAAGTTCAACGTAAACCTCACGGAGCCGTACGTCGTAATCGTTGAACCGTTCGCGGCGTAAAGTTCATACGTCGTCCTTTCGCATGCACCACTCACACGCGAACGCGGAAAAACGCACAGGTCGGATCCTGTGTCCACCATGAAGGTGATTTTCGTGCTACGGTCCGTCACGAAAAGGCGGCTTGTAGACGGCGCGGAATCGTTCGCCGGTTTCCCGTCGCGTGGGAACACGGGTCGCGGCACTTCCTTGCGGCGGGACCGTGCTTCCAATGGTACCAGCACCTGCCGTCACCAGGTGGTACCTCATCGCTTCGGTCGACCGCGCGCGGCGGGTGTCCCTTCCGACGCGGAGAGCGGCGATTTCGCGGCGAAGTTCCGCTATCACGGCTTGGGTGTTGTCCGTGCGGCTTGTCGATGCGGCTGCTACCTGCGGGCGAGACGACACCTCGATGACGGTATCGGCGAGGGCCGCGAGGTCGGAAAGCGGGTCCTTCTGCCGCGTCACCAGCACTGTTTGTGCATTCGTCGGCAAGCGTGACATCCATAGCATTTTGAGGAACTCGACCGTCACCGTCCCGACCGAACACGGAAGGCTTCCTGTCGCCGATCTCCTCGTACTTTAGAAGGTTCCGGATGTCCTGCTCTGCTGAGTCGGCTATCCGTCGGATGAGTTCGGTCTTCAGAGTCTCATACATGTCCGCCGCCGGTGGATTTCCGATGATATCGACCACTACGTCAGCGTACTTCTTTTCCAAATTCGCTGTAACGTAGTGGTATTTCGTAGCGTCCTGCATTATCCCGGACAGGACGAACTGGAATTCCAACTGCTGGAACCAAATCCGCGGATTTTTCTATCAAAACGGCGGGATTTTAATGGCCACACGCGCTACGCCCGCCAACGGTGCGGCGTTCTCTGGCGGCACAGACATTGTCGCGTCTCGGATTTTTTACTTATTCGCTCCGGCTACACACGACCGCGGTTCTCACTGCCTTTGCGCGGCAGATCACGTCGGGGTCACCAATTATGTGGGACCGGGTGAAATAATTCGAGACTGGTTCGCTTGTATCGTCTTTATTTCGCAGAGGACCTCTGTCTGTCCTGTACGACTGCTCGCAATCGAATGAATGCTCGTGTGCTTTCGACTGTCGAATATTCTTTTCGACAGTCGACTGTTTGACAAACGACGACTGTCCTCGAAACCGATCTTCGAGTGCTTCTCTGCGGCTTCCCGAGGACGATCGTCGCCGCGCATACAATGTATGTAGGCGGTCTCGCGGCGTGCTTGTTGCACGTGCAGCCGCATATTTGTTCGTGGTTTTGAGAGTATACGCGTTTGATCGCGTAGATAGCTGTCAAAAGAATAAGAAAATCTACATCTTCGCCGACAACTATTACGGAATCGAATGCTGATGAAACTCTTATTGCGGTATTGATTATTAGAGTATCCGCATCTTCCGTGGCTTGTTTGACCATGAAATTCTCAGCTTCAAATTTTCTCTTCAACATTCTAATGAGGCGGTGCTTGTTTGCATCATTCCCCAGGAATTTATTTTGTGACACAGTTGGAATCATTGTCTCGTCAAAAAGTATGTCTACTGAAGCAGTTTTTCGTGATCGTCAGGATCGCTCCGCATATTTGGTACTACGGTTTGCTACATCTTCCGGATATCCGTCGAATATGAATATGGCATTGGACGTATATTCCGATCGAATGTATGTAACGTAGTTATAGCAAATAGATGAAAACGAGTCACCGCGATGCCAAATGACTCGGTGTAATAAGTGTCCTCCATCGATGACATACATTGTATCTCCAAAATTAATGTCTCCAGAATTATAGATAGATAGAAAAATAGATCCGCTCTGATTCTTTGCGACTTTCACTCGTCTGGGAAAAACCCTACAGACTCGGCCATCCTGACCAGATATCTGACCTCAGATATCCGTAGCAATTTCTTCTTCCTCACTGCATTCTAAATCGTCCTTATCAACCCATGGTTTCAAATTTTCTGACGATACGCACGTTTGTTGTGGGCACTATAAAAAATACGCGCCGCTTGCTCTACCTCAAGGTGATGTGGAAATGAGTTTTTTAGCCAAAACGCATGTTGAAGTACACTTTGCGGCGCTCATACGACAAAACTATTGATTTTACAAAAAAATTGTTATTACATAAATTGTAGGAAATTTTCTCTAGTTTAATTTTGTATATAAATGTTTTTATCGTAAAATGAGTCGGAAAGTAGATATTGTCAAAAAACTGCTATTAGACGCCATTTTTTCCAATATGGCGGAGCGAGCGGCAAGATACGAGGTGGCAAAGTTGAAATTCGGAAAGAGCACATCGAAATCTATAAAATTACCCATTTTCAAAACACCCGGAAAACTTTCCAGGTAACCTCTTTGTTGCGTCGCCAGCTCCAATTTCAGTCTGGGTTTACGCTACGGTCGCATTAGCTGAAGTCATCTTTGAGAAAAGTCTCCAATTGCCTCTTTAACTAATTTATTGCCCTACGACCAGGGTACGATTGGTAAGTGTCTGCGGATCTTCACGGGAAAATCAGCCCGACCGTGCCACTCTCGATGTCACGTGACGTAGCATAGACCCACCTGTAGCACCAGGGGGCCCGTAATTTATGGGACGGTTTCGGGATACACGGGACTCGGTGTCGTCTTCCTTGGACCGACTCCGCCAAATGTTTACCCTTGTTATTATAACAATGTACCAGCTCGTGGGCGTTGCATAGCGTCGAAAACCGCCCCAAATGCGTTTATTGGTTCCCCACTATTTTGAACTCTATCCGTGGAGGGAATTTCTCTAGTCATGTTTTTCCGATTGTTACGAAAAGGTGTTTGATTATTGCCCTGACAAAATATCACGAGATCCTGAAACCAGCTCGCATACATCTCAAAGATTGTGCGAGCACGCGTCACATCGTGATTATAACAATTTTCGCGATGTCGGTCACGCTACAACACTCTTTTTTTGAACCAAATGACTGGACTATTACTAGAAGAGTACAATAAAGTAGAGCCCGATAAACCATGCAACTTAGTACATTCCATGTCAAGAAGGCTCGAAGCTATTGCAAAATCAAAAGGCAAAATATTAAACTCTGCAGCATGTATAGAAAATTCGAGAAGAAATGTAAAACAAAACGCGGAGCGACAAGCTTCTAGAAGCTTTTCGAAGGTAGTTTGCTGGCGGCCACGCGGGGAGCGACGCGAGGGGAGCGCGCGAAAAGCCGAATCACGCATAACAAACCTGGTTGTTGATTTTCGTTCGCGGATAGGAACGAATGCGTTTAAATAACGGGTTCACAGCTATCCGGTTCCCAGTTCTCCCAGGTCCTGGAAACTATCCAGCGGTCGAAACCTGCGAAGGAAGGAAGCTTCGCGAAATGTACAGCGCGTTTCTACGGATGCCACTGAAGGAGCTAGGTTGTTGGGGTTCTAAATCCAAATAGAAACAAGTTCGCGGGGATGTACTTTATTCACTCGGCTGATCACTCGTACCAATCTTTAGAGCTTCTTGTCTCTGTGTTTCTGGTACGTCTTTTTATATTAAACTTGAAAGGCGGATCCTAAACTCTAAACTGCACTGATTGGGCAGTTGGTGACAATTGCTGCCAATCAGGTAGTTTGCTCGTTGGGAACACTCCCATCATTCCTTGCGCTCGAAGCGCGCTTTTTCGGGAATGCCGAAAGTGACCGTTAGGGTCTTTTATGATATAGCGGGATTTTCCTCCAGGTCCGCGAGGTACTTACCGTGGCCTTGCATGGGCCCCTCGGACCTCGGTCGGCGTGACCCTTCGGAAACTCAGGGGTTTACGATACCAGCATTTGCTATTGAAGCCGGCAACGAAAGATTCTACAGAATGGGACGTGCATTGTCTACAACATATAAATTGTACGCGTTAAAAACGGTTTCCTAAAAAAATAGCTTTATTGTTGCTTGCCTCGCAAACCGTCCCGACCATATGCACGTCAGATGTTTTATTGTACGTGCCGATGGCTGCTACACCACGATTACGCGAAAGTCGTTGACTGTGTATCAACGGCTTCCATCTTCAAGGACATCGAACACATTACTGATGAAAATGCGATTCGGGGACTACCCCTTCTCCTCGAAGGACATGCAGCCACATGGTGGAGAGGTGTCAAAACCATCGTGACAACCTGGAAGGAAACGACGGACCTCATCCACGCTACGTTTCCCCCCCGCAAACCCGCATATCAAGTATACAGGGTGTCCCAAAATTCCTTCAATAGCTGAAAATGGGAGGTCCCTGAGATCATTTGAAGCAACATTTTCCTTTGTAAAAATGTTATCCGCGGCTTTGTTTAGGAGTTATTAACGAAAAACACGGACCAATCAGAGCGCGATCTAGACACGAGTTGGCACACTCTAGTCGGCGCGCCAACTGCCTATTGGCTAACTGTGCCACCTCGCTTCTAGGTCGCGCTCTGATTGGTTCCTGTTTTCCGTTAATAACTCGTAAACAAAGCCGTGGCTAACATTTTTGCAAAGGAAAATGTTGCTCCAAATAACGTCAGGAACCTCCCATTTCCGGCTGTTGAAGGAATTTTGAGACACCCTATATATAGAAATATTCCGCGACCCGCAGGGTGCCAAGACGGCAACTGATATCTTCATCAGTAAGAAACGAGCAATTCTCGCCTAACTCCCCACGCTACCCACAGAAGATGTCCAAATTGATATGTTGTACGGGCTTCTACGCTTCCATCTGCGTGACCGAATTTCACGAGATTCAGTCAAAACATTCAAGGATCTCGTGAAGAGAACAAGAAGAGTCAAAGGCGTTGAAATCAAGAGCAGCAGACGCATCCAGAGGACCGACCATTGAGGAGAGGATCCGATCAACGATGGAAGGAACGACCACGCTGCACGATATGCCGTAAATTCGGGCATAACAGCCAGGATTGCAGGCATAGGACGTTCATGGCCCCTGCGAGACAGGAACATACGGAGAGTCAAACAACCCAGAAAACCACAAGACCACTTCTGAAGTGCTACAGCTGCGGAAAAGCAGGAGTCGTACGCTCAAAATGCCCAGAGTGCAACAAGACGAATACGCCAGCATCAGCTTAAGCCGTTTTCTTTCCGTCGACACCATGATACAACCCAGACCACGACCAACGGTAATAATGAACGTTGCAGGCGAAAGAGGACTCGCTTATCTGGACACCGGAGCAAAATGCTGTGTGGCCAGCCAGAGTCTGGTCACGATACTGAAAAAGAAGGGGTTGCAATTCGAAAAGAGGCTAGTGCAAGTCGCCCTGGCAGGCGGAAATCCACGAGTACGTGAAGTAAGGAGTACCAAGGGTGAGGTCCACCTGGAAGGACGAACAATCCCGACGCACTTCAGCGTCTTTTCCGGCAGCAAGGACGACCGCACATTGCTGGGGATGCACTTCCTGGAAGATGCGGGAATTGTTATCAACACCCCACAATGAAGCTGGCACTTCGTGGAAAAGCCGGACAACGGATTTGATTTCCAGGATGAAACCGGAGGGGTGACGACTAGTGTAACTGCAGAGGTCACACCAGCAACCGCAAAGAAGACGAATCAGCTCCAAGATTATTTGGAAGGGGTAGTGGACGAGTTCCTGGCACCACCACCACCCTTGCTGGTGGCACCCTTGCAAAAGCCGAATGGTCCGACATCGATACTCTGTTCGAACGATGTCTACGACACTGCCAGCCGACTCAAATGGACATCGCCGCCGTCGAGTACCACCCTATCACCTGCCATCTGCAGAAAGGGAGCTGTTACAGTAGGCGTCCGGAGATCTGAAGAGGAGCCTGACGAACGTACCAATCCCGCAGACGGCCGATGAGACCAGACCATACATCCTTCAACCTGATGCCAACAGCTATGGCATCGGAGCAGCTCTCCTTTAGGGGGGAAACTAAATCCAGTGGAGAGGACAATCCGAGCCCTCAAAGCAGAACGACCATACATCCTGGGACGACAGACTTCTCGCCATACGTTTCGCCATGAATTCGGCGAAATGCGAGACAACTGGGTACACGGCGGCCTATGTCACCTTAGGACGAGAGTTGCAGACACCAGAAGACACGAGCCGTGACCTTAGAGCGCTCGTCCGAGAAGAAAACTTCTTTCCAGAAGTCACCCCGAAGCCACTCGCTCTAGCAGACACCTTGCGAGTAGCGCAGCTGACGCAGGAGGGTCGACAGAACAGTCGAAAGCAGTATACAGATCAACGCCGACGCGAAGGTCCAGACTACCAACCTGGTGACCTTGTCTGGGTAACCACCCACACGCTGAGCAAACGGCACCAGTATTACTCATCCAAATTGGCGCCGGACGAGACGGAGTGTATGCTGTAAAGCGACGTATCGGGGCGAGCAGTTACGAGCTGCAAACCAGGAACGTCACTCCGGTGGTAATTGGAGTTTACCACACTTCAGCACTTCACCCCTACACCGGAGATCGAGACCAGGTACCTGCACCCGTGGTACCCATCCGCAGGCGCGGACGACCACGAAAGCGAAGGAGGAAGCCGGTCCCAGTTTCGACGACGTCTACTCCTCGGGCCTCGAGCCTGGACTACTCATCGGGGCGATTTTGTGTCCCGAGGGGGAGATTGTAGCATGTGTAGAAAATTCGAGAAGAAATGTTAAACAAACCGCGCAGCGACAAGCTTCTAGAAGCTTCTCGAAGGTAGTTTGTCGGCGGCCACGCGGGGAAGCGACGCGAGGGGAGCGCGCGAAAAGCCGAATCACGCGTAACAAACCTGGTTGTTGATTTTCATTCGCGGATAGCAACGAATGCGTATAAATAACGGGTTCGCAGAGGGACTCGGCCTATTTGCTATTCCGAGAGAGAGGACGAGGTAAGGACCACGGCCGCTCTTGGTTAGCAGTAGCATCCCCGGCAGGAGAGAACGGCGATAATACCCGGTTGCCTGTCGGAAAGACGGAAGAGTACAGGGGACTGTTCCTGGCCGCTCATTTCGACATGGAGACTACAGCGATAATGCCCGGACGCCTGTCGAATGAGAGAAGACAGAACACCTCCTGGACGCCCGTTACCACGGAACCTAGCTATAGTACACGTGTGAATTCCTAGAGAATTGTATTTTGATTTTGCGGATTGTATTTTGAACGTTAGAACGAATTTATTCCTTCGCACCTCCTGTACCCAAAATCCCTAATTCAAGAATAAATCTTGTCTGTCCAGCATTCCCTGATCCAATCCATCCATTTGTACAGACATGGCCTCAAATATTTAGTATATTTTCATAGTTTTTTCGTTTGTTATTTGACTGTACGAATACTTTCCACACGTCTGCTTCTCCACATTTATCTGTTTTTGTTGATTCTGTTGTAATGCCGAAGGGAACTAAAATTCTGTTTACACAAAATTGATTCTACAAACATCTAAGAATATTTATTAATCATTTTTTCCCCATAAAATGTATTGTATTATTGCCATGAATATACACAGTTTTACTTTCAATTTGTCACTGTACGAATACTCTCCACACCGACTGTATATAAAATAAAGTAACATTTGGTGTGCAAATGTTGGAGAGGTTTTAGGAATCGTGCAACAATAGAAGTTATTTTTGAGGAAACTGTCAGGTAGGGTAATAAAGACATCTGCTAAGGTGACGGTATTTTTTTTATTAGCGGAAGTCTTAATAGCCTTGCAAAGAGTCATAAAATCCCGAATTCCTACAAGGTCCAAGTCAATGGTACCCGGGGAATCCCGCAAAGGTCACCTAATAGAAGAATATATTGAAAATATTTATAATTTGTCTTTATTTTCAATTGCAATTTTAAATATTACTGCTGAAAATAATGGTTCGGATTCGATACATTCCTGAGACTTAATCGTTTCTTAACGATAAGATAGACTATACGTTTATGCAGTTTCTGAGAGTATTATAACAATCGGAAAAACAAAATATTGTGTTTCGTGTGTGTTTCAGATTGTTGAAACTGAACTATTTTGTTTTGAGGTTCAGATTGTGTAAATAGAAATATTTTATTTACGAAATTGTATATCTAATATGTGAAACACTATTTTCTTTAACAGTAACCCCACCACGATCAAATGACCGGCTTCATATATGTTTTCTTCATCTCGCATCCCCGAAAAACGCGCCTAGAACGCAAGCGGGGGTGTACTGCCCCAAGAAAGCAACCGACGACGCTGTCCAATCAGCGCCTTTCTCAGTCCAGGCCCCTCCTCCCGCGCAGCATCCCGTGCATGTTCGTAGCAAAACGTAAAAAGTCAGAAGCGACAGAAGCTCTTGAGACGCGATCCTCTCGACTTCTACTCGAGTGTCATCGCGAGTAACGCGCGTAGTGACTAGTGCAGCAGTGTTCAAACAGTGCAGTGTTCAAACAGTGCAGTGTTCAACCAGCGACATCATGAATAATGTAAGTTTGAAATTTCTACAATTTCTAGTAGCCAAAGTTCATGAAAAACGTTGGTACCATAATCCCCCTATTTGTCATTAACCACTTCGTTCTCATGGACGTGTTATTCTCGTATAGCATCCTAGAAGTTAGCCCCCCACTCGTCGAATTAAATAATTTCAACCCTTGTGCTGAGTGGTGCTAAGTTTATGCTACATTGTCCTCGAATATTACAGCTGTAATACAAAAAATTAGACTAAAAATTAAGAAAAACGATTTTTTGAGTAGCCCCCACTTTTCATTTTTTTCAATTTTCTCAATTGTGCTAAGTTGTGCTAGGTTGTGCTAAGATTGTGCTAAAGTATTACTTCAAAAAAATAATAAATAAAGAAGTAATGGTAAATATAAATCATTCTGGAGATCTAATTAACGTTTAAGTTAGTAACAATCATCCAAACAGCATATAATCATATATCTGAGTTGTGCTAGCCTAACACAAGTCAGCACAACTTCCGATTTCTCCAGCACAACGATTTAAAGAGCACTTTACTCTTGTCCGCGGCCCTCCGCGCATCGATAATATATGATTAATTGAGCTTTCCGGTCATTCCAGAGACATGATATTACATATTCGAGTTGTGCTAGCCCAGCACAAGTCAGCACAACTTCCGATTTCTCCAGCACAACGATTTAAAGGGCACTTTACTCTTGCCTAAATAAATGGTATGTACAAGATGATAGTCACGATGCATTGTTTTAGAAGAAACAAAAGCATCGTCGAAGCATTCTTTTCTATTCCGACGTGAGGTATACGAGAAACACAACCACGGTCTTAACGGTGCAAATAATTGTCTCACTCAGGTGTGATAAAGTTTTTGTATTATTAATATGGCTCAACACGCAGTGGAACTATTGCATCTAATTTTAAAAGAAAAGTATAAGATTATTTCGGATTCTGCCGGAAAACCTGTTGCACCCAGTTCAGAAATATACGAAAGTGTTAGTATTGATTTTGAAGATAAATCTGAAATTCAAAATTCAGAATATGTCTGTATAGACAGAATAGGATCTCTAATAAAAAAAATAAAAAAAAGCCGTCTGGAGAATTATCTTCACACATTTATCTATACGAAATTGTTATGGAAACTAAAACGTCGCACATGCCTGTGTTCCAAATGTTGAGCGCATCACAAAATACGAACACTATACATTTTTGGTTGCTAGAAATCATACGAATTGGCATGAAACACCAATCAAATTTTCTATTACCAGAACAAGTAGTTTGTGATTTCGATCGAGCTTTGATAGGAGCTATTGTCAGAGCATTTGGTCAATGCAAAAATTTACAACACTACTTGTCTTAGTGTTTCATATGTTTAATTAAAAAATCGAAAGATCTGCCATCTACATTTTTGCGCTTAGATGTATCTCATTTTATCCACATGATTTCAAGATGGAAGGAATAAAAAGTATTCATCCTCAAGTACGCATATTTTACATAACAATTATGGCATTCCTCACGAAAATATCAGGCTTCGCAGAATTTCAAGAAGTATCAAAATGTGCTATTGTTCTTTCAAATCGTGAAATGTTTGAGAATACGACAAATAATACTCCGTCTTATGCAGAAGAATGTGTTAACAACAGGATTTCCGGACTGGCTCACTGGACTGGGGTTTAATTTATTGGTTGAGAACTGGTTGAATGTGCGGATATTCTTAGAGTTTATTATAAAGCCTGACGAGCTCTCTTACAGTTGTTAGCTTTACGGCGATTCGACTCTCACTGGTCTCTTGAAACCGGTACGAAAGACGGCAGCTATTCGGCATAGAGTGTTACAATTCAAGTTCGCCAATCAGAAGTTGAGACGACACTTAGACAAAAACAAGTCATGTAACAAAAACTGTCAACAGTCACGGGTGACGGGATCTCAGGAACGCTGGGAAACAATACCGTCTCAAGCAAACCGTGAGCTATTAAGGAACGATATTTCGATCACCGGTATGGTTTTAAACAAATGTTTTAGAAAATTACACACAGTTGTTACCCAAAATACAGTTCCACGTGAAATCACTGAGGATGAAAAAGATGAGGCGGAATATAATATAGATGACTTTCATGCATCTGATACGGAAATAGAAGAAACGAAGAGCGTATCCGATATTACTGCATGGTTAACAACATTCTCTGCTGAATGTATAGCAATGGCAAAACATAATGCAGTAACAAATCCGGGACACAATGTAAATTCGTACTATTCCATAGGAATAGGGAAGCGAATAACATCATTGTTGTTATATTTCCTTCTATATTCGAACGTCATGGTTCCCATTTTTACTTATGGATCATCAACTGTAACATCTTCTGCAGTGGAGGCTGAATTTAACGACTGCAAACACCGACTCTTAAAAGATACTTCGCGTCCGATGCGCATCGATAAGTTCGTAACTTTACATCTGTAACCCTCGACGGATGGGAGAGTGGCCGGCTCAGTCGGTAATACAGGGCTCCTTGAGCTGCGAATGAATACTTCGGGGTTGTTCTATCGTGAATTTCACCACGATTGGCCAAGAGAATAACGAACATCCGTCTTGTAAAAGAAAACGATTCTGAATGAATGATCTCGAAGATTTTTCGTGTTTGTTTTTTTCGGGGGAACATTTGTTTCGAGGGACCTTTTGTTTTCGGTTTGTGGGGGAAATTTCTTCGTCGTGGAGAAAGCTTCTAATCAGACTATGGGCTGATTTCAATGACGTTTCATTGATATACGCAAGGCGATGTGTGGATTGGGTATTGCCAAACGCTGCATTTCCCATTCAACACACCCTTGATGACTCGTCATCCTCCACGGCCGACTCGAGCTGCCTTCGGGTGGAAGGAGAGAGACAGAAAGAATGAAATAAACGATATTATTCCATTGACGGTCCCTTGCGATCGAACATGCTTCCCACGTTGATCGATTCGATCGATCAATTCCGAAATTGGCAGTTAAAAATCAGGCTTACTTGTTGTTTAAGTTGTGGGTGTGTCACCATGTGGTGATGATTCTAAGCCTGGTAAAGGTGCGAGTTTTTT
>CM052316.1:13760938-13771663 GCA_028455605.1 Lasioglossum malachurum | reverse complement strand
GAGAGCATTCACATAATCGAGAAACTCTTGTTCGTTGCGATGTCACGACGTACCGCCAACGCTCTGATGCGAGCGCGGCGGCCCAGGGCGCGCTCTGATTGGTCCGTGTTTTTCGTTAATAACTGCTAAACAAAGCCGCGGACGCCATTATTGCAAAGGAAAATGTCGCTTCAAATGACCCAAGGAACCTCCCATTTCCAGGAGTTACACTAATTTTGGGACACCCTGTATATTTGTTTATTATTAGAATTAAAATTATAGTTAAAATGAATTTTTTGTGCGGTCGTTGCACATGCTCACCGTTCGCGTTCCTATCGTACACCTCTCTCGTTTGTCTCGCAAAACAACGGCGCATCGGTCCCTCACAGACAGACTGACCAGATTGCATCCAAACGGATGCACGGCAGTCCCCTACTTACCCCTTCCTCTATCCGATTCCAGCACTATGCGCCACCACGGACCTAAGGACTGAGCGTAAAGTAGATGAGAATTCTGGGTGAGAGGGGGCGTCGAGTTAGCGGGAGGGATGGTTGACTGCGGCCATTTCTTTATGCACACGATGTGGTGCGCTCTATAGGCGACTTTAAGGATGTTCTGGAGGTATAATGGGAGACCATCCATCAATATATGGGCAATGAAAGCCATTCATGAGTATATTTTGCATTAAACTTTTGCGAATACTGTACCCTCTGTAGCTATATTCAGTGGTCTACACTTGTCGCGCTTCCATGCTAGTGAGAGACAACACGATAAATTTGACGTTTTGTAACAGTTTATAATTTTTTTACTCTGTAACTGTTTAGTGAATCCTAATAAATTTTTAACATAATTATTTACATAATTTTTACTACATATAAAAAACTGGAGTTTCTAGTTGCGTTTTTTCAAGGTTTAAATAGGGTTTGAAATAGAATTTTGTGAATTCTCCATAAGAAGACGTGCGAAAACTTTAAGTTGCTATAATTCTTAAACGGTGCAGTGAATCGAATCCAAACTTTGGTAATTGCATTAATTTAGTAAGAATTATATCTTGTCAAATTTTCAAAAATTTAGTTGCGTTTTTATATTACCTCCAGAACATCCTTAAATACTAGTGAAGCGTCTGTACTACATTTTTAGCATGGAACAGAAACTTTCACAATACACCCTGGCATTTTTACAAATTAATGTGTATTAACGCGCAGAAAACACAAAGCCACGACGATTCACCAACTTTACCGCACATGTACCGGGCACAAAATGGTTCTGGCGTATCGCGATCGTGTGTATTGTACAGATCACGTGCTACAGACGCTACACTAGTATTTCAAGTCGCCTACAGAGCGCACCACATTGTGTGCATAACGAAATGGCCGACAAGTTGATACCCCTTCCGCCTTTCCCGACGCCCCCGCAAGCTTACGCACAGTCCTTAGGTTCGTGGATTGAACCTACCGTTTTTCGCGTATGCGCGGCAATTTCAGCCTCAGTAACGTAACCATTTCGATGAAATCGGGTAGCTTGAGCACCCCGCAGACTTTTAAAAAATTATTTGTGTATATATATGAAATATTAACAATACTTACCTCGTTCCGCGACATGTCTCTCGTCCATCAATCGTCCCGCCAATAACACCAGTACATTCCCGCCAATATAACTGCTTCAAGGCGTCAGGGCCCTGGTCGCTCTGCTGCGTCATTGTAGATACGCTACTGTCCTGGTCGCGCATGCACGAAAAATGGTGGGTTCAATCGGAACACTGTGTACGGTTGGCTTATGGGAATCTCGTATCCATAGTATATATATATCAGTGCCATGCGCACACTCCAAAGTCCCCCACTAAGTAAAACCGTAGACTGGTCGCGCAGTCGCGTAACTGCTTTGCTCATCAGAGAGGGGGTACACATTTTTGCGTGATTCCCCTCATCTGGTCACACTGCTCACAGACAACCCGCTGCCCGCCGTTCGACGTCATCATTCCACTCTCCTACATTACTTTGTAAGAGCAAAAATGTGTGGATTGATTCTTTATTGCATAACTGCATTCAAATTACAGATGAAAGTTACCGATGGTTGCCTAACGGAACCGATCCTTTCAGTAACATTTGGCGTTCGTTGATATCAAATGTAGAACTGGAGTTCGTAGTCGCACTTGCCCATTATAACAATGACAAAAGTTTCAATAGCAATATGAAATCGCTCGGCAGACTGCACAATTTAATGTGGCGGGCCGCGCGTTGGCCAGGCCTGCTCTAAAAGTTCAAATAGTGTCGAAGCTTGTTTATGTCAAAGGTTTACGATTTTTATTAAATTTTAATTTTATTCTGTTTGGAAGTAGCAAGAGAAAAGAGATTGAGAAATAGATAAGTAGGAAGACTCGTATTTCTAACAAGAAAATATATTCTTTTATACAAATTACGTTTAACAAAAGAGCAGAATTATAAAATTCTCAGTAATGAGAGAGAGAGAGAGATATTGATAATTCTAACATCTAAAAGTAAACTTTAATAATTACAGAACGAACAAACATACAATTAAGTTGTTATGTTTCCGCTTTAGACGAATATATTATAGATTGTACATGTTTTGAATTTTATTCCTGTTCATCAACATTATTATTAATTGTATAGACTCATCCACAAGTGAAAACAACACGCATTTACGAAACCTTCGATTAAACTATAAATGTCTTCTATGCAGCATGGAGTATTAATTGCTTCTTTCGATTTGCAGTAGACTGCATACAAAGCCTGCAAAGGAAAAGGAAATGATGGAATTGTGTAACTATAATAACAATGAAATGGATGCTTTTCGTAGTTTTGGAACACAGCAATTTACAGTGTTCGCAAATTAAATGTCACAACTTCGGGAGCGTGTAGAGGATCGATAAACTAAGAGAGAATCTTCTTTACAGGACAAACCTTTCATTAAGTCTATCATTAAGTTCGTCTATCCGCACCTCTGACGCTCCCGCAGTTTCACTGTTTAGGCCAGGCATGGCCAGAAATAGCACGCGAGCTAGGGAATTCGAGGTGGACGCCTACTTCTCCCGCCCGCGCGTCTCGCTCCCCGTGGCGGCCATAGTCCGGGGAGCTCCTCAGGCCCGTACCTACCCCACGCCGTATGCACGATAATTTCGAAAAAATAAATGTGGAAAATTGTTTTTATTATACTGCCAAAATTTTACTGACAATTAGGAAAGCTTGATTATTTCGCTATTCAAAAAAACCTATTCAAAGAAAGCTTGACTACTCCGCATGTTCATTAGAACTGCTTGGCAAATCCGAAATCAGTGATGGGATTGTTGGCACTTTTCGCGCGCATGCGCGAGTTTCGTCAGGAACGTATCTACGTCTGAAGTGTGTGGGGAACTGTGACGGCCTTGGCGCTGCCGTACGGCAGAGGACAAAAATTAGCGGGGCGCCCAAGGTACCCGATCTTCGTACTTGACTGAGGCCGTCTGAGGTTAGAATCGTCGCGCATGAGCGCGAAAAGCGCCAACGAACCCATCACTATCCGAAATATTGAAGGGGAAGTTGGACGTTGATATCCGCATCAAAGAGGACAGCGAGGAATCGCTCAGCAGCATTCGCACAAATAAGTCGACCATAGTCCTCATGGGTGATGTGGAAACCTATGCGTACGCGAGTCGCCCCAATCCCCAACCCCAACGCGCCACGCGCATAGCGCATACGGCGCGGCGTGCGGTAGGTATTAGCTTGAGAAGCTCCCGCGGACTATGGCCGCCACGGGGACCGAGACGCGCAGGCGGGGGACGTAGGCGTCCACCTCGAATTCCCTAGCTCGCGTGCTATTTCTGGCCATGCCTGGTTTAGGCTTTGATATCACACACTACATAGTATACAAGGTGTGTCAAAAATGTTGCTGTTCCTTGAACATTACTCTCAGTATTATTGCGGATATTTCAACACAAAGAGCATTTGAAAAAAGTGGTCAGAAAAAAATTTGTTCTATAAAAGCGTACACTTTTGTTGTTTATAAAGTTCCAAGAGCCAAATTGCAAAAAAGGGCTCTGTACGGGACCCCGCAATAATGCAGAGAATATTTCAACACAAAGAGCATAAAAAAATATTTTTCGGTAACCCATTTCACCGACACTGTTTTCATCGACACGATTTGACCGACACTAACTTTCCGCGACACTATATTTTCATCGACACTGTCAAATCGTCGACAAATGACTTCATCGACACGGTTTGACCGACATTATATTTTCATCGACACGGTCAAATCGTAGTCGTATGTTTTCATCGACAGTCCGTGTTTAACGACAGGTTTGAGTTCATTATTCCTATCGCTTTAATTTCATTACTTGATATTTGTGTAATTATTGTACAATTTTGTTATGTTTTGTAGTCTATATACATATGTACATTCATACATTGTATATGTATTTACACAATTATGTTTGAAATTAAGTAAAATATTATAATTTTTTATCCATTTGTGTGTACCTATTAATAAAGTTTGTTTATTTGAAGAAATTCTGATTAATAAAGTAACAATAAAAACTTTGATCAAGCAACTAAATGCGTCGAGAACATAACAATGATAATAACGATTAATCAACATTAGCAAATACGCGAATTTGGTGTGAGTAGAAATGAATGAATTCAAACTTGTCGCTAAAGACGGACTGTCGATGAAAACATGTGACTACGATTTGACCGTGTCGATGAAAACATAGTGTCGGCCAAACCGTGTCGATGAAGACATTTGTCGACGATTTGACCGTGTCGATGAAAACATAGTGTCGACGAAAGTTACTGTCGGTCAAATCGTGTCGATGAAAACAGTGTCGGTGAAATGAGTTATCGACGAACCAAGGGTAACCTACTCCGATCGTACTTTATTAATACTAATATTAAAATAGTATTCCTAATTTTTATCATGAAATAATAATATTATATGTGCATGCATTTTATGAAAGAATGATATGTTCTAAATACGAAAAAATTGGTGGCCCTCAAAACCCAATACAACATAAGAAAATGTTAAAAGATAAATTCGATAACGTTATGTACGTATTACTGCGGACGAAAAAGAACCATGTACTAATTACTGCGGATTAGAATTCGAAATATACGAGTGTACGGAAACAACCTACTTTTCTAGGCATTAATTTAAATAAATTATGAGAACAGTAAAAAATAATTTTTTTATTTATTAAACATTTTAAATGAATAAATCTTTTATATATAGTAATTTTAGTAATATTTATTATCATTAGTTTGTAGCTGTTTTACATTAAGAACATCATGAAGTTTACAACATTCCACAATTGCATTTACAGTGTAAACTCCTTTGTCTTTCTCGATTCTTCTTACTTTCCATTGTTTAAAATCTCCATTCTTTGTTTGTTTCTTAATTTTTCAGTTCCATAAGTAGATCTTATCGTGCACACTTCACTTTACTTTGTTTTGTATTTTTGTTACTGTGTTTTTCATTACTTCTCGATTTAATTTTTGCCATATCTTCCTATTTTATCAATAATACTCTTTATCTAGAATCGTATCCAACCTACTTAAGCGTATGGAATAGGTACCTAACGTAAAAAGCTAGGCTGAAGCGAACCTCGTTTCTCATCGTACAGTAAATCCTCTATAAACGCAAAAAAATATCCTCTCCACTGTAGCAATCTGATCTCGGCTCGGGTATATCGGTGTGGACCAATACTAATGCGACGCGGAGAGTCGCAGTCGTCGGCACAGTTCAAAGTCTCATCCGTCCTCACAATGTAATACCAATATAAAATCTTTTTTATTATTACTTATTTTGTTTATGAAACTTTCACCAATATATTTGTGGCATTTTTCTGATTAAAATAAGACCAAACACGATATAATTTCAACTATATTTAGTGGTTTAATTGACGATGAACGCTTCGGGTGTATGGATAGACAGCGTATTGGAAAGAAAGAGATGCGGAGAGTTGCAGTCGCTTCGTCCGCGCGCGGTCTCTCTTTACACGCGCTGTCCTTCTCTGCGTTCGGCTCGGCCTTCGAGGCTCAAAAAAATTGTGTCCCGTCTACGATAAATGCAAACGAATCTCCCCGAGGCTCTTGCGTTTATAGAGGATTTACAGTAGTTGCAATTCAAACCGCAGTATTAGGGACATCCCCAGTGATTTTCGTGCCGCAGTAATGAGCTCCTTCTTCACTTTAATGTGCGTACCGCTGAGGGCTTAAATATTTTATTAAAAAGGCAAGAGAAGTTACTTTTTATATTTTTATTGTATATCGGAATAGGTATATGTATGATAATGAATTTGTAATTAGAACAAACATACAAACCCCTTTTGAAGCATGTAGATCTATCGTCAACATCATAAAAACTTGAAAGAAGCTTGGATGTAATATAAGAAGATGTGTAATATTTCCATCGAGCGTATTGAACTGCTTATGATGATCTTGGTACTTGTTTTGTAAAACTTTCGACAAAGTTTGATACCATGAAACTGGTTGGTTAATAAGTGGTCTGAGTCTCGGATCTAAATTTGATAACGGTTCCACGTGGGCCAAAGAGCAGAGTTCAGCAAATTCCATATAATTCATCGTAGATTTACTTTCTAACAGTTTATTCCATAGTAGATGTGTTTTGCATTGCAACGCTCCTCGACTTATCATATTTAATATATGAATACGAGCTTCGTCTGCTTGTAACATTATCGTCTGTTGCATTAGCTGCTCGTGCGAGGAGTAATAACCCAAGTAATTGATCGATTCTTGTCGTATTTGAATCAAACGTGGCGACGATGAGTTCATTGAAACGTTCGAGGGATTTGTGTTTTGCGTTAAAGGAGAATTCGGCACAGGTGGTGGCGTCGGTGCGGTTGTACTATTATTAATAGCACTATTATTAATATTCGATGGCCCAGCATCACCTTTCTTATCATTTACACTTTGGTTTACATCTTGGTCACATTCGGAACAGTCCGAAGAGAATTCTTTTAAAATCTCTTTTTTGAAAGTGTTTGTATCAGACTTTGATTCCGCAAAAGTACTTGTTACGGGTTTTTCAATATTGTACACAGTTCGAAATTTTCCGAGTTTATTGTTTTCGACTTCTCTCTTTGGATATAATTCCCTCTTACTTGTTAACATTAAATAATATTTCAATGTAATTCCTGTTTTTTCTATATGCACTGCTTGCTCTAAATATGATACGATTAATGCAGCATCGAAGTCATCGGTATACTTTGTGTCTTGCGCATCACAGTAGCTGATGGAAGGTGTATTTTTTAAGTTTACTAGAACGTATTCACTTTCTTGTGAATCTTGATGATCACATTTCATTTCGAATACGCGCATATTGTAATTTTTCTCATGCGATAGCAAATAAGAGTACAGTGTGCGGCCAGGTATTGTCAAATTACGAATTGCGATTACATCTGAAACACGTACATTATGTTATTAGAAAAAGAGGTACATGTTTGGGTAAACTTTACCTTGCGCAACCAGAAATTTTTACCTTTCTCCTTTTTTGCCTTTTTCCTATGTTATCCAATAGATTTGGACGGGACGTGAGAGATCCGAGTTTCGATTCTGGAGGATCAATGGTTCAAAAGTTATAAATGTTTAACGTTGATTTACTTGGTCAGTGTTTTTGACAGGTTAGCGCCGCCATGTTGCGTGCAGTAACGGTCGCGCGCCGTTTACCGAGCGCAGCCGCTAAGTGACACCACAAACACGCGGTAATGCCGATAATTAATTAGTTGGTTGGTGATTAGGTCGGGTGGGGAGGAGGATTAGCGCGTGCTTGTGGTGCCACCTAGCGGCTCCGCTCGGTAAGCGACGCGCGACCGGCACTACACACAACATGGCAGCGCTAATCTGTCAAAAACACTGGAGATCGCTCAACTTTAAACATATATAACTTTTGAATCATTGATCCTCCAGGATCGAAACTTGGATTTATTACAACTTCTCGTCCAAATCTACTGGATAACATAGGGAAAAGGCCAAAATGTATAGGAGATAGAACAAATTACCTACCGTACACATTGTAATGGGAGCTTTCACAGTTCAGCGGCACGAACCTAAGGACTGAGCGTAAAGTAGATTTATGGGTGACAGCGGTGTCCCGCGAGCGGGGGGGATGGTTGACTGCGGCCATGTTAAGTGGCGCAGACTGTGGTGCTATCTATAGGCGACTTTAAATACTAGTGTTGGGTCTGTACTACATATTTAGCATGGAACAGAAACTTCAACATCTTTAACAGGAAACAGAACCCACTTTACTGTTATTAAATCTGTGGCATGGATCAGAACTAGCTTCAACCACCGACGAGATACTATTAAATGATATTAACTATTAAGTAATAGTATTCCTTGAGAATGTCTCCGATCGAGCTACGAATTGATCATGCCTGACCTACGAGTATAGGAGACAGACGCTACATAAGTATTTAAAGTTGCCTACAGAACGCACCACAATCTGCGCCACTTAACATGGCCGACAAGTTGATACCCTTTCCGTTTCTCGCTACACTCCCTCCCCCCAGAGTTATGCACAGTCCTTAGGTCCATGTTCAGAAAATGGTCCGCAATGCAATTTGCTCCGCGTGCAGAGCGTGGACACGAACGGTCCGCTCGACTGTGCAACGGGCCTTAATCTGGCGACTCTGCTACGGCCACCGTAGCAGGACCAAAACGCGCGGCGAGAACCAATAAGCGGTGCCTCCGAGAATCGGCCGAAAAGAGCATTTAATTCAGAAGTCTGGATTACATTGATCAAAATGAGACGGATATGAAAATTAACAAAATTGCAGTTCTCAATTTACTAGTATGTAATTTCATGTGGTTTTCACAAAAGTGTGGGAACCTATTTGACTACGTAATGTTAGCAATTAAGAATTTACTAATACTATTTTTCGACGCCCAAGTTAGATGGTCGGCACGCGAACAGTGTGACGAGTGGAAATAATTTATTCTTGGACTTCAGGCTTTTTAAAAGAACATATACGTAAACTGTTAAACGTCATCGAACTATATCAATGGCGCACCCAGACGGGGAGCCAGGGGGCCAAGTCCTCCTCCCCCCAAGAAAAAATGTTTAGCTTCCAAAATTAAAATCGCGGAATAGCCCTGAGTACCGTTGACAGGTAATTTTGGCTAAAGAAAAAGGTCATCACGCAAAACTTAAGGCTGGGTTCAACTCGCCCCCCCTCACCCCCAAGATTATATCATGAGTGCGCCACTGAACTATACTACCTATTAAATACCACAGATCATATCATTACACGTTTTATCAAAAACGCAGTTTCGAGGTGAACATCCATCGAACTGACCTAATAATGTATGTATGCAATTGTAAGTAGGGGTGTGCGAGTATCCGTATTTACGAGCTGAACTAACCTCAATTCGATTGCTCGAGCTGAGTCGAGGTTTGATTTTTCCGAGATACTTGAAATCGTCGAACTGTTCGAAAAAATGCGACCCACTTGAAAAAATCAAACGTAAAGCTTCGATCTGCTCGAAACTGAATTTTCAGCTCGAACAGATCTTTACCGTGCAGACAACACACGTAGTTGACCGTGCAGAACACAGGCTGTTTGACAAGAATCGCGACTTTACTGTATTCGAGTAATTGGAAAAATTTCGTGCAAAAATTCATTTTCAAGTAGCTCGCATTTTTTCGATTTGCAATCGAATCGAGTTTATCTCAGCTCGTAAATAACGGCTACTCGCACACCCCTATAAAAACGCTGCATGTCACAATTTCAAAAAATTTGAGTTTATGCATTAATTGAGCTACAGAGTACAGGATAAATCGATATGTTCTATGTTCAGAATTAATGATCAAAACTTTAAATGGCAATATCTCGAAAGTGAAAGTTTGTGACATGCGGCGTTCGTCCTTACAACCACAGATATACATATGTATGATATATTATGTACCCAGTCAGCTAGGCCTGTCTTGAGCAGAAATCGAGCCCAGCCTGTAATCGTACGATGCTAGTAGATGGCGAGCATTATGCTGACAGAACGCGTTCGAAGCTCAGGATGCTCTGAATATGCTCAATTTTGGTCAGTGCACTCTGCCAGCATCAAGCGATATTTATTCAGACGCAGATGCCAGCTTTGAGCTGGCAGGGCGTGCCGGCGCAAGATGAGGGGCCAGATGAGGGGAATCACGGTGAGACCATATACCCCCTCCCTGATGACCAGAGTAGAGCATGGACCTAAAGGACTGAGCGTAAAGTAGGGTTTTAGGCGAGAGGGGGGTTCAAGCGAGCGGGGAGAGATGGTTGACTGCGGCCATCTTTCTGCGATAAATATGTAGTGCGCTCTACAGGCGACTTTAAATACTCTGTACTACATTTTTAGCATGGAACAGAACCTTTCACAATACACACTGGCATTTTTACAAATTAATGTGTATCAACCTGCAGAAAACACAAAGCCACGACGATTCACCAACTTTACCGCACGTGTACCGGGCACAAAATGATCGCGACGCGTATATTGTGCAGACCACGTGCTACAGACGCTACACTAGTATTTAAAGTCGCCTATAGAGCGCACCACATATTTATCGGACCAAGATGGTCGACAAGTTGATAAGCCTTCCGTCTTTTTTTACGCCCCCGCAGGCTTATGCTCCGTCCTTTAGGTCCATGAAGTAGAGTAATATGGATGCGGTACTGCCATAAGCCAACTGCACAGCCTTTGGTCCCGAATTGTTTGTCCAGCGCCGCAAGTGAGTGATCGGTGTACTGTATCC
>CM052316.1:13749665-13760838 GCA_028455605.1 Lasioglossum malachurum | reverse complement strand
AACTTCCCATTTCCGACTGTTGAAGGAATTTTGGGACACCCTGTATACAAGGTGTCCCATCTAAATTGACCACCTCGAATATCTTTGTTGTTTTTAAAGACATGTCAAATGTCTGAAGGACAAAGTTGAATGGTAAAATGGGGCTTACACTACACCAAAAAAATTTTTGTTTTTATCTAATTTTTTTAGAGACATGAAGGTCACCTTCATGTTTTTTTAAATGGAATTTTAAATGGAATGAGGCATTTTTTACTACATCAATCGATGCAGCTGGATATTCGTTATAAAAAAGTACTAACCTATGTATGTCGAAAAGTTAGTAGCTCAGGAGATATTTCAATTTAAATAACTCTAAAACGTTAGCGTTACTAGTCTTATTGTTAGTACCACAGTAATGCTATTTTAGAGTTATTTGAATTGAAATATCTCCTGAACTACTAACTTTTCAACATACATAGGTTAGTACTTTTTTATAACGAATGTCCGGCTGCATCGATTGATGTATTAAAAAATACCTCAGTCCATTTAACGACCTTCATATCTCTAAAAAAAATTACATAAAAACAAAAATATTTTGGTATCATATGAGCTCCATTGTACCATTCAACTTTGTCCTTCAGACATTTGACGTATCTTTAAAAACAACAAAGATATTCAAGGTGGGACATCCTGTATACAATTATCACTTCACTACACTGGCCGGGAAAGTCATAACTAATTTTGGTCGGTACAGTACGCCGGTCGGTACTGCATGACTCTCTCCGACTTAAAATATACAAAGTTATATACAGCAGAGCTGCTCAACACGCCAATAAACAGGTAAGGGCACCCATCGATGGCAGTGGGCACAGCTTCGGGCAAAGCTACGGGGAAGTGACTTAGAGGAGTGGGGATAGGCCGTAGCACAACCGTAGCTGTGCTCTTACCCCGCACACGTTACCACTATATACGATGCTCATTCTATTAGGTCAATCGGAAAGTTCCGTCCGTTTTTTGACAAAAAGTAAAGCTTTATTTAAGAAACAAAATGAAAAAGTGCATTGATCAAAATATTGTTCATCGTTAGCGATGACTTTTCCCCATCTTTCGGGCAGCAAGCGAATTCCGCGACGAAAGAATGAGTCATCTTTGGAGATTATCCACAGTCAGAGATCCATTTTTCAAAATCTTCGTAAGAATTAAATCGTTCCTCAGCAAGTGCGTAAAATCACCATGTTTAAAGCGTCGAAACCACTCTCTGCCAGTGTCGCCAGATTGAGCTCGAAACGGAGCTCCCGACCAGCGTTACTATATGTTTCTCTCGCCAGGCCCCTTACCCTTCCGCCTCTCGCCTAGCTCCACAGCGTAGTACGCCTGTCCTTCACCCACTCTTTCCACTAACTCTGACGCGTACCGTACGCCAGCGTTAGTGGGGAGGGTGCAAAGGCGAACTACGCTGCGAAGCTGGAAGAGAGGCGGAAGGGTAAGGGGCCTGGCGAGAGAAAAATATGGTAACGCTGCTCCCGACCAGGGTTGCCATACGCGCGCCCCGCCAGGCCCCTTACGTTTCCGTCCCTCGCCTACCACTACCGCTGCCGCGTACTAGCTAGGCGAGGGACGGAAACGTAAGGGGCTTGGCGGGGCGCGCATATGGCAACCCTGCTCCCGACTCCCCTACTTTCCGCTTCCACTACCCTATTCCAGCAATGCGCACACTCCAACATCCCCCACTAAGACCGTAGATTGATCTTCTGATCTGCTCTGATCATCAGAGAGGGGGTACACATTTTTGCGCGACTCCTCTAGTCTGGCTTCACTGCTTTCTACATGTTTTATCGAAAACAGCATTATCGCCATAAACGTCTACAATCATTCGATGAGCTTCAGCTGCAGTTTTCTTCCAATTGGAACAAAAAATTAACACTTCGCGCAA
Organism: Lasioglossum malachurum; assembly: GCA_028455605.1. NCBI lineage: Eukaryota > Metazoa > Arthropoda > Insecta > Hymenoptera > Halictidae > Lasioglossum > Lasioglossum malachurum. Next base: position 13,758,926 of record CM052316.1, on the reverse strand, counting down.
ATGACGCTTATTAGCGCAATGTTATTGATGCAAAAACCATGTTATTGATGCAAGCGTATATTGTTATGTATTTTATTTTATTGGAAGATGTCCTAACTAAAAAGTTAATCTTCCTTTAGACGTTATAGTTAACGACAGTTCGAGCTACGGCTACTCGATGCTAAACGGACGGAACTTTCCAATTGACCTAATAATTAACTCAATCTCCACGTAATCGAGAGGCGTGGCTTCGTAACCGCCGTTCTGCGTTCGCCCAGAACGCACGAAAATAGCTGCCCGTATAGGCACATGCTAAGCAGGTCTGATATACAGAATTTCAAAGAGAAGGTATAGCAGTGATGCCAGACGGGTCACCTTTTCTCGCGCCTGCGCGTCCAAAACAGGTACCGGTATTATTGACGGGACGCACAGTGGTCCAAATGGACGACTTAGAAGTGCAAAAGTCAAAGAACCAAACATGGAGTAGGCTCCATGGAGATCATATCAATTGCTTAAAATTTTGCATAGCGCTCAAGGTGCCACAATTCCTCGAGAAGCGTACTTTACTGAGGCTGAAATCGCTGCGTATGCGCAAGGAAAGGTGACCCGTCTAGCATCACTGAGGTATAGTCCATGTTGGGTGGTGGGGTCAGAGAGACTACATGCAACGTGGCGGCAGTCTTACCTGTCAAAAGCACTGAACACTCATAACTTTTGAACCATTGATCTTCTAGGTTCGAAACTTCGATTTTTGGCATTCTCTCGCCCAAATCTACTGGTTAAATATGAGAAAGGCAAAAATTTTTCGTTATCCAAGTTACAGTCTAACCATTTCATTAATGTTCGAATAGATTGTTTAATCATAATCTGTAGTTACTTACGTTATCATTTCGAATCTCGGCTAATAATATTCGTTGTCTTGATACAAAACTTGATTCCAGTATCAACGGATTAAACTTTTGCAGTACCTTTTGATCTACGACAAACAAGATACCAATTAACAAATGTACATACTTATACATATTTATAATATATATAGCCAACGCTTTCGAAGTGAATAATATCCATATAGATAATCTGGAAATATTCATTTACAAGAGTGAAATAAAATAGCATATGTACGTATGTAGAATTACATATGTAATCACAATGTTACGTGTATGGAAGTTGAACGAGATTTTCGAAGCTGTATTTTCGGTGGTTGTATCACAAGTGGAAGAAATTTTGTTATATAAAAAAATCAATGTTTTTACGACATGTACTACTACAATGAAGTTTGAAACCGCTGTGTGTACATTTTCTTTAAAGTTGCGTTATTTATCAATTCTGGAAAAATTCACTGATCTGTAGATTAGTGATTTATACGTTACCTTTCGGGACAAACACTTCTGTCTGAACTTTTTCGTCAAAGGAAGCTTTCCACTGACAAAAGTTTCTAGCTATTAAAATACATTTTGTATAGGTTCCTTGTTCTTCTTTGTTAAAATCACACGGCACGTATAGAGGTAAGTTCGAATTATCTTCATGTTTTAAAGAAGCGCAGTCATGATCCTTATTTATCGATTCATCGTTTAAAACGAATTTCTCAGTGAAAGGTTGTTTATCTTTCAAAACAAAAGCTCTACTTGATGTATCCGGCGCTTGACTTTGGGTAAGAATTTCTAATTCTCTAACAATGGTAGCTATAGGATGTCTGTGGTAAATATTTACTTCATGCTTCTTCACCGACGGTACTCCAATTTCTAAAGCAAAACGAAACCAGTGGGATAATGTCACACAATAAATACAATGTAATTTTCCATCTTCGCCAGTTTCAAATCGATTAATCGATAGATCTGGACCCATCCTTTGAGAGACGTCTGTTTTGGTTGTCGCCCGAGCGTTTGTGTTTTCCACATGTATTTCCGATACATTAATTGGTATCGGCTCTGTCAAAGGAGTTGGTAAAAATTTGTATTCTGTCACCAAGTCCCAAATCGCATGTTTCACTGTGGAACACAATTTTTGCAGCAAAGCTTCGATATTAACTCTGCCTTGTTTCCAAATTTTGAATTCGATCAGAGGTGACGAAATAGGTGTCTTTTTATCAAAAACTGATGTTGCGACAATATTTTCAAAGTCGTTCTCCTGGATATTTTCTGGAAAACCATGTTGTGGTGATTTACCGTCAATTGATTCTTCAGCATCATCAGTAATTGCTAGAGCTATGCAAGCAATTCCTTTGCTACCACTGGAGTGACTTTGATTGTATAAGAAAATATCCGATTCAGCAACCCGTTTTATCGATCCTTCGATCTGCGAATAATCTTGAAAATGGCAATCTGCTCTGTTATCGGTATACTTTGGTATATACAGAAACTGAAGAATATTTTGCCGTAAATAAAATTCCAGAGCGCCAATGTATGGTACACAATGCTTTTTTATGCACAGCTTTATTATACATTCTGGTGGCTTTGGCGGTTGAATGAAATAAACATCGTCAGGTGTCAGTTTACACATTGGATTTCTTGCTAACATAACGGATACAACTTCTAATACTGCATCATCCAGACGATTTTGCAAAACTTGTACCAAATCGCGTTTAACTTCTGGTCCTGCCTCCGATATTCCGTGTACCATTAAAACAATCGAATCTTCAGTTTTGTTTAAGATGTTCGATTCTTTTTCACTAAATGATCGAACTCTAGGCCGTGTATCATTTGCCACGGAATTATCATTTAACTTTGTCTGCGACAACGAAATTACGCTATTACTTCGAGAAACAACAAGTTTTTCGTCACTCTCCGATAGCTTATTTTGTAACATTTTTCCGTCGCTTATTTGTTCGTGTAGTCTTAGATAAAACACGTTTTTATTATTTTCTTGGTACACGAACATATTATTACGATTAGTTACAGCAAATCTGTTCAATACTCCGTGTAATGCTTTAATACCCCGTGAAAGTCCGGACCTACCAGGGCCGGTTTTCAGTCGAGGATGTAGTCGAAATGTAAATTCCCAGACTACCCGACATCGGAACATACCAGGTGTAAAATTTTGTACCGAATCTCTACTTTGAATCGTGCTGAACTCGTTTGCTGCTTCCGATTTCCAGTTGAAGTCTTCGCTTGTTTCAGTTTCTAATAGTTCCGAACATTTACTTGTCTTGTGGAGATTTTGTAAGAGTAAGTATTGATTTACTTGACGGCAGGTACTTTTTATTTGATTAATTAAAGTCTTCTGAGTATGCCAGTAACTGCTTACTTCGGCCGATGTAATTTCTAAGAACCTGTTAATCGTTACAAATATGTAATCATTTATAAAGGTCAGTACACTCCACAATATTAAAGGATTACTAAAGTATATGTAAATTAGGGTGGTTCTTATTTTCGATTTTTGATTTTCATTTACGGCACCCCCTTCCAGTGCTTCGATTGTGCACACTAGGGTGGACCTTATTTTTTGACAAAAGAATTTTTTCTCGGGCGCCCCCAGAATTGTGACAACTGTTGAGAAAATGAGAAAATCTGGAAAAAATTTGGGGCCGATTGGATCATGGGAAACCGGCGCGCAACGAATTTGAAAATTTTTTTCTAAATCTTGACATAAATATACGTTGGAATATTATCGTTGAATTTGTCTTTTTTTTCTCTGTAAGAATAGCATAATCAGTTGTTGATAGAAAAAACATCCGTGACCATGAAAACTTGAAAAAATGACCTTGAACAAATTTTTTTTCTTTGATGCTATATTCGCCTCCTTATATACTACAACTTTTGTTTGAAGAGTTTTTTCATATATACATAACTGACAGAGATATTAAGGGGCGTAATTTGCATTATTCGGAAGAATACGACTGCGCATGTAGCTATTTTCATAGCTACATGCCGCCGAGTAATGCAAATTACGCCTCGTAAACGTAAAAATAGGATTTTTGAGGCAGATAGCGCCCTACATCTATCTTTTATCTAGCGTTCTTGACTAGTGAAAAACCCCGTGTTTGTATTATCGGGAAATGAGAAAGCGAATCCTGTACCCTTGCAATCCTGGAAGTCTACTCCCTCAAATAAATTCATTAATACGCTCCAATCTACAATAGAAAAACAGTTCTAGTATTGGAAAAAGAATATATTATGAATATTATGTAAATTACGAAAAGAGGTGACACCAATGTATTTCGTCCCAGATTTGCTGGCGGACTCGTCAGTTAGGGCCCAGCAAATCCTGTTGCAATTCTTGACACAATATGTATCGGAAGCGTTTCGTCCCAGATATGCTTGTAGACATTCGGTAAAACCAAGCAGATCCTGCGCTAGACGCAACTCTGTTAACCCTTTCGAAGTAATTCCAAAAAACTCTCTTGCATACATCAACAATAGTCTAAAAACAGAAATGGGACATATACGTCCCGCTGGTCACGAAAAGGTCAACAAGCAGTCTTCAATGCGTCTGAATGTTGAATGTTCAATGAACATAGTTCAAGGCCTGAAGGTGGTCAATGATACCGCTGAACGGGGCGTTAAACTAATGAAAGATTATAATAAAATTTTATCAAGGATCGAAGTGGAGAAACAATATATACAACAAATTGTGATGAAATATCGAAAGCAGTATCCAGACACCACAAAACGGAATTTGTCAAAGGATTTTTAAAGACTTTTTAAGGGTATATTCATAGTTTAGCGGAACGATCATTGGGTCGGGCGGGCTAGTTCATAGTTTATCGTAGCGATCCTAGGGCAACTTGAGAACGGTTCGAGAGGCTCGAACAAAGGCCAAGTGCCAAAAACCCCAGGGTTTCCCACTTTAGCCCCAGGGGTTCCTAGAACCTCTTACTCCCCTCTACACCTCAGGAGATGCCTATGGTTAGGCCTCCGTAAAAGTCGGCGACTTTATGATAGGCGCGATTTGTTCAGGTGTCGTTCCCAGGGCTGTTCTCAATGGAGAGATTTACGACAGGTAATTATATATACTATTGAGCTGGAAGTCGGCACTTTCTCGGACAACACGTATTGACTGTCAAGTAATTTGTAGGCACCCCGACTTCTCTAAATTATAAACATTGCTCTTTTTACAAATTTTTCAATAGACCTGTGACACCGATTTATAATGTTCGTTTAATAAATTTGTGTCAGAGCTGGTATCTGCCACAGTAAATATTCGGATAGTACATTCGATAAAAGTTCGTGATCATAGTGCAAAAGGATATAAAAAGGAAATAGTCCCATATTTGCACAGATCGATGCGTAAAAAGATAACTAAGTATACAGTGACTCCCATTAATATTCGGACGCTCTCTCAAAAAAAAAAAACGATAACTTTGTTAATATTGGACTATGCGATTTGAATTTTTTTGGGAAGATAGATCAATTAGTTTACTACAGGATGTGAAAAGAAATTTTCACAATGAGCTTCTCTCCGTTCTAAGTTCCAAGGAAAATTTCCCGAGGAAACGTTCATAAATGTCCTATGTTCATACATTTTTTGGCAGGTCAAATGTAGGATACATATGATTTATATAGATCTACACAACGTACTTTCCATATTTTCAATGTGGGTACACCTAAAAAAGTTGCGAAATACAACTTTTAGTATGTTCTCTGCAATTCCGACAAATAATTGTACCAACTTTTCAAACAACATCCAAGGCGCAGGGTCCAACATTAAACAAGCCATCGCACAGTTAGGTGCTTGGCCCGGAAAGTCAGTAGCTATGAAAATAGCTACATGCGCAGTCGTATTCTTCCGAATAATGTAAATTACGCCCCTTAATATCTCTGTCAGTTATGTATACATATATGAAAAAACTCTTCAAACAAAAGTTGCAGTATATAAGGACGCGAATATAGCATCAAAGAAAAAAAATTTTTTCAAGGTCATTTTTTCAAGTTTTCATGGTCACGGATGTTTTTTCTATCAACAACTGATTATGCTATTCTTACAGAGAAAAAAAAGACAAATTCAACGATAATATTCCAACGTATATTTATGTCAAGATTTAGAAAAAATTTTCAAATTCGTTGCGCCGGTTTCCCATGATCCAATCGGCCCCAAATTTTTTCCAGATTTTCTCATTTTCTCAATAGTTGTCACAATTCTGGGGGCGCCCGGGAAAAAATTTTGCCAAATAGTTTTCATCAAGTATAGCTAAGGTCCACCTTAGTGCACACCTTTTCTCGCGTCTGCGCGAGAAAATAATAACGTATCTACTATTGGGTAGCAGAGCGGCCGGAGCCCTGACTGGCAGTTATATTGGCAGGAGTGTACCGAAATAATATTACCGGACAAAAGGACTCCAGGACATGTCTTACGAGTTACAAAATATATTTACACAAATACACTTGTTATACATTCATTTTTCAGAATCAAATCATATAAATTTTTTAAAATACTGCAGGGTGCTCAAGGAACCCTATTTTATCGAGAAGCATAACGTTATTGAGGCTGAAATCGCCGCGCATGCGAGAGAAAAGGTGTGCACAACCAAAGCACTGCCCCTTTCCCCCAAGATTGTGTTCGAAAATAATTTTTTAAAAATCTGTGCGAAGGTTTGAACTCCCTCGGATAACGGGATATCGTGCCCGAAGGCCCTTAAATATTAAAATAATTAATTAATTGCTCTTAAAATCGTTTTTCTCGAATATCTCCTAAATTATTTACCGCATCGAAAAATATGTTGGATATAATTGCATATTATTTTGCAGAGGATTGCATATATTTTTTTTATAAAAAGTCAAAAGAATTTTTTGGTTTTACTCTATCAAGGGTCAACGTCTCACAAAGAGAACTGCGTTTCGAAAAACTCCCTAAAATAAACCTTTAAATAAATGAGATCACATCTGTGAGACGCTGTTCGGGCAAGGCATTCAGAACGATAATGCGTTAGTAAAACATAGAACTATGAACTATATATTATATATCCAACGAGAGAACCGTACCGTTGCGCGCAGCTTCGAAGATGGTGGGGGCGCAGCGGGCCTATCATCTCTCACTCCACAATCCACTCCCCATTTTCTTAAACAATTAGGGCAAAGATGCGCAGCGACGAACAAAAACTGGTCTTCACGCGGTACTGTTCTCTCGTTGAATAGAGTATAGAAGAAAGTAAAAACAGCGGAGGCGGTCAGGCGGCGGGGCGTTCTAGTGTGCGACGACCTTAACACGACGTGCGATGCACGGCCGCACAGTGGGTTGAAACGCGAAAAACGCGGACAAATATCATTTTTCTGTTGGTAGATTTAACTTGTTGGAAATGATTAAAAATGATTTAACTTGTTGGTAATAAATAAGGCATCATTTTCTGCATTTCATTTTCGAAAATTCCATTCTGTACCCCACAATTAAATACTGAAATTCAATAAAAATTCATAAGTTCAGCATCTCCTGAATTTTTTAGAATATCGTTTCATTTAGTACGTTATAAATTAATACACGTATGAATGAGGATTTTTTGGACGTACTCAACTGAAAGCGTGTTTGAAGAAAAAAATACAAGGGTGATAAACGGTACCCAGTAAGCAAAATGTTCGATTTTGGACGGCGCCTGCGTCCGGAGATGTAAAGCTTTCTGCTGGCAGAAAGAGCGAGCAGCTGCTCGGGCAGTACTGCCCTCAATTCTGCCCTCGTAAGAGGGCAGCACGGTCGCAATTCTGATTCTACGTCGCACTAATATTAGTGCCACAGACGAGGTACCTCGTCATTCGCTACTGAATTAAGGGCAGTACTGCTCGAGCCAGATGGCACCGATATGAGTGCCAAATTCTCGGAAATACTCTCCTCCTTTTCCCCCTCCACTATCCCATTCCAGCACCATGCGCACACTCCAACGTCCCTCATTAATTGTAAGACCATAGACCAAAGCGCGGCGCGGCGGCTGTTCCGTAGATTGGTCTGGTCCAGCGTCACCATATTTTTCTCTTGCCAGGCTCCTTACCCTTCCGCCTCTCGCCCAGCTTCGTAGCGTAGACCGCCTGTGCTTCCCCCAGTCTTCCCACTAACGCTGACGCGTACCGTACGCCAGCGTTAGTGGGAAGAGTGCAAAGGCGAGCTGCGCTGGGAAGCTGGGCGAGAGGCGGAAAAATATGGTAACGCTGGTCTAGTCATCAGAGAGAGGGTACAACATCTCACCTCGATTCCCCACATCTGGTAGCACTGGCCCGAGCAGCTGCCCGCAGTTTGTGCCGACTCGCCCTGTCAGCATAAAGCTGGCATCTGCGTCCGAATAAATATCGCTTTATGATGGTAGGGTGCGCTGTCCAAAATCGAGCATATTCAGAGCATCCTGAGCTTCGAGCGTGTTCTACCAGCGTAATGCTCGCCATTTGCTGACATGCGTGTGCGTGCTTGTGCCTGCGTGTGTATTATCCGTCCGCCGAGAGTTGGCACGAAATCTCGTCAGTGGGGTGCAGGGGAACGGTGAGTCCCCACTCTTGACGCAATGCTGCCGATCCCACTGTTACGCTCTTACGCATCGGTATCGGGCGGGAACACTAGACATTGGAGCTTAGCGTCGCCACATCGCTCTGTTGCTGTTTTCGTCAAACGATTCGGCCAATAGCGGAAGACGTGTAGCGTGACATCACTCTGCTGCAATCACACTCAAGACGCTCATTTGCTGCCTTCGTCAAGCGATTCGTCCAATCGCGGAAGACGTGTAGCGCGTAGTGGGAGCGTCGAGGTACCTACGAGTTTACCAACTCTCGGCGGACGAATAATACACGATCGGCATAGCACGGTTGTGACGCGCCGTCTCGGTACGCAACATAGTTGCCGATCAAAGGATCTGATCGTATCGTCCGAAAGGATCGCCGATCTCGTCATCGTAAAGCGGCAGCCACCAAAGACACCGAAAACGTTCTTTGGTGATTTGCCGATTGCGGTAGCTGAAAAACAATGTAAGAGAGAGCACCGCTTGACGGGATCGGCGATCCTTTCGGACGACAGTGCTATGCCGATCGTGCACACACGCACGCACACACACACTCACGTGTGTATCCCTACACGAATGTAATATCAATCAAATCAGGACGCGGCAGGGTCAAGGGGTCGTAGCTTTCGCAATCAAAATCACGGTAGCGGAGGTCACTCGAACTGTACTCATGTGGCCTTTAACGCAGTAGCGATGTGTTTTCATTCTCGCCGTGATAAAACTTCTGCATCAATCTGCAGAAATTCAAGGTCAAGAACAATTTTGTGGCAACTTTTTTTTACAGATCTTCACAGATCCGAAGATGTAGAATAAGCCTACGGCAGCCAAGACCAAACATTTTTTGACCCCCTGTACAATAAAACGGTAACAAAGGA
>CM052316.1:13724287-13735911 GCA_028455605.1 Lasioglossum malachurum | reverse complement strand
CACTTAAACCTGGGTTAGAATATTTTCTTGGACGATCGCGTCGTACGTTCATGAATCGACCTTAACACGTATTCCAATACGTTTCACACAATAGTGAAACAGTGAACCACACAATAACAATGTGTTTGTAGGCTCTTAGGAAAAACATTATTTTAGACATGAAAATTGTTGTAGAATTTGATTAATTGATTTGTAATAGTCAAGTCTGATAAGTTTTTTCGATCGAATTACATTTATAACTAAGAATCATATTTTCTCTTCTGCCGAACTAAATATGTTTCGAATTGTTTCAGAAACTGAAAATATGTCTTTAGAGTAGTAGAATAGCAAAAGTGTTATTTAGGTAACTGCTGTAATTCACAATATATCCCATTGTATAGAACTTCTTTGGAATCTGCTAGAATGTTTTCTTTCTTATTGGACATATTTCAATACTCATTACTGCAATTGCCGAATCGAAAACTATCGGAAGCCTATCGTGGTGTTTTGAAATGTGTGGTCTGAAAGTCATAAAAAAGGCTCAAGCGCCTGATACCCAATAAATATAAATGAATTTTACAAATACACTTCTGAGATAGTAAAATTCAGTTTTCGGGGAGAGTCAAAATTGGCCACTGTGCAGCGGGATTCGAATCCGCGACCTAGTGATTTGTAGTTGATCAGCTTCTGACCTAATCGAGAACCGCTTGACTTGTCCTAATCTCCGTACTGTCCGTCTAACAAGAGATGGTAGAGATCTTGACAGTAGGGCGCAGGGGGACCTGCGAGAACCCCACTCCTGACGCTAGGCCAGTGTTCCGATTGAACCCACCATTTTTCGCGCATGCGCGGCCAGGACGCAGCAGAGCGGCCAGGGCCCTGACGCCTTGAGGCAGTTATATTGGCGGGAATGTACCGGTATTATTGGCGGGACGACTGATAAGAATAAGTTTCAATTGTGTGAAATTTCAATATTTCATATGTATACACTAATAATTTTTTAAAAGTCTGCGGGGTGCTCAAGTTACCCGATTTCATCGAAATGGTTACGTTACTGAGGCTGAAATTGCCGCGCATGCGCGGAAAACGGTGGGTTAAATCGGAACACTGCGCTAGTCTGCAGATCCCACTCTTGCGCTTAGGTTTTGGCGGGAACGGTCGTCATAGGAGCTCGGCGCAGTGTTGTTAGATTGGGCGGGTTGCACGCGCATGCGCGACCAAATGCAGGAATGTATGTGCGTCCTACAGTCCTAAGCAACGGCCGGAATGCTTCAAAACTTCGTTAAACCATGCGATACTATCTACCTTGACCTTCGTGGGTAATACCGAACAACTGTAATTGCTCTTCCACAAAAAACCTGCTCATCTGGAACCTTTGCATAAAAGAAACATTTTGCGAAATTATGCTGGGTGACCAAGGTACCCCAACTTCGTACTTCACTGACGCTTGAATCGTTGCACATGTACGTGCAAACCGCCCAACATAACAACACTGGCTCGGCGTCACCACATCGCTCTATTGCAGTCGCACTCAAGACTAGGGTTACCATATTTTGCGGGTATCGGGCAACCGAGCCCCTTACCCTTGCGCCCCTCGCCCAGCGAAGAGTGGGAATACAGGTACCCTCCAGTGTCGACAGTCTTACTCCCCTCCTTTTCCCCTTCCACTAACCCATTCCACCACCATGAGCATACTCCAACATCCCCCACTAAGACCGTAGTCTGAACTAAATCTCCGTCGCGCACGCGCAACGTGCCAAGGTCATCAGAGAGAGGGTACCTGTATTCCCCTCAATTTTCTCGATCTAGCGACACTGGTACCCTCTCTCTGATGAGGATTTAGTTCGGTCTACGGTCTTAGTGGGGGACGTTGAAGTATGCTCATGGTGGTGGAATGGGTTAATGGAAGGGGAAAAGTAGGGGAGGAAGAAGCACCACTTTTGGTGCCACTCTGGCAGCACTGGTGCAATCTCTTGTTGGACGCATAACCCATACATAAGTATGTATGGGTCTGGCCGGAAGGGGGGCGGGGTTAACGTCCTGTTCCTACATATGTACGATACTAATAATAATAGAAGTACACGTACTTCGAAGTGCTGCAATAAATATTTGTAGTACTACATATAAAAATTACATAAATTTAGCATAATAAACATGAAATTTACGAGACTTAAATGTACCAAATTTACCAGATTTATAATTCTTCTCAGAATTATTGCTCATGGAGAAATCCTCGGCGTACGAAAATGAATTGAATAGACGTACGTCCTTTTCTGATGAAGGTAAGACTGTAATAACAACGTGTGTTGTGCTAACTCCTTTGATGAAACACTTCCAAGACGGATAACAGCACTGATCGTTGTAATAAATATGTCTCTCTGAAAGTAGTTTCCGGAGCGTTAAACAGACTATCCTAATGCAACGTTATATGTGTAATGTATACATACTTATACGGTGAACACATGCATATGCAGAGTTGGGCAAAAATGAACTAATAATTGAAAATGACTAATAGTCTGATTGATTGATAGTCAAATTTAAAAACAGTCAGTTAAAATTTTTTGATTAGTTAGTCATACCTACATGGCACTAGTTAGTCACAACTCTAAGTAATCGTTCGTTATTGCTTATTAGTTATGATTAGTCATTAGTTAGTTTAAATGATCAGTTATCAATATTTAGTCATCAGTCACTATTGTGCGATTAACATACAATAATATGTATACTTAAACTATATCGGAATTTGCAGTGACCGATATAAAAAAAAGTTTCTATTAAGTACAACATTCCTTTGCCATCGTCGGCAGCAGTTCAAAGACTTTTTAGTTATGCTACAATGACGAATTCGCCAGAAAGTAATAGATTAACTGACAAGAATTTCGAAATACCTGTTCTTATGAAAGCAAATTCAAGTTTTTTTTACTAAACTGAAAACAATTAAATTTGATCAATTTAATCCAAACTTATATTATTTCAGTTAAATTTTGAAGAACCAACAATAAGTTAAAATGTTATTACTGCATGCGTAGTATTAAACATTATATTATATAAAATAAGATTCATGTATTTTCTGTTTGCGTTGTATTAAAAGTTTGTTTCTGTTTAAAGAGCCCAAAAAGAGTTAAATTTACTTTAACAAAATTTAATGAAATATAATTTAAATTTAAATTCATCATGTTATTATTACTCTATTTAGAATCGTTTATAAAAATTTTTTATAATCTATTTTCTTCACAAAAATAAAATAAGAAAATCTGAAAACTTTTATTGTTCAACTGCCTTTTCCTTCCTCGTCAGAATAATTTATCATAATCTGTATTTTATATGTTTATAAACTAATAGGTTTTTTTTGTTATTATTATGTCTTATTTCAACTTATAATTAGTCATTAGTCATTATAGTCATTTTAATCATTAGTCATTATAGTCATTATGGCCATTATAGTCATTATAGTCATCATGAAATTCTGATTTCGTAGTCATTAACTATGCCATTATAGTTAGTAGTCAACATTCATCCTTATTAAAAATTTAGTCATTATTCATTAGTCATTACGCTCAAATACTTATGTAGTCATTACTCATAGTCACGCTCAAGTATTTACTTAGTCATCAATTATTGGTCACTTTTGTAGACCTTATGAAGTTATTAGTCAATAATCATAATAATGACTAGCGTTTGCCCAACTCTGCGCATATGTGATTAATTATAAGAATAAATCGATACCTTTTCGAGAAAAGAACGGTAAACGTGGACCACCATCTCTAGGTCTATTAAGGAGCATTGTGGTAAATTTCTGGGACTCTGCAGAAGTTAGTAGAAGCTCTTTATTGTGCAATTGTTTTATATGTTCCAAAAAATTATCCATTAAGATCTTATTTGCACGTCCTTGACCTTCGTGCTTGGCAGTTGAATCTTTAAATAATTATATATTGTGATATAACAGTATCATGTTACATATTAAATTTGGTTGTTGCATATGAAATATCCGGTTTTTTACAGTAATGTTAAACAAACATAATCTTTTTCTAAGTAAACTTATGGATCAAGTTTTAAGTTGTATATTGAAGATATTATTCCAGAGAATTATACAAGTTCCTCGATCGTCTAGCAGGATAAGCATAGTCCAGCGGCCCCCACGTCATTTTTATTGAAACCGTGTGCAAAACAATCCTTTTAGGTTGAAAAATAATGCCCCGAACTTTTAAGTTGCTAACCCCTCATTTAAGGGCAATATGAGGTTATCCTAAACTTTATCATTTTTTCTCGATTGTTAATTCAGATATTAAGATGATGAAAAAAAGAAAATACTCGAACTTACCTCTTGAATTCCATATATTTTTTCACAATTGTGAGCATATTATGAAGGGTAGAAAAAATATTTATTTTCTTAGGGGTGGGGTTTGCAAGCAACCCTTTGAGTGACACCTACCAGAAAATTCAAGAACAATGTTTTATTATCTATCTAATATATTTGAAAGTTTCAAGATGATATCGGATTGGTGGAACATGTTAAAGAACTGAAAAACAAATGAAATGACACCATTATAAAATTACAATATATAGTGCAGTGTTTCTTAGAACCCTAAGTAACATTAAGGATGTTCTGGAGGTACAATGGGAGACAGAAGTACAAGAAAATCGAAATCCATCAATATATTGGCAATGAAAGCCATTCATGAGTATATTTTGCATTAAACTTTTGCGAATACTGTACCCTCTGTAGCTATATTCAGTGGACAACACGCTTTTTGAACATAATTAATTACATTATTCTTACTATATATAAAAAAAACTGGAGTTTCTAGTTGCGTTTTTTCAAAGTTTAAATAGGGTTTGAAGTGGAATTTTATGAATTCTCCATAAGAAAACGTGTTAAAATGCGAAAACTTTAAGTTGCTATAATTCTTAAACGGTGCAGTGAATCGAACCCAAACTTTGGTAATTGCATTAATTTAGTAAGAATTATATCTTGTCAAATTTTCAAAAATTTTGTTGCGTTTTTATATTACCTCCAGAACATCCTTAAACCCGCCAAAATGACCGATTCCAAATTTTTATTTTACAATTAGTGAAATTATAAGAAAATGATTGATTTCCAGCAGACGACGCTCGACAGTTCCACGCTCACACACCGCTAGGGTACACTCACACACCGCTAGACCATGTATATGTACGTATGCGAGGATTCCAGGAGTCCGGGATTCCACTTCTGATTTCTCGATAATGCAAAGACGTTTTTTTAGTAATCAAAATCGCTACATGAAAGATCAATCTAGGGCGCTGTTTGCTTCAAAAGTCATTCTTTTACGTTTCTGCATGCAGTGTTGGGAATTGGCACGGGAAAACTCGCGCATGCGCGGCAAATCCAGGAACGTACCAGTGCGTTCTACAGTCAGAAGCTTGTGGGGCACGTTGGGGCAAACTACTATTGCCGGGAAACCGGACGACGCACGACCACACGACGCACATGTCTCGATTTTAGGTGGACAAAATTATTTTTGAATAATTTATATCCTCTTGATACTTGATAATTACAATTATGATATTTATTTTTTTGTTATGATGGAATTGAACATAAAAATTATAACAAACGTATATTTTTCTTATATTTCTATATTTCTGAGTTGTATAGAAGGTAAATGTAACTGTCCACAAAACAGCAGCCACCGATTGCCCCAATAACTATAGAATATATTTATATATTATATGTGCCCGAATTTGTACTTCAGTGACGCTAGAATCGTCGCGAACGCGCGAGGTTTCCCGTGTTGCCCGTCAGAGGACGCTGCAGTCGCGCCGGCGCTAGCCTCTCAGACAGGCATCATGCAGCTGAATATTGCAAAACCATTGCTCGGAAACGTAAAACAACGACTTTTGAGGCAAACAGCGTCCTAGATTGATCTTTCATCTAGCGGTTTTAACTACTAAAAATACCCCTCTTTGCATTATCAAGAAATAAGAAGTGTAATCCCGGACCCTTGCATCCTCGCGTACGTATACGTGGTCTAGCGGTGTGTGAGTGTAGAAATGTCGAGCGTCGTCTGCTAGAAAAGACCCCCTTAATTAAGGTTGTAAGAAACACTGCAGCACACATATATTGTAATATTATAATGGCGTAATTTCATTTGTTTTTCAATTCTTTAGCATAATTCCATCAATCCGATCATCTTGAAACTTTCAAATATTAGATAGGTAATAGAACATTGTTCTTGAATTTTCTGGTAGGTGTCACTCAAAGGGTTGCTTACAACCACCACCCCTCAAGAAATAAATATTTTTTCTACTCTTCATAATATGTTCAAAATTGTGAAAAAATATATGAAATGCAAGAGGTAAGTTCGAGTATTTTCTTTTCTGCATCTTAATATCTTTATTAACAACCGAGAACAAAATGATAAAGTTTAGGGTGTTTAACCTCATATTACCCTCGAATGCGGAGTTAGCAACTTCAAAGTTTGGGGTATCATCTATCAACCTAAAATCATTGTTTTGCATACGGTTTCAATAAAAATGATGTGGGGACCGCTGAACTATGCTTATCCTGCTAGACTTAGTCGTTCACATTCTTAATTTACAAGATTGTCAGCTGTATTTTGTAGTCTTCGTCACTATCGACAAATAGTGTGCTAATTAATCGATACATTTTGACCGAATAACGCACAGTGTTATCGTCGATATGTTATTTGGTTGTGTTTCCGTTTAAGTCCATCCTCAGAATTGGATGAAATTTGGGGAATAGGTTCTTTTTTGACTAAAATGATGATTGTCGGAAGGATTTTTGGGGACACGAAAAAAAAATTTTTACAATTTCAATGTCACTTTCTACCTTACCGACGCTCTTATCGTATGTCCGTGCTGTGAGTATACGTAAAGCATGATGCGACAGCTCGTCAACTGTTTCTACAAAAACAACCTAACTATTGCTTTATTTTTATTATTTTATTTCATTTTATTCTAATTATATACTTAAACTTTTACCTATAATCACAGACTTAAGATCAGTACAGACATTGCATCTTATGGACTTTGTTGTCAATGCCCCAAGGGGCTCTAAGAGCCCCCGTACCATTCCGGTGTCGTGCTCAATGTTACCGATGTGTCGTGTATTAGTAAGAACTGTCTATTCGGTATACATCATTTTTACTATGGGTGTTTCATACGCGATTTGGAGTCTACAAATTTATATGGCGCATGTATTTGAAGTTGGAAATGAAGTAAGTCTTATTGTTAGTAAGTACATATCTAATATAAAATACTTATGAATTACAATTTGGCAGTAATTAACATAGATTGATAGATTCACGAGCATAAATATCCTTACGTATGTTTATTTTATTTTGATGCGTGTAAGTAGTTATATTAATCATAAAATTATAAAAAATTTATTTAGGAAAATTTTGTTTCACACAGTAGCTCTTCATTTTGTATTAATCTTACACTTTAAATCGACATTCTGATTTTGATGTGCTAACATCAGGATGATATTTCTATGCAGTTATTCAATGTGCACGTAATTTTGTTCCTTGCATTGTTGGTTTTTTAACAAATCTTTACAAGCTTATGGTGTTTACTTTGATTCGTTTTGTATATGTTTATATAATTTTTATTTGGATTATAATATTTTTAACGATGTGGTTAAATAACACTGTTCAACAAATTTCAACTTTTTTTTTGTATTTCGATTCCCACTATGCGATTTTTATAGAGTTTTTCGCGCTGATTCCGAATCTGTCCTTAATTTTTCTCCTATACGTACAGTTTTTGAGAAATGTATTATAATAATATTATATTAATATTTATTAATATATAATTATATTAATATATAATATTAATTATAATAATAAAAAAGAAATGTATTAAATGAGTAATGTATTATAAACATGTTTAAACAATCATAATGCATTTATATTTATATCACTGTATTCGGGAAAGTCTAAGGAATCTTTTGCTGTAAAGAACAATTCAATATCTTTTATAATAACATCATAATATTTGTTCAAAGTTGAAAAATATGTCTTCTTTTAAAACTCCATTTTCTTAAAAACTGTACGTATAGGAGAAAAATTAAGGACAGATTCGGAATCAGCGCGAGAAACTCTATAAGAATCGCAATCGAAATACTTTTTGGCTGTTGGACAGTGTAATCAAGGTCCAAATATGGACTCCATTTTTATATCATACACTACACCGAATTAAGAAGTACATACTATAATTACTTTTTATTTATTAGAATTCTTTTTCAATTGTAACTGAATTGTAAATATGAGTTGCTAAATTAATATTTGACATGTAATCCAAACTTAAGAAGGTATACTGAAACGGTATTTAAAATATAATATTGATAGCAACACACGAGTGTGTACCGTTTTTATTTTTCCATAATAAAATTCTTTCATCGTTTTTGGACTTGTTTTTATTGCAAAATTGTGAAATCGTTTGACAAGGAGACCGCACGGTATCGGAAAGTGCTTTTTGGACGAGATTTCTACATAGACTTTGTAATATATATATCCATTATTGAGAAACCCTAATACACATACACACTTTTGTTTTCGAGAAAAGTGAGTTTACATTGTTGCAAGCGTGTTCGCTACTTCGTTTTATTGCACCCTTAGACCTTAGGTGCTCTGGGTTTCCCCTGCAAGAATAGGTACGGGCACTGTCGAGCCGCACTGCCGCACGCTGCCCACTCTCGACATTCTCTCTTTCGATGTTTCTCACAATACGAATATCAGTATACGCGTTCATGAGTACATTGGAACAATTATAATTCTGTAATTGTTTCCAACTTTCTAATATTTCCTAACGAATAATTACTGATTAATATTAATAATATTCATACAATTAGTAATATTAATATTAATATATATATATATAATTAATAACTAATAATTCTTATATATATATATATATATATATATATATATAAAACTAATATTTTCGTATCGGAAAATATACAATATCTTTTCTATTAATATTCAAATTAATTATGTTGACCCGTTAACATTAGTTAATAATACATATACGTACAAAATAGAAATTTTTAAAGTTACTTACATACATATTTACATACATATACAGAGTGTTTCACGCAATTGTTCCAATTCATAACTCCGTTATTAATGCATTTACGAAAAAATGTCAAAGGGGAAAGATAAATATATAGTTCGAAGAACGAATTCGTAGGGCCTTATTAGATTTTTTTTAGGTGCAACTTTGCATGTGCAATAAACGATTGCATCATTTTTTAAAAATAGAAATGCATATTTTTTGTTGCACTAATCAATTCCTCTGTTTACTCTACGTAAAAAATTATTAGGGTGCCATGGCAAAAAAATTGTTAGTTCTCGAAATATTTTCAAAATCTGTCTTTATTGAAGAAGATGCTCAAGCGCTTCACGACAATGTAGGAACCGTAAACACCGTTTCGACATTGTTGTTATAACAGAAACTGATTTGTAATGAGCATCTTCTTCAATAAAGGCAGGTTTTGAAAATATCTCGAGAACCAATAATTTTTTTGCTATGGTACCTCTTGTTTGCTATGGTAATACCCTAATAATTTTTTATGTAGGGTGAACAGAGATATATGCATTTATATGCAAAATATATGCAAAAATATGCATTTCTATTTAAAGAAATGATGCAAATTGTTAATTGCACATGCACAGTTGCACCTAAAAAAATGTCTGCAATGTCTGTACTGATCTTAAGCTATTGCAGACAGTGCATTTTTCTGTCACCGGTTCTGAATTACCGACTCCGTAGAAAATGCCCTAGTACGACAGCGGACTCTATCGAAAAGGAACGGTCAGCCAGTGAAGTACATGACGTTACAACACGAAAAGTGTGTGTCTGAGGACGCTAGATTTTACAGTGTTGTCAGCTTCACAAGTGCAATGTTGCCGCATTATATTCATACAACAACCGAAGATGCTCGCATCAAAAGTGTTCGAGCGGTTACTTTCTCGCTCTCCGAGGCTGTTGAAATTCAGAGGAATATTGCTTCTTAATTTAAAGTCTAGATTTTTTAATCGAAAATAATTTTCTTAAACGATCGTCTGAATATTCGTTTAGTTGTACAACAATCTTATTAATTTTTTTAATTGTTTATGCAACTATAAAATTGCTAAATATTTTGAAATTTTGAATTTGTAGATTTGTTAATACATGCATATGTATACAGGGTGAGTCCGAAAAAACAGAACACGTAAATATCTCCGTCACTTTTCGTTGTACGAAAAACTTCTTAGGACAAAGTTACACTGTTTGAAGGGCCACATGCAACGGTGTAAGGCAAAAACTTTTCAAGGTCATTTTTTATGAGATTTCAAGGTCATCGATGTTTTTTTAAATGGAATCATATATTTCTTATACCATAGATCGATACAGTATCAAAGTCTGAGTATAAAAGTGTTGACCTTCATATGACCTAAACCTAACTGTTAACGAGATAATATCCAAAGAATGTAGACAATTGTTTCGATAATATCTCGTAAACTATTAGATTTAGGACATATGGAAGTCAATACATTTTTACTCAGAATTCGATAATTTATCGATTCATGACACACAAAGTAGGTCTTTTCTTTTAAAAAATCAAGGTGACCTTGAAATCTTCTCTATGCCTCCACCAACGCAGAAAATGTTTATCTCACAATATGCCCCCCTCTACACAGTGCAAATTCTTTTCATAACATTTTGCCATATTATTACAAATAACGGAGATATTCAAGGTGGACATAGTTATTGCCCTACTCTGTTTACAAAACTTACACGGTGTAGAGGGGGGGGGGGAATATTGTGAGATAAACATTTTCTGCGTGGGTGGAGGTATAGAGGACATTTCAAGGTCACCTTGATTTTTTTTACTGGAAACACCTACTTTCTGTATCATAACTCGATAGGCTGTCGAATTCTGAGTAAAAATGTATTGACCTCCATATGTCCTAAATCTAATAGTTTACGAGATATTATCGAAAGAGCTGTCTATATTCTTTGGATATTACATATCTCGTCAACTGTTAGGTTTAAGTCATACGAAGGTCAATACTTTTATACTCAGACTTTGATACTGTATCGATCTATGGTATAAAAAATATATGATTCCATTTTAAAAAACATCGATGACCTTGAAATCTCATTTAAAAATGACCTTGAAAATTTTTTCCCTTACACCGTTACATGTGGCCCTTCAAACAGTGTAACTTCGTCCTAAGAAGTTGTTTGTACAACGAAAACTAACGGAGATATTTAGGTGTTCTGTGTCTCCAGACTCACCCTGTATATACATACAATAAAAAATTCCTTCAACAGCCGAAAAGGGGTGGTTCCTGACGCCATTCTAAGAAACATTTTCCTTAACAATCATGGCCGCCGCGGCTTTGTTTAGGAGTTATTAACGAAAAACACGGACCAATCAGAGAGCGCGCTCGCCCGCCGCGCCGTCAGGCGAGTGTCAGTGGTGCTCCGTGACATCGCAACGAACAAGAGTTTCTCGATTATGTTGTAAATCCCCTCCGATTTCGACGAGCTTTTGCTATGTTGTCAAGACCATGATTCTGAACAACATTTCCCTTTAAACTTTCTGGCGACCGGCTTTAGTTTACGAGATAATTGTAAAAATTTGTAATTGTAAATCG
>CM052316.1:13679363-13724187 GCA_028455605.1 Lasioglossum malachurum | reverse complement strand
CGATTTACAATTACAAATTTTTACAATTATCTCGTAAACTAAAGCCGATCGCCAGAAAGTTCAAAGGGGAATATTTTAATAATATTCATACAATTAATAATATTAATATTATAATGTATACTAATAATAATATTAATTGTATGAATATTATTAAGATTAATTAGTAATTATTAGTTAGAAAATATTAGAGAGTTTTAAACAATATCCCAGCATTACAATTGTTGCAGTGTACACATGAACGCATATACTGATATTCGTATTGTGAGAAACAGCGAAAAAGGGATCGTCGAGAGTGGGCAGCGTGCGGCTCGACAACGCGACCGTACCTATCCTCGCAGAGAAATACCCAGAGCACCTAAGGGTGCAATAAAACCAGGTAGCGAACACGTTTGCAACAAGGCGTCTGTACATACTTTCTCTACAGTTCTTTATGTGATAAAATCGAACTTTAAACTCACTTTTACTCGAAAACAAAGGTGTTTCCCAATAATGGATATATACTACAAAGTCTATATAGGGTCTCGTCCAAAAAGCGCTTTCCGATACCCGCGGAAAATTTAATATACACTCGTTGTGTGTAGCTATCAATATTATATTTTAAATATACTGTTTGGATTACATGTCAAATATTAATTTAGTAACTCATATTTACAATTCAGTTACAATCGAAAAAGAATTCTAATGAATAAAAAGTAATTATAGTATTTACTTCTTAATTCGATGTAGTGTATAAAAATGGAGTCGATATTTGGATCTTGATTATTTAACCACATCGTTAAAAATATTATAATCCAAATAAAAATTATATAAACATATACAAAACGAATCAAAGTAAACACCATAAGCTTGTAAAGATTTGTTAAAAAACCAACAATGCAAGGAACAAAATTACGTGCACATTGAATAACTGTATAGAAATATCATTCTGATGTTAGCACATCAAAATCAGAATGTCGATTTAAAGTGTAAGATTAATACAAAATGAAGAGCTACTGTGTGAAACAAAATTTTCCTAAATAAATTTTTTATAATTTTAAACATACGTAAGGATATTTATGCTCGTGAATCTATCAATCTATGTTAATTACTGCCAAATTGTAATTCGTAAGTATTTTATATTAGATATGTACTTACTAACAATAAGACTTACTTCATTTCGAACTTCAAATACATGCGCCATATAAATTTGTAGACTCCAAATCGCGTATGAAACACCCATAGTAAAAATGATGTATACCGAATAGACAGTTCTTACTAATACACGACACATCGGTAACATTGAGCACGACACCGGAATGGTACGGGGGCTCTTAGAGCCCCTTGGGGCATTGACAACAAAGTCCATAAGATGCAATGTCTGCACTGATCTTAAGTCTGTGTCTTAAGTCTGTGCTGTAATAGAGAGAGTCGGTAAGTCGGTAAGGTAGAAAGTGACATAGAAATGGTAAAAATTTTTCTTCGAGTCGCCAAAAATCCTTCTGACAATCATAATTTTAGTCAAAAAAGATACTATTCCCAAAATTTCATCCAATTCTGAGGACGGACGTAAACGGAAACTTCGCCCAGCTTTGTACTTGAAAATTATGTATAATATACTTGCAGATTATAATAGTACTTCTTGATCGAAACGCTTCATAACATTTGTATATTAAAATCAGACATTTAATATACAACAACCAAAAGGTGGGATCTCCTAAGGGCGTCTGGACGCAGCGTTTTGCTATTCGTACTCCATTCGTCGTAACTTCCTGATGTGCGTCCGGACGCACGAGTTTGCGTTCGTGACGAATGAAGTATAAGAAGCCCCAGGATCGCAAAACGCTACGTCGAGACGCACTTAGGAGATCCCACCATAATACCTCAACTAGAATAATTCAATAAAATGACACGCATGATTCAATATGAAAATATCGAAAAGAAGACTACAATAACGAAAAATATTCGCAGAACACATGTATTCGAAATTGATATTCGAAGTTGAAATTGATGAAACGTTTAATACATAAGTGGTGTAAGTCAAAAGAGCGGGTACCCGAGCCTCGGGTTGAGTCGGGCAATGTTCGGGTCGGGTCGGGTCGGGGTCCCCAAAGTTTACCAAGTTCGGGTATCCGAAGTTAAAGTTGGGGCAAGTCACGGACCTAAGGCAGTGAAGCCAGACTAGGGGAGCCACGGTGAATTGATATACCCCCTCTCTGATGACGGGGATTGAGTGAGGCGAATGGGTGCTGGAATGGAATAGTGGAAGGGGAAAGGAGGGGAGTACGGGAGCTCCGTTTCAACCTCCATCTGGCTACACCAGACAGACCAGATTGCATCCAAACGGATGCACAGTAGTCCCCTGCTTACCCCTTCCACTATACTATTCCAGCAATACGCACACTCCAACTAAGACCCCCACTAAGACCGTAGACTGGTCGCGCAGTCGCGCAACTGCTCTGGTTATCAGAGAGGGGGTACACATTTTTGCTGACCTAAGGAGCAGTGATGCCAGAATCGTGGGACGTGGTATTTTTCCCCTTCGCTCGCTCAGTCGACTCGGCCCCCCACTCTGACGTAACATCGGCTCCTTACGTTGCTTCTACTGCGCACGCACTACACACAAGCGTACCTCTAGTCTGTCCGTGTGAGCTGCTCATTCGACTCGACGCGTATTGGTACGCTTGTGCGTAGCACGTGCGCAGTAAAAGCAACGTAAGGGACCGATGGTAATCACTGGTCATCACTGCTAAGGAGTGTGCATAAACCTGGGGGGGGGGGTTAGTAAACGGAGCTAACTACAAATCGATATATTATTACAACCGATGATTGGACACCTTAACCCTTAGCACTCCAGCCTAGTGATTCATATAGTACGCCAACAACTCCAACACTATATTAGTAAGCAAAACAGTCGTGTAGCCGTAGCAGCGACAGTGGATTTAAAGTTCATATTTTCAATATCGCATTATCGGCGAAAACAGAGTGCAAAGAGTTAATATGCACAGAGTTATTTATAATAATATTGCAAACTTTCGGTATCCCGACCCAAACCCGAACAAATATCCCGACCCGACCCGAACCCGAAATTTCGGATACTCGCACACCCCCAGTAATAATATCAAATAATATTTTCTAACGAAGAACTAACAAGGGAAGGACCCCAAGTGTCCGACTTCGATTTTGATAATCTTTTGTGAGACGATGGTATATGGATCCCTAATGATGTCTGCAAAATATTAGGTGTAGTTACTCAATAGTTTTAAAGATATAAACAATTGAACTTTCACGCAACCTGCCTATACGGCTAATGGAACTTCGAGAACTTGAACTGAATCATGATATCTCAAATCATGATATATCAAGAAGGTATGAAAGTTTAATTGTTTATATCTTTAAAACTATTGAATAACTACACCTAAAATTTTGCAGATATCATTAAGGATCCATATACCATCGTCTCACAAAAAATTATCAAAATCGAAGTCGGACATTTGGGGTCCTTCCCTTGTAAGATAGCAAAGCTAGACTTGTTCCGCTCCTCCGGTTGAGTACAGGGTGTTTCAAAATTATATGTCGTGTATAAAAAGTAATGGTCATCCGTCCTAGGGGTGAATCTACACTTCTGGATCGGTGGACATTTGTAAGAGAAACTTGCCGCAAAATTGTTTATAACAAAGAAAGTTGTTGTTAAAGTTTTTTTTTACATCAACGCCTTCTACTTATCGAAAAGAGAAAAAGTATGAAATTTATTGAGATATAAGCTGTTAAAGTTTTTCAAAATTTGATTGTGTGGAATTATACGACACGGACGTGTGGACTGTAGTAATATGCGACATATAGCTCCTTTCATACTTTTTCTCTTCTCGATAAGTAGAAGGTGTTGATGTAAAAAAAACTTGACAACAATTTTCTTTGTTATAAACAATTTTGCGGCAAGTTTCTCTCACAAATGTCCACCGATCCAGAAGTGTAGATTCACCCCAAGGACGGATGACCATTACTTTTTATACACCCTGTACAATAGGGCGGAGCTTGAGGTTTCGAGATGTGGTGTTAAATCGAACAGGCAAAATATTGACTTACTCCACTTCTGCATTATATGGATTATATGTGTGTTCTATAGTATCATAATGGTAATGATGTATCCATAATAATCTCTTACCGTTAGCAAACATAGAGAATAGAAGTTCAGCCTGCTGACATTTCGGTAGGATATTTAATGCATCGAAAAAGAAATGCATCGGATGTATCTTTTCATCAATAATTGGTAGACCTTGATACAACTCTTCAGCACTGCACTCATTATTTTTGATATTTCTAACATTTCTTTTTGTGGATAATTTGATATCTTGATGCACTTGTCCAAATATAATTTCGCTACTTTTCTCATTCGGTACTATTTGACTCAATAAACTTAAGTACTCCAATGTCAATAATGCATTGATGCATCCTTCATCTACTCGGGCGATCTAGTACAACAAAAATCCCATAATTTACAATTTATGATAAAAAATATTCTGAAAGTTCTAACATATTATCATATCGATGTAAGTTAAAATATTCTTTCTAAATATTTAATCATTAATTTTTGTGCAGCATATTTTAAGACCAATTGTAAAACTTTTTCATTTTAGTCTTATCGTATTATAACAACAAAAATATTAACGCTATCGTTCTCCACCATGAAAAAATTCCTTAAATTGAAAACCAAAATTTCTTTTTTCAACTGTCAGAAGAAGGAAAAAAGTGAAAGTTCGTTGATGTTGTCCAAATATTTATCAATATGTTTTATAATGCTTTACCGATGAAAAATTACAAGCGCAGATCAATAATGAATCATAAAAAAGAATCGTTACATTTACATTTGATTAAAATTTACATTAACAAGTTCTATGACAGAACTTGTGGGCTTTGTGTTTCCTTCACAGACAGTGGTTTCTTGAAGTAAGAAATAACGAGGATAGCAAGCATTATTTCTAAACAGTTAAGTTAAATACAACTCGTTGTGCGTTTCTCTCTTTTCATAGAAACATCTGAAATGTCAAAGAGTAAATAAAATTTGACTATGCTTACAGTGAAAAATTGCATAGACGAACCTAACATTACAGTACTTCATTTAGTAGTGTCGTTTTAAAGAAATATGGACAATACATTATACATACGTATTGATTCAAACAAACAAGAATTTTAAATGTATTTGAAAAAAGTACGAAAATATAAAGAATGTAACAATATATATTCGAATTAATTATAGATCATCGTTTACAATATTTCGGAGAATCACAGCTTCGTTGGTAATGTTTTACGAATACTATTTTAAAACATTATTTTACATTTCCGCCACATAGTAATAACAAGCAAAACATTTTTAGCATATTTGTGGATATTATACAATGTATACGTAGAAATAACCCAAGAAGTTTATATAAAAGCTTATATGCTTCGCAATTTAACACATTATTACGATTTAAATTGATAAAAACGCGTACGCAGCATGTACTATGTAGTACATATGCTCTTATTTACTCTTGAAGACAATTTTTCATCCTCCAGGATAGTTCCAATTAATAAAACCAAATCTGTACAACGTTTGAACCGCGTTCGGATAACGGGAAAACGTGCCCCGGGCCCTTAAGCATTAAAGTAATTAATTAAATGCTGATCAAATCGTTTTGCGTCTTTTACGTCCTAGTACTTTCTCTCCTAAAACGAATGGTTCTCGAAAATATTGAAAAAAATGTAAAAACAAAATCAAAAAGTTTTTTATGCAATTTAAAAATAGAAGTGTGTTTTCATTATCTATTATCAATAAACATTAACGAGAAAATGTATTTTTGGAGAGTGAAACTTACTCTTAAATTGAATGTTATTTTTAAGGAAATTTCGTATATTTCCTTGATTAAAACTCAAAAAATGTACAGGTTCCACTTCATCAAAGGCTTATAAAGAGAACTACGCTTCGAAAAGTCTTCTAAAATGAACCGTCCAAAAAATATAAGTGAAACCGTACGAATCCTACGGATTCTCTTATATTTATTTAATAGTTCGTTTTAGAGGGCTCTTCGAAGCGTAGTTCTCTTCATAAAACATTTACCTTTGATAAAGTGGAACCTGAAAAGTATTTTGACTTCTAATCAAGGAAATATACACAATTTCCTTCAACATAATATGCAATTAAAAAAAACTAAGTTTCACAAATTAAAAAAGGACATACATTTCTCGATAATATGTTTATTGATAAAAAATAATCAAAACACACTTCAATTTTCAAATTTTTCGATTTTGTTACGACATTTTTCTCAATTTCTCCGAAAATCGTTAGTTTTACGGAAAAAGGAATACGATATAAAAGACGTAGCCTGTCCGGATCTTCAGATTTTGGCAAACATATTTTTTAATACGATAATTAATTTATAAGGTATTCGAGAAAAACGATTTTATGAGCATTTAATTAATCATTTTAATTTTTAAGAGTCAAGTTTATGGCCCAAACTTTACACCGATGCTTTTTATTATTTGGAACAGTTCAGCCACCCTAATAGAATACGTTGTATGTAGTATACAGGGTGGGGCACTATAAACAGGTCACCTGAATAACTAATTTGCTTTTGAAGATAGAAGAAAATGCATCAGACCAAATTTACATGATATCGAGGCGCTGGTAATCTGATGTCATTAATTTTTTTATAGGTGGAGGCGTCAAGGAGATATGAAGGTCAACATCATTTTTTTAAATGGAATGAGATATTTTTGAATACATCAATCGACGCAGCTGGATATTCGTTATAAAAAAGTGCTAACCTATGTATGTCGAAAAGTTAGTAGTTCAGGAGATATTTCAATTTAAATAACTCTAAAACACCAGTACTTTCGTACTAACAAGGAGAGTCCACGGTAGACGGGAACCGGTTTTTCCTGAAACTTCCAGTATTTGAAGATGACGTAACCAAATGTAATTTAGCAAAGCAGTAGCGCGCAACTCTCAAGATCTTTTACTAACTACTAACTTTTCGACATACATAGGTTAGTACTTTTTTATGAGGAATGTCCAGCTGTATCGATTGATGTATTAAAAAATACCTCATTCTATTTAAAAAAATGAAGTTGACCTTCATATCTCCTTGACGTCTCCACCTATAAAAAAATTAATGACATCAGATTACGAGCGCCTCGATATCAAGTAAGTTTGGTCTGATGCTTTTTTTTCTACCTTCAAAAGCAAGCGAGTTATTCAGGTGACCTCTTTGTAGTGCCCCACCCTGTATAGTATGTAGTATGCAATATGTGCCTAATATCTACAATGTACAAATGAGTATATAACTAGGCAGTATTGTGAATTGAAAAACATATTAATTGTCAAATGATTCTTCTATAATGTTATGGCAGGAGAAGAGAAGATAGGTCAAGAAGAACATCAGAGGTCAGGAGTAAGTTGGAGGAGTTGAATCTCACTTTCATTCAAAGCGTAGAGACCACTTCTCCACTTGGTCCGTGACCCCTTCACGCAAATATTACTCATTGTCAGTTTGCTTAGTTTTGTCAAATGGATGACACATCCGTTCCTGATGGAAAGGATCGATATCGATGATAATCAGCAGGACCTTGAGCTGGAAGAGTTAGATCTGGCAAGTTGTCTAGAGCTGATCTGCTCACTGCCTAGATCCTCACTTCCAACTGCAAGTCCTGCAGATAGTAGATAGTAGATAGCACAATGTCCATGCAGTCTGAACGAGGAGATGATTAACTTCTTGTCGCCGGTCACAAAGGAACTTCTGTCGCGAAGATATCCACGGTGGTACATAATCGTGTGCAACAACTCTGCTTAAATCTCTGCTGACTAGCTTCAGATCAATACGCGACTGCAATTGAAATTGTCATAATGAATTATATAAAACACGTCGCGTCATTTCGTGTTACGTCTTACAAGAAGCAATTTACTCTATGAAAGATGACCAGGCAAAATATATATGTAAATAGGGTGGGTCACCTAATTTTGCCACCTCAAATATCTTTGTTGTTTTCAAAGATACGTCAAATGTCTGAAGGACAAAGTTGAATGGTAAAATGGGGCTCATACGATACAAAAGAAATTTTGTATTTGTGTAATTTTTTTTAGAGATATGAAGGTCACCTTCATTTTTTTTTAATGGAATGAGGTATCTTTTAATACATCAATGGATGCAGCTGGACATTCGTTATAAAAAAGTATTAACCTATGTATATCGAAAATTAGTAGTTCAGGAGATACTTCAATTTAAATAACTCTAAAACACCAGTACTGTCGTACTAACAAGAAGAGTCCACGGTAGACGGGAACCGGATTTTCCTGAAACTTGCAGTATTTGAAGATGACAACTCTCAAGATTTTCCGAGAAAATTGCATTTGAAAATCTCTATACCCAGTCATAAAGAGTTCGCGTTAACATACAAACAATAAGTGCGACCACAATTTAATTGTAAGACCGTGCGTGCTCCGAAAACGGAGCCTTTAGTCTAGTAGTATAAATTTATTTATTGTTATACTTTTGTGCGTTTAAGTTTGTTGTACCTACCTGTAAATATTATATTTTTTTGTTTGGCACAATAAATGCTCTGTTAATAAAAAAAAATAAACAAGAACCGCAGTGGCTGAGGGCGCTGGGCGAAAGACTGGTAATCAGTGGGTCGCTGGTTCGAGTCTTTTTTTCTCTTCTTTTCCATTTTAATCCTAAAATTTATGAAATCTGCCAATAAACAATTATTTTTTAAATAGAAAATGCATGTTTTTTATTTGTGGGAATAGAAAAGAAAATCGAACATAAAAATATTACAGAGTGTTATATTTATTTTATCATTACACTATCTTTATTAATAAATAAATATTTCGTGTTAGTATGACACGACCCACAGTGATACTTATCGTAAAAGCATGGGAAACAATAATTTTTTCGGCATCTAGCACATACTATAAATGTACCGTTTGTACAAGAACACGCCTCTTTCAGGATTTCTTGCGGAAAACACACTTCATCAATATTCATAAAAATTTCTATTTAATTCATTTTCTATTTCAAAAATAATTGTTTATTGGCAGACTTCATAAATTTTAGGATTAAAACTGAAAAAAAGAGAAAAAAAAATTGTCGACATTAAAACGACTCGAACCAGCGACCTACTGATTACCAGTCTTTCCCCCAGCTCCCTCAGCTACTGCAGTTCTTGTTTGTAGGTTTACGCGAACTCTTTATACCGCGAACTCTTTATGGCTGTGTATAGAGATTTTCATATGCAATTTTCTCGGAAAGTCTTGAGAGTTGCGCGCTACTGCTTTGCTAAATTACATTTGGATACATCATCTTCAAATACTGGAAGTTTGAGGAAAATCCGGTTCCCGTCTACCGTGAACTCTTCTTGTTAGTACGAGAGTAATGGTGTTTTAGAATTATTTAAATTGAAATATCTCCTGAACTACTAACTTTTCGACATACATAGGTTAGTACTTTTTTATAACGAATGTCCAGCTGCATCGATTGATGTATTAAAAGATACCTCATTCCATTAAAAAAAAATGAAGGTGACCTTCATATCTCTAAAAAAAATTACACAAAAACAAAAATTTTTTGTATCGTATGAGCCCCATTTTACCATTCAACTTTGTCCTTCAGACATTTGACGTATCTTTGAAAACAACAAAGATATTTGAGGTGGCAACATTAGGTGACCCACCATTGTATATGTAATTTCTAATAAATACATTTAAAATAAATAACTCGCGAAATGTATTATAAAGAGGAAGAATCCTATTGTTTGTTGCATGTAACACTAATCTTGATTCTCGGAGATGAACCATTGTAAGCAATAGCGATTATAAAATGCAATGTACTTACGTAAATGCGACAAATTCGTTATTAATAGAAACACGTTCTTTGATGTTTGTCTTTTTAAATTTAATACAACGAAAACTAGTAGTATAAGTCTATTGAAATAGTAAAAGGTAATTAAATCTATAAAATATTTTTATCGTGAATTCACGTAGACTCTAATCAATATTTCTCGATATACCTGTTTCACTAATAACAACTACAGTTTAATTCTAATATTTCACTAGGTAATTCCACCGCGCGCGCGCGCGACACTCGAAGATTTTATTATGTCATGAACGAATCGACGATTATTATTGAAATAGATTATGAGAACTTTGGTCACTCTCGGGTGTACTTTCAGCTCCGTAAGCCGTTAAATGTCGCGAAACTGCGTGGACATTGGGAGTAAGTTTAATATAAAACGTAATGAGAACACGAATAAACATTTAGGTGCACACTGGCCTTATATATACCTGAAGCAACTGATAGAAAAACCTGGTTCTCGGTGCCTTCATCGATATCGAAGCCCCACCTCGATTACGATAACGAAACGTTGCGATAGAAATATTTACACATACATACATGGAGCCATACATACGTACATACGTACGTACGTACATCTATAGATACATGCATACGTACATACAGTATATGCTCACCTCCTTTTTATCAAAAACGCTGTTACCTTATTTTCCCTTCTCGATTCAGGTATTTCATTAAATTCATTCAGTGACTTAAAAAATGGTCGGATTTTGAAAGGCCGAGTTTACTGTGCAAACGAACAAAACAAGATTACAAAGCTTGATCTTTCAATTCGATTCGATTAGATTCGGTACTTGTATCTGACAAAAGTGTTCATTCTAACACGGGAAACGTAATTTAAAAAATTCTGTCGAATACTTTGAATTATTCACGCTTAACGACTTGCCATTGAAACAAACGAAAGTGTGCAAGATTTATTTCGTTCCTAATTCCGAAGAAAGTGACAATTTCGACAGATGGGAAGTCCAATTGTTCATTCGAATAGTATTGTAATATTTGCATTCAGAAAATATTTACGTAGACTGATACTTGATCCAAAATGTTTTGGAAATATTTTTCAGTATTGTTAGTTCTACAAACCTGCACACTTCAATATGCCATTTCTTTTTTCGAATCATTAAAATTCGCGTTTGTGTGATTACACTGTCCAACAGCCATAAAGGCTTTCGATTCTCGCTATGAAATTCTTATAGAGTTTTTCGCGCTGATTCCGAATTTGTTTTTAATTTTTCTCCTAGACGCACAGTTTTTGAGAAATTCGAGTTTGAAGAAATGACATATTTTTCAACTTTTAACAAATAATGTGATATCATTATAAAAAATGTTGAATTGTTCTTTACAACAAAAGATTCTGTAGACTTTCCCGAATACAGTGATATCCAATATTAATACATTATGATTGTTTAAACATGTTTAAACGATCATTAAAGACGGAGAGACACCGCTTTTGCACCAATTTTTGAGGATATTTTTCAATTTATCTCAAAAAATAAGGGTCCAGCGGAAAATCGAACTGTACCACGCGATAGAGCAGACTTTTATCTTGCGAAACCATCCTATTAAGTTTGGAAAGTCGACGTTTTTTTCGAACCAGAAAGCAAAATATCTTCGCCCGACATGCGTCGTCGCCAGTGGCACTCACCACTAGAACGGTCGTTCGCCGATCCGTATCCCGTCGCTGTGCCGTATACCGTCTAGTGTTCCTTATTTCTCAACATTCTCCATTTCTCGAGAAATAAGAAATAAGTCTATGAAACTTATGATAGTTGGAATATCGTTGATGATATTTATCGAAAGCGCCAAAAACATTAACTCAATGTTTATTCCTGTCCAATATGTACATTTGAGTGGACCTAAGCTATACTTGGAGAAAAATTTTTTATCGAGATACAATGTACGCAACTATCCAGTATTGTTCCTTTAGGTGACAAAAAAAATTTGTGCAAAGTTTGAGATCAATCGAATAAAAGGATGACGTGGCACACTTAAATTGAAAATTTTGAAAATTGTGAAATTCACCGACTATGGAACATGGCACATCGTTGGATTTGTCTTTTTTTCTGAATAGGAATATAGAACAATTATATGACCTCCTTTAAGTAAAAATAACGATGACCTTGAAATTTCGAAATATGGTTTCCAAAAATTTTTTTTATTTTGCCATTATATTTGCCTAATTAAACAGTGCAAATTTCTCCTCTGACATTTTTTCGTATAATCACAAGTAACAAACATATTTAAATACCTACATTAAAATGCGGCAATATTAAGTGGACACCCTTAAAAAACGCATAATTTTCTTAAAATTGGTCCAAAGGATTTGCATTTTTTAAAGATGTTAGACCGGCTAGTTCGCTAGAGAATAAGTAAACAACAATCTATTTTTTTTTTTCAAAATTGAAATTGGTAGGAATCATAGAAAATTTAAAAAATTATGTTTTGTCAACTTTTTTATCTGGGCCTGTAACGATAATTTTAAAAAATGCGTTTTATAGATTTCGGTAACTTATATGCATACTGAAAATTTCATAGAAATCGGTCAACATTGCAATGAGCTACAAATGTTTAAAGATGATCACGTAAGGGCGAAATTCCCTGGCAAGGTTGAAAATCTGCGACTTTCACCCTTAAGCTCTCATTTCTAAACGTATGTAGCTCATTGCAATATTGACCGATTTCGATGAAAGTTTCAGTATGCACATAAATTACCGAAATCTATAAAACGCATTTTTTTAAATTATCGTTACAGGCCCAGATAAAAAAGTTGACAAAACATAATTTTTTAAGTGTTGTATGAGATTCCTACCAATTGCAATCTTAAAATAAATTTTTGTTTACTTATTCTCTAGCAAACTAGTCGGTCTAACATCTTTAAAAAATTCAAGTCCTTTGGACCAATTTTTAAAAAGTTATGCGATTTTTAAGAGTGTCCACTCAATATTGCCGCTGTCTGTAGCATGTTTTGATTGATGGTAGGACATACGTATTTGTTCATTTCCGAGAATACGTTATAAAATAAATGAGAGAGATTCATAAGAACTTTCCAAGATTTAAATTTCTCGAGAAATTCTCGAGAAAGAATTCTCAAGAAGGGGAACACTAATCCCGGCCCCCCTGGCGACAACTCATGTCGGGTGAAAATATTTTGCTTTCTGGTTTGAAAAAAACGTCGATGTTCCAAACTTGAAAGGCTGGTTTCTCAAGATAAAAGTCAGCTCTATTGCGTGGTATAGTTCGATTTTTCGCTGGACCCTTATTTTTTGAGATTAATTGAAAAAAATCCTCAAAAATTGGTGCAAAAGTGGTGTCTCTCCGCCTTTAGTGATTGTTTAAACATATTTAAACCATCATAATGTATTAATATTGGATATCACTGTATTCGTGAAAGTCTAAGGAATCTTTTGCTGTAAAGAACAATTCAACATTTTTTATAATAATATCACAATATTTGTTAAAAGTTTAAAAATATGTTTTTTTTTTCAAAGCCATGTTTCTCAAAAACTGTGCGTGTAGGAGAAAAATTAAGAGTGGATTCGGAATCAGCATAAAAAATTCTATAAGAACCACCCAACAGTAATCGTGGAACAAATTTGGTGTTGGACAGTGTTATTCACGCTTAACGACTTGGCATTGAAACAAACGAAACTGTGCAAAATGTATTTCGTTCCTAATTCCGAAGAAAGTTACAATTTCGTCACATTGGAAGTCCAATTGTTCATTCGAATAGTATTGTAATATTTGCATTCAGAAAATATTTACGTAGACTGATACTTGCTCCAAAATGTTTTGGAAATATTTTTCAGTATTGTTAGTTCTGCAAACCTGCACACTTCAATATGCCATTTCTTTTTTCGAATCATTAAAACTCACATTTGTGTGATTATCTGATCCGCATATGCCGTAGGTCGTAGAAATTGATTACTTCTTTCGCGATACATACAGTGACTATTCCAAAAATATTCGGACACTAGGTATCACTAACTTTATGATTTGATAATTCGTTTGTTGATAAAGCAATTGCCCTGGGATATTGTTTCATGAAGCATTTATTAATGTTGATAAACATATATAATTTATTTGAAAAATATACATACGTTTCATAATAAAAATTATTAAACGAAATAATGGACCATTTGTGGCTCACAAAAGTATATATTCGGACACGTATTGTATTTCTCTGGCAATCGCCTTCTGGGAACGCGATATTCCCAGAACGCGAAACGTTTGTTTACAAACAGAATCTCGTGGACCATTAGATGTGCATACCACATCACTACTGTCGGTAGTAAACTTGAATTCGTTCAGAAAAGGTCGCAAATGAAAGAAGAAGGAAGTAATTTTTCTTCGAGAAAAAGGAAAAACCTGTCGCGAAATTAGTGCAATGCTTCATATACATAAGTAAGAGTACTGTTCCAGATATCTGTCGACGATTTTATTAGGTTGTCAAGAAAGTAATTTCGGTAGTTTAAAATGAAATAAAACCGAATTTCTTTATTGAAGCGATGAACTTTAATCAATAAAATATTTTCTTATTTATTCTTTCTGGCAAAAGATCATCGAACAAAAGGGAAAATATCTTTATTCATTAAAGAACATTGCTTGAATAAAATAATTGGGCTCTATTTCACCTTGAAATACCGAAATTACTTCCTTGCCAACCCAATATATTGAGAATCGCATTTATTCTATTCCGCAAACTGGAAGACCAAGTCTCTTATGTACGAGGGAGAAAAACAAAATTATTCGGAAAGTGAAAAGAAATCCGTGCTTCTTTGGTCCAAAACTAGTGAGCTATTAGGAGAAAGCTCCAAAAATGTGTCAGCCGAAACAATTCGGACAGAGTTGGGCAAAACGTAATTTCAATTACAATTACAATTACTTACCAATTACTGTAATTTGAAATTAGTAATTACAATTACTTGACGCGCGAATCACTGTAATTGTAATTGTGGTCCTCAATTACAATTACTGGTTGAGCCAAAGTAATTGCAATTCCCAAGTAATTGTAATTGGTAGCTGCAATTACAAGTAATTGTAACTGGTAGTTGCAATTACTTTCCAACAGACGACGTTCGCGCATGAACGCTCACACACCGCTAGACCAAGTATACGTACGCGAGGATGCAAGGGTCCGGGATTTGCGTTCTGATTTCTCGATAATGCAAAGACGGTGTTTTTTTAGTAGTCAAAATCGCTAGATGAAAGATCAATCTAGGGCGCTGTTTACCTCAAAAGTCCTTCCTTTACGTTTCCGAGCAATGGTTTTGCAATATTCGGCTGCATGTTGCCCGTCGGAGAGGCTACTACGCCTGCGTGACTGCAGCGTCCCCTGACGGGCAACATGCAGCTGAATATTGCAGAACCATTGCTCGGAAACGTAAAGGAAGGACTTCTGAGTCAAACCGGGCCCTATATTGATCTTCCATCTAGCGATTTTGACTACTACTAAAACCCTGTCTTTGCATTATCGAGAAATCATTAGTGGAATCCCGGACCCTTGCAATCCTCGCGTACGTATACATGGTCTAGCGACGTGTGAGTTTTCACGCGCGAGCGTCGTCTGTTGGAAAGTAATTGCGACTACCAGTTACAACTACTTGTAATTGCAACTACCAATTACAATTACTTGTAATTGCTTTAGAATTACTTGGGAATTGCAGAAATAAAACTACAATTACATGTAATTGTAATTGGTAATTGCAATTACTTTGGCTCAACCAGTAATTGTAATTACGGACCACAATTACAGTGATTCGTCAAGTAATTGCAATTACCAATTACAATTACATGTAATTGTATTTCTGCCATTTCAAATTACAGTAATTGGTAAGTAATTGTAATTGAAATTACATTTTTCCCAACTCTGAAAACGGTACCTTTCATACAATGTATTTCGAACAGTCTATCAGTTGTTGCATGTTGAAGTTTGGACTTTGATGATTAGCAATCATTTTTTTTCAGGTAATAAAATGCTAGATATCGTTTATCTTATGAAAGTACATTTATCGTTTGCGTTGAGTGTGTTTCCGAAGCACAAGAAAAACGTTACTTTTCCTATTTCCGTAGATAAACTTAAATCATAAGCGGCAACTAGACTACACGTATAACTTTCGGATAAAATTAAGAAATGTGACATATCGTACTGAAATGTTACGTTTATTTGGGTGCTAGCCTTGACATATTCCCGTAACTAATTATTCCGTTTATTAATCTAGTTTAATAGACAAATTTCAACCCAATAACCCACATTGTTGTAATTACGATTATATTTTCGATCGTTCCCAAATACATTTCTATTAAAAGATTGCTACTAAAGATATAAATTAAACTGTAGTTTCATTGTTTTACGAGATACACCGGGTGTACAAAGTATTCGTACAGCTTTTAAAAACTAATAACTTTTTCATAATTGTACCAAACGACCTGATTTTTTATAATCGATTAGAAGCATTGGTTTACAAAATGACATGCAAGAACGATTTTCCAAAAATTCTAATTCACAAGGTTATATGCAAAAATAAAAGAGACATTTTCTAAAACTTTTTTTTATTTCGGTCCTTAATGAGAATTTAAAATATATGTTTTGTAAATCTATGATAGAGAGTGAGAGAGAGAGAGAGAGAGAGAGAGAGAGAGAGAGAGAGAGAGAGAGAGGGAGAGGGAGTGTTATACACATGCTGAAAATTTCATTGAAATCGATGAACATACACACGAGCTGCAAGCGGTTAAATATGGTAAAAATCGTAGTTTTACACGACATTTGATCAGATTCTACTTAAAATCCACAGAATCGACAGAAATCCACAGATTTCGAATAAATTTTCAACATGTGTATAAATAACATAGAGATCTGCAAACCATATATTTTAAATTTTCATGTTGGGGAACCAAATAAAAAGTTTTAAAGAATGCCATTTTTATTTTTGCATGTAACCTTGTAAATTATAATTTTTGGAAAGACTTTCTTGCATGTGTGTCATTTCGTAAACCAATGCTTCTAATCGATTATAAAAAATCAGGTCGTTTGGTACAATTATAAAGAAGTTCTTAATTTTTAAAAGCTGTATGAATACTTTGTACACGCACCATAATTGTATACAGGTAGAAAATTCTTCAGAATAAATATATAAGCAGATTACCCCAGTAAGCAATCTGCTCTTGATTTGGTATGAATTTAGCACCAAATACAGACCTATCTGTTTCCGCATTAGGCTCGGTATTTGGCGACAGGTTATGATCTGCAGATTCAGTGCAAATAAAAACCAAATCCTGTTCTAAACATGTTCTTGGCACCAGAATGACCGCCTTCTGCTCGCAAAGTACGATTGCAGACATTTGATCTCAATCTGTTCGAACAGATTTTGCTGACTGGGATTAAGGGTCGACTTGAAATTGGCCTAAATTCCATAGAGACAAAATAAATACTACTAAAAATTAAAACTGAAAACTGAATTTTGCAAAAAATTATTCACGCTTGAACACATACGGTAAATACCATTATGTACAAATATCATGAATTACCTATTATTTTAATTAAATTTTAATATGGCAGAATAGTGCAATGAATTTAAGCTTCATTTATAAAATTATATTGAAATTTTTATTAAAATTTTTTAAAAATGTTTACCGCGCGCGCGTATGTGTTCTAGCGTGAATAGCGTTTTCAGTTTTAATTTTTAGTAGTATTTATTGCGTCTCTATGAAATTTAGCCCATTATGTATAAAAAAATTGTTTAATAAAAAGAACTACGTTGATCTAACATATTTTCGTAAATTCATTCGGTATTCGAAAGTTCATGTCAAAGAAACTCGAGTTTTACTGTAATATTTTTACGTTAATTATAAAATTAGAAATTATATTCTGTAGTGTAAACTGTAGGCTACGTTAAATTGCAAAAGCGTAATGAAAATAACGCAGATTAAATCACGTTACGTCGCGATTGGTAGAAAATTAAAATCGAATTTTACTCTATATACTTTTAAAGAACATTATACGGCGTTGTAAGCACCAATATCGGAATCAGTGAAGAGATAAGATTGAAGATAAAACGATATCTACTTTCAACGATGAAGTCCGCATAAGTATAACCTTCTAAAGATATAACCGAACAATGTCAGACGAAGAAGAATACTGGAAATAGGACATGTTACTCAACTTATACAGTGTCATTACACAGCTTATTTAAGTGCATTTTATATTTAAAAAGAATTCTTCATAATTATGACAAAAATATGT
Organism: Lasioglossum malachurum; assembly: GCA_028455605.1. Lineage (NCBI taxonomy): Eukaryota > Metazoa > Arthropoda > Insecta > Hymenoptera > Halictidae > Lasioglossum > Lasioglossum malachurum. The sequence goes on along the minus strand of CM052316.1, from coordinate 13,706,088 downwards.
ATATATTATATGTTAAACATGTCAAACCGTTTAACCACCTTCCTTTTTACTAACACTTTCAAGTTTTACGATAATAATAACTGCTTCGTAGTCCAGTTCGAGTAACTGCAAAAACCTTCGGTATAAAAGCATGATCATTTAAAAATTATTAGCCTGAATAAAAATAATTATAGATTCTACAAATAACATTTGGCGTTAAAATTTCAATATCTCTGAAATGGAAAGCTCCGACGTCCCGACACATCAATAACAAAAGATATAGTCATATATCATAATCAAATACAATTAATTGAACGTAGAATTATAAATCATTATTCTCTATTAGACACATAAATAATGTTTAAATTTTGGAACCGTATTTGTTTTAATACCAATACGACATGTGTATAATATACAGTAACGCGGATTAATATTCGGACGCTTTAAAAAAAACGATAAATTTTTTAATATTGTACTATACGATTTGAACTTTCTTGGGAAGCTAGAGCAATTAGTTTACTACAGGATGTGAAAGAAATTTTTTTCACAAATTGCAATTGAAAGGAATTGTAGAAGAAATACTAAAAGGTGCATTTTACAACTTTTTTATATGGGCTTATATTGAAAATTTTAAAAATACGTTTTGTAGATCTGTGTTAATTAACTTGTTCTGAAAATTTCGCCCAAATCGGTCGACGTTGCAATGAGCTACAAACGTTTAAAAATTGTAAAAATTGCAGATTTTCACGATTTTCGGCCTCTAACAAAGACGATAACTTTTTTTAATATTGTACTATACGATTCGAACTTTTTTGGAAAGCTACAGCAATTAGTTTACTACAAGATCAGGAAGAAATTTTTTTCACAAATTGCAAATTGAAAGGAATTGTAGAAGAAATACTAAAAGTTGCATTTTACAACTTTTTTATGTGGGTTTATATTGAAAATTTTTAAAATACGTTTTGTAGATCTGTGTCAATTAAACTTGTTCTGAAAATTTCGCCCAAACTGATCGACGCGACGTTGCAATGAGCTACAAACGTTTAAAAATTGTAAAAATGGCAGATTTTCACGATTTTCGGCCTCCAACTGCAATAAATGTAAGGATTCCTACCAGGGACCAAATATAACAGTTATTCTAAAATTTTTAATAAAAAGTTGATTATTATTCATGTTTAAGATAATCTACATAAAATATAAAGAAAAAACATCGAAGAACAAAATGGTTAAAAAATATCGATTTTTATACTTTTTGGTTACAAGTAACAGTTATCAATGAGAGAATTTTATTTCGATCGCTCATAACAGTTATCAATGATCGAATTTCTTTTCACTTGTTCATAATAATTATTGACGAGAGAAATTTACTTAGGTTACTTATTTAATTATTGAGTTGTCTACTCTTTTTCGGATGGAGCAAGCCTGTGAAATTCATTGAGAAGGTTTCGTACAACAAGACGAATCAACAGACCATAAGAACAACACAAAATCTGTTTGTTGACTGTTTTTGTACACTGACGACTCTGTTCCACTCGTACATGGATGTAGAACTGTTTTATGAATAAACAATATATGAAATAATTGATTGTCTACCATTTGAACTATTATAAATTTCCTTCATCAATAACTGTTATGAGCGATCGAAATAAATTTCTCTCATCGATAATTGTTAGGGGCGATCAAAATAAATTTCTCTCATTGATAACTATTACGAGCGATCGAAGTAATTTCTTGTATCGATAACTGTTATGAACGATCGAAATAAATTTCTCTCATCGATACTTGTTATTCAATGACTTTTTTTCATTTTGGTTATAACAGTTAGGGTCCCTGATTCTTACATCTGTCAATGCCTGCCGTTTTTTCCCGCATCAACCAATTTCGATAAAACTTTCACGGTGCATATAATTGACACAGATCTACAAAATGTACTTTTTAAATTTTCAATATAGACCCACATAAAAAAGTTGGAAATGCAACTGTTAGTATTTTTTTTCTACAATTCCGATAAATTGCAATTTTTTAGAAAAATATCTTTCACATCCTGTGGTAAACTAATTGCTCGAGATTCCCAAAAAGTTCAAATAGTATAGTACGATATTAAATAATGGGTTGGGTCCTTCTTATAGAGCCTTTTGCGCTGATTCCGAATCTGACCTTAATTTTTTTCATATACACACAGTTTTTGAGGAACATGGCTTTGAAAAAAAAACATATTTTTCAACTTTTAACAAATATTGTGATGTTATTATAAAAGATATTGAATTGTTCTCTACAGCAAAAGATTCCTTAGACTTTCCCGAATCCAGTGATATATAATATTAATACATTATGATTGTTTAAACATGTTTAAACAATCATTAAAGACGGAGAGACACCACTTTTGCACCAATTTTTGAGGATATTTTTGAATTTATCTCAAAAAATAAGGGTCCAGCGGAAAATCAAACTATACCACGCGATAGAGCAGACTTTTATCTTGAGAAACCCCCATTTGAGGTTTGAAAGGTCGACGTTTTTTTCGAACCAGAAAGCAAAATATCTTCACCCGACATGAGTTCTCGCCAGTGGCGCTCATCACAAGAACGGTCGTTCGCCGTTCCGTATCCCGTCGCTGCGCCGTATCCCGTCCCGAGCGCCACTGGCGTCAAACATGTTTAAACAATCATAATGTATTAATATTATATATCACTGGATTCGGGAAAGTCTAAGGAATCTTTTGCTGTAGAGAACAATTCAATATCTTTTATAATAACATCACAATATTTGTTAAAAGTTGAAAAATATGTTTTTTTTTTTCAAAGCCATGTTCCTCAAAAACTGTGCGTATAGGAAAAAAATTAAGGACAGATTCGGAATCAGCGCAAAAAACTCTATAAGAAGGACCCAACAGTATATTGGGAACATAAAAAAAGTTGAAATTTGTTGGACAGTGTTATTAATCCGCGTCACTGTATGTATATGTGTCTATATGAAAGTTAATAAACTATAATATATTATAAACATAATAATTATGTATTTCCGATAGATTTAATGATAACGTGTCTTATCAAATAATTTCAACGGTATTACGATCAGTAATGAAGAATAATGCTAGACTATGTATTTTCTATTTTAGTTCGTCTGTATTGTAATATGAATTTTATATATGTACTTCGTGTCATTCGCTATTATTATAATGTACAATAATATCACTTCAGATAATAACATTAAAAAAAACTCACTAACTTTCCGTTCTATGTATAGTAGGCCAATAACCTGTCACATTTAACCCCCCTTACCTACTGATAACATTATGAAATAGAAAGATTATTTGACATTCTCGAGGTATCATTAAGCAAATAACGTTACGAAGATTTCAAATTCTGTATTGAATATAACATTCGATAAGTTGAATCGTGTGAACGTCATATTTTTAATGTATTGGGTTTGTTAAGTAACCAATCATTTATATAAAGACATAAAAATATTTTTTAAAAAGTGTGTCTCATGTATAAAATATGTGATTCGGTAAAATAAATTGGCCATTGGCACACAGTTCTCATTAAATTGTAAATACAATATCCGAATTCAATATTGATATAAATCAGAAAACACAGTGTAGAAACAATACATCTTAGAACATATAATAAACGATCAAAAAATGCGTCTACTAAATCACATTTTCTAATGTGAAAACACGAAGGAAATACTGAACACCGATATCTTATCATTTTAAAAGTAACTCGAGAAATAAATACCATCGTATCGATTTCATAAGAAAGGCGTTGAAAAATATACTACGTTTTACTGATAAGGAGAGATAGGAGAAGTAGAATCATTACTCTCTTGCCATGAACTGCATTTATAGAATTTAATATATAGCTAATTTATTAAATAAATCCAATTAGCTAAGTTGCTTTCGATTTATGCGAAAGTGCCCGACTAGAATTTTAGTTAGGCATGCCTAACGACGAATGTGGGCCTAATGCGGAAGGCATGGTGTACGCCTAAGTTAGACATTCCTAACAGGTGCCATACGTGGTCCAAAGGGGGATGGCCGAGCGCACTTCTAAGTTAGGCATTCCTAACGGGTGCCATACATCGTCCAAATGGGAATGGCCGAGCGCACGGCTAGGTTGGGCATTCCTAACAGTAACCATACGTGGTCCAAGTGAGGATGGCCGAGCGCACGCCTAAGTTAGGCATTCCTAACAGGTGCCATACATAATCCAAATGGGGATGGCCGAGTGCACGCCTAGGTTGGGTATTCCTAATATGCCATAGCATATACAAAATATATTTAGTTTATCTTTGAACGGAAATATCTCGTGACGCACTAAAGTTACAAAAAAATTTATTTACAAAAATTGTTCGGTACGAAGGGAACAATCATATGATGTCATTTTCTTCGGGTCTATGATTGTTGGGGGAGGGGGATTTCAAAAACAAAATAAGTTTTTTAAATGGAACCATGTATTTTTTTGTCATACCACGACAGCATTTTCCAAGACGAATTCATATATCAGATTATGTTATTTACTGTTACAAAACATTAGAAATTACAGTTTCACGCAAATTGTTTCAGGCCATATAACTCATCCGTTATTAATACATTTACGGAAAAATATCAAAAGTAAAAGACAAATGGTTCAAAGAGCGCAATTAACAATTGCATCTTTTCTTTAGATAGAAATGCATATTTTTTGTTGCATTAATATATATTTATAACAATATTTATATATATATATATACATATATATTTATAACAATATATTTATTTATATATATACTCATATATATTTATAACAATATATTCATTTATGTACATATTGGGGACCGTACAAATAAGCTTACGTGACAGGTGAGCAGACTGTCGCGCCGCGCGGTGCGTTTACGTGTAGCGAGGTTAGTTTAGCACATGCTTGTGCACGTGTTTGCAATAGAGTATTCACATAATAAAAAGCGTCTGTGAGTGATTCGGTAACTTCAGTCACTTGTCATGCAATTGTGTTGGTAAAACTCGTCACTGCCATTTCAAGTAAGTTTTTATTTTATATTTATTTTCAGTCATTTTGAAACATTACTGGCAAAAGAAAAATAAAAAAATATTATTAGGTTGGAGGGAAAATTCTATTATATTTTAAAGAAACCATTTGAGTCAATTTATAAAAATACATGTTTAATATTATTCAATGATATAATTTCCATTATTTGTGACAATGTGTTTCCCTTTTTCAGATAACCTGTCAATTCATGTTTTCCAATGATTTGCTATTGTGTTGGTGAAACTTTTCACTGTCATTTCAGGTAAGTTTTTATTTTATTATATTTATTTTCAGTCATTGAAACATTACTGGCAAAAGGAAAATACAAAAATATTATTAGGTTGGAGAGAAGATTCTATTGTATAATATTTTAACACTAATCCTACCAACTCCGGTCAAAATGACCAGTTCCAGGTTCTTCATTTTGCAATTAGAAAAGTAATAATACTGATTTCATAAGAAACGATTGTATAGATATCTTTAGTAGTGCACGTACTACAATAGGAGCCGCACAAAGTCTAAATAAAATCAATCTTGTCATTTTTATAAGGGAACATGTACCAGTTACTTTTGAGGCTCGGTAGGTTTAGCGTTAAAGAAAACATTTTAATCAATTTATACAAATACCTGTTTAATATTATTCAATGATATAATTTCCATTATTTGTAACAATATGTTGCCCTTTTTCAGATAACCTGTCAATTCCTGTTTTCCAATGACTCGCTAGTTAACATGTGTTTCTGTGATTTACAAGCAAAATTACCTGCTTATTTAAAATACGACATAACTTTTCCTCCAACCTAATATATTCATGCTAAAAAATCTTCCCGTTTATTGGACAATGCTTTTCACCAAGAAATTCTAATTTTCAGATGCAGCAAAGATATCAAAAACATCTATTCATCAGGAAGAAACAAGTGTTTCCATACAGATGTGGCTTACATTAGTGGAGGACCGTGGAAAGAAGCAAAACAGTTTCAAGACATTTTTAATAATAAAATTTAAAATTTATATTTTATTATTGTATTATTAGTATTGTATTATACTTTGTACATAATGTGTTTGTAATATATATATGAAATTTTGATTCAATTTAAATTAAAATTAAATTTAAATGTTCTATAAACATCCTCTATAAATGTCCCGTTAACTTCCTGGGTTTTAAGTAAAATTCAAACTAATATGCGCCTAATGCGGTTTGCCTCATTGGATAGTAATTGGAAGAACCTAATGTGGGCCTAATGCGGTGTGCCGCATTGGATAGTCTTTGGGAAAACCTAATGTGGCCCTATATGCGGGTTTCCTAATGCGGGCCACATACGGTTTTCCCAATTGGGCAGTCATTGATATTCCGCGTTACATTCCGCATGTCTGCCCAATGGGGCTGCCCCATTAGGGCCTAACGCCAAGTTAGGCTAGCCTAATGCGGACCTAACGACCTGCCTAACTAAAATTCTAGTCGGGTGTATACGTACTAAGGTGAAATGCCCTAAGCCCGGACAGAATTTTTTGCTACCTCTAATTTTATCAGTTTAGATAAACAAAAATAATTTTTTAAGTGTTTTAACAAAATTCAGATTTTGTAAAGTAATTTGAAATGAAAAAACCATTGTTTAGATTAATATTTTAATTGTATTATAGCAAGAATAATTCAAACCTATAATTGGACATATTAAATCCAATCTAAACTAGTACCTGGACAGAAGTATAAAGCCTACACCGGGACAAATTGAATTTACATATAATCTGCAACAGGCACTATAGTGCTCCAAGCACTACGGCCGCCACGGGGAGCGAGACGCGCGGCCGGGAGGAGTGGGGGTATTCCTTGAGAATGCCTCCGATCGAGCAAAAAGAGCCCAAGCCTGATATATAACATCGATTTTTATTAAATCTTTAATGATGCACACTTGCGAGAATATATTATTATTGTATATTAAATTCTGCCCTGTTTAATGCTCATTTTCTGTTGCAAAGCAAGCATTTCAAGGGACAATATGTACTTCTTTCTCCATATTCTCTAATTGAGTGCATAATTTTGCTTTCTCTTCTATAATTTCATCTTTATTATCATTAGTTGCTTCAGACCTTATTTTTTTAGATTTATCATTGGTTTTTTTTATATCTTTAATTTGTTGTGTACTTATATTTTTTCTTTCGTGTAAATTATTATTGATTTCTTGTTCTTTTTAAATTTTGTTTCTCTCTTTTTCCTGCTTTTTGACGAATGTTCTTCTTCTAAAATTTTTTTTCTTGCTCCTTTTTTCAAGATCCTTCTTCTGTCTTCGACAGTACAGTCGGTGGTCCCTTATTAGCATCCACCGAACCTAAATTTTTCATTCTAGAATCCATGCTTTTTGGAATCTTAAATTGGCCCACTGTATTGAGAGCTTGTACTTGATGGATTCAACAGAATGAGATTCTTGATTTCTGTTCAATTTTTTATTTTTATTCAATCTTCTATTTTCCTTCACAATCTGTCATTTTTAATAATATCTTTAGATTTTATGTACACTTTTGGCTTGCTCCTACTTTTAATTTGTTTTTTATGATACTTATTAATTACTTTTTTCGACCGGAATCAAAAGTTTTATTTCTAGTGATGGAAAGCATTTTTTAAAGAATTATATCGACATTATTCGACATGAATAATTAATTTTTAAGGTTAGGTATTAATACTGATAGATTTATGGCATAAAAATTAAGTATTATTGACGTCACAGCTGGAACACATTTTCTATATACGTTACACTTACAAGTCAATAGTAATTTGTTTAAGCTAATAATAATTTGCAAACTACTGTGTCCTAAACTTGGACACATCTAATATTTTAATTAATAATTATTATTTAAGTTAAGTTTTATTTCCAATTTATTTTAAAATATCAATATTATTATGCGCGTAATAATTATTTTTTGCTAAATGCTTGAATTATATCTTTTTTTCTAGTAAAAGTACGAACTATAAATGCACATGATTGGCATGTAAAAATAGACTATTTTGTATACTGTTTTCAAATGAAATTCGAATTTATTTTTAAATTTCAATTGATGTCTTAATGAAATAATATTCACACCTACTTGTAGCGCAGGCCTCAGAATATAGAATATAATTATTTAATCTCTTAATTATTGATTTTACTATGAAAATTCAATTGTCCAGATTTAAATAGGTATCACTTTTGGATGTTGTCTGGTGCTGCGGCGCGGGGGACGTCCCCCCGTGACGCGGCTGGCCCCCCCGGTGGGGTGGCGTGATTGGAGGGAGGGCACGGGGAGTGATCCCCTCCCCGCGCCAACTAATGCCCCCCCTCCCGGGGGGCGTGAGTCCCTTTGGCGGTGCGGGGGGTTTGCCCCTCGTGTCGTGTGTCCCCGCTGAAGGAGGCGGAGGAAGGGGACCGGGGGAGTGAGCTAACCCCGGCCCCCGGGGGGAGTTAAACTCCCGGATCGTGGCCCGGCACCCCGAGACGTTATGTCTTAGTGGCGGGGTGCTGGTCACCCCCCGGATGAGAGTTCTGGGACGGCGCGTGGGGGGTGGGGTGGGGAGGGTCGGGACGTCCGGATGCGTCTCCGACGACCCTCTCTTGCCGGTGTCGGCGCCTTCCTGCCCTGGCCGGGCGGGGACCCTCGGGTTTAGAGTAGGTATAGGTATATCTAGCCCCCAGTTAGAGTAGGTATGGGGGGAGTAACTGCTCCCCCCTGGATGTATGTATAGCTAGGAGGTGACCCGTTGAGTTTTCGCGAGATCCGGGCATCTCCTCAATAGCTTAGGTGGGCGTGTGGTTTTAGTGGGTACTCTGGGGGAGGGGATCGCGGAGCTTTGTCAGCAAGGCGACCCCCTCCCCGAGGGAGCGACACATAACCCAGGATCCCCCCCAGGGGGGCCGGGGTATGCGTAACGCATGTCCACACGGTAAAAAAAAAAAAAAAAAGGTATCACTTTTGGATTGTCCACACTTAGGACACTTCACCTTACCTACACTATACATTAGGGTGGACCTTAGCTATATGTACCTGGTAAAAATTTTTTGCGAGATTTTTTCACGCCTCCCCTTAAAATTGTGCCATTGGGTAAGAAAATAATTTCTGCAAAAGATGAAGTTGATCGAACGTCGGGAAGATGTGCCGCATTAGGGTGGACCTCAGGTATACCAGGTGAAAGGATCCCGAGTCATTCGATGCCGAACCGATCACTTTTTGCAGGCATCATCGCCGATTTTGTCAAAAATGAAATATGTTGTAGTCCATGTGAAATTAGGTGGGGTTTAAGTCATCATTTTGCCGGTTTCGAATTTTTTTAGAAATGGCAGGCCTTCAAAGTTTTCAATTTTTGCCCATTTCAGCGAAAACGGGCCTCACTTACGAATTTTTATCTCAAGATCTGTTTGTCCGATTGAGCTAAATTTTTTTTTGTTTTATTCGGAAAGGATTTTTGGCTATTACAAAATAATTTTTTCAACCTCGACAATTAACTTTATAATGTAGAAAAATTTTAACAAATTCTTCTTTTGCGTTTTTTTCGATGATGGGGCTCAGTGATTTAAATTTTGGAAAAAAAGTATGGTTATATTCCTTGAAGTTTCCCCTTTAAAATGAGACCTTGAAAAAGATGGTATCATTCAAATTGGCGTCACAATGAGCTGGTAAAGGACGCACAGTCCTTAATTTCATAGTCGAAAAATAAGGTCTTATACTTCTATGTTGTACAGTCCCAGTGCAACTCGACGTTGACAGTTCGTTTCTGACCGATGGTTCCTTTCAGACTTTTGTTCCCCCTGATGAGTGCTATACGACGCAGTGATAAAAAAAATTTGACCTTGAAATTCAAGGTCAAGGTCAATTTTGCAGCAAGTGTTTTTAACAAATCTCCACCGATCCAGAGATGGAGAATCACGCTAGAGTAGTCACGACATATATTTTTGAAACACCCTGTACATATGTGACGTCCACCTTTTCTTTTATTAAAATTTAAACGTACATATGTATATTCTACTAATGGATTAATTTTCTCTCATTTTTAATGTATAGTCAACATAATTTTTCTGGCAATAACCTAGCTCCAGCCTATCATTGTATCTATCAATTCCAGATATTAAAAATAAATGTTCACTTGTGAACTGTGTGTGCCTTCCAAATATGGCTAGAAAGTGTGATAGAATGATAAAATTTTTACCATTAATGACATTTACGATTACGCCACACTTTTTATGCTTCATCTTCAGAAACTAAATGGAGATAGTAAAAATTCTCTATCTTTTCTACTATTAACACTTACAAAGGAGTTTACCCAATCGTAACACGCCGATTTTAATGAAATTTGTGTATGATATAGAACTTAAAAAAATATTTGACACGTATTTTTTTATAGCGGCTGTAATTCATGTCAAGGGTGTGAAAATAGCTCTCAAAGTTGGGGTGGAAAATCCTATTTTATTGAATATCTCCGAAAGTATTAGGCCTAGACAAAAATTTCAAAATCCAATTTGTGCGTCTTTGAATGGCGAATCTTTTTGATTAAAAAAAATAATTTGTTTCAAAAATATGTTAAAAATTAACTTTCTTGCAACATTTTTCGATAAAACATGTAAGGTATAGTGCGAAAACTATATTGTGTCACCCGATATATTCTGTTATTTACTTTATCAACGACAAGAAAACATCAAAAACGATCGAACGACGAGCAAGAAGCGAACGTCGAACGGCAGTCTTGTCAAGCCCGTCACTGTGAAACGTTTAAATAAAGTTAATTCGTTATCGTTTAACTGTTGGCATTGTCGACATTGAGACGCGAGCTCGAAGCGAAGAAATGGGCCGTGGAAGAATCTTTCGCCGATTACGTGCATGATAAGACAATCCTTGCAAACCGAGTGCCTGTTTCGGAAGCAGAGTTACTTAGCTACGTCGTCGATGGTATACCGAATAGAGAATTGCAAATTCAAGCTAAGGTGCAGTGTTATGAGTCCGTGGACGAAATACTGACGGCTTTCACAAACGTCAAGTTGCCGGCGGGAAGACCGCGACTATCGGAAGGAGTTTTGCTGTCGGGAAAAATCGCACCGTTGGATGGATCCGGACCACCCATACGCCACCGAACAGGCCCTTCAGCCGTCGATTCGGGAAGGCCACCACCGAGGGAAGGACAAGGATCAGCGAACACCGGGCAGAGATGTTTCAATTGCAACGAGCCAGGTCACTTCTCAGCTAATTGTACGAAGCCAGCGAGAGAAAGGGGATCCTGTTTCACGTGCGGACAGATGGGTCATCGAGCGAATCAATGCAGCACACAGACAGCGAGGGGCGACGTCAACTGCATTGCGCGCGGGCGGAAAGAAGACGATGACTTTCGGCGAGCGGTAGAATTACAGATAAGTAGCGAGTGCGGTAGTTTCAGTACAAAAGTGAACGCACTTATTGATTCGGGGACCCCGATTAGTTTTGTTAAAGAGGGTTACATTCCGAGAATGTGTTTTACGACCGATCGCGATTCAGATAGGTTTTTTTTTGGAATTAACTTTAATTTGGAATTAACGGTAGCGATTTGAACGTTTTAGGAAAGACGCGAGCTACAATTACTTACGACGCAGGAAAATATTATGTTATGTTGAGAATTGTACCATATGAGACGATGAAAAACCCTTTAGTTTTAGGACGCGATTTCATGAAAGTTGTCCAACTATCGTTAAGCAGAGAAGAAACAGTAGAACGCGACGATATAATGGATATTATGAACATTGAGGTAGATCAGGGTAATGCGTGCATCAGTACCGATGACATGCGTTTCGACGGGAGCCTTTCAGTTGAGATAAAGACACGAGCCCGCGAATTGTTTAATAAAACGTACATTAACGCACAGAGACCTGCAGAGCCAAACGTAGAGAACACGATGAAATTAACGCTTACGAGCGACAAACCCTTTTCATTTTCACCTCGTAGATTATCGTATGATGAAAAAAATAAATTACGTTGCATCCTCGATGGATTATTAGAAAGAGGAATAATTAGGGAGAGCACATCCGAGTACGCATCTCCTATCGTTCTGACGAAGAAAAAGAACGGAGAAATTAGAATGTGCGTAGATTTCCGTACGTTGAATAAAATCACGGTCCGCGATAACTTTCCTCTGCCATTGATCGAAGACCAATTAGATCTACTGGAGGGAAAAAAATATTTCACGACGCTTGATTTACAAGATGGATTTTTCCATGTTAAGATGGACGAAGCATCGGTTAAATTTACATCTTTCGTAACGCCTTTCGGGCAATATGAATACACGAGGATGCCATTCGGGTTAAAAGCGCCTCTTAAATTCCAACGCTACGTCACGGAAATTATTAAAGAGTTAATCATTAAAGAGTTTATTTGGATGATTTTCTTATCGCGACAGAGACGATAGAACATCATATAAAAGTCCTCGGAAAGGTATTTAAACTTCTTACAGCAAATCTTTTGAATTTACGTTTAGATAAATGCAGGTTTCTTCAAACAAAACTCGATTATTTGGGTTATACTGTAACGAACGAGGGAATCAGACCGACGGAACAAGGACTCGAGGCAGTAAAGAAATTCCCTCTCCCGCGAAATGTTCGAGAGGTACAAGAGGTGCAGGGATTTTTAGGCCTCTATTCGTATTTTCGGAAATTTATTGAGGGCTTTTCCATCCACGCGAAGCCTTTGTACGATTTGACGAGAAAGGATGCGAAGTTTCAATTAGGCGAAAAAGAAAAACAAGCGTTTGAGATGCTTAAGAATCGATTGTTAAGCGCGCCGATATTAAGTATTTATTCTCCGCGAGACGAGACCGAGTTGCATTGTGACGCGGGCGCGTCGGGGTTCGGTGCTATCCTGTTACAAAGGAAAGCTGATAAGAAGCTGCATCCAGTATTTTACTTTTCTAAACGGACAACCGAGATTGAATCGCGCTATCATAGTTTCGAGTTAGAAACGCTGGCAATCGTTTCTGCCCTCCGCCGTTTTCGAACGTATTTATTAGGAATAAATTTTAAGATACTTACGGACTGTCAAGCTCTTAGTTTGACGCTAAATAAAAAAGAGCTCCACGTAGACTCGTTAAGTCGTCAGGTTTTTGTGATCGAAGACAATTCGTTCGATAGAAATTTAGCGCTATGCCAACATGATGATAAAGATATCGAGAAAATCCGTACAGAGCTAGAAATCTCGGAAAGTATATTGTACGAAATGAGAAACGGTCTGGTATATCGGAAGTGTCAGGGTAAAATTTTGTTTTACGTGCCGAGCAATTTGGAATAAAACTACGGAAAGTTGGAAGGTACCTTGCATTGTATACCGAAAGGGGATGCCCCTTTTGACACGCTACACATTGATCATTTGGCTCCTGTTTCGAGATCGCAGAAATCGCGTTACAATTATAAACGCGTTCACCAAGTATATAAAATTCTATCCCACTAAAAAAACGAACACAGCCGATCTTATAAAGTGTTTAAAATCGTATTTTGAGCATTATAGTCGACCACTGCGTATCGTTTCGGACCGAGGAAGTTGTTTTACGTCTCGTGAATTCGATGAGTTTATACAAGAGTACAATATACAGCATGTTTTGATAGCGATCGCTTCCCCTCAGGCGAACGGGCAGGTAGAAAGATATAACCGCACAATTTTGTCGATGATCGCCAAATTGATGACTGAGCGTGGTGTGGTATGGCACAATGTATTGCGAGAGGTTGAATTTGCGTGCAATAATCTTTGTAAATCTACCACCAAGAGTCCGAGTATGTTACTGTTTGGGATGCAACAGCGAGGTGAGGTCATAGATGGGTTGCGTGATATGTTCAGTGGAAAGATTAGTGTTTTCTGTGATGTGAACAGCCTTCGAAAAAAAGCTAGTAAACAGATTCGGAAGAATCAGGAGTCACAAAAACGCACTTTCGATAAAAGACATAAGGTTCCGAATAAATATGGGGTTGGAGATAAGGTGCTTATCAAAAATTACGATTGCACCCCAGGAGTGTCAACAAACATGATTCCGCGGTTTAAAGGACCGTACGAGATCGATCGTGTATTGCGAAACGTTCGATACATAATCAAAGATGTAGAGGGGTTCCAATTGTCGCAAACACCCTACCGTGGAACATGGGAAGCCGCCAACATGCGACCGTGGCGACCGTCACCGTAGATTTAGGTGTTTAACATTATATTTTTAGTTATATGTGTTATGTTCATGTTTGGATTTGTTCTACTTTACACTGATTTCTAGACGCGGGGACGAGACGATTTATCGTCAGGACGGCCGAGTTGTAGACTGTAAATCGATAGTCTGCGGTATATATTATTATTCATATTGAATTATTATAATTCAATGTTGGCGATTTCGACGAGTTCTGTCACCTACTGAAAGGATGACCATAAATTTTTTCTCCACCCTATACAGGGTGTAAAAAAATGTTTGGTCTTGGCTGCCATAGGCGTATTCTACGTCTTTGTTACTGCAAAAAAGTTACTGCAAAATTGCCCTTGACCTTGAATTTCACCGTCAAATTTTTTTATTATTGCATTGTATTCTACGCATCATGGGGATGAAAAGTGTCAAAGGAACCATGGGTCAAAACTCAACCGTTTCGCCAGAAATGGATGCAGAAACTTGTCTCCTGTAAAATGGATTTTATTCATCGAAGTTGTAGATTTCAAATTGAAATGCTAGTTGTTGACATAAACACGGTCATTGCGAGAATGAAAACACCTCCACTATCGCGATTTTGGAAGGCTACGCACCACAGTGGGCAATTTGGACGAAATCTTTCACAAAATCAAAGGACTTTCGATAGAAGTTTTTGAAAAATTAGAGCTGAAACTTTGCAGAACATGGGAAAAATAGGGAAATTATGGTACGAACCTTTAACCTTGAAAAAATTCGTTAAACTTGCACAATTTCAAGAAAATTGAGGTTTTTCCGATATCACGCGCGGAAAATTTTTTTGTACATGTGATACCTTATTTTTACTTTTATCACAAGAAGTTAAAGAATTCGTTGATGAGGAGTAAGTTAAAAAGATTAAATCTCTCATTTCTATCGGAAATCCTTTGATTTTGTCAAAGATTTCGTCCAAATTGACTACTGTGGGGCCTAGCATTCGAAAATCGGCTGTCACAATAGTAGAGATCAACCGATCTGTATTTATATGGCATTTAACGCTGTAGCGGTGTGTTTTCATTCTTGCAATGACCATGCTTATGTCAACAAATAGCATTTCAATTTGAAATCTAATCTTCTGCATCAATTTCTGGCGAAACGGTTGAGTTTTAACCCATGGTTCCTTTGACACTTTTCATCCCCACGATGCGTAGAATACAATGCAATAATAAAAAAATTTTACGGTGAAATTCAAGGTCAAGGACAATTTTGCAGCAACTTTTTTTTACAGATCTTCACCGATCCAAAGACGTAGAATACGTCTATGGCAGCCAAGACAAAACATTTCTTTACACCCTGTACAACTGACTGAATATTTTTTCAAAATTTAGACACTCTCTGATCCACCAGCGAAAAATAGGCAAAACGAGAATTTGTTTACATTTTTCGACATTATAAAGTTAATTATCGAGGTTGAAAAAATTATTTTAAAATAGCTCAATCTTTTCTAAATATAACAAAAAAAAAATAAAGCTCAATCGGACAAACAGTTTCTTAGATAGAAGAAAATGTGCAAAAATTGCAAACTTCGAAGGCATGTAATTTTTAAACAAATTCTAAACCGAAAAAATGATGACTTAAATTTCACTCCCCTTATTTCACATGGACTACAACATACTTCATAAAAAAAAAAATCGTCGATGGTATCATCAAAAAGTGATTGATTTGGCGTGGAATAACCCGTTTACTCTTGATAAAGTGAAGCCTGAAATATTTTTTGACTTCTGTTAGGAAATATATCGATAGATGGCTTGATCGAGGCAGCGACACCTGCTGGTGCGCTATGCGTTCTTGAGTGTTCGATGAGCTGCATATCCACGCGATCGCGGAAATGTACAATATTCGTTTATCTAAATATATATAGTTATCTTGTGTGTGCCAAAACTGCGTGAATATTCATTTACACCACAACCCGATTAACAACCTGACAACTTCCAATAAAGGAAATATATACGCAATTTTTTGCAAAAAAATATGGAATTAAAAAAGTAAGTTCCACAAGTTCAAAACAAAAATGGACATATTTCGTTAATGTTTATGGATAAAAGACAATGAAAACACATTCCGTTTTAAAAATTCAAAAAGAATTTGTTGATATTGTTCTAACATTTTTCTCAATTTTTTCGAAAACCGTTTGTTTTACGAAAAAGCGTAAACAGACATAAAAGACACAGCCTGCCCAGATCTACAAGTTTTGTCTAACATATTTTCTGATGCAGTCAATAAATTAGAAGATATTTGAGAAAAACAATTTTATGAGTACTTAATTACGGTTTTATTTATTTAATTACAATAGTCCTGGGGTGTGGCACAAAATAATTTATTTTTATATTTTCCGCGGAGCAAATAAGAGCCATCCTAATTTACTTACCTACTTAGATGTGTGTGATACATATGACTATATTTTATAATATATTACAATATGATATTTTTATTTACTCACCGCATCTGGAAGTTCGTGGTATTGCAGAAGATGCATATAACTTGCTGCAGATTGTGTAGGTAATTGTACCATACCACACTGAGGTTCGATCCAAATTTCAGAAACAATTTGAAAATCGCCAAAATTTTCAAATTCGTCAATGCTTACTTCACCATCAGCTGTGCCTGAAATTTAATAAAAAAAAAAGTTCTAAGTAATATATATATACAGAGTGTTAGGCAATAAATAAATAATTATTTAAATAACAATTTAAATAATAAGTTATTTATTATTTGAGAGCAAGTCTAAATGAATTATTTAAAATAATAAAGTTAATTGTTATTTACAAAAATACAATTTCAATTATTTATATTTGTATTGACAAATAATAAATTAAATTGTATTTTTTTATAGGCAGCTAGGCCCTCCGGATGGGCCCGACCACTGGCGATATACCTGAAAAGGTTGCTATAGCACAAAAAACGCGCAGGTGTTCATTATATATACAAAATACAAGAAATAAGAGAAGACCAAAAACTATTTATTTGATTTCCACCTCAATCCAAATAATAAGTGATCTTTTATTTGTAAATAAGAAATAATAATTTATTTAAATAAAAAGTTTAGTTATTATTTGCATTCAAAATCAAACACACACACGTTTATTTATTATTTAAAATAAAATTTGCTGTATTTGGTTTCATAAAATTTGATATATGGTATCCTCTTCAACACAACGTGTGAAATAAGAATGAGAAACATTCATGTGGTGGTTGGTCCATAACAATCGAAAATAAAAATACAAACCATCAATCTCTTTTCCTTTTCGCTCTTTCCGTCTCTAAACGATTGCCAATCGGCGCTCTAACAACAATACCACAATACCAGGCATTCTTTGCCCATTATTGCCTTATTATCGGACTGCAGATGTTTATGCATTTATAGCAACATGGAGAAGATGAAATTCAAAATTGTTGGAAAAGTTTTAAAATTGAAGATGTCAATCTAAAAATTACTACAAAATTTGGTTGGTTTTCTTTTGGAAATGGCTTTCCTCTTCGAATGCCAAAAGACACCATACTGACTACCTGAACGGCGCAACCGAGCATTCTCTCGCGTCATCGTTTTTGTGAGACAGTACACACATCTGCAGCTATCTGTGCCTAAAACCTTCTTAGTTTCATTGTACACATGTCTACCAATAACGTGTATAAATTTTTAATGCACTAATCGACACCGATCGGTTTATAACTCAATTTAAGTGGAGAAAAGGCTTGAAAATTACTCTTTGTTTCATCAATGTTTATAAGTGCTATATACAACAAAAGCAAATAAAATCCATGCTTATTATTTTCGTCTTGAAACACGCTTTCAGTTAAGTACATGCAAAACATCCTTACTCATACTTGTATTAAGTTATAATGTACTAAATGAAACGATATTCTAAAAAATTCAGGAGAAGCTAAGCTTATGAATTTTTATGGAACTTCAGCATTTAATTGTGGAATATAGATATGAAATTTTGGAAAAGGAAATGCAGAAAATGATGCCTCATTTATCTATTAACAAGTCCACAATACAAGTTTTACATTTTTCGTTTAGTCAGAAAAATGATTTTTGTCCGCGTTTTTCGTGTTTCAACCCACTGTGTGTCGCCGCGTGCATCGTTTGACAGGTGACGATCAGTTGCGAGGCTACGCCTACTTACCATTGCGCAGCGGGGACATTTCCCCTTGCGGGGGACATTCACCCGCAATGCTAGATTCGTCAAGACGTAGTTATGAATTAGAGGTACTAGCTGCAATTAAATCTTTAAGGAAATTCCGCGTTTATTGATTATGAATCCCATTTAAAATTGTAACCGACTTTTGGGTTTACAATGAATAAGAAAGATTTATATGTGCGTGTTGCTTTTTGGACGCTATTGTTAAGCCGTTATCCATTGTCGGAAAGCATGCTAATCTGTGAGAGCGATGATAGTTTAGCAGAGCGTTTAAAAAACGAGAAAAAGCAGGTTGGAGATGTATTAAAACTCCTGCAAGCGATGGAGAACAAACCTGTGTCGAGATATACACCTAGATTGAAAAGTAACATTTTATTCAAAGATGTAGAGGATGATTTAAAAATTATTGTTCCGCGTGCGATGCAAACTGAAATTATAAAACGAGCGCATGACGTTGTACATTTTACAACCGCAAGACGGAATCGTTGATCGAACGAGATTATTGGTTCACAAATACGAGGTCGAAAGTAAAAAAGGTCATTCACAATTATGTCAGCTGCATTTTGGCTAAGCATAAAAGTGAGAATTCGAGGGGTTCTTGCATTCCATGGAGCAGGGATGGGCATTTTTGCCTCAATTGAGGAAAGACCGCCCACACCACGGTTACCATATTTCGGGCGGGCCAGGCCCCATACCTCTGCGCCCCTCGCCCAGCCGCGCTACAGACTCCGCCTTCGCTTCCCCCCACTCTTCCCACTAACGCTGACGCGTACCGCGTGGAGGAAGCTAACGAGTGTTCCAAAAAGACCGCTGTAAACTGAATTCACAAACTAACCTTTCGTCCGTGGCGTCGTATGGAACAAAAGAACACGGACGGCGTGGCTTGAGTGAGGTTAGTTTGTGAATTCAGTTTACAGCAGTTTACAGACGTTTGGTGTGCAGTGTAGCAAGGATCAAAGTTTTAGAGTGCCGTTTCCAGTATTTTATACTACACATTTTTGAAGTGAAACTTCTTTGCTGAGGGTAACGATTTTTAAAAGTATTGAGAAAGCAGATAATGTATACATTGAATATTAGATCATTATAGTTTAAATATGTAATGTAAATGATTATAAGTAGACTGCGGATGTTTACGCAAATTCATATTTTTGGGAATTGAAAGAAAGGAAAGGAGCTGAAATAGAAATTTCTTGAATACTTCAAATACTATAATGACTAGTTTAGTTTAAATATTTTCTATATTTTTACATGTTATGGAGATTCTGCAGCTTCTTGTACATTTAAATTCCTCATCAATGTATAAGCACATCCGCAATTTAATTATAAGTTATTTTCTTATTTTTTAACTTTATTGTTTGTTTAACAACTAATTTTAATTTTTTTTTTTAATTTTAACAAAAATATATATGTATGACAAAGAAAGTATACCACAAAAATTTCGAAGTATGATTGTAGAAGATAAAACTAGCGAAAGCGGTAGTAGTGATTGTAATTAGCAGGGCGTAAACATACAATTTTTGAAACCATAGCTTGTATTTCTTTTGTATTTATTTAACAATACACGACTGAATTTATTTCATTATAGCAGTATAATCTTTCCTAACTAAATCAGCTTACATAAGCGTACGGTCTTTTTGGGACACTCGTTAGCTTGCTCCACGCGGTACGCGTCAGCGTTAGTGGGAAGAGTGGGGGAAGCGAAGGCGGAGTCCGTAGCGCAGCTGGGCGAGGGGCACAGAGGTAAGGGACTGGCCCGCGCGAAATATGGTAACGCTGGTCCACACACTGCCTCCCACCAGCATCCACTGTTACCATGGAGAAAGAACGCGCTTCGCCCGTAGCGAGCAGTGCCCATGTCTCGCGAAGGCTTCGCGCATCGCGCCCGCGAGGAAGCGAGGAGCGCCCTGAAGAGAGGTTGATGGGAGAAGCAGGCGTTTGAGGGGCCCATCCCGTGCCCATCCCTGCCATAGAGAAAGGTGAGATACGCCTCGACACCAGCGTTACCATATTTTTCTCTCGCCAGGCACCTTAAGGTAAAAGGCCACATTATGAGACAATGTCCCCATTTATGAACCATAAAAGCAAAAATGAAAGGGGATTATATTTTTTATAAATATATGCATATATATATCACAATTTAAATAAAATTATATTTATAAAAAAATATGACCCTTCAGATTTCTATCAAATATTAATGCTGATTTAACGTACTTAATATGAATAAATGAAGTTGAAGTGTCCTCTTCAAGTCTGTATAAAATTACTTAGCTTATTTGAGCTGAAGTACGAATACACTTAGTTAGCTTTTTGTTTTAAGCATATTTACAAATTTCAATGATTTTAAAAGATGTTGAATAACTTAATCGAAAGCTGAAAAGTCGTAGATTGTGATTAAATAAATACCGTTAGGATTCTGGCGCAATTTTATTAATTATAAAGCTGTCTCATATTATGTACACTAGCCTTTTAGAAGTCCGTATTTATGGCACAAAAATTTGCTTGTCCCATATTCCATGGACCTGTTGATTCCCGCCTAGTGCTGATTTATGAGACAGCAATTCGGACTTTGTTTACCTGTGTTATTTATTTTAAAATAGTTCTTAATTCTATGTTTTTACCGTTTTTCTCTTAGTATTTATCTAATTCAACTTCTATTTCTTTCTAACATAAGTGTAAGTAAGTCTATTGTACACTATTTTCCACGAGAGAAACGTAGCGCATGAAGACCAGTTTTTGTTCGTCGCTGCGCATCTTCGCCCTGATTGGTAGTACTCCCATTCCATACGCTCCCTACCCAATGCATAGCGCATGCGCGCAACGGCACTGAAACGCCGCAAACCGTTACATTCGCAGCCATACCGGATGTTCGCAGCAGTTCGCAGTTCGCATAGTGTTTACAGTGTTTAATATACAATACATATATAGTTTTTGTGGAAGCCCTTTTCTATTGTGTATATATTGTTTTTATATTTTTGAGAGATATTCACTCAGTGAATAAAATTAAGATGGAAATTCCTGGACCATCTACAAACATGTCTCCAGCTAAGAAAAATCCGAAGGGAAAGGTAAGCTCGCATTATACATAATTATTATAATGCATTTCAATACTGTAAACTTGTTTCTTTTTTAAAAAATCATGGTTTTTGTGATGTAGTTACGTGTACAACACATTTTTCTGTATCTAGTTTGTCCGATCTGGTCAGAAGCAGATTATAGTGAATCTGCGAAAGTCTATAATTGCAGAAAACTCAGGTATTAAATACAAGGATCTGATCAACGCACTTTCACGGAAGATAGGTATCGGACGGGAAACTGTTACTAAAACTCTCTCCGAGTACAGTAATCGCTCCTTCGTTGTCCTGAATCGTGGGCACGATCGTTGTCCAGTGCCTACCCACTCCACTGCCTGTCAACGAGAGGATTAGGCCTGCGTGGATCTGGTCGCCAAATGTGTCCCAGGCCTGTCCAGACCCGCACAGAACGGAGAACAATAGGAAAGATTTGATCATAAATCAAAAATAGTGTCCGGACACCGTCGTTGTCTGCTCAAACCCCCGGCTTTTGAACAACGAAGAAGCTTTTACTATACTGGCATCCTGACATCGCCAAATAAAAGAAGGGTACGCCCCAATATTTTAGAGAAGACTTCCCAAGAGCACATCATCGGTATAAGGAGGAAAATACACAGCTTTTGGTTTAATCGGCAAATTCCAAATCTCCAAAAAATTTTGACAGCTATAAACGATGATGAAAATCTACTATATAAATCTATTCTATCGATTACTAAAAAGGATGGAATTTAAACACATTGTGCGCAAACGAAACAGTGCCTATATAGATCAACCGCATATTATTTCCTGGCGACAACGGTAAGTAACAATCGACATTCCAAGATGTTTTTCCAAATTCAACGTTCAGTTTTTACGCACAGTTTATATCCTCATTTCTTACAAAAATTTATTCTTTACTACACTGTAGGTACATCGAAAAGATTCAAGAGCTTCGTTCGGAAGGGCGACCTATTTATTATCTGGACGAGACATGGGTCAATGCAGGAGACTGCAAAAGAAGCTTATGGGTTGACACTAGCGTTACCTCCCCGAGGAACGCCTGAGACAGGGGCCTATCAACCGGGATACCTGCTCCCTCAGGAAAGGGGAAGCGTCTAATAATTTCACACGTCGGATCAGCGGACAGGTTCGTACCTGGGGCGGTCCTCCTTTGCTTCGAGGTGAAGAAAAATATTGGCGGTTACCGTTATGAAATGAATGGAGATACATTTTCCGAATGGTTCTGCAAAATTTTGCCCATGCTGCGAGATAGGGCAATCATCGTGATGGATAACGTTACCTACCACAGCATGAAAAAGGAAAAATATCCTTCGTTGAGCTGGAGAAGGGACGCTATCATCACGTGGCTGATGGGTAAGGGGGAAACGGTAAATCCAAGGCACGTAAAAATTCGGTTGCTGGAAATTGCACAAAAATACAAGCAACCGAATAATAATTATGTAATTGACGATTATGCCCAACAACATGGATGTACCGTCGTACGAATTCCCCCTTACCACTGCGAACTAAATCCGATCGAGTTAGCATGGGCAAAAGTTAAAGAGTATATTAGGGCGCGTAATTGCCATTGAAAATGTATCCTCCGAAAATTGGCAAAATTTTATTCGCCATACGATAAAGGAGGAAGACAGGTTCTTTTCAAGTTCAGGTCCGATGACTCGGACATCAACGTGTGAACTATTAGTAAACCATTTGTGCATACAGTCACCGAAATTCGTTTAAATGCATGTTACGAGCCAGGGCCGCGAGTAGCAACGAGTGGCCGGCGAAAGGTTGTCACCCTCGGTATATGAGATCAGCTTGTTAGTAAGGTGCGCGGACGAACCTGATGCGAAATCAGGGAGCCTCTAGGAATGGAGTCAAACGCAGACGAACCTGATGCGAAATCAGGGAGCTGCTAGGAATGGTGAAACTTCGTGAACGAACCCAATGCGACATTGGGGAGTCACTAGAAAAGACGCGCAGACGAACCCAATGCGAAATCGGGGAGCTGCTAGGAGGTTGTAGAACAGCGCGGACGAACCCAATGCGAAATTGGGGAGCCGCTGGGAGGTTGGATAAGAGCACAGACGAACCTGATGCGAAATCAGGGAGCTGTTAGGATGCGGACGAACCTGATGCTAAATCAGGGAGCCGCTAGGATGGTATAGGTTTCGTGGACGAACCCAATGTGAAATCGGGGAGCCACTAGGTAGGAAAAATCTCTGTTTGGACAATTGGTAAAGCGCGAACGAACCTGATGCGAAATCAGGGAGTCGCTAGGATAATTAGTAGGCCTCGTAACTAATATAATTTGATTGATACAACCCGAGCGGTTAGGTTGTATCGTGTGGGAACGTTCAATTACTATAATTAGGATAGTTGACA
Source organism: Lasioglossum malachurum (assembly GCA_028455605.1). Taxonomy (NCBI): domain Eukaryota; kingdom Metazoa; phylum Arthropoda; class Insecta; order Hymenoptera; family Halictidae; genus Lasioglossum; species Lasioglossum malachurum. The sequence goes on along the minus strand of CM052316.1, from coordinate 13,682,333 downwards.
ATGATAATGGGTTAAATAAACTTTCGCTGCAATTATCAAAGAACACACAAGTATATTCTAATTATAATTGTCTGTAATACAATTGTAATTGTCGCGAATGAAGTTAACTAGTGAAATAGAAGAAAGAAAGAAAAGAAGAATTGAAATAGAATTAGATAGTTACCTAACTATCTGCCCAGATTGACGCACTGGCAAATGCGGGGGTCTCGAGTCAAGTACAAAAGAAATGCCTAATAGATTTTATGCCGAACACGCGGAATCTATATGGTTAACGTTGTATCGAAGGGGAACTTTAGCCCGATCTAACTGGAAATTGACTCTAAGAGAATACAGCACGACGTGACACGATTCGTGACTACGAAGGTACTAGCCCCCGAGAGCGAGAATCTAAGGGTTTATATACCCCTACAAATGAATGAAACTCTCTGTTCTTAATCTAATCATGCTTAGGGCTTAGGGCCAGACCAATAACTCTAGTTTTTTTGTCACTCGCAATTAAATCGGGCCAGAGCTCGGTCCTCGTTAAAAGGTTCAACTGTGATATGAAAGGTTATCTAGGACACTTCCTGCCAGAGACGATATAGAAGAGATTCCTGTGAGAAGACGAACGGAATATATTCTCTATCCGTAACATGCACTTCAAAATATACAAATTTTCATGCCTATGGAGAAGAAAAGATGATGTTGTAAAAATGGGGTTATTTACTTTGCTCGACCTTTACTTTCAACATCTATGCTTCGAAATTTTCCGCATTTACATGCCAGTCTATGTCGCAGAGCGAAAAGCGTAATAACAACGTCTAAGCATGCGAAATTCGTTTAAACGCAGTGCTCTTGTTTCTTTGATATTTAAAGATACCATAAGAGTAAGTGATCTATATTGTTTTATATTGTTGTGTGTTTCGTCTTTATAATTTAATAATATATTTGCAAAATACTTAACTGAAAGTGAGAAAGCCGTAATTTCGGCTTTAAAGGCAAGAGGGGAGTCTAACAGCGAAATTACTAAAAAAATCCATCGCTCCGAATTTGTTGTACGACATTGTCTAAAACTTGATGAAAATTACGGGAAGAAGCGTGCTACAAGATTAAATACAAGAATAACAAGACGGGGAAAAAGATGCAATTATACAGGAAGCGACAAAAAATAAATTAACTGCAAACCAAATAGTTGAGAAACTTGTATTACCTATAATTACACTACGTGTACAACAGATTTTGCATAACACTCCAAACATTATTCATAAAAAATCGTAAAAAGCCGATGCTGAAGCCACACCACAAAGCTGCACGCTTAGATTTTGCAAAAAAAACATATGCATTGGACCAACGAATGGAAAAACGTTATTTTTTCTGTTGAAAAAAAAATTAATTTAGATGGACCTGACGGATACAGTTTCTATTGGCACGACCTCCGTAATAAAAATGATCCAAAAATAGTAGAAATTTTGGTGGAGGGAGTGTAATGATATGGAGAGCTTTTTCCTTTCAGGGGAAATTAAAACTTTGCTTTGTTCCCATTAAAATGAACTCAGAAAAGTGTACCGATATGCTCGATGGGGCATTAATTCCTTCTTTAGAAGATGCAATTGATGAAAGGGATTTTTTATTCCAGCAAGATAATGCAGCGGTATATGTTTCTCGATGTTCCCGTGATTGGTTCAAGGCACGAGACATTCCTATAATGGAATGGCCTGCACACAGCCTTGATATGAACCCCATGGAAAACCTATGGAATATAATGGCCAGAAATATATATGACAATGGCCGCCAATATTCAAATATTAATGGCCTGAAGGAAGAAATTAGAAGATGTTGGGAAGAAATAGCGAATAGTTCAATAAACAACCTTATAGAGTCAATGACTGATCGAATTTTTGCTTTAATACAAAATAATGGTGGCATACTAAATATTAAAGTCACGACTTTAATATAGTTTTAGGTTTAAATTGTTTTTTTTTTACATGGTGCGTTTAAACGAATTCCGCCCAAACAATGAGGTTTTGTTTCCATAAGTTCGTGCACATATTTGATTGTAAATATATGTATAAATGTTTATAGTGTGTATAAATATATTTACTATCATTAGTTGTAATTATATACCTCTTGTTTGAATGTAGACCATTTTTCACCCAAAACCCTTAATTTTTTAAGTGCGTTTAAGCGAATTTCGGTGACTGTAGTACGTAAATACCATGTCAATAGTATGTAAGAAGTATGTAAATAGCATGTAAATAGTATGTAAGTAGTATGTAAATAGCATTTAAATAGTATGTAATATCTATAAATTAAATTGAATATAATATACAGGGTGTGTTAGAAAAGTCTGGAAACGGTCGAATATCTCAAAAATAAAGCATTTTAGAGAAAAATGGTTCAGACATGTATTTTTTATTAGATATTCTTGTAGCTGATCTCGAGAGCTTTCATCAATTATTTTTCGAGTTATAAGGCTTCAAAGGTACAATACCGCCGGCATTAGCGTTAATCGAGATGTACCACGTGGAGGTGGCACGGTCGGATTTACATCTTTTGTGTGTGCGCATGTGTATGTATGTATGTATGCGCGCGTGTGTGTGTGTGTGTGTGCGTGCGCGCGCGCGTCAATATTTAACTAATACTTTTACAAACAGATGGATAGGAAGACGCGGAGAAATAGAGTGGTCCTCTGGATCACCAGATCTTTCTCTATTGGTGTTCGCGATTTTGTAATGTCGATCGTATCACCATGATGGAAAACGATCTAGCAAGCGATTCACGGTGGTCGCGATTGACAAGAGAGAGTTGTTGTGGAGACGGTTGCGAGAGAGTTTTTTTTTTGAGAAAGAAGGAGAGCTTGACAGATTCGGGGAATGTGCGAGTCGATTCGAGTCCTTTTCTGCGATAATTGTAAATTGAGTTACTTTTTTTGGTTTGAATGCTTACGCGAGTGATCCCGGGTAATAGAAGATTTGGTTATGCACTCGGTTC
>CM052316.1:13650644-13669041 GCA_028455605.1 Lasioglossum malachurum | reverse complement strand
TCAATGTCGTCCAACGATCTTTTAAACATTTTCACCTCGCTGGGGCCAAAAATGAGAACCAAGGTATGCATGCGTTTGTCACTTGATACGAGACTGACGCTCGCCTGTGTGACGTACGCAACGTACACTTTTGTTAGAAATGTTGCATCATTTTAGGCGGATTTTTAACAGTTAGTAACTAAATAACGAAGTCAAAATCGCAATTTTTTTATTCTTCATTTTCGTCTTATATTATCGTCGAGAATCACCCCTTAAATTTTCTCCCACCTGTTGCTAAACATGTATATATATAGGACAGCTCCCAGCGATATTCTCCCACTTTTTTTACCTTTGACCGTTCGCTTTTTCATGTCGCGAATTCCGTGACGCGAATTAGCTTACACCCTGCCAAAAGAAGTTTCACTTCAAAAACCAAGTATATTTAAAATTACATATATGACCATGACCATTATCTATTTCATAAGAATAAGAATGCAGCGTTGAATCTCGGGTATCGCGATAACTCGCTCGCCCGAACTTGTCCGATTCTTTTCGAACCCGCCCGACGAAATCGAGCGTCACTCTATCGAGCAGCTCGCAACGCTCGGGCCGACCGCTGTGCCATGAAGTATCGCGCGCCCGAATCGAGCCCGCCTGACTTTCTGCGACCCGACCCGACGATTCGGGCACCCGACAATTGAGCGGCCCGCACATGTTTAGTAAGAACGCATACCCGTCCAGGGAAAAACCCAGCACCTAAGAGTGCAGGTAGCGAGCACGCTGGTAACAAGGCGTCCTTAGGAATAGAAGTTACCCAGTGGCGGATCAAGAGAAGTGAGGGCCCCAAACGGTCAAAATTTCGGGGCCCCTTCAAAAGAAAGTTTCAAGAAAAACTTTCATTAAGTTATACCCAAAGACGAAAAGTAATAAAAAATTCCAGAGTGTACAACTTAGAGGCCATACATTATACATTTCACAGTTTGCTTTTAGATCTGTTCCATTATTTTACCAGGAGCCATACGTTTCGTATGCTAATAAGATACGACACAATGAATGACCTTCTTTTTTAGCAAAGATACCTGTTAACGGTGTTCGGGGCTGCTGCACAATTTTCCAAGCGGAACATTTTCTGCTACAAGCACGGGGCCCCCAAAACCAAATCGCGGGGTCCCCTAAACCGCACGGCCTTGAAGTCCGCTTTACTGCTTAATCCGCCCCTGAGTTTACCTGAGCCAGGGAGTTCCAATTATTAATAAAGATCGATCAGATCCGAACTCTCCTATTATTAAAAATACCGGAATTAAAATATTACCAGCCGATTGGAGATCGTTTTTCGGATGAAAACGAATCTAAATTCGATCTAAATCGGAGAACAAAGAAAATTAAATTAATATTGAAAAATTTTATGGAAAGTGGGTCGGTAACGAATCTTGCCTAGTGGACAAGTCTGATCGAGCTCGATGAATGTGTAATGTCTGAGTCTGTACGTGTTGTACTGTTACGTTTGTCGTTTATGTATATTACATCGTTCTATATTTTATTATTTTATTATATTTTTTTTTATTTTATTATATTTTACGTCATTTATGTATTCTACATTCTGAATAAGTCCTAAAATGGATTTACATCTCGCGAAAAACGATCTACTACATAATTATTGATTAGTTAATTCTTAACTCTTTCGAAAATCTATTTTTTTTTTTATTAATTGATATTTTGCACGATTGTTTATGTTATTTTTATATTGAAATATACACGAAAATATCTTCTTTAAAATCGATTACAAGATATATCCCAAATAACGCGACGGTCGCTAGGCTCTCCCCACGACGGGTCGATACCCACCGAGCTAATCTTTGATGTGAGGGGTGTCGATCAGTCCCTCCTCAGCTTTGCGGCTCGGGGGGGCGTGGGGAGTGGGCTGGGGTGGGCCGGGGCGTGCGGTACACGCCTCCGAAGACCCCTTCTTACTGATGTCGGCGTCTTCTTGCCGTGGCCGGGCGGGTTCCTTCGGGACACCCGCTCCGAACGGGGCACGAAGACACCGGGAGCTGTGGGTAGACAGAGGTGGGGCTCGGGAAGCCCAATTCTCCAAAGCTTGCGACGTGGCAAATTAACCACGTCCCTTCCTTAAATGAAAGATTCCTCTCTAGTGTGGAAACCGAAAGAACCAGACCGCCCTCTGGCAGGACTATCGCGTAAATATCAGCTATTAGTGCTCGATAAATATTGTTATTAGGGGACCCGTCTCTGATCACCTTCGCCTTGACATATGTTGTCAAGGACACCATTCTGAACAACTTTGCTTTATAATTTATCCGTCGATCGGCCTTAGTTTCTGAGATAATCGCGAGGAAAGAGTGATTCAAGTATGTTTGATTTGCACCCTAACTAACCCTAACTAATTCTGATTGCATGATTTTTCCATTACTAGTTTAAATTCTGTATCAAGGCTATATAGAATGCAAAAATTATGCGATCAGAATTAGTTAGGATTAGGTAGTGGGGGGCCGAGAGGCCTGACGGTCGGTAGACTTTCAAAAATGAAAGTTCACCCTATATAGACTGACACTCTGTTCTGTTTTCTCTCTCATCCCCACTACGTGTTTACAAACAGAAAATAAATAGATGGCGCCCCGGAATAGGCTTACGTTGCCACGGCGACGGATTAGCGACAGTTTTTTGCGAATATCTCGGAAACTAAGACCGAGCGACGCGACGGATAGATGTATCCACAAAAGTTGTACAGAATGTTGTCCTTGACAACATATGTCAAGGTCAAGGTGATCCGAGATGGGTCCCCTAATAACAATATTTATCAAGCGCTCTCGCTGGGACGTCTCGTAAATTGAAGACCTAAGACTCTAAGAATTTTGGAACGTCGTGCCTATTGGCGCGGCGAAATATTACAGGACCGTAGCGCGGGCTCGGGGAGCCCGGCTACTCACTCGCCGCTGAAAAGGAAAAAGCCAATGCTGCCGTCGCAAGGCCCGCCACGTAACGCCGGACCAAAATACAATTCTGCAGAGGAAACTAAAGGAACCTCGAGCCCAGGCCAATCAACCTGGAGACGCCGACGAGGGACCAGGGGACATGTACGAAAATCTAAGGATCGTCCCGTCGACGTCTCACCCCGCAACATGAAGTCCCCTGCAGGAGCGGCTCGAGCGGTCCTGGAATGCCTCATGGCATTCCCGGTGGCCAGGAGCCATCGTTACGGAAATCAGGACAACGGCAAGGTCCGGGGCCCTCCTGTCGAGCGCCGGTCCTACGAAAAGTCAACAACACGAGCGATAGTAATTGGCGGGCAAAACCGAAAGAGTGGGGGACGCCTCACTTCCGCATCCTAGAGCCACCGAAAATAATTAGTCGTTGCGATCCGAGACTTGTAACCGTGTGTGCGTAGTAATGTAATACATTGTACGAACGGTCGTAGCGAATCGAACGAGCTACGACGAGTTACCATCGCTGCCCGTGGTAAGTGCCAGCCAGGTTTTCGATATGATGATTTCGGGTTAAAAGAATATTCCGAGTGGCTCAGGCAGCATTTTTGTGTGACTTTTTTCGGTTGCTCGCGGTTCGTCTTACCGACGACCGCGTGTTTTCGTGAAGCCGTACTGGCGGCTACGCATTTGTGATTTCCTTAGGCGGGTTTCCCAGCGACTGCGACTAGCGCGAGTTCTGCCGAAATACCACGTGTTCGCGTATCGTATTTGTAGCTGCCGCGCACAGACCATTCTGTTATTTTGTCAAATCCATCGTGACTCCCAGCGCCGGTCTAAAATCTCGGACGGTTGCCGATGCGGGTTATTCTATTTATTCCGAGAAGCGCGTCTTCCATCGGGGATCGGTAATCTTTCCAATCGCTGTCTACGCGCCCGATCACCCACGTATTACCGATTCCGACGCAGCCATCTTACGCACGTGTCGGGCATCCGCCGAGCACGTAGTTTCTCCTTCGATTTATACTGTTTCTGTAATATTTTGTTCACATTCCGTTTATACTCTGTTAATAATCTCTGTTTCACCTCTTTCGCTTCCGAGTGTTCCCTCGACAGCGTGTACAGGATTACTGGTTAAATCATACAAGTAGTAAATTATATTTTCTCAGCTAAAACCAGAGTAAATTATTTACGAGGTCCATTCCCGCCGTGAGGAACGTCCCATCCGATCCCGCGTAGAACCCTGCGCCAATTTTAAGCTATTCCATCTTTCGCGACGGTGATCTCATAGGCTTCCTTTGTTTGCGTGATTTACAGATGCGAGAACACAGATTATCACGACGATTGCACTGTCCAACAGCCAAAAAGTATTTCGATTCCCACTATGCAATTCTTATAGAGTTTTTCGCGCTGATTCCGAATCTGTCCTTAATTTTTGTCCTATACGTACAGTTTTTGAGAAAATGGAGTTTTAAAAAAAGACATATTTTTCAACTTTGAACAAATATTGTGATATTATTATAGAAGATATTGAATTGTTCTCTAAAGCAAAGGATTCCTTAGACTTTCCCGAATCCAGTGATATATAATATTAATACATTATGATTGTTTAAACATGTTTAAACGATCATTAAAGGCGGAGAGACACCACTTTCGCACCAATTTTTGACGATATTTTTGAATTTATCACAAAAAATAAGGGTCCAGCGGAAAATCAAACTATACCACGCGATAGAGCAGACTTTTATCTTGAGAAACCCCCATTTGAGGTTTGAAATGTGGACGTTTTTTTCGAACCAGAAAGCAAAATATCTTCGCCCGACATGAGTTCTCGCCAGTGGCGCTCAACACTAGAACGGTTGTTTGCCGCTCCGTATCCCGTCGCTGCGCCGCGCCGTATACCGTCCCGAGCGTCACTGGCGTCAACGCATGTCGGGCGAAGATATTTTGCTTTCTGGTTCGGTAAAAACGTCGATACTGCAAATACTTCCAAGCGGGGTTTCTCAAGATAAAAGTCTGCTCTATCGCGTGGTATAGTTCGATTTCCCGCTGAAGCCTTATTTATTTAGATAAAATCAAAAATATCGTCAAAACTTGGTGCGAAAGTGGTGTCTCTCCGCCTTTAATGATCGTTTAAACATGTTTAAACAATCATAATGTATTAATATTATATATCACTGTATTCGGGAAAGTCTAAGGAATCTTTTGTTGTAAAGAACAATTCAACCCGACCATTCGGCCTGCAAATACCCGGTGCCGCATAGATTTCAGTCCTCGCAAAACTAGGCGACGTGACAATCTATATGCGATACATAAGAATCAGATGGAGGAGGGCTCCTATTACATTGTCGCGGTTTATACGGGGTGTAAAAAAAAGTTTGGTCTTGGCTGCCATAGGCGTATCCTATATCCTCGGATCGATGAAAATCTGTAAAAAAAAGTTGTCGCAAAATTGTCCTTGACCTTAAATATCAAGGTCAAATTTTTTTATTGCATTGTATTCTACGCATCATGGGGATAGAAAGTGTCAAAGTAACCATGGGTCAAAACAACTGTTTCGCCAGAAATTGATGCAGAAGTTTTGTCAGCTGTAAGGTTAATTTTATTCGTAGAAGTTGGAGAGTTCAAATTGAAATGCTAGTTGTTGGCATAAACACAGTCATGGCGAGAACGAAAGCACTCCGCTACAGCGTTAAAGGCCACATGAGTAAAGTTCAAGTGACCTCCACTATCGTGATTTTGATTGCTTTGCTTTGATTCAGGGCTCGGAATTATTTAGAGTCGATTCATATCTTACCAGTAACGATACACGGACCCTGATTCTTACCCAGGTTTTAAGTGAAACAGTTCATATCTGAGCGGTAACGTCGATTCGGCTACGATACTTTTCTTCGAGTCGGTGAGGTTCTAGGAACCCCTGGAGCTAAGGTGGGAACCCATGGGGTTAGGGTAGCAAATGACACGATCTTCGGCACTTGGCCTTTGTTCGAGCATCTCGAACCTTTCTCAGGTTGTCGTAGAATCGGAACGATAAACTATGAACACGCAAAACCGATCCGATAATCGTTCTGCTGAGATATGAATCGACCCTTACTCGCGACGGCCGATTTTTGATTGATATCGCATTCGTGTAGGGATACGCACGTGTGTGTGTGATGTAGAATACGCCTATAGCATCCAATACCAAACATTTTTGTACACCCTGTATATTCTCCGCATCGTGCGTGCAAGCCGAATTTGTAGTAGAAACTATTAAATTCATATTATTAGTAAAGAAAATAACAAATTCCAACCATATTCCAAAGGTAGTAAACTGTTACTATTAATAAATAACCCTTCGCCGTCTTCTCACACTGCTCGCGGCTCTGATTCGTAACAGTTTCAGGTTTAACAATAAATAAGCGCTAGAATTTGTTTGGTTACCTTGGTTAGTCAATACATTCACAAAGAAAAATTAATATTCTATAGAAATCTACCTTAACTGCACCGTGCTGGGTGAAGGGTAAGCTGACGAATAAAATACGGGCATACCACTCCGAATTGTATCCGGTACGCTGTACCAAGTCCAGCCGAATTCGGGAAACCAACTGAAATGAGCAAGCATAGCATCGCTTTCTGTTAACGACGTTAATGCGGCCCAAAAGTGATTTACAACACCTTGTCGATATTGCGATTTCAGTGGCTTTTTAGATAGACATGTAATATCGTGAAGAAATTCATAGGGAGCTAGAACAAAAAAGATCCTTGGTTACTTAAATGTGTAAGCACAGGGTGTGATCGGGTGGATATTACAATCAGGACTTCTGCTTCTGGTGATTCCAGGCTACATTCTACAAACACAAATATGCTGAAAGAGAAGAGATAACATCTTTTTTTTATGCCTCATTTTTAAGACAATAGAGTTTGATAACACTGTCCAATAGCCAATCAACGTTTCGATTTTCACTATGCGATTCTTTTACAGTTTTTGCGCTGATTCCGATTCTGCCCTTAATTTTTTCCCTAGACGCACAGTTTTTGAGAAATTTTATTTTGAAAAAAGACAAATTTTTCAACTTCAAAAAAATATTGTGATATTATTATAAAAGATTTGACGACATATCAAATAATGACGTTTACTGTTACAAAACATAAGAAATTATATTATTAACTTGTAACTTCTTAAGTAGGCAATTGTAGTACATATCTGGTTGTCGGCTATTAGTTGCACACTGTAGAAAAAGATCTACCTTCTTATGTCTCCTTAAGCTTCTTAAGTTACGAAAATAAATAAACATAATATTTATAATTCATATCCTTAACAATTTTATTCAGTATACTGTAGTGGACATGGTGCGTGGGAAAAAGAGGGACATTCCGGACGCGAAAATCCCATCCTTTCCAAGTACGCACTTTAAAGTGACGATTGTCAGAACCCTGACTCAACCGTTGCAATGTCCTTGGCAGCGATGATCTTGAACACATTGTTTTGGGGGAGGAAACTTTCTCCATGGTCTTAAGGAACGGAGAATTCCACCCCTCGTTTTAACGGTTCTTCTGACGTTGCCAATCCTCGCACAAAAAAGAATTTTTACCAGTGGTCAGAAAGCTCGTGACACTCGCTGAGAATGCATCACTCCTGAGTTGTCATCCCCAAGTTATTATCTTTGTCCCTTGATAGGACTTGAGATTAATTAACGCTTGTAGTTTTAGCTACTTTGTTAGCTACTTACATTGTTGTTGTTTGTTACATCTCGTTTTGTTTTGTTATAATTAAGAACGTTCCGAGGTTCGGGTGAACGTTTCTTCACATCACCAGAATGTATCTGAATATGTCGTCCGGAGAAGAGCTTTTCGTAATCTTGCCCGGAATCATACGCGATCTCGTCCGAACAGAATCTGGAGGACTTTCGTAGTCTCGTCCGATGATTGTTCGTGGTATCGGCCAAACAGTCCAATTTAAGATCACCGTTCTCGCAATATCGTTGCTTTTATTGACGTCTCATCAAGTCGAGAATAATATCTGAACAGCCGTGTTCAAGAATACAATCAATCGTCCTGTGGCGACTAACTTCCTACACACGCCACGAGATGGACAGATAGTCAAAAACCTTTCCCGCTAGTACCTGATCCATCACCAATCCCTATTGTGTACCGTCCTCAACCGCCTTCCGATATCCCAGCGTCTAAGTCTAGATAGCCTTACCGATGAGTCCTCTACCGGGTCTAGGATGAAACGCTCTCCATCCTTTTCCTTCCCAACAACACATCCTTATAGCTGCCAAAGTCCGTTTCAAATTTGTACCACCGCTACAGTTTACTGGTTCCATTAAAACTAAGTAGTTGCCCAAGGTTAATTCTGCCGGCAACAGATTTGTAACTAAGTTAATAAACGTTAATTGTTAAACCAAAGTGCAAATGTTCCCTTTCGAAACACGTGCTGAAACACCCGTAAACAAAATTCAATTCGCGGTCCTTTGTCTCAGGGCACAATTTTATACATATTAGTTGGGTTAAACGGTTTAACATTGTTCTTTTTCAGAATTTGGAAAACAATTTTTGGTGGAAGAATGGGTGCATGTTTTGGGATACGCAAAGAAAGCAGCCAATACATTTATTTCGTTGTCTTCTACCCACGAACAAGGTCGGTGTTTTTGTGTTGTAACACTTCCCGTTTGATTGAATAAATTAACAATGTTTTGTATCGTTGGCACTGTTAGCATTCGTTGAGAAGGATGCCGTCTATGAAATTCCCGGGCCAGTTCTGCATCGGATAAATATCCCACGCAGACAAACTAATTCGGCTTTTTCTTAAACAGCTTAAATTACTTATTTATATATATATATATATATATTATATTTATGTATATATTTATTATATATATATTATATTATATATATATATTTCTTAAATTACTACAGTCTTTAGTATTGCACTTTCTCAACTAAAATAAATTGAGACAAATAAAATACTAGCAACCAGATACTACCATTGACTACTTAAGAAGTTACAAGTTTATAATATAATTTCTAATGTGTTTTGTAAAAGTAAATGTCATAATGTGATATGTCGTTTAATTCATCTCGGAAAATGCTATCGTGTTATGACAAAAAATATATATGGTTCCATTTAAAAAACATAACTTGACTTTGAAATCCCCCCTCCCCCTTCCCATCATTCGAGTCCTGAGACAAATTACACCATATGATTGTTCCCTTCATACCGAATAATGTTTGTCAACAAATTTTTTCCGTAACTTCAGTGCGTCACGAGATATTTCTGTTATCAGATAAACGAAACACCCTGCGTAACATCTTTAAATCTCGATAAGCTTTAATAAGCATCACCTTGCTCTTTTTTTCTGGCCTTTCTAGCGTTAAGGGGGTCTTTTCCAACAGACGACGTTGGACAGTTCCACACTCGCACACCGCTAGAGTACACTCACACACCGCTAGACCACGTATACGTACACGAGGATGCAAGGGTCCCGGAATTGGCTTCTGATTTCTTGATAATGCAAAGCCGGGATTTTTTAGTAGTCAAAACCGCTAGATGAAAGATCAATCTATCACGCTGTTTGCCTCAAAAGTCGTTATTTTACGTTTCCGAGCAATGGTTTTGCAATATTCAGCTGCATGTTGCCCGTCCCATGTTGCCCGTCAGAGGCGCCGGCGCACAGTGGGCTGGAACGAGAAATTTAGTGACACTTCACGAGAAAACATACCTTCTCATATTAATTTCTAATAAATTTGTATTGCTTCCTAAGTGTCCATTAACAGTGAAGCTGAAATATTAATGTTCGTCCACAAAAACTATAGTCAATATAAATTCATAAAGATAGACATTTGGGATGCTGTATTCTTCGGTGAAAAATTGCTTCTTTTCATCGAGGTGTCTCCTGATTACCCTATTTAATATTTCTTCTGGGTCTTTTATGTAAATGAAAAACAGTCCTTTGCGGTAACAATTAACGCTGTTAGTTGCGGATGGTTGCTCGCAATCTATTAAAAATTAATATTTAATGAAATGAATAAAATCTATATACTTTCTTAGAATTTGCATGGTGTATCTTTTAGAGGACCTCACTGGACCTCATCGGATAAATCAGATCATTTTCATTAGACCTTCCTCTACATATCCCCACAAAAATCTCGTCCGACCCGCGATCCGACTTTACAAATTATGATTGTTTAATGTTTTCGGGACGTGTCACCTGATTCATAGCAACTCACATATAGTACTTAAATACCATCAAAATATGAATATTTTTGCAATTACATTAACAGTTAATACCTACCTAAAACAAGTATGTAATTTTTTAAAATTAATTAAATGAAAAAAAATTACTACTGTTATCTTCCAATCCGTTGCTTTCAATGTTAAGGATCGAGTCAGTTAAAAAAAAGGTGAAAACCTTACATCCTGAAGCAGTAGAATTGTTAATTTAATCATCTATGCAGATAAAGTAGTATGTTAATTAGATTACATTTTATATCTGACAATATTTGTTGAATGTAGTGATTTTAATCTCGGTTTTTATGTGTGCTTGCAGATATCCAGAAACTGCAGCTGTAATAATTAATTAAACTAAAAACAAATTGACCAAAAGTTTACCTGTTAACAACAATTTAAAAACGCTTTGGTAAGATAATTGGCTTATCTTTTATATTTGTTATCTTTTTGTTGATATTTTTATCTTTTATAAACACATTACACATACATGAAATAATACGAAATAACAAAGGTCGTAATATATAGAATAGACATGATTTTAAAACAATTAAATTGAAAAATTATTTATAATTATTATAAATTATTATAAAAAACATCTTTTGACACGCTTGTGAGACGTTTTTACCTCCTCAGTACATATTGTATGCGTTGATTATAAAAAGATTTCTCGAATTTATATTTTACGTATTCTAGAAAACATTACATGTATGAAATGTAAATATAAAATACATATATATTTTTAGTAAGCAAAAAATAGTTTGGAAGATTATACTTAAACAATTTTATTTTAATACAAAAATTCAATGAAAATTAATTAACAATTATTGTTTAACAAAATAGAAAAAATTTTATTTGTTTACAGTTAAAATTCACTATTTTTTTAATGAATTTTAGTGCAAATTTCATCCCGATATCTCTTATGGTTCAAGAGTTATAACAAGATGTCACTAAATTTCTCGATCCAGCCCACTGTGCGCGGCGTACTAGCCTCTCCGACGGCATCATGCAGCTGAATATTGCAAAACCATTGCTTGGAAACGTAAAAGAACGACTTTTGAGGCAAACAGCATGATAGATTGATCTTTCATCTAGCGGTTTTGACTACTAAAAAACCCCGTCTTTGCATTATCGAGAAATAAGAAGTGGAATCACGGGCTCTTGCAATCCTCGCGTACGTATACGTCGTCTAGCGATGTGTGAGTGTACCCAAGCGGTGTATGAGTGTGGAACTGTCGAGCGTTGTCTGGTGGAAAAGACCCCCTTAATGGATATACATAGTTTTCGTGCTAAGAATGTTTGTTATTGACTGTACTGCTACATAATTATTGTATCAATACTTAGATTACAGATTATCGGGGTACTTCGATTGTGTCCGTTCGGACCGTAACGTACGACATTGTGTTTTTCTGCTTACAATTAGAGTTCATTTTGTTTACTATCGTGAAGGTAGTACGAACGACAACAATAAATAACATAACATGCGGCACCGCTTCCCCATTATCGTATAATGATTCGTCTATTTGTAAACCTGATTTATATATGACAATTAAGTAATTACACTTAAACTTACCTTCGATGGTAATTGTATATTGTATTGTATTAGATACAGACAATGCTTTCGTAGACCAAGGACACGTCACAATGTACTCTAAGGAAACACTAGACTTCCACAGTAGAGCAAAACAAATTTCAAGCACATCATCTCTCACGTTGGCCCGTTTTATCAAGTATCCTTCCCGAAGCCGACAGCATAGCAAACTGCTTAATGTGCAAGTCACTTTATCTTCAATTTGTTTCTTTTGTATAAGTTGAGTTGACTTTTGTTCATAAAATAATGAATTTTTGGAATGCCAGTTAGGATAGTATGGCAGATCATCATAAAGTACTTCACGATACAGTTGCCAGCATAAAAAATTTTTATGATACGTATTCATTTCTGTATCATCTAAATGTGTCTGTAAAGACAAAAATTATATTGTAAGTTGTACATATAGAATAATCGAAGTTATTTTCTCATCAAGTTTATGTTTTTTAACATAAATGTAAAAGATTACAACAAAGTTATTAATATTCACAAAAGTTCACCAAAAGTTGGAACACTGACCCTTTCGTATTTTTATAATTTTGTGTAATGATCGGCACACAAAAAAGACAAAACAATTTATGTAATTGAAACATGGTAAGCAAAGACATATACAGAGTGAGGCAATAACTCTATTAGCACCTCAGATATCTTCGAAACTATAAGTTTCACAGAAATATTTGCTGAAATAAAATTGTACAGTATAAAGGGGGCCATCCGGTGGCGGTAATAGTTTTTTTGCAGGTGGAGGCACTTCGGACATTTGAAGGTCACCTTCATTTTTTTTTAATGGAATGAGGTATTTTTTAATACATCATTCGATACAGCTGGACATTCGTTATAAAAAAGTACTAACCTATGTATGTCGAAAAGTTAGTAGTTCAGGAGATATTTCAATTTAAATAATTCTAAAACACCATTACTGTCGTACTAATTGTAAGACGTACCACTAGCAAGTAAACGATAACGTCTTAGTACGACAGTAATGGTGTCTTAGAGTTATTTAAATTGAAATATCTCCTGACCTACTAACTTTTCGACATACATAGGTCAATACTTTTTTATAACGAATGCCGCGCGTGTTAATTTCGTAGAATTGCGAATCCTGTGTCGCGTCGAGTACATGGATCTAAAGGACTGAGCGTAAAGTAAGGTTTTTGGTGAGAGGGGGGTCCAAGCGAGCGGGGAGAGATGGTTGACTGCGGCCATCTTTTTCCGATAAATATGTGATGCGCTCTATAGGCGACTTTAAATACTCTGTACTACATTTTTAGCATGGAATAGAACCTTTCACAATACACACTGGCATTTTTACAAATTAATGTGTATCAACGCGCAGAAAACACAAAGCCACGACGATTCACCAACTTTACCGCACGTGTACCGGGCACAAAATGGTTCTGGCGTACCGCGATCGCGTGTATTGTACAGACCACGTGTCACAGACGCTACACTAGTATTTAAAGTCGCCTATAGTGCGCACCACATATTTATCGGACCAAGATGGCCGACAAGTTGATACCCCTCCCGTCTTTACTTACGTCCCCGCAGATTTATGCTCCGTCCTTTAGGTCCATGGTCGAGTATCGAAGCGCTCGCGTAACCGTTATCATACGTGCGGAAGCGTATCGCATGCAGTGATGGTACGTAAGGCGCTTTTTTCGCGCATGCGCGACGATTGTAGCCTCAGACGGCCTCAGTCAAGTACGAAGATCGGGTACCTTGGCCGCCCCACTAATTTTTGGCTCCTGCCGTAGGGCAGCGCTAAGGCCGCCACAGGTCTCCACCAACTTCGGACGTAGATACGTTCCTGACGAAACTCGCGAAAAAAACGCCTTACGTACCATCAATGGTCACGTGCGGGAGCTATCGCGACGGTCTCGGAGCGCGCCGTACATCTGCGCCTCGCGTATTCTTGCGATTCTAAACTTCGTAAATTGCGATACCAGTAATCTGTATCGTCGCGAGCGAATACGAATCGATAACCGCGCTGCGAGCGACCATCTACCCGCTGAACTTTATAAAGAGCGCGGACTCTCGGGTTGCGGCCTCGTGGCCGTTGATTTTATTAATTGAAAACAAAATGAAAAAGTACGTTAATCAAAATATTGTCCATCGTTAGCGATGACTTTATCCCATCTTTCGGGCAGCAAGCGAATTCCGCGGCGAAAGAATAATCCATCTTTGGAGGTTATCCAGTCGGATATCCATTTCTCGACATCTTCGTACGAATTAGGGTCGATTCATAGCTCAGCGATAACGATAAACGGGCAGATATTCTTACCCAGGTTTTAAGTGAAACAGTTCATAGCTGAGCGATAACGACGTTTCGGCGACGATACTTTTCTTCGAGTCGGTGGGGCCATATATCTTGAGCGGGTTGACGGCTCCCTGCTGTGCGTGGCACAAAAAAAAAGGTTTTTCTGGGCTCCACAACTCCTTAGGTAAACTATCGGTAGCTCGCCTTTACAACATGAATAGAACTCTTCTTAAATAATGATTTAAAATAATCATTAGAAAATATATTAGACATATCTTTGTTCTGCAAATTTTTCCATCGGTTCAAGTGTGTTCTTCCTCTTCGAAATTCCGTTTTTCCATTAAGGTGCTTTTATACCGAAGTCCACGGCGGACTTGAGTCCGCGGACTCGGCCATAAATTACGAGCGCGTTGACGGGGCCCGCCGTGCCCCGCTGTGCGTGACACAAAAAAAATGTCTCTATGGGTTTGCGAATTTTCGCTTTTAGAATAGCATCCTCAATTGCTTTATTCCTCCCAAGTGGGAAAGTTGTCGTCACGTTCGCACAATGATAGCATAAAGGAGGCACTAGCCCAAGAACATATAGAGTGGCACCTCATTCCGCCCCGTGCTCCACACTTTGGTGGATTATGGGAACGAGGTGTCCGTTCGGTTAAGGCGCATATGAAACGCGTAATAGGTGAGCAGAAGCTCACATTTGAGGAGTTGTACACAGTATTGACGCAGATTGAAGCTTGCCTCAACTCCCGACCTCTACATCCTTTATTTCCCGATCCTTCTGATCTAATCCCACTGACGCCTGGTCACTTCCTTGTGGGAGAAGCGTTGATGGCGCTTCCACAGGCCGATCTTGGCCATATAACGCCAAATCGATTGAGTAGATTCCAGATGCTGCAACAGATGCTGCAACATTTTTGGAAACGATGGCAACGAGATTATCTCCATGCACTGCAACAACGACAAAAATGGAAACTTAGTTCTCCCGATGTGCCCACAATAGGAGCATTGGTTCTGATCAAGGAGGACAATTTACCACCGATGAAGTGGGCCCTGAGTCGCATATTGGAACTCCATCCCGGTCAGGATGACGTAGTAAGAGTGGTTACTATTCGTACAGCCACTGGAGTTTTAAAGAGACCCACAACAAAAATTTGTTTGTTGCCTAGTGCCGAAGGCACGTAAACTCTGAAGTGCTGTGTGCGTGATATACATATATATGTATGCATATGTATCCTTGTTTGTTTTAGTCTATAGGATCTGGCGTGCGATTAGTTCTAACCTATTTTATATATTTGATTATCTTGTTTTTCTCTACCATTGTACACATTTGTTGATTGCGATTTGAGTGTGACTTGATTTGTCGTAATTACAGTTTGTTTATTTTGCGATTGAACTCGGTCAGTTCAATGTGGGCGGTATGTAGCGGCCTGCGCTGGACGACGTTTTATGGTAGGGACATCGCTATTGTGCAGTTGGCCCGGTACGTGACTTTGTAGTTTGGCTACGGCGTTGGGCTTGTCAGCGTCATTAAAGTAGTGAAATCGCCGTCCGTACCCAGGTATCCTCGATGCAGCCCTTACCATAAAACAGTTAAAAATAATCTTTCCTCGGAGTCAGCGCAGCTGGCTGCTCGAAGCTGCGGCGCACATGTTTTAGATGGTTTGAAAACCCAAGGTTTGGTCACCAAATGTTGGGTCTTGGCTAATCCTTGAGACCGCTTCAGGGACTTGAACCTAGCTCCTTCCACCCCCAAATCGCCAAAAGTAGGGATGAAACCCCGTCTAGGTGGGGAGGACCGAGATGATAAATATACGTACTCTCGGTCCTCTGGGTAGATTGCGACGTACACCTCTAGTTAGACTGCTTCGTAAAACATCATAGACTGCATCCGACTGCACTAGACTGCCTAACTAGACTAGACACTCGTGTTATAGGAATTATAGAACTGTTGTGCTCTCAAACTTTGTATATTGTGAATATAGTTGTGTATAGCATTCTCAATTGCTTTATTCCTTCCAAGTGGGAAGGTGGTCCTTCAAGTTTGAAATCCTTAGCGGGTACCTCGCAGTGTAAACACATCAAGGTCCGAACGATCAACCATTGATCAAACGCGGACAATAAACAGTACATTTAATAAATTTGTATCAGAGCTGGTATCTGCCACAGTAAATATTCGGATAGTACATTCGATAAAGGTTCGTGATCATAGTGCAAAAGGATATAAAAAGGAAATAGTCCCACATTTGCACAGATCGATGCGTAAAAAGATAACTAAGTATACAGTGACTCCCATTAATATTCGGACGCTCTCTCAAAAAAAAAAACGATAACTTTGTTAATATTGGACTATGCGATTTGAATTTTTTTGGGAAGATAGATCAATTAGTTTACTACAGGATGTGAAAAGAAATTTTCACGATGAGCTTCTCTCCGTTCTAAGTTCCAAGGAAAATTTCCCGAGGAAACGTTCATAAATGTCCTATGTTCATACATTTTTTGGCAGGTCAAAGGTAGGATACATATGATTTATATAGATCTACACAACGTACTTTCCATATTTTCAATGTGGGTACACCTAAAAAAGTTGCGAAATACAACTTTTAGTATGTTCTCAGCAATTCCGACCAATTGCACAAATAATTGTACCAACTTTTCAAACAACATCCAAGGCGCAGGGTCCAACATTAAACAAGCCATCGCACAGTTGGGTGTTTGGCCCGAAAAGTCAGGAAAAAAACTATTTCAGCGTTATTTATGGGCTCAAAGTCGTAATATAGCAAGTCGTTCAATTCGCTTATCGTCAGCTGTAACATTATGAAATCGAAAACGCATTTCCACATTTCAAAAATCAAAATGGTTGGAAAAGCTGGAAAAAATTATTTTTACATGTTAAATTATGGTGAAATAATGTAATTTATTATTGTAATACTAAATATGTTGATAACGTAACTGTTCAATAAGTATATATTATTACTTATTACTATTAGTAAATAATATTGTTTTTATATATTTCTGCGCGTCCCCACCGTCAACGTTTTTCAGGACGGCAACGTACTGAACGCACCAGAACGTTCAGAACCTCCACCGGAGTTGTTTGACGAATTGTTTCACCGTACAGTAAAATAGCTTTTTAAATAAATGTTATATTCTCCCTCGAGAATACCCACCGACTTTTACGGAGGCTTAACCATAGGCATCTCCTGAGGTGTAGAGGGAAGTAAGAGGTTCTAGGAACCCCTGGGGCTAAGGTGGGAAACCCTGGGGTTTTTGGCACTTCGCCTTTGTTCGAGCCTCTCGAACCGTTCTCAAGTTGCCGTAGGATCGCTACGATAAACTATGAACTAGCAAGACCGACCCGATAATCGTTCCGCTGAGCTATGAATCGACCCTTAAATCGTTCTTCAGCAAGTGCGTGTGCCATCGACCGAAACAAGTCGTAGTCAGATGGGGCACAGTCTGGTGAATAAGCCGCATGTGGTACCACTTCCAGAAAAGTGCTTCTATCGTTTCCTTGATAATTTTTGTGACGTGAGGCCGCGCATTGTCATGCAGCAAAATCACCTTATGCTGTCTCGTTTCACATTGTGGTCGTTTTTCGTGCAATGCTCGGCTCAAACGGATAATTTGTTGTCGGTAGAGATCCCCTGTGACCGTTTGATCAGATTTTAACAGCTCATAGTACACCACACCTTTCTGATCCCACCAAATACAGAGTCAAGCCTTCTTTCCGTGGATATTCCGCTTTGGTGTCGATGTTGAGGGTTGGCCGGGATCACAAATGGTTTTTCGACGTTTAGGATTGTCAAAATAAATCCATTTTTCATCCCCAGTGATGAGACGATGAAGAAACCCCTTTCTTTATTGCCTAGTAAGTAGAATTTCGCAGATGGTTTTCCGCCTTTCAATGTCTCTTGGCTTCAGTTCATATGGGGCCCACTTTCCTTCCTTGTAGACCTTTTCCAAGGCTTTTAAACGATCGGAAATGACAGTGTGCACAATTTAACGTTTCTGCAATTTGTTTTTGCGTTTTCTTCGTCTTCGAATATTCGTGGCCGTCCAGAACGCTCTTTGTCCTCCACAGTAAAATCACCATTTTTAAAACGTCGAAACCACTCTCTACATGTTTTATCGCCATAAACGTCTACAATCATTCGATGAGCTTCAGCTGCAGTTTTCTTCCAATTGAAACAAAAGATTAACACTTCGCGCAAATGACGCTTATTCGGCTCAAATTCCGACATCTTCGATGTAGAAAAAAAACGATGCTATTGATGCAATCGTATATTGTCATGTACTGAATTTTATTAGAAGATGTTCAAACTAACAAGTTAACTTTACTTTAGAGGTTATAGTTACCGACAGTTTTTTTTCGAGTGTCACGTCCGGTGGTTCAGCCATCGATAGAAATTAATCATAATCAT
>CM052316.1:13632335-13650544 GCA_028455605.1 Lasioglossum malachurum | reverse complement strand
AAAATTTTATTGTAAGACAACAAAATTGAAACAATTAATTAAAAAACGATTACAAATAATATATATTTATTACGATAATTATCAGGACATAAAAACAGTTTTTAATTAATTATAGTGGAAATTCCATCCCGATTTCAAGAGTTATAATAGTCACGATCCAGCCCACTGTGTTCTTCGGCCGTCCGAGATTGTAGTACAATATATCGCAGCGTTCACTTCAAATAATTTTAATTTCGTCAATTTTCAAATGTCTAGTTTTTTAAAAAAC
This sequence comes from Lasioglossum malachurum, assembly GCA_028455605.1. NCBI lineage: Eukaryota > Metazoa > Arthropoda > Insecta > Hymenoptera > Halictidae > Lasioglossum > Lasioglossum malachurum. Next base: position 13,650,276 of record CM052316.1, on the reverse strand, counting down.
AGATCCGTGAAGGGGGCACTTGGGGCTATATCCCCATGTTTTTCAATGTTTTAAAAAGTTGCTCGCTGTGAAAACTCGGCATTTGTTTAAAACAATTGCTACATAAATGGTGAAAAAACATTTTTTTGTAATAACATTTAGAGTGGTGTCACCTATATATTCGACCTCACGATCCCAAAACGAGTTCAGTTATTCAGTTCAATTCAGACAGTCAGTCTGTCACACTCGTCCTGACTCCAGTGAGGCTCGCCGCCTCTTGGACGTCCCGTTCAGGACTCCGACGAGTCCTCACTCTCATCCGCCCTCGAGCGGTCTTGCTATATCACGCGCTTCTAATCCACGTTCTTATAATAATTCTAGTTCATTGTAATCTCATTTCGTACGCTACAAATATATTCCCAGTTATTAATTTAATAAGTGAGTCTCTCTCCGCTTAGTTCATCTCCCTATATCCTCGCGCTTGTGATATTCTCATTTTCAATCACGGAAGCTCGTGTGCGTCAACGAACGCGAAACGGAGGACATCAGTTACGGGGTATTCCCGTCAACCGAGGACTACCAGCTATGTGATCTTCCCAGGACGAGTATTGATCATCGTTCTCCCTACAACGACCCAGCCTGATTCGATTGCAGCCATCAATGAGCAACGAGAGCAGTTCTCATCCAATTGTCCGATAAGTCGCTAAACGTTTCCCTGCGAAGATTCGCGCCGTCTGAATTATCTCGCTCTCGTCCACCGCTTCGGGCGAATCTACTACCTGTAAGCGTTAAGTAGTATACGCGTGTCCGCGAAAGTCGTGGTTCCCAGTCAGACGCCGGACGTACGTGCCGCGTGGACAAAAGGTTGTATTGCATTTGAGCGTCCAGTAAGGGGAATGGATCGCGGAACGATAATTTCGCGTAAGCCAGGCTCCGGGACGTAACAGTGGATACTCTTATGTTTTCACTACGAGCTCCTAAAAACTCATTTTTCCCGTTTTGCTAGTTCTGCTATTATAATAGTATTCTGAATCCTGAAGCTGTGGTTTGACAAAACGCATGGCTGAGCGTCTGGACTGTCTTGGAAGCAGTGGCTCAAAAAACGCGTGCGTTTGGTTCTGGCGCAACATTCAGAGGTCTCGAAGCGAAAAACAAATACGAACGTGTGCTCCGAACACATATCGTAAATCGATCGACGCTCGTGTTCGAGGTTTGGGAGATGCTCTTTCGTTTTTCTTCGCAAGTGAGAAACAAGGAAAGACATACCAAATCGCATCATAGCAACGCAAACTTGTGCGTCCAGAGGCACAGAAAAGAGCTACAACGAATGGAGTATGGATAACAAACGCGCAAAGGAGATCCCACCTTAACATTGCCATAGCTATTTGAAACGCGTCCTTGTGTTACACCTAAATATCACATGCCACAACGCGCCGGCCGCAAGTATCAATTGCGGAAACTCGTACGCGAACTTGAAAATGTTTTGTTCCCCGTTTTTGTTATGGAAAGGTCCCAGAAGCGCAGGATTTTTGGGGAATAGCAATTACAGTTGTTCGGTATTATCCACGAAGGCCAAGGTATCGTTGAGAGCTGACAAGAAGCTCCCCGGGGGCACAGAGGCAAGAGGGGTACCCAGCTAGCTCCGCCCATCCCCACCTCTGACGCTCCCGTCATCGCCGCGTGATCACCCCTTTTCGGCTGCTTACGTCACACGACGCATAGTAGTAGGATTCCCGTATTTACGGGGGGGCTACGGTGTTTCACGAATTACAGCCAATATTCAATGCCGTGAATACGAGAGAGAGAGAGAGAGAGCTCTCTCACTCTCTCCCTCCCTCTCTCCCTCTCCGTCCCTCTCCCTCCCTCTCTTATTTATCATTAAGAGACCATTTAAAATAACATAACAAAATTTTGGAGTTTGAGGTCATTTCAAGGTCATAGTATAATACACTGTTGAATTCGTCTCGACATTAACAATGATCCCATTACGTCCAAAACATGTGGTGCCATTTAAAAAAGTCAAGGTGACCTTTACTTTTTTACGTAAAAAGCATTTTTTCAGATTTAAGAAAATGCGAACATGTAGCTCACCAAGTACTGAGAAACTTTTGTCTAAAACATTTTTTAATTACGCTACCGGAAATGCCTAAAAAATGGTGACATAACTTAATCATTGCGACAACGGTTAACGGTAACCAAAAAATAAGTCTCATCAGCGATATTGTAATTGTAACCGGAAAACGATTCTCGTTGTCAATAACAATTATTAGTAACCAAATGTGAATTCTGTTAACTATAATAGTTAATGACCATAAAAAATTATAGTCATTCAAATGGCTATTTATAACTCAACACATTTAAAGAATAATTTTAACTCTTTTGCCACAACTTTCAAAAATCAGAGTCTCTGCTTTTAAAGGAAATAATAAAGTATGCCAGTTATTTTTATACTTACAGGTTTGATAATACCCTCCAGGAAGTGTTTTGTTGCCACACATACTTCGTCTATGACTATTTCACCATGCTGTATATCCTGAAATACCACGACAAATTTTATATATAACGTGGAGAATACGAATATAACTTTTGTTCTACCCGAAAATAACCAGTATAACTACCATGCCTACAGAAATTACGATTGCAAAGAATGAGGATCAATTTCTGATCTTTCTCTTGTTCACGACTCAACGACAGCGCTACGCAGACATTCCGCTTCGCGTGGACTGTCGCTGATTGGGAGTCAACCGCAATCAGATTGGTTTGTGTTTTTCGTTAATAATTCGAAAACAAATCGCACCAACGTAAAGTGGCAAAGAAATAGTGCTTAGAATTGCCTCGGGAATCATCCCTCTCAGAATTCCCTGTAGTAATCGAGGAAGTCACTTTTGAAAACGAACGTGAAGGATCTAGCAGTCTAGCCGAAGAGAATCAATATTGCATTTCAACTTTTAACCAACTTTAACCGAAAGTGGTCCGTTCGGTAACTTACCAAAAAAAATTTGGAACCCTCTCTACCAAGTTGCAACCTTATACCTTGTTTAGTCGCGAGACTGTCGGTTCGCGAATGTTTCGAATCATTGCCCGCCAAATTAATTTTGGGCAAGTAGTTCAAGTGATAGGATATAAAATACGCGATATAAAAGACGCAAAAGACAATAATCGATTCGCATGACAATGAAATACGTTAAAAGAAGCGTTTCGTCCCGGACCTGCTAGTGGACTCGTTAGTAAGGGTGATCTAGCAGATCCTGCCTTATACGAGCGCAGATTTGAATACATGATGTCACGTTCACATGCAACTAGCATGGTGAACGTTCTGAGAGACAACACCTGTCTCTCTCGCTGCACTAGCCGAGCGCACCCCACTTTTTCACATCAAAAGGGCCTAGAGCTCTCTCTCTCTCTCTCTCGCTCCACTAGCCGAGCGCACCTCTCTTTCTCACACCAACAGCACCATAGCGCTGTCTCTCTCACTCCACTAGCCGAGCGCACCCCTCTTTCTCACATCAAAAGGGCCTAGCGCTCTCTCGGCGGGCATAATGCCCTCTCGCTCGCTCCACTGACCGAGCATTCCCACTCTCTCCCACCTTCATAGTACACCCACAGTACAGTAATCGCTCCTTCGTTGTCCTGAATCGTGGGCACGATCGTTGTCCAGTGCCTACCCACCAGTGATGGTACGTAAGGCGCTTTTTTCGCGCATGCGCGACGATTCTATCCTTAGACGGTCTCAGTCAAGTACGAAGATCGGGTACCTTGGCCGCCCCGCTAATTTCGCAAAATTTATTATGACTTGATTTTTAAAAATGAATGTATAACATGTGTACGTGTATATATATATATATATATATATATATATATATATATATATATATAATAAAAATGTAACAAATACCCCACTGTGCGGCAGCGGCGTAGGGCAGCGCCAAGGCCGCCACAGTTCCCCACAAACTTCGGACGTAGATACGTTCCTGACGAAACTCCCGCATGCGCCAAAAAAGCGCCTTACGTACCATCACTGGTGTCGCAGGCCTGATCAGATCCGCGCAGAACGGAGAACAATAGGAAAGGAATATGGCAAGGAAAAAAGGAGTTTTCTAGAGCCAGACAGTTGACTGCTTTTCACTGCGAATGCTTTTCTTTGTCATTTAACTAGCCGTTTCACTAAAGACTCAGTCATAAATCAAAAATAGTGTCCGGGCACGGTCGTTGTCCGCTCAAACCACCGGTCTTTGGACAACGAAGGATCTTTTACTGTACTAAAAATTAGTACGCTACCTGCGTCTAGGTGGCTAGGTGGAAAATGTGCAGCGTAGTGTATAAGGACCATCCGCGGAGACTAGAGAAATTGGATAAGATCTCTCCTCGTTACTAAAATCTTCTGAGTGCTGGTGTTCCGCGAACAACGAAGACATAATTTAACGTATTGGACAAGATCCGACCCCGTTAGCTAAGATCTTCTGAGTGCTGGTTATCCGCGCGCAACGAAGGTGTGATCTAACGCCCCTTCCAACCAAACATACATTCCCTTTTCCTCTCTACCTCTGGATGACTATTCCACCGGACTACATCGCTCGAACCGAAAAGCCGACAACGCTAACGCAATACAAGCGAGGAGGAAGGAAGCATAAGCGGGTCAAGCAGGACGACAACCAAGCAGAGAGGAAGGAAGAAAAGACTGAAGGAAAGGAATTCGCCAAGGACGAGAGGAAGGACGTTGGAACTGAAGCCAACCCAACCACCCCTTGGCAACTCTGTGCCATCTCTATTCCTCGGGTTGGTCCCCGACATTAGGAACATTCCCTCTAGTGATCCGAGATTCGCGCACTACTGCAATATATTGTTCCCCACTTCTCCATCGCGAACTGTTGAATGTAAAAATCTATGAATGTATATCTTATCTTGAAAATTATCTGTAAAAATACTGAAGGATTCTTGCGTGTTAAAACCTTGCGAATAGGAACATGTACATTTGCATTTTATTAAATAAATTTACTTAGTAAACCAAACTGAGGAAGGATTGCCTTCTTGCATCTCTGACGTTTTTTGGACCCCTCCACTAAAACGAAATAACGTATCCCATCTGAAACAGACAGCCGCTCGTCTGTTTCACTCCTCCCTGCGCTAACTTTTCGAGAGGAAAGCCTTGCGACGTAACAATGATAATCCGTATTCGTGATTGATCGAGACACTGAAGTATGACGCTCGCGGATCTGAGGAATGATAGATTCCGTACGCGAGGGATTTTCGACTGATGCGATCCCGTTTGTCGGATGTCCTGGTCGCTGGACAACGAACTATCGCGATGCAAGTTTACAAATATTATGAATGATTGACAAGACAACGGCTCGTGCGTTAGGCTTCTCTAGCAGGAAATAAGATGCACTGATTGGTTCCTGCACACCTTTTACGATTAGGACCTCCTTCCCGTAGCTCTGAATGAGGCCCAGGGAAGGAGGAGTGGGGCGATACCTAAACTCAGTCGACGATGGGTCCCGGTAATTCGACACCGTACTTAACGGTCGCGCATGATCCTTTGGAAGGACTAAATTTATGACACCTTGTATTTTCGAGGGTGTAGGAAAACCAAACATTAGGCCAGATGCCTCGACTGGTCGCCGAATGACCCTAGTATGTTTAATCTTGAACGACGGTCTTTGGACACGAACGGACCATAAATAATAACCGAAAGAAAACCACGTGTATGATTCTTGCGCGACGGAACACACCTTGTCTGTAAGGTTGTTACGAGCCTGAGCCGCGAGTAGCTTGAGAGGCCGGTGGAAGGTTTATTACCTTTTGAATATGGTTTCAATTTATTAGTTAGGTACGCAGACGAATCTGATGCGAAAGTGTTGACGAGGAGACTCTAGGAATGAAGCCGAACGCAGACGAACCTAAGCGATATCAGGGCACTGCAGGAGGGTGAAACTTCGTGAACGGACCCTACGCGAAATTGGGGGAGTCAATAGGAGCGACATAAGTTAGTCCCTCGCATCTAAAAACATCTAAAAAATGTTTTTTTTTCAACCACAACACTAAAATTCTGAAAAATTGAGAATAATACTTGCGACAATATCTTGTTGCTAAAACAATGTAAACATTATCACTTGTAATCTGCAATTTTTCAAATCTTTTTGAGTTTTTTGTTTTTTAATATACCCTAATATGTGAGATTTTTCGAAATTGTTAATTGTGATTAAAGAGGAAAATACGGCAAAAACTGATTTTTCGCCTTTCCCCGATAACTCTTACAGAAGAGGTAGAAAAGCATAATGTGTTACATATGTATTCATTTTTCCTTGATAGGCTATCAAAGTTTGAAAAATATAGCAGTTATTTTAAGTATTGAAGGCTAAAACGACTAATATGTGCGTGGAAATGGACTCAATTAGACGTATGTAAGCATGTTGGACTGGGTTAGGTTTGGTAATCCGCCTGGTAACATACGTGTAATATGATAACACATGTACCCCTCTCTCTCTCTCTGAAGAGACATTAAGAAGTAGAAAAAGATAAACCAATCGCCGGCAACGCGCGCTACCGCTCGGCCCAGGCTCGTAATATGTTCAAAGGTTCAAATAACATGGTTCTATTTAAAAACAATTAAGTGACTATCACGAAAAAAATATAGAAGTTATTCGGACGGTTTGCTGTAATGCAATTTAGAATTCATTCAGTATCTCAATTCATTGTTCCTTGGGGCAAACCATAAAAAATTAACAGTGATTTGTAAAACATGTAATACTTACAACAGTTGCGAGGGAAGGACTTAAGTCTAAATTAAGCACGATTCTGTATTTGTGTGCCAAAAATATTATTGATGTTGTAGAAGTCACTTTATAAAGGAATTGATGACTTGTTTGAGCAGACCAAGAATCAGGTTTATTTTTTGGCAATACAGATACAATTTCCAATTCTTCTGCTTCCTTCTGTTTGGAAGATTGGCACTGAATAGTTATCAGAGTGTCTAAATGCTCTAACATCCATTGAGCTCTCACATTTCGAGATATGGGAAAACCTTTCTTCATTAGCAAAAATACGGTTGTTGCTTTTAAAATAGTTCTCTCCTGTAAAATAAAATCGTTTCATGTAATAATTAAATTTCTGTTATAAATGTAAGTGAGAAAATATAAAAAATAAAATTACGTAATAATTATTAATCAAGGAACAATACTCCCTTTTACAAGCGATCGCATGACACAGTAGTACCACGAACTTACGTCCTAATTTATTCTAAAGTACATACGATAAAGCACAAAGTGCATATAGTGGCCCGTGTTAATATTCTGACACTCATACAAATATTTACAAAAGGGGTCCCAGCTCCGAGACATTTGCAAAAAAACGAGTTTCGCTTGAAAACACAAGAAATTTTTGCCTTTCTCCTATCTAGTCCAGTAGATTTAGACAAGTTAATTCCAAAAATCCAAGTTTCGATCTTGCACGATCAATGGTTCAAAAGTTATGAGCGTTTAAGGTTGAGCGATTTACAGTGTTTTTGACAGATCAGAGTGCCGCCATGTTGCTATGTAGTGAGTCGACATGTAGATTCCCAAGCCGCCCCCCCCCCCCGCCATACCTAACCACCAATCATTTAATCATTACGTGCTTGAGAAGCGACTACATCACACGCACCCCCAGTGTTTCTGAGAAGATGGTTCCCACATTAGACAATATAACATTATACATATTATATTACTTAATGTTGTTGAATGTGAAAATCGTCAAAGTTGATCGCCCGAAAAAAAACTAATCCAAACAACAGCAATTCCACTTAATTATCCGGCGAAATCAAAGAGGCGCTTTCCATCAGCTGTCGTCCACGATTGAACTTTTTGGCCGTCTCGAAACAGTCCTTTCCTTAACAACGTGATTATTTTACATAAAAACACTTAAAACATGGTTTCCATTCATACAAATGACATTTCTATGCAAGACAAAGAAAAAAAGTTTGTGTCCCAACTTATACTGTACGAGTATCCCAATCTTTACAAAAAAACACCATTTCGAAACACAAAAAAGAACAAATTCACATCGGGATAAGTGCATACAATTGTTTTCGCACATTTAAACTACATTCAATTTCCAACAAATTGGATACACTTAAGGTAGAAGACTCATTTTTCCAGGATTTCAAGAGTACGGGATGCGCGTTCTCATTTCTCAATAATACAAAAATGGATTTTTTCAGTAGTGTAAAAACGCTAGATAAAAGATCGATCTAGGCCAGGCATGGCCAATTCATAGCTCGATCGGAGGCATTGTCGAGGAATACCTTGTGACGTGGCAAAATTGGCCACGTCCCAATTTGAAAATACAAAGTAAACCCTATTGTTAAAATCGGAAGGACCGGACCACCCTTGGGCAGAATAATTGCGAATAGAACAGCAGTAAGCGCTCTCTATGACTGCAAGAATATTGGAACGTCGTGCCTATTGGCACGGCAAAATTGTACAGAACCGTAGGGTGGGCTCAGCCGCAAGGCTCGCCTCGTAACGCCGGACCATCAATACCTCTGCAGAGGAAAACAAAAGGACACCGAGCCCAGGCCGATCAACCCGGAGGCGTCGACGTGGGACCTGGGAACCAAAACTGATATCGAAGAATCGTCTCGTCGACGCCTTGCCCTGCAACATCCCCGGTTCCCTGCAGGAGCGGCTCGAACAGTTCTGGAATGTCTCGCGACATTCCCGGCAGTGTCGCCAGAAGATGCCCAAATGGACATCTCTTTCCTCTCCTCCTTTCCCCCTTCCACTATCCCATTCCAGCAGCATGCGCACACCCCAACATCCCCCACTAAGGGGGTCTTTTCCAGGAGACGACGCTCGACAGTTCCACACTCACACACCGCTAGGGTACACTCCCATACCGCTAGGGTACACTCACACACCGCTAGACAGGCTAGCGCCGGCGCGACTGCAGCGTCCTCTGATGGGAAACATGGAACGGGCAACATGCAGCTGAATATTGCAAAACCATTGCTCGGAAACGTAAAAGAACGACTTTTGAGGCAAACAGCGTGATAGATTGATCTTTCATCTAGCGGTTTTGACTACTAAAAAATCCCGGCTTTGCATTATTAAGAAATCAGAAGTCAAATCCCGGACCCTTGCATCCTCGCGTACGTATACGTGGTCTAGCGGTGTGTGAGTGTGGAACTGTCGAGCGTCGTCTGCTGGAAAAGACCCCCCTAAGGCCGTAGACCACGGTGCCCGTGCCGTACAGTGCCGTAGACTGGTCTGATCATCAGAGAGGGGGTACCTGTCTTCCCCTCGATTTTCTCGATCTGGCGACACTGATTCCCGGTTGCCGAGGGACCATCGTTAAGGATACCGGAAATCGGCAAGGTCCAGGGCCCTCCTGTCGAGCGCCGGCCCTAGCGATCGAGCGACAGTAATTGGCAGGCTTAAAACCGAAAGAGTGGGGGCGCCTCGCTTCCGCATCCTCGAGCCACCGAAAATCCTGGGCACTGCTGCGTTGGCTCGCGTGCGAGATAGTCGCGTTACTAACGAACTCTGTAAACGCGTGTGCGTCGTAATGAGTGTAAGTTACTCGAATATGGATCGGTGGATTGACAATAATAAGCGTATTAGTCCAGATGCTTGATAATTTTATTAAACGTTCGTCCATGACGAGTGTTGGTTCGAGACTGAGCTGGTCTGGACTTCCTCCAATAATCCTGCTGGGACACCCCTCCCCGAGATCGCTGCGGCCCCGGTCAATGTGTTATCATGGGCCCGCGTCCCTTCCCGGGGTTCCCTTTATTATCACGATTTTTATTAGCCTGTTTTTCATCGCGATACCAACTCCCTCGATCTCGCCGGTAACCTATCGGCTCTGGAAGACCTTGTGTCTTCCCGTGCGTAATTCGACCATTGTTTACTCATCTACCTAGACCTGCTTGGTCTGGCGGCCGCGGCCTAGGAATGACCCTGTGTCTTCCGTCGCACATTGGCTACACCGATAGGAGTTGGCACGCATCGTTATTTCAAATAATACAATAACATTCCAACGTCCTTCTCGAACCAGCCTCGCCATTCCTTTTACATATTGTTCACGCAAGTCCTTTTTGACGGAAATTTTACAACACTTTTTTACAACACACGGTACTTCGCCACAATAATCTCGCAGACATCTATTTATTGCCACCTTCGCGCTACAACTATAACGCTCCTAATTCTATCCGCAACAATGAGTAAGATCCTTTGTAAGCTGCCGTAGTTCAACTACGAAGTTTCAGCGTTGCTGGTGGCTCGATATTATGGCATATAGATTCGTGATCTTCCGTTTTTGACTGGAGCAGCGATTTAGTGAATAATACTCGGTTGCTCGCGGTTCGTCCTTCGGACGGCCGCGTGTTTCGTGTAAGCCGTAGAAACGGCTGCCTGTTTGCGTTCCTTTTGGCGAGTTTCTCAGTGAGAGCGACCAGCGCGAGTTCCGTAAAATAACCACGTGTTCGCGTATCGAATTTTATTATTATATCCCGTTTATACTCTGTTAATATTCTTTTGTTCACATTCTCCGCTGTCGGGTATGCACCCGACAGCGTGTACAACATTATTAGTCGAGTCACACTGGTATCAAGTTATATTTTCTTGGTTAAACGAGTTGAGATTATTTATGAGGTCCATTCCCGCCGTGGGGAGCGTCCTGTTCGGACCTGTGTAGAACCCTGCGCCCGTTTCGAGCTATTCTATCTTTCGCGATCGTGATTCCGCAGGCTTCATTTGTTAGCGTGATTTTGAGTGATATCTCTCGATGTGTGGCGCCCGAAGTATGAACCGTTTAGATTAGCGTACGTACCGAACCCTGTGAAAACACGTATTATCACAGGTGGACTGAAATCCAGCACAGCAGGACCCAGCCCGGCTGCCTTGTCTGTAAAAACCCGAACCAGATTGTTTTCCGCCTCTCGATCTGAGACCCGGAAAATAAACCGCGTGATAACTTCCTCCCGGTGCTTGGAGCAACTACGGCCGCTAAGTGAAGCGAGACGCGCGGCCCCGAGAGAAGCTGGGTATTCCACGGGTAATTGTTGAGAATTCCTCCGTTCGAGCTACGAATTGGCCATGCCTGATCTAGGCCGCTACCGCCCTCAAAAGTCCTATTTTTTCTTTTACGAGGCGTAATTTGCATTATTCGGAAGCATACAACTACGCATGTAGCTATTTTTATATCTTACATGCTGCCGAATAATGCAAATTACGCCTCATAAACGTAAAAATACAACTTTCGGGGGCGTTCGCGGCCTAAATTGATCTTTTATCTAGCGCTTTTGACTACTGAAAAATCCCATCTTTGAATTATGGAGAAATGAGAACGCGCATTCCGCACTCTTGCAATTCTAACGAACGAGTCTAGCGCCTTAAGCAATCAGCGTTGAAAAATTTTCAGTTGAAAACGAATCAATAAGAAACACGATAAAACATTTTAGGACATATTTTTAACCTTTGCTTGGTACAGCTACACTGAACACAACTTGTTGCTTCTAATGCTCATGAAAACTGTTTATCAACAGAAATAAAGTTGACAACCATGTCATTGGTGATTTCAGTGCGTTGATGTTGAAAAAGCACTATCGCAACCTTTACGATAGTCCCTTACATGTTCAGTGTTCGTAAAGTATATTGTAAGAATCGCAATTATTTTGTTAATAACTTTTTAACAAAAAATCAAGCGACGGCTAAAATCCCCTGAGGGTTACTCGGAAGGGTGACCTTGGCAACATATGTCAAGGCTAACGTCATTTGATGATACTATCTTATTGCAAATACATACCATGGTTTTTTGCGGAAACAGGAAAGTCCCATTCTAAGCAGGGCTTCGGAGTCAGAGTCGGAGTCGTGGAGTCGGAGTCGGAGTTTGGGAGTAATTACTGATCACTGGAGTCGGAGCCGGAGTTAGAAAAAGCTATGTATCGACTCTCGGAGTCGGAGTCAGAGTCGGAAAAAACTCTGGCTCTTTTGTTTATAAATCATTAATAGATTTATGTATACATAAATTGCTAATATTGGATCTACAGTATAGACGTATTGTATATGTATGCATATACCTCGGCACTATGTAGAGGAGAAACAGTTAAAGTTATGGTAATAGTATTTTCTATTTCCTGAAAGTGTGAGAAAGTAACAAACAAGTTTTGTGTTGTATCAGAGTTATCTGTTCCGTATTCTTAGACTTTAATACAATATTTCAACTATTTATTCAGTTTTATTACAACTCTTAATTATTTTGAGTACATATTTTTTCAATTTGGAGAGTCAGAGTCGGAGTCGGAGTCGAAATCAGCGTCGGAGTTAGAGTCGGATTCGGAGTCGGAGGTAAAAAAGAAAGAGGAGTTGGAGTCGGAGTTGGAGTTAAGAATTTTGTCAACCGACTCCGAAGCCCTGATTCTAAGTCCGACGGAGGAGACCGTTCTAAGTCAGTTGTTCTGTTTATGATAGAGACATGAAACAAACCGGGTTTTTTATATATATTGAAAGCAAACTCAATATGATATTATTATAAATGTAGACAATTATTTAAACATTGTAACACGATTTTTATGAACAAAATTTTGTTTTATTGCTGGTTTTCAGTAGATGAATTCTCAGTTCAGTTCTTCCGAGTGTGAAACTTTGCTTTAAAATCTTAAAATATTGGCCTCCTCGACGCACATACACTCTTTTCCTGCTATCCGCCGCAACTAACTAACAATAGGACTACCGTAATTCTTCAATCGGTGTCCAACAACCGTGTTCTGCACGGACATCGGTGATGTAGTAGACACTATTTTTTTTATGACTGAGTCTCCGCACCGGCCGCGCCGAGACTTCAATCGACGAGCCGTACATGGAGACGGACAGAATGAAATAGGATCGCGTAGCCGAAGCGTGTCCCCGTCGTCGGCACAGTTTAAAGGCCCATGCGTCATCACAATGTAACACCAATATTTAATCTTCTTCATTTTTCATTATTTTTTTATGGAACTTTCACAAACATATTCGTGGCATTTTTCTAATGCAAATTCATACCAAACACGATATAATTAACTTCCCGATTCATAGGGAAGTTACTGTAATTACCCCGAAAATCGAAAATCGAGTTTTTAGCAGGTCTTCACGTTTCATGGTCATTGGAGTCATTTTAGACTATTTTTATCAAAATGTTTGTATGTGTGTGTGTGTGCATATGACTGTTTCTATGGTATCAAATTTTTTGTTAACGTTTTCTGAAAAAGTAACAATGCGATCAGAATGATGAATGATGCAATCGATGTGCCCCGTCGTAACTTAGAGCTGATTAGATTTCGGTCAAGTAGTTTTCTAGATTTTTTGTTTTTTTCGAAAGGAGTTGATTCTACAATGCAATTTATAATATTTATTTTCCACCAACGAAACAAACGCAATTACATAAAAAATGTTTTTCTTAATTTTTTTTTTAAGCCAAGAATGGGTTAATCATCGCTACTGCCGACAATACCTTTTCAAAGAATATCAATGAGTGTGCAAACTAATTTATATTACAATCTTTGATAATACAATCTATTCAAAACGAATTGTTACCTGCAATTTTTATTCAACAGACTACGTACGTCGTTTCATCGGTAGGACGCACCGTTGAGAGACATTAACGTTTACTTAATATTGTAACGTCTTAGTACGATAGTAATGGTGTTTTAGCATCTCCAAATGCGTGCGAGTTATTCATGTGACCTGTTTCTAGTGCCCTACCCTGTATATATATACATATATATTATAATTTATTAGGAGGGATATATATGTATAATTTGATTGTATCCAGAAAAACATATTTCAGCTATCATAAGCCAATTTATGCAATCCTCGATAAGAAGGTTGTCAAATCTAAAAAAGAAGAAAATGTAGAGAAAACAGATGTAACAATCACAAATCAAAAAATGAATCCTGAAAATTTTACAATTTTTGGTGAATTTTTAATGATCTCGGACCAGCATATCGAGCAAAATTATCATGAATATGCAGTGCCTGCAGACTGTTTCCTCAATGGTGGTTATAACTATGCTTTAGAAACAGCCGAATGTAAAGAAGTCATAAAACCTGATTGTTATTTACAAGATAAACATATTAATTTATTTCACGAAATTATGAACAGAAATCTAAACGAGAGTGGAATATACAACTTTGCTCAAGATACTGGTTACGTTCGAGCTTTTTTGAGTAATTTACAGGAGATCCCAGAACATGAGACTAATATTCAGATAATATACACTGGTGAAATTGGAAAAAAGGTAGTAGGACATTGGATTTGCACAAGATCTGATGGTAACGGAAATGTACACATTTATGATAGTTTTAATGCTAATCATTTGAACCATGATGTAATAGATTATTTGAATGCCCTTTATAAATATAAGAAGAAGTGGTAAACCTTTCGTTTAGGGGAGGCAGCTCCGATGACCTTTACTTTGACATATGTTATTAACCACAACATTCTGAACAATTTTTGTAGTTACATATACCCGGTGCTCGGCTTTAGTTTCCGAGATAATTGCAAAAAACTATTGCTAATACTGTATTGCATTTTCCGTTTTCGTGGCAACGTAAACCTGTTCCGGGGCCGCATCTGTTTATTTTTTGTTTGTAAACATGTTGTGGAGATGAGAAGTAATCATACCACACCCACCCACCCAGTGTTTCACACGCACCCAGTGTTTCTAAAAAGAAGGTTCTCACATTATACTGCATAAAATTAACTGAGCCCAATACAGCATACATGTATTATATTATCGCATTTGATTGTAAAACAAATTGGTATTGGTTTTAGTTGATTTTATATTGATTAATGTGAGAACCTTCGTCTCAGAAACACTGGGTGCGTGTGAAACACTGGGTGGGTGTGTGTGGTATTGTCGCTTGTGGTATCGTGTGTTGGATAATACATGTATGCTGTATTGGTCTCAGTTGATTTTATATTGAATAATGTGTGAACCTTCTTTTTAGAAACACTGGGTGGGTGTGAAACACTGGGTGGGTGTATGTGGTATTGTGTGTTGGTTAGGTTAGGTGGGAGTATCTCGAAAACTAATTCTGATTGCATGAATTTTCCATTACTAGTACAAATTCTTTATGAAGGCTATATAGAATGCAGAAATTATAGAATGAGCAAGAATACGTAAAATTCAATACAGTATTTGCAATAGTTTTTCGCACATATCTCGAAAACTAAGAGTGAGGACCGGGTAATTGTAATGACAAAAGTTGTTCAGAATGTTGTCCTCGACAACATATGTCAAGGTGAAGGTCATCGGAGCTGCCTCCCCTAAACGAAAGGTTTACCGAAGAAGTATATATTTCACAGAGTACAATATCAAAACAATGCGTTTGATTGTGGAGCATTTGCGATTTATTTTGCAACATTACTATGCTATAACAGGGAACCAAGCGAGCAACGAGCATACGATGTTGGTTTAATGCGACGTCATATAGCAAACATTTTGATAAGTAGAAAACTATTGAACTTCCCCGAAAACGTATAATCTTCTTAAAATATACACTAAATAATGATAATAAATAATATACTGCAACTAACGAATCGGGAAGTTCTTTGTGTGACTCTCCAAGAGTCACACACCAAATATACAACATTAATAGCTGTAGACCATACTAGCCATGCGTACCAATAACCCTCTCGCAACAGCACTCGTACCCGCGAACTCTCGAAGAGAGTGAGCAACAACAACCCTACTCGCGAGCGAGCGAGCAACAATATCGCTCTAGTTTCAACTGTATTTAGTGGTTTAATCGACGATGAAAGTTTCGAGCGCAACGAAGAACAGCATATTGGAAAAAAAGAGACGCGGACAGTCGGCGCCGCCGGAACAGTTCAAGGGCCCGCATTGTCGCTGTTCTTCGTTGCCTTCGAAACTTTCACCGTCGATTAAACCACTAAATACAGTTGAAATTATATCGTGTTTGGTGTCATTTTAAACAGAGAAATGCCAAAAATAAGGTAGTGAAGTCCCATACAAAAATAATGAAAATTAAGAAGTTTGAAAATTCGAGTCAATGTTGTGGTGGTTCACACCAATACACCCGAGCCGAGCCCTACGGCACCGCGCAGCGTTTGCCGACAGTGGAGTGAGTAGGCACTGGACTTCGATTACACAGGCGATCCAGAACACGGATTGAAGAATTACTGTATTCGCTATAAACGAAACATTCTTCAATCATACTGACAAGGGAGATTACCCAATCGTAACACCCCGATTTTAATGACATTATAGTATGATATAGAACTCAAAAAAATATTTGACACGTATTTTTTTATAGCGGCTGAGATTCATGTTAAGGGGGTGAAAATAGCTCTCAAAGTTGGGGTGAAAAATCCTATTTTATTTAATATCTCCGAAAGTATCCGGCCTAGACAAAAATTTCAAATTCCAATTTGTGCATCTTTAAATGGCGAATCTTTTCATGTAAATTGATTAAAAAATAATAATTACTTTCAAAAATATGTTAAAAATTAACTTTTTTTGCAATATTTTTCGATAAATCATTAGAATTTTTTCATGGAAATTTGTATACACAGTCTACATACCTTGATAAAAAATATTAGGAAAAAAGTATGTTAGTTCCGCGGTCATAATATATAGTCATATTATGTTCCAACACTTATGCGAGGCACGATGACAACCGTAATGGAGAATTGTGGTTCGGGTAAGGATAACCATTTATCTGGAGTTGTTCCACGTTAAGGGAGTCTTCTCCTAGCAGGCGACACTCGCGCGTGAATGTGTGTTACACTCACACACCGCTAGACCATATATACGTACGCGAGGATGCAAGGGTCCGGGATTCCACTCCTTATTTCTCGATAATGCAAAGACGGAGGTTTTTAGTAGTTAAAACCGCTAGATGAAACATCGATCTACGACGCTGTTTGCCTCAAAAGTCGTCCTTTTACGTTTCCGAGCAATGGTTTTGCAATGTTCAGCTGCATGTTGCCCGTCGCATGTTGCCCGTCAGAGGACGCTGCAGTCGCGCCGGCTTGTTAGCCTCTCCGACGTAAAAGAACGACTTTTGAGGCAAACAGCGGTCTAGATTGATCTTTCATCTAGCGGTTTGGCTACTAAAAAACCCCGTCTTTGCATTATCGAGAAATAAGAAGTAGAATCCCGGGCCCTTGCAATCCTCGCGTACGTATACGCGGTCTAGCGGTGTGTGAGTGTGGCTCTGTTGAGTGTTGTCTGTTGGAAAAGACCCCCATAAAAGTAATGTGGTTACCCTGAAAAGGGCTGATTTGTGTGATTTTATACGGATTTTCCATCGATAAAAAATGAGGAAAAAGATATATAAAATTAAATTACACCAAATGTTATATGTATCTATAAGCTATTCTACAAAATTATCACAATAATGAAAGTTGACAAAAAAGTGTACAAAGCACAAATGGCATTTACACCACGAACATTTAAGAGCAACGACTTCGGTACAAATCGAGAAATTCATAGATTCTATTTCGGTAAAACAAAATTTGACAGGATTCTCAAAATGTTCCGGTCTGGTATCTATGTGACCATGTTTGTAGAGACTGCATTTGGTAATTATTTACCTTAGGGGCTTCCTCATCGATTTTGATGACGTTGAAATATGTTGTCAAGGTCATCATTCTGAACAACTTTTTCCTATACATTACCGCCGCTCGATTGTAGTTTTCGAGATATTCGCAAAAAACTATCGCTAATACTGTATTGAATTTTTCGTACTTCTGCACGCTCTGCGGCAACGTAAGGCTGTCCCGGCGCGGCGTTTGTTTACATTTTGCTTCTACACACGCTGTGAAGATGAGAGAAAACAGGGTCTCACTCTCATAATATATATTATATATCATATATTATACATTATATATTATACATTGTACATTTGTATATTATACAGGGTGTTTAGCAACAGGTGGGAGAAAATTTAAGGGGTGATTCTCGACGATAATATAAGACGAA
>CM052316.1:13612835-13632235 GCA_028455605.1 Lasioglossum malachurum | reverse complement strand
GGTGCCTAGTATTCCATCTGGCGGCGACCAGGGAATTAACCTCTATCTATCACACCTTTCCGAAAGAAGTCCGAACACCTCTATGGTGAGCGATTCTAGTGGTGAGCGCCTGTGGCATTTTGTTTATTTTCTCGTTTCTTTGTTATAATAAATGGATGCTATAAAGTAATATTTTATACTTCTATATTGTGAATGTTTTCTCTAAAATCCGTATCAATGCCGCCGATCGGAAACATTCTGCCAGGGGTTGTATTCGCTTACAGATTCGCTTGTAATTAATTTCCTACTCAAGTTTTTGAATTTTTTTTCAAGAAATGATTTATTTGAACATTTTGACATAGTATGAACATAGTTTTAAATCTACAGAGGGTGTACAAAGTATTCGTACACCTTTTAAAGACTAATAACTTTTTTATAATTGTACCAAACGACCTGATTTGTTATAATCAATTAGAAGCATTGGTTCTATGCTAGTTATACACACGCTGAAAATTTTATGGAAATCGGTCGACGCAGGAAAAAACGCCACGCATCGAAAGATGTATGATTCTGTGGATTTTAAACAGAAATTGATCAGAAGTCGTGTAAAACTACGATTTCCACCATTTTTAACCGCTTGTAGCTCGTGTGTATGTTAATCGATTACGGTGAAATTTTGAGCATGTATATAACTAACATAGATCAACAAAACATATATTCTAAATTTTCATTAAGGGGCCAAATAAAAATGTTTTAAAGAATGCCTTTTTTAATTTGCATGTAACCTTGTAAATTATAATTTTTGGAAAATCTTTTTTGCATATATTATTTCGTAAACCAATGCTTCCCAATTGATTATAAAAAATCAGGTCGTTTGTGTGTGTGTGTATGTGGTACAATTATAATTAAAAAGTTATTAGTTTTTAAAAGGTGTACGAATACTTTGTACACTCACTGTGTATGAAGCAGTGACTTATTCAATTTTTGTCCATGGTTCGCGACACTGTGCGCCGCGCCGCGACTCTCCGTGTCTCTTTCTTCCCTATACGCTGTCCTTCATTGCGTCGAAAACTTTGATCGTTCATTACACAAGTAAATATCATCGGAATTATATCATATTTTGTATCATTTCCATTAGAAAAGTGCTACGAACATGTTGGTCAAAGTCACATAAAAAAAATGAAAAATAAAGAAGTTTCGTGATTGGATTAGTTATGTTTACACTCCTCAGGGATTCTCGAGCTTCGCTGTCATTTTCTACGACCGAAGCGTTCGAGAAGCGCGTAGAATCGGCCGGAAAAACCGAGAATTGACTTAGATTTCGACTTTACTGTATATCGGAAACCAAGATCGAGCGGCGGTTATATGTATAGGAAAGCGTTGTTCAGAATCATGCCCCCGACAACATATTTAAAGATCATCGGAATCCAAGATGTCTTTAGCTTCCTGTATAATTACCTTAAACAATTGCAGAGCTCACCCTCTTGCCTTGGAATTAAAATCGGGAAATATTTCTGTCATGTACCTTCCAGCAAATATTACGTCCTTGATACAGACCATGAATCAAGGAATTATTCAAAATTTTTAAATAAAATACCGTAGCTCATTTGAGCAAAATTTCGTTAATCTTCCACACAGGAGACCAAGCTTTTCCAACTTTCCTGAATATAATATTATACAATTCGACGAAAAAATGATAAAACTCTAAATTCTAGTACGAGGAATCCCAAATCAACCCCGACTTAGCAGATCCCCTCACTACATTACACCCGCCCCTATGTCTGGAACCAATATGGCAGCGTTGCAACCTGTCAAACGAACTTGAAATCGAGTAACTTTAAGGTCGATTTATACTATCCGCACAGACAAGAACGTTTCGGCATTGGCACCATTCCGACACAGATAGTAGTATAGTAAATCCTCTATAATCGCAAAAGCCTCGGGGAGGTTCGTTTGCAAAGTCCGTAAACGGACACTATTTCTTTGAACTTCAAAGACCGAGCCGAACGTACAAAAGCACAGCGCGTGTAATGAGAGCCCGCGCGCAGCCGACTCTCCGCGTATCTTGGATATTTTTTTGCCATCAACGTGTACGATCTTTTTGCGACTACACAGAGTGTCCCAAAATTCCTGCAAATCCTGGAAATGGGAGGTTCCTGGGGCCATTTGAAGCAACATTTTCCTTTGCAAAACTGTTATACACGGCTTTGTTTAGTAGTTATTAACGAAAAACACGGACCAATCAGAGCGCGACCTAGACTATATATATATTGTGGCTTCGGCCACGCGATCCGTGTTTCATTCTGTCCTTCTCTATGTTCGGCTTTTGGATTAAAGTCTCGGCGCGGTCGGCGCGGTAGACGCAGCCATAAAAAAATAGTGTCTACTAGCCGAACATAGAGAAGGACAGAATGAAACACGGATCGCGTGGCCGAAGCGTGTCGCCGTCGCCGGCACAGTTCAAAGGCCCGCATTGTCGCTGTTCTTCGTTGCGTCCGGAACTTTCACGGTCGATTAAACAGTGTCATTTTAATCAGAGAAATGTCAGAAATAAGTTAGTGAAAGTCCCATAAAAAAATAATGAAAACCAAGAAGTGTGAAAATTGGATTCATTCGAGTCAATGTAGTGGTGTTCATCAATATATATCCGAGCCGAGATCAATTATTACCGCCCTGCGGCGCGGCGTTGACCGTCAGTGGAATGGGTAGGCACAGTGAAGCCAGAATGAGGTCCAAACCAGTATCGCCAGAAGATATCCAAATGGATATCTCTTTCCACTCCTCCTTTTCCCCTTCCACTATCCCATTCCAGCACCATGCGCACACTACCGCACACTCCAACGTCCCCCACTAAGACCATAGACCACGGTGCCCATACCGTAGACTGGTCTGGTTATCAGGGAGGGGGTAAACTGTCTTCCCCTCGATTTCATCGCATTTCATCCCATACTCTCCTCCTTACCCCTTTCACTATTCCATTCCAGCACCGTGCGTACGCGCACACACCACGGTCCGTGCAACGTGTCTCCCATTCGCCTTACTCATTCCCCGTCAGCAGTGATGCCAGAATCGTGGGACGTGGGATTTTCCCCTCCGCTCACTTAGCCGGCTCAGTCCCCCACTCTGTCGTACCATCGGCTCCATACGGCTTACGGTACTTTTACTACGCACGCGCTACACACAACCGTACAACGTACCTCTAGTCTGTCCGTGTGAACTGTTCTATCCGACTCGATCCGTTCCTTCGAAATTCATGTTTTACCGAAGTTTCGAATGCATGAGCCGCAATCTGCAGGTAGCGCGCTCGATTTAAATCGATTCTCCGCGCGGAGCGGTGTACATTTTGCTATAACTTTTGATCTAAAAAAGATATCGAAGCGAAATTTCGACTAAAATGTTTTTAAAAAACCGGGTTTAATGGTCCATCCTAAAATATGTTTTGTACTTTTTAAATAATATTTTTTGTTGATTTTTAAGGTTAAGGTGGTAAAGAGAACCCCTATGCTCAATAAGTAATTACGAAAAAATTCACGAATATTCTACTTTATAGCACACATGACTGAGATTTTTGCCAGATTCTTTGGATTATGCAAACATGTTTAAAGAAATTGATAATCTCAAAACATTTGAATAAAACGCATATTTCGTATTGAAGTTTATTATTCAAACAATTGTACTTAATTTTTTTCAGAATTTTTTATAAAATGTATCGGTGTTAAAAAAATCAAAATCAATTTTTTCGATACTACTTTACTTTTCTAAAGATGTATTATATAATATTGAATATTTTTATATTCAGAAAAATAATGTACAGACTTAATAGTGCAATACAAAACATTTTATTTATGTTATATTCCAATATATAAGGATAACTCCCAACACTTTCATTTAGCGCAGGAGGTAAGGTCTCCGGCTGCAAACTTTTTGCCCTTGATCGAATCCTGCACCGAATAATTTCTTTTTCTTTAAACACTTTTTTTTGTTCCTTGTTTCCGTTAAATTATTGTATATAGCAACATTTTAAATATATTTTTAAAGTGTTTTAAAAATGTTTTATGCAATAGTATCTCTGTCTACGAAAATCCTTCATAATGGCTTACAATCAGTTGCAATGTTTTTCACATTACTACTTTCATTTATTGATTCTGCAGAATAAGAAATGGTATGCAACTTCTTATTTTACTATTGCCGTATGTTAGTTAGTTTCTTTTCATTTATTATTAAAAGAACTCTTATAATTTTCAATCATTTGTTACGGATGACGAACAGGTGTTCAATATCATCTCTAGCAGGAACCATCCTAGATAAACGAACAGAGCCACACTAGATAAATCTACATATCTGTTTAGTTTAGTTTAGGGCCCAAACATACGCACGACCAGTTGGTCGTTGATAAAATACGAATGTTCACCCAAAAGGTACTGACAAGTACCACCCGTCATTGCAGGGGTATATAAGCCCTCGCATTTCTACTCTCGTGGGCTAGTACTATCGTAATCACGAATCGTGTCGCGTCGTGCTGCATCTCGGAAGTCAACTACCAGTGAGATCGGGCTAAAGTTCCCCTTCGAATCAAAGTTTAACCGTAACCGATTCCGCGAGTTCAGTCTAAAATCTATTAGGCAGCGATAAGGTTGCTCCGAGACCCCCGCATTGCCAGTGCGTCAACACCGTGCATCTTAGTTTAGGTAATACACATCTTCTTTCAATTCTTTGTATTCTAATTCAATTCATTCGCGACAATTACACAATTGTATCACAGAATCTTATAATCAGAATATATCCGTGTTCTTTGATAATTAACGCAAATTCATTAAACCCATAATTATTGTCGAATATCCTAATCGAGTAATTGAACGTCCCCACACGATACAATATTACCGCTTGGATTGTATCATTAAATTATACTAGTTACGAGGCTTACTAACTATCCTAACAGCTCCCGGATTTCACATCAGGTTCGTCTGTACTTTTATCCAACCTACTAGCAGCTCCCCAATTCCGCATTGGGTTCGTCCGCGTACCTTTAACTAACAAATTGATACCATATTCCTAGAGGAACAACACTTCGCCGGCTACTCGTGCTGCTTTCGGCCCTGGCTCATAACACATTAGATATTTTTTGACGTTTTGTTATCTTCGCAATGGCAACTGATATATCATAAACCTACAAAGTTTGATGTCCTACGATTTCAAAGTACCAACGGAGAAATAGATGGCCAGCCATTATTTTTACTATATTCCATCCGTAATTTAAAAAAAGTGTTTAAAGAAAAAAGGAATTACATATTCGGTGCGGAATTCGATCACGAGCCAAAAGATTTGCAGCCGAAGACCTAACCGCCTGCGCTAACAGAAACTGTTGAGAAATATGCTCACATATTGAAATATAGGGCAAATAAAGTATCTTATATTGCATTTTTAAGTTAGTACATAATTTTTCTGTATGTAAAAATATTCAATATTACATAATGCACCTACAAAAAGAAAAGAAGTATTGAAGAAATTAATTCTTAACTTTTTCAACAACGACACAATTTATAAAAAATTATGAAAAATATTAAGGACAATTGTTTCAATAATATATGACTACTGAATTTTGATAGAACTGGTATCTCTGCAACTTCAATACAAAATATGCATTTTATTCGAATGTTTGGAGATTATCAATTTCTTTAAACATATATGTTTGCATAATCCGCGAAGAATCTGACAAAAATCTCAGTCATGTGTGATATTAGATAGAATAACCATGAATTTTTTCGTAATTTTTTACTGAGCATGGTTTGACTAAAAATCAATTTGTGTTGGAGCCCTCTGGACCATCTTAATCCCAAAATTCAATGAAAAAAATTATTAAAAAAATACAGAACATATTTTAAGATGGACCATTGAACCCGGTTTTTAAAAAACATTTTAGTCCAAATTTCGATATCTTTTTTACATCAAAAGTTATACCTAAATGTGCATCGCGCTGCGCCGCAGATTGCGGCTCATGCATTCGAAACTTCGGTAAACGTGAATTTCGAAGGAACGCATCGAGTCGAATTGGCAGCTCACACGGACAGGCTAGAGGTACGGTTGTGTGTGTAGCGCGCGTGCAATCGAGCTGGCACTCACACGGGCAGAGTAGAGTAGAGGTACGTTCGTGTGTAGGGAGCCGATGGTACGACAGAGTGGGGGGCCGAGCCGGCTAAGCGAGCGGAGGGGAAAAATCCCACGTCCCACGAATCTGGCATCACTGCCCGTCAGTGTGACCAGATGAGGGGAGCCACGCAAAAATGTGTACCCCCTCTCTGATGACCGGAGCAGTTGCGCGACTGCGCGACCAGTAGGGTGGTTCTTAGCTATAGGAGCCAAAAATTTGTTTAAAGATTTTTTGACCATTCTTCCCTAAAATATGACACTTGGTGAAAAAATAATATGTGCAAAATTTCAGCTCGATCGGACAATGGAAACCCATGCCGCTGCTCGCTTTAAAATTGTTTATTTTTGAAACTTGGTTTTCTCCATTATAGTACATCGTAAATATACATTCCTATATATCGTTGAATTTTTCTTTCCATGCTCTATAACTTTGTGCAAATAAAGTACAAGTTTATCGTGGAAAAAAATTCCGCAACTTTAAAATTTCGAAAATTGGATTTAAAAAAAAATTTTTTTCTTCAGCATTATATTTACTTCCTCTAACAATACAACTTTTGTTTGACACATTTTTTCGTATATTTATTAATAACGAAGATTTGATTTCTCGTTAATTTCGAATATGATTGTAATCAGCTATTTTAGAAGAATTACTGTGAATGCTTGTAAATGAAATTAGAATTTCTTAAATGTATAATAATAGTTGCATTTCTGTATTGCCTCCAAGAATATAATCAAAATTTATGAACCAGACTGAGGAGTGAATGCATATAAGGCAGCGTGAGAGTCGCGCCACTACCAGAGAGCCAGCTACCTGAGGTGTAAATCGTAAAATAAAATCGTAAAACAATGTGATTATGTATATAGAATTCCTTGTATTTATGATTATTTTCCTTGATGGAACTTGTCCAAAAGAAAACCGTTTTCATATTCCTGGAGCTGTCCACCATGCTAGATGGATGGCTAAAGCCACACACATATACCTAAGTCATACCTAAAGCCATATATGTACTAAAGATATATTTATTCCGCGACAAAGTATCAATAAGCAGTGAAGATATTGCAGGAATAAGAGACATGTATATTTTTGGCGAATTTATACATAGAAGCATGGTTTAATGCTCCGATTCCAGCTATAGCTCCACGTCAAGATTTAGAAAGATGTAGAAAGTTTAGGGAACGATGAAGTAACATTTTCTTCGAAAAAAGTTTTTCTAAAAGATATACATAATCTTGCCAATACCGGCACAGAAAACTTAATTTGTGCAGAAAACCGATAATTTTGTAGTAGATTTAATATACCTACAGATTTTTTGCAGAAAGACCCGTCAGTCTTCGACCTCGCGCTCTACATCCTACAAAACTTTGAAAATAGTTAACGACACTGCAGAACGAGGTGTAAAGTTGATATCGGAATATAATGCTTTATTAACAAGAGACGAAGAAAATAAACAACATATATATATTTTACAAATTTTAGAAGAGTACCGACAACAGTATCCGGATACAAATAAATTCAGCTTTACAGATAACGTATATTAACAAGTTTTATACGTATATTATATCAATTTATATTGAGCGTTTTTTCGAATAATTTTGTATATCGTGTATAGGTTAAGTTTTAATAATATTTCAAGCGTCATAATACAAATGTATACAATTGTAAATAAAAGGTATTATAGATTATAGCCACCCTAACTGCGTGTATACATATAGTGACTACGTTATTTAAACATCTCTGTTACTAATAAATATATGAAAAAATGTGTCAAACAAAAGTTGTATTGTTAGAGGAAGTAAATATAATGCTGAAGAAAAAAATTTTTTTTTAAATCCAATTTTCGAAATTTTAAAGTTGCGGAATTTTTTTCCACGATAAACTTGTACTTTATTTGCACAAAGTTATAGAGCATGGAAAGACAAATTCAACGATATATAGGAATGTATATTTACGATATACTCTATAATGGAGAAAACCAAGTTTCAAAAATAAACAATTTTTCACCAAGTGTCATATTTTAGGGAAGAAAGGCCAAAAAAATTCGAAAGTTGCAAAATAAGGACCACCCTAGCGACCAGTCTTAAGGTGGGATCTCCTTTGCGCGTTTTGACGCAACGTTTTGTTATCCATACTCCATTCATCGTAGCTCTTTTCTGTGCCTCTGGACGCACAAGTTTGCGTTGCTATGATGCGATTTGGTATGTCTTTCCTTGTTTTTCACTTGCGAAGAAAAACGAAAGAGCATCTCCCAAACCTCGAACACGAGCGTCGATCGATTTACGATATGTGTTCGGAGCACACATTTGCATTTGTTTTTAGCTTCGAGACCTCTGAATGTTACACCAGAACCAAACGCACTCGTATTTTGACCCACTGCTTCCAAGGCAGTCCAGACGCTTAGCCATGTGTTTTGTCGAACCACAGCTTCAGAATTCAGAATACATACTATTATAATAGCAAAACTAGCAAACCGAGAAAAATGAGTTTTTAGGAGCTTGTAGTGAAAACATAAGAGCATCCACTCTAAATGTTATTTAAAAAAAAATGTTTTTCACCATTTATTTTGCAATTGTTTTAAACAAATGCCGAGTTTTCACAGCGGGCCACTTTTTAAAACATTGAAAAACATGGGGATATAGCCCCCAGTGCCCCTTCACGGACCTGTTTTTAAAAAACTAGACATTTGAAAATTGAAAAAATTAAAATTATTTGAAGTGAACGCTGCACTGCGATATACTACAATCTCGGACGGCCGAAGAACACAGTGGGCTGGATCGTGACATTATAACTCTTGAAATCGGGATGAAATTTCCACTATAATTAATTACAAACTGTTTTTATGTCCTGATAATTATCGTAATAAATATATATTATTTGTAATAGTTTTTTAATTAATTGTTTCAATTTTGTTGTCTTACAATAAAATTTTAAATTGTTCATTTGTTACTTATTTAATAGTTATCTAGATACACACATAATTTGATCACCGATGTCTATAGCTATTCTCTGTATTTCTTGACCTCTTTTCTTCATATTATGAATATTTCTTGAAGTCCAGAAAAATTTATAACCAAAGACATCGGTGATTTAAATTATCTGGAAAACTACTGAGTAGGTAACAAATTAACAATTTAAAATTTCATTTTAAGACAACAAAATTGAAACAAATAATTACTAAAAATAATAATTTAAAAAATGATTACAAGAAGTATACATTTATTAAGATAATTATCAGTTGATAAGAATCATTTTGTAATGAATTTTAGTGGAAATTTCATCCCGATTTCAAGAGTTATAGTAAAATGACACGATCCAGCCCACTATGTTCTTCGGCCGTCCGAGACTGTATATCGCGGTGCAGCGTTCACTTCAAATAATCTTAATTTCGTCGATTTTCAAACGTCCATTTTTTTAAAAATAGGTCCGTAAAGGCACTTGGGCCATATCCCCATTTTCAAAATTTTTTTAAAAAGTAGCTCGCTGTGAAAACACGGCATTTGTTTAAAACAATTGCAAAATAAATTGTGAAAAATCATTTTTTTATTCAAATAACAACATTTTGAGTGGATACTCTTATGTTTTCATTATAAGCTCCTAAAAACTTATTTTCCTCGGTTTACTAATTCAGCTATTATAATTTAATGAAAAAATGTTGACGCTTTACTTTATGACACGTATGTGAAACCAACAATTCTTAAAATTTCGAAAAATCATTCGAGATACGTTCATAACGTATTTACATTCAAATTTTACTTAAAAAATGTCCGTTTTCGCGTGGAATGACCCTATTATAAGGGATTTGCGTCACCCGGTACACGCTTGCTTGAACACGGATACGCATGTGTCGGTAAATTGTAAGATTTGGGAGGCCACATTCTAGAATATTTCTAGAAAGGATGATGCGATATTGTTTCTTGGCGTAGATGCACGCTTCTAGACTCTTGACGCAGTGGCTCACGCCTAGACGCAGATCTTATGTGAAGTATGACGAATGGAGTATAAATGGCGCTGGAGTAGCAAAACGCTGCGCCAAAACGCGCAAAGGAGATCCCACCTTTAGTGGGGGACGCTGGAGTGTGCGCATTGCTGGAATAGGATAGTGGAAGGGGTAAGTACAAGTAGGGGACTACCGTGCAGTGATGATACGTAAGGCTCTTTTTTCGCGCATGCGCGAGTTTCGTCAGGAACGTATCTACATCCGAAGTGTGTGGGGAACTGTGGCGGCCTTGGCGCTGCCGTACGGCAGGAGCCAAAAATTAGCGGGGCGCCCAAGGTACCCGATTTTCGTACTTGACTGAGGCCGTTTGAGGTTAGGATCGTCGCGCATGCGCGAAAAAAAGCGCCTTACGTACCATAACTGCTACCGTGCATCCGTTTGGATGCAATCTGGTCAGTCTGTTCCCTGTCATCAGAGAGGGGGCACATCATTTCACCGTGACTCCCCTGATCTGGCTACACTGGGTAGGCACAGTCATCGCACAGGCGACCCCGGGCCCCGGACAGTGAACACGCGATTACTGTACATAGTCCAAAAGAAAAACTAGCAGTATGCATACTATCCGCACCGCACGGGCACGTACCGGACCCGTTCTGAACACGACAAAGTATTCCTCGCGAGACTGTCGGCCGGTCGGACCGGTGCCGATACGTGTCTGTGCCGTTTCGATATGATAACTATAAACACTTCTATCTGTGCGGATAGTATAAATCAACATTTACTCGTGTATAACTTTTAAACGAGTGAACTCCGCACACTGGAGCTTGCGATTCCCCGCACTAGAATTAAAAGTTTTATGATTTGTTCGTCGAATTGTGTAATATTATATTCAGAAAAGTTTAAAATTTTTAGTCCCCTCAGTGAAAGTTTAGCCCAAAATTTATTAAATTCTAATTGTACCGTAAAAGATTTCCATGCCAAATCTAACATAAAAGACGCGATTTCTGCTGTCGCTATTTCTTGAAAAGATTTGAAGGGTACAAAAAGCCTGCCGAAAATGGTGGCCCAATGTTATGCAAAAGAACGCACTTGGAGAAAACGAAAACGAGAATGATGACCGTATAACCGACTCCTCTGTATTATTAAACACTATTCAAAGTGATTCTCCAAATTTATTAAATACACTTTCCGAAGAAGAAATTATGGAATGGCTGGAGACTGACGAAAATGTTCCACTTATACAAGAAATAGGCGACGATACAATAATTCAAAGTGTAATAAATCCACAGGCGGAAATAGAGACAACAGAGAGAGATGAAGAAGAAAATACTTTAAGCAGTGCTTCGATTGAGCCCAACTTTTCTCGCGCATGCGCGAGAAAACAGTAACGTATCTACTATTAGGTAGCAGAGCGGCCAGACCCCTGAGGCAGTAATATTGGCGGGAATGTACCGAAATAATCTTACCGGACAAAAAGACTCCAGGACGTGTGCTACGAGTTAGAAAATATACACAAATACACTTGTTAGATATTCATTTTTCAGAATCAAATAATAAAAATTTTTTTTAATTCTGCGGGGTGCTCAAGGAACCTCATTTTATCGAGAAGCTTACGTTACTGAGGCTGAAATCGCCGCGCAGGCGCGAGAAAAGTTGGGCTCAATGGAAGCACTGACTTCAAGTAACATCATTTGTTATTTAACTCATAACATTTGCAGAGCGTCGTGAACACGATGTTTCTGCGAAAGGAATTCTTCAATCAAAAATCAAAAATTATGAAATAAGCTTATACCGGGTGTCTAAGACCACCCGCGTACCACCCATTTATAATCTAGAATATAGGTTATTTATATATATTATATATCAATGTAGATTGACAATAATATTGAAGCTCCCATCAATACGCTTCAATATAATCTCGTCAATCTAGCTATCAATACAGCGACTGCGCACTGTGACGCATTTGTGACGACTGAACGACGCGACGCGACGCACACTGGTCCACGCGCTCGCTCTAGCTGTTCATTTGGTAAAAAAGCAACTTGCTCAAATCGATGTTTATTGAATGTATATTGCTTCCTAAATGTCCATGACATTTGAAAACGATGAAATTAATGAGATTTATTGAAAATTGTGATTAGAACAAGCATTTAAAAATCAACATTTTATGAATCCTATTTGCCACCGAAAAAATTACCTCTTTTCTTATTGATACCCTGGAGAATCTATTTAATATTATGTGTCCATTTTTGTTGCAAATGAATAGTATTTGTCTGTATTTAGAGTATATCTCTTGTACTAAGATTTAATATTTCTAATTTATTGAAATAATAATGCTCAATAAACTAAAGAGAATCTTCAAAGTTTTCAATCTTTGGTGAAGGATATCTTTCGAGTCCCCCATGGGCCCTCATTGTATCAAAGTACATTATTATCAGCGTTCATTTCTCTATGAAATCGTGCAAGAATCACATCCTGTTCGGTCCTGGTACACAAGTTATTATTGTTTAAAGGGTATGTGTCGCCTGAATTCCGGCTGAACCCGAACCTCTGGCATGGCGCGTCACGCGTCAAGATTTTATTCAATTCTTTTAAAATATGAGTGTCGAATGTGTTATAAATGGTGTAGTGTCGGATATCGGGCATGGGGACCGTGTCGAAGCGTCGAGACGAAAACGACACCCCGTCGAGTGATTTCGGCGCCGTCGAGGACCGACACTCTTCGACTGTTTAGGTTAAGATACAGCATTGGACTGTTTAGTTTTAAAGAACTGTATGTGTGTGTTTGTGTGTATGTGCATGTGTGCGTAGAGTGCGAGCTTGGTGCGTTTTCATTCAACGAAGACGACGCAGTCGAGAGAAAAGCGCACGCGAGTAAACTTCGGCCTGCGAGTTGCGGTCAGAGTTGAGAGTTCAGAGTACTGCGTTGAGTTTTGACCTGCGAGGTGCGGTCAATCGCGTTGTGTGTAAATCTTTATTTATTTTTAAATATATATATATTCACTGTTTATTAATTCCCGCGCGTAGTCAGTTATTTTTTCCCACAATGGTATAACATGCCATCGAGTATGCATAAAATATTAATTCACGCAGCGGACATAATAAAATCTGCTACACTACCAATCGGAATGTTTTCCGAGGGGGCCATGGAATAACAACTTTCGAAGTATTAGAGAATATCATACAAGAAAATTGACAAGGCGGGAAACCATAACAGATCTCTTCCACACTTCGTTATATACGTTTGACATTACAATTTCTTCGATATCTTTAAATTGTTTAAATAATAGACAAGTTTTTAAGAAGCAAACGCATTTTGATGATGCAGTCGAACAATTAATATTGAAAGATGTTGAAAAAGAAAATGATGACAATAATGATTTGTCAATATGATGTAATGTGAATTGTAATTGTTGTTTATAAAAATTATATTTTTGTTTTTTATAATTAATATTTATATTTTTCGCACAGTTTTAAATAAAATATTTTTAATTATGTTTATAAAATCCATTACTTCAAACATGATTGATTATTGTGTTTATTTAAAACCTGAACCTGATTTATCAGACACTTCCGATAATCTGAGAAAAAAATGTTTTAAACAAAACTTAATCAACATTCAGCAGTCTACAAATTTCAATCTAAAAAATTACAAAATAAATTTTTAATGCATAAATAATTAAAGTCACATTGAATTTTTAAAAGTTAATATGTATTTTTGACTTCATAATATTGTAACTGATATCAAAACGAATCCAACGACCTAAATTACTATATCTTTAAACTTTCAAATAGTGCTAAAATATTAATGAACAGCTAGATTAGTGTGCGACGTGGCGATTTTCAAATAGGGGTTTATTATTTAAAATGGTGTCAAATACAGATGTGGCGTTTCTTGCCTTGACTTTGGCGTTCCCAATCGCCTTGAAATCTATGTTAAAATATGTCCTTAAAACGTTAATTTTTTTTTTTAATTTTTCCACGGTGTAGTCGGATTTACTTAAATTGTATCTATGCGTGAACTATTTTTTGATGGGCTATTTGTTTTTTACCGTGGATAA
Source organism: Lasioglossum malachurum (assembly GCA_028455605.1). NCBI lineage: Eukaryota > Metazoa > Arthropoda > Insecta > Hymenoptera > Halictidae > Lasioglossum > Lasioglossum malachurum. The sequence continues at coordinate 13,618,113 of CM052316.1, read as the reverse complement.
AATAATCCTTTGATTTTAGTTTCCACAGCTCTGGGTAGTCACGGTATAATGTGATAAGCATGCTAGTAAAATCTCGTTCTGCGTCGCAATCGTCTATAATTATCTGTGTGCTAGCCATTTTGCCTGTACATGATGCGATATTGTGCAAGATTTCTCGCGTAAGTGCGGCATTTTTTTTGTTTGCTTTGAGGTGGTTGTCACTAGCGATGTACTACTAAATAAATCAACCACTCTCTTGCGAAGCTTTATTTAACGAGGGAAAACGAATGGTTCGGCTGCACCGAAGATAGTTCACAAAATGGCTAACTTACAATCGGAGATTTTAGACGGTTATCGAAATATCGGAGGTACAGATTCTAACGCTAACCCGGAAAAAGAATGACCTCTCCCGCGCCTTCGGAGGACTATTTATCTCCTCCTTGAAAGGGGGAGAGTGTCTTGCCAAATTAGTGGTAGGGATGAAAAATCCGTTAGTTGTGTGAGGCCGGCTATCAGGTATGTGTGTGTACCTGAGGTAGCCGGACTCGCCACGTCCAAGGACAACCGTTGACGGAACGTTATGGGCCCGGGCGAGTCTGGTTGCCAGATGTGTTGGGAAAATCCCATCATAAACCAGCTCGTACTGGGCCCAGGTAAAAACTGTGTAAAACGCTGTTTGTCCCATGGGGCGATGAATTCACCGGGGCCTGGCAGCGACGGCGTTGCTACAACTTTATATATATTTAGTAAAGTAAGAAAATAGGGTACCTTGAGCACCCCGCAGAATTTTAAAAAATTGATATGTTTTGATTCTGAAAAATGATTGTATAACATGTGTATTTCTGTATATTTTGTAACTCGTAGGACATGTCCTGGAGTCTTTTTGTCCGGACCAGATTGTTTCGGTACATTCCTGTCAATATAATTGCCTCAGGGCTCTGCTACCTCATCATCGTAATATAGATACAGTTTCACTCGCGTACTCGACATTTTATGTCCTTTAAGTAATCTTCAAAATGAGTCTTGGCGAAATAATGTTTTTACACTATCTGCTCTTGGCATAACCCAGGACCTACGACGAGGACATGGCAGATATCAGATTTTGCGTGTTGAACGAGTGTTTTTATTCTAATCAGATATTTTCCTTAATTCTCCGAAAACCGTTTGTTTCACGAAATCGGTAATACAGCATAATAAACGCAGTCGGTCGAGATCTACAAGTTTTGTTTAACATATTTTCCGGTACAGCCAATAATTTATAAGATATTCGAGAATAACGATTTTATGAGCATTTAATTAATTATTTTAATGTTTAAGGGCCCGAGAGATAGCATGTTCTTCCGTTATTCGATCGAGCTCAAACTTTGCACAGATTGTTTTTAATTAATTGGGACAATTCTGGGAGATGCCGTACAAAAAATTTTGATAAGAATGTTCTTCACGGGAGTAAATTAGAGCCATCCTAGTGTAGATACTATGATCTGGGTTACTGGATACGTCAAAAACTCTAAATCAAAACATCTTTAAAAAGAATCGTTCCAAAAGCGAGAGCGGCACTCGTGCCTTCCCCTTGTTAGGTACATATCACGGACCTAAGGACTGTGCGTAACTCTGGGGGGGTGTACCGAAAGACGGAAGGGGTATCAACTTGTCGGCCATCTTGTGAGCCCCACAATGTTGTGCGCTCCATAGGCGACTTTAAATACTAGTGTAGCGTCTGTAGCACGTGGTCTGTACAATACTCGCGATCGCGGTACGCCAGAACCGTTTTGTGTCCGGTACACGTGCGGTAAAGTTGGTGAATCGTTGTGGCTTTGTGTTTTCTATCAATGCGTTGATACACATTAATTTGTAAAAATGCCAGTGTGTATTGTGAAAGGTTCAGTTCCATGCTAAAAATGTATTACAGACGCTACACTAGTATTTAAAGTCGCCTATAGAGCGCACCACATTGTGGGGCTCACAAGATGGCCGCAGTCAACCATCCCTCCCCGCTCGCGGGACACCCCCTCTCACCCATAAATCTACTTTACGCTCAGTCCTTAGGTCCGTGCTACATATGATTGAATATTATGAATTTTACAATACTATACTATGTAGAGACAAGCAGTAAAAAAAAGCCTAGCCAAAATGTTGCTTTTATTAACATACGAAGTTTTTTAAAATATGGACCGTTTACTTTGAAAGTGGTGTAAGTCCATTTTTTGTTGTTTTGAGAAAATTGAAGCATATTAGTCAATTCAAAAATATAAATTAATTATGTCAAGTCTGGCAATGTTTCTACTAATTTATCAATATGTGATTTGATTATATAAATTTCTTTCAGACGAATTTAACTAAATTAATTTTCATAATTATTCAATTGTAAAAATCATTTAATTTAAATTAAGAAAAATTAAATATCACTTAAAATATATCTTGTATTAATCCAATTTTGTTTATAAATAATAATAAGAAACAAAATAGTAGTAGTATTTTTTATTTTGAACGTTAATTATATTCATATATTATTAAACTTAACATAAGATATTGCTATTATTTATTTATGCTCTTTATATGACAGTGTTTTGAAATATTCATGTTGCTCAACTGCTCCATATTCTTATAGTTTTCGTATGTAATGGTTCTGGCATCGTTATACAAAGACGCCAGGGGGCGATTCTTTCAAATTTTGACGGTCTTCCCCGACATGTAGGTGATAAATCTAACGTCTTAAACTCTGTGTCCTCCATCGATGTTTTATATAAAATAGTATACGGTGCACTTTTGCAACACCTCATCCAACATATTTTCAACCAGTTTATCTTTTCACCGTTCGTATTTTTTCTTATCCGTTTTGTGGATTTTTTGTTGAAACGAAATTCTCTCATTTCATTTATCAATAAATATTTAGTAATAATAATAAAAATAATAAATATTAATAAATGTATTACTTTGTCTATTGTCTACATTGTTTTATAACATCATAGTCAACCTGTAGTGTGGTAACCACGTGACCCGCCACTTATGTCTATGGAAATTGAACTTGCACCACTTTCATAATCAATCGCTACGCAATTTCTTTTATTGGCCAATTTTAAATTGAACAAATCATTGGCATTTCTTAAGATATTAAATACTAACTAATTATAAATAAGAAGTTTACACTGAATTAATCACAAATTATGTGATATCTCATTTTTTTTTTTAAATCAACTTACACTACTTTCAAAATAAACGGTCCATACGATAACTTCTTTTTCAAAAGAGAGTTTTTTGTATAATTCTAAATAACGAATTTGCATTTCCCATACAATATCATGTTACATAAATAATGGAGAGATATTAGTAATAACCAGATTTTTGTAAAAAAATACTGTATAAGTGTGAAAAAAATTCGATTCAAACAAAAACAGAGTTTCATTATTGCTGTGTGGAAACGATATATTATATTCACATACTATTTTGGTATAATTATGAAATTAAATCACTCCACTAGCATTAAAAGATCATCTATTAAAAGTCATCTTTTACAAGGGAAGAACCTCAACTGTCCAACTTCGATTTTACATGCTTTCGTACGATAATAGTATACAAGTGCCTAATAATGTATAATGTACATACATATATAAAATATTAGTCGTGGTTATCTTGTAGTTTTAAAGACACAAACAATTAAAGTTACATAGGTAACTCCTACTGTATTATGAATATAAGCTCCTGTTAACAGGAGGACAAGATGGCCTTGTACAATGCTAGTTTAACCCCATAGCACACAAATGGCGACTATAAAGTGCCAATAAAAATTGCCACATTATTATTTCAAACAATTGTTACATCATTATGTCTGTGTCTAAGAAATTCATAACAATTTAAATGTTGTATGTTCTAAGTACGAGTAAATAGTAATAGTTTTACACTTTATATGCATAAAAAGAAATAAATCATGTACAATGAAAATATTCTAGGTCTCAATCAGAAGAAGTGGTCCTTGGTTTTGGAGTTAAGACAGCTTCGAATGCTAAGGGTTCTGGCAATTGTGTTGTGTTAACATTGTACACAGAGCAGGATAATAATTATTGTACATGCAGAAAAAATGCTGCTGCCATGGCCTACTGTTGCAGTGTTCTTGCTGCAACAAGATGGTTTGCTATACACTGTACAATAGGGTGGAAAGAACAAGGCAAAAGTGTACGATTATTATGTAATAGTGAAATAAAGCTGCCTTTTATCTTTCCGATGAAGTTTGCACAAGTTGGATTGTGTCAGATAAATTTTTAAGATGCTGCAAGAGCTTTGAAATTTGAATTCCATGTGTTTATTACAAGCACTTAGAATTCTAATTTTACGTGTATACGATATTTATTAAAATCTTTGCATTTAGTTTGAATTACTTTTTGGTTTCAAAAGAAGACATAGATTTGCACGATTCAATTCTCGCCATTATGAATCCACCTCTTGCAATTCTTCCGCAGATAGCAAATGGAGCTTCAGCTGTCAAACTTAATAATTGTGCAGAACTTCTAGTCGTTAATTTTAAATAATTCAAGGATGCTTACCTGAGATGCTAAATGTATTAAAACAGAGGTTCTTAAACTGTGGTCCGTGGACCCCTGGAAGTCCGCATAGCCTTTACCGGGGGTCCACGAAACAATTCTGACATGAAATTTACATTCCCCAACTTTTCGCTTTTATTCAAATAACTCATTTAATAAAAATCCTACATGAAGAAGAAAAACGCCTAGGGTTGTCCAAGGGGTTGTCAAGAGGGGGACCTCGGACTACATAAGTTTAAGAACCCCTGTATTAAAAGATTTCAGTATTGATCAAAGGTAGCTTTTAAAAATGTGTCGAACAATTTCTAGTGTCACATGTTCTCCTCATTTAGCACAGAGGATCTTTGGTATACTTTCTCATTCACAGTGGATCACAACTGCAAATCGCATTCTTCGATTGTACATTGGCAGCGAACATCCTTCAACAAACTTATGCATTGTAACTGAATATATAGTGAAAGTTTACACTCCATTTTGATTTAATACCAAACTTAAACCGTCTTGTATTTATGGTTCTCAGCATCTATGGCGATTGATTCAATTGTCTCCATACCTTCCAGAGCATCTACTGAGCATTATTAATCCGGTAATTAATGAAATGACTATTTTGCTGCACTTGAAAGTCTTCTCTTGGGACTTCTTACAGATAAATGAAAAAATATTCAAGAATTGGTACTTAGTAGAATTTCGAAAGCTAGACCCATTTGCGTAGAGGGAATTAGAAAATTTAAAATTCCAAAGATCAACTTTGATTTCATTTCATG
>CM052316.1:13563056-13601955 GCA_028455605.1 Lasioglossum malachurum | reverse complement strand
TTCACAACACGGTTGTTTGACCGTTTCACAAACGGAGAAGTGACGTCGCAGGCTTGCAACGTCACAATATATATATACACACGAACACATGTTATACATTCATTTTTCAAAATCAAATCATAATAAATTTTGGGAAATTAGCGGGGCGGCCAAGGTACCCGATCTTTGTACTTAACTGAGGTCGTCTGAGGCTAGAATCGTCGCGCATGCGCGAAAAAAGCGCCTTACGTACCATCACTGCTCCCGTGCGCTCGCGGAGCCGTGACCTAGCTCGGACGTACGGAAGGGGAACCCACTAAGCGCGACTTGTAAACAGAGCACGAGAGAGCACTACTAGTGGGAGGGGTGGGAGGGACGGAGGAAGCGCTTGAGTGGTCAGACTATAATAACGTAGACCAGGCATGGGCAGAAATAGCACGCGAGCTAGGGAATTCTCGGTGGACGCCTACTTCTAACGCGCGCGCGTCTCGCTCCCCGTGGCGGCCTAAGTTCCGCGGAGCTCCTCAGACCCGTGCCTACCGCACGCGAAATACCCTCTTTTAAGAAATTTCGCGATCCGAATTTTCTCAATGTTCGGATCGACTTATTTGTGCGAATGTTCGTTTTCGAAAATGCGTAACATAAAAACAGAACAGCGTCCACTGCTGAGTGATTCCTCGCTGACGTCTTTGATGCGGACAACGTCCAACTTCCCCTTCGATATTTCCGATTTGCCATGCAGTTCTAATGAACATGCGGAATAGTCAAGCTTTCTTTGAATAAGTTTTTTTGAATAGCGAAATAATCAAGCTTTCCTAATTGCCAGTAAAATTTTGACAGCGTAATAAATACAATGCGCCACGCGCAGTGCATACGGCGTGTGGTAGGCACGGGCCTGAGGAACTCCGCGGGACTATGACCGCCACGGGGAGCGAGACGCGCGGGCGGGAGAAGTAGGTGTCCACCGAGAATTCCCTAGCTCGCGGGCTATTTCTGCCCATGCCTGACGTAGACGCTCCCACTCTCACACACACTCGTGGGCGTTAAAATAATGTATTCAAAAACATTTAAACAACATATTTTTACTGTTATTTACTGTGAACAAATATATTTAATTCAGTTGCTCCGTTCCGAGGGCTCCTTTATACTGAATACGAGTCTATGCTCCCTAGTCTCGCGGATGACACTCACACACTTTTCGACTCACGCGTGGCTCGCGCCGTGCATAGGAGTACATAGGAATAAACAACATAGGAGTTGCTACAAACATACTATGTACGTACTTCTACGCCGACTACGCCGGCCATGGCAATTGATTGTTGTCTTGATTTTAACTTTTTTGGGAAGCTAGAGCAATTAATTTACCACAGGATGTGGAAAAAAAATTTTCAAAAATTACAATTGATCGGAATTGTAGAAAAAATACTAAAAGTTGCATTTTACAACTTTTTAATGTGGGCATATATTGAAAATTTTAAAAAATACGATTTGTAGATCTTTGTGAATTAAACGTATTCTGAAAATTTCGTCAAAATCGGTCGACGTTGCAATGAGCCACAAACATTTAAAGATGGTAAAAATTGCAGATTTTCACGATTTTCGGCTTATAACTGCAGATTCTTACATCTTTTAATGCCTGTTATTTTTTTCCGCATCAACCGATTTCGATGAAACTTTCACAGTGCATATAATTGACACAGATCTACAAAACGTATTTTTTAAATTTTCAATATAGGCCCACATAAAAAAGTTATAAAACGCTAACTTTTGGTACTTTGTATACAATTTCGAACAATTGCAATTTTAAAAAAAATTTCTTTTCACATCCTGTAGTAAACATCCTGTAGCTTCCCAAAAAAGTTCAAATCATATAGTCCAGTTTTAAAAAAGTTATCAGCTTTTTAAGTCCGAATATTTGTGGGAGTCACTGTACATCGGACTCGCTCTGTCGCTCTCAAAATAGTCAAATAGCGCGTTGGGCCCACGAATGCGTGTAAGAGTGGGGCGTCTACGTTATTGTAGTCTGACCACTCAGGCTCTCCCTTCGTCCCTCCCGCCCTCTCACTAGTCGTGCTCTCTCGTGCTCTGTTTACAAGTCGCGTTTAGTGGGTTCCCCTTCCATACATCCGAGCTAGATCACGGCTCCGGCCCGGCTCATGAGCCGAGTCGAGAGCTCCCGCTCCTAAACCGTCCAGCTGTTCATGCCTGCTTTAGAGGAATACTGTCTATCTCGACAAGCAGGTTTTATCTACTCTCTATCCCTGCGTCAGCTCGCTTCTCACTTCGGTGGTGAGGTTGAAGAAGTGGGAGAATGGTCCCTTTTTGGGGGAAAGAACATCCCCATTTGTTGCTTGACTTGAGGGAGGAGCCTTTGCTATACATCCCCTATCGGCAGAGGAGGACATCCCCACCTCAAGCCAATCGCGGAAAGTAAATGCACAAACAAAGAAGATATGAGTAACGAATCCAGAGCCGTGTGACAAAAACGGAAGGCCCAAGTGGCCAACCCGTGCGTTCTGTTTACTGGCCCACGCGGACGACGACCACCAGGTTTGGGAACAATGCTTCCTTGAAAAACAGATTTTCCAAGGACTTGGCAGACAGAGTCGTTTTGTCCGAAACCCTAAAGGAGCTGTGCTTAATGAAGGTCCCGAAACTGATGGCCCAATGGGTGTGCATTTGAGCCTCGGACCCTCACGTACTGCACGGCTGGCTATCACGTGAAGGTCAGGCCTCAACTTTATGACAAGACAAAAAACAGAAAAGTGCTGGCCTCCTCGAGACTCTTGTAGAAGTGTCCCAAGGACCAACGGTATTTTTCATGGAAATTTTTATGCATGTCATAACATCCCGTCAGCCTTGAACGAATCAGTTCAACAATGAACGCTGAATGCATACATAAGTTATGCTGGCGTATGATATAGAACGCGTAATAATAACAACATAAGGAATAGGAATAGTTACTTTATAAACTAGAAGTGCAAATATAAACTACAACAATCATAATGAGAATATTACCGGGTAACTAAATAATTATGATGTATATAACATCACATTGATGCTGAGTTAACTTTATGATCAGTATACGCTATAAATACATTCTAAATTATTCTATAGGCAAAGGAGATAATTTAGTTATGCTACGTTTATACAGTCCTTGAGCAGTCTTAACTGTGACCGCACGCACGATAACAATATCCGGACTACAACGTCCCCCGGATGAACTGTAGCAACTCTGGCCAACCTCCAGTGCATAGGGGGAACATTGTCCTCTTGAATTGTTACTAACGTTCCAACCAGTGTCGCCAGATGAGGGGAGTCACGGTGAGATCATCTACCTCCTCTCTGATGACCAGAGCAGTGTCGTCAGAGAGGCGCCGAAACGGGCGCCTCTTACTCTCCTCCTTTTCCCCTTCCACTGCGCCGCGCACGCGCAACGTGTCACATTACTCTACGCTGGTCATCAGAGAGGGGATACTTGTATTCCCCTCAAGTGCTGGTTTGGGTCGCGCCCGTAGTCCGAATGTTTTGACTTCGACGTTGCACGCTATATGTATAATGTAGTATGTGTGGCCGCTGTAGCCAATATTTCGTCGACAGCCGAAAATGCGCGTGAAACGAGGCCTACCTCCTTCGCTCTGATCCAATCGGCCGCGCATTCGTACCTAGAAACACGTCTGCGTAGTCCTGCCTGGGAACCTTCTTCTCAGTCTCGCATCAATACAATGCCACCAGTTCGGACCCATAAGGGACTGCCACCCCGTAGTAGTGGGTGGTAACGGTTTAATATCTTAACCCACTGCTGATCCACGATCGCTTGTACGGGGCAGTATATTAGACTACTTGTTGGACATAAACAAATTGAAAATGTTTTTTACTACGTGAAAGGTATCCCATCCCAACTTGGCCACCATGGAGGTGGAAGACGGGCAAGAGAGTCACTGCACAGGGTGTGCGGTTTGACGGGAAACCCCAAGATGAATAGCTGCAACCGACAACTGACCGTGGAGGTCTGCAAGGTTTATAACACATAATTGCTATATTGAGGCATAGGAAGATGTCCTTTCTTCATGGCTCCGACAATAAAGTAATAAAGAAGTAAATGCATTTAAAAGAGGCTTTCTCTCAAAAATAGCAAGGAAGTCACGTCCGTAAACAAAGACACATTTTTCAACTTTGAATAAATATTGTGATATTATTATAAAAGATATTGAATTGTTCTTGGCAGCAGAAGATTCTGTAGACTTTCCTGAATACAGTGATATCCAATATTAATACATTATGATTGTTTAAACATGTTTAAACAATGGTTTTGGAAAGAGCGAGACAAACGATTTTTTCGAATCCGTATTTATTAAGCTTAAGATTTTTGAAACTAAGAAAATGAAAACACTATCCGAATACAAAAAATTTCATCGAAATCGGTTGAAGCATAAAACAAATATGGTAGTAGGCATTGAAAGATGTAAAGATACGAATCTTCGAATTTTTGTGCTTACGATTCATCTAAATCGCAGTTTCTTATAATTATTTTAGTTTTTAATTTTTTTTGTTTTCGAGTATCCAAATTTCCATGAACGTTAAGCTACATACAATTAATGCACATGAATTTTTTTCGGATATGTTGCAGTCTTTAGTAAAATATGAACGTATTTCAAAGAATTCCTTGGAATCTTTAGAATTTTTGGTTTTACGGACGTGCAATATGAGGTGTCACATGTTTTTCATTAAATTATAACGGCCAAACAAACAAAATGATGACAATTAGTTTTAGGTGCTCACGCACTCGCACACGCACACGCACACGCACACACAGTGTGAAACCAATAGAGTATTTAATAAAAATTATTTCAGTTGAGAAAATATTTGTTTTCATAGTTTAGTTTGTAATTGTTTCAAACAGATGCATTGCTATTAAAGTACCAGAAAATTGAAAAAATAAAAATAATGATAATATAGCCCTAAGTGTCCTCTTTACGGACCCGTTTCTAAAAATACGGATACTCAAAATTGGCGACATGAAAGTTATTCGAACTGAACGCTGCATCGAAATACAAGCGCGCGAGGCCTGTCCTGTCGGTCGATGCAGGACGAAATTAGAAGGGTCTCACAGACGGGCGTACCCACACATTTGAAATGTCTGACCGAAGCCTCTGACGTCACCAAGTCTGTCTGATGTAGGACCCACTGTGCGCGTACCCTTATTCGTGAACAGTCCGACCCAGTGACCCAGTTCCTGCCGGCTCGGGAACGCGGAAGCGAGGCGTCCCCCTACTACCTCAATTATCTTCGCCGAGGTGACGCTCGGGCTTATCGGGTGGCTCCTGGCAGCAGGGACGAATCGATGACGTTCCAACCCGGGCCTCCAGTAATTTATAAATCCTCCGGGGCCCGTCCGATATAGAGCTGCGGGGCCATTAAGAGTGGATCCGAGCCGTTCCGGTGCTGCTCTCCTGGCATTTTCCGGATGATACGTCGACGAGAGTGGGTAGTTGGTCATCCCTTGTTCATGATGGCCTCGTCGATTTCTCCGAGTTGACGAATCCGGGCTCGGTCCAATCTTCGCCGTCTTCCTCGCGAGCGGCGTCCTGCGATAGGTGCTCCGAGCGCCTCTGGTTTGAGATTTCTCGCCAATCAGCTGCTAGAGATAGGTACTGGTTTCCTTTCGGAATCGGTTAGCCCTGAAACTTCGTGTCGCGCTCAGTGGAACGACATTCAAGCGCGATAATTCCGTTCCACTGGGGCTCGAACGTCTCAGGGAGAGCGATCGCCACGGCCGTTTTCATATCGGTACTGACTAGGAGTGACCCGGTCTTTCGTGGAGAGTTTTTCGGATAGACGTAGGCAAAATCTGCCACGTCACACTAAATATAAAAACAGATTCTTCATCCGTATTAAGGAGGGTTTAGTTTGACGACGCCGACCGGTTTTCCAATGCTTAAGGATAGGGCGCCGGTATCGAAAATACCTGACCGGTTTCTCAACGAAATTTTTTTTCGCGCCGGGCCGGCGCGGGCAAGACGTCTCCTCTTGACGGGGGTCAGGGCTGCCTGCTGTGCGCGGCACAAAAAAAAGGTTTTTATGGGCTTCACAACTCCTTAGGTAAACTATCGGTAGCTCTCTTTTACATCATGGAACGTTCCTGCCGCGCTTGGTGAATTCTTCTTAAATAATGATTTTAAATAATTACTAGAAAATATATTAGTGACACATATCTTTGTTCTACAAATTTTTTCACCGGATCTACAGTGAAAAAATATATAAATATGTGGTCGTATTCTACGATTTTTGCTCTTTGGAATACCGTTTTTTTTTCATTATTTGTAACAACTTGTTGCCATCATTCAGGTAACAAGCAAAATGACTTGCTTATTCAAAATGCGACAGAACTTTCCTTTCACAACCTAATAAATGATATCAAAAATTATTTCAGTGTTACACCGGTAAATAATAAAATGTTCATTTTAGGGAAACCAATAGTGTCATTTCGCCCATTACAATACTTTGCAACTGTACGCATCATGTATTTTCATATCGGCACACATGAGATGTGAAACACTCCAGTAACTACAAACAGCTGTTAGGTTTGAATTGTTTGTTATTTCGGGTCCAAAAAATTGCTGAATATTCTTTAGACATTCTGAAATGAGGGTCGACAGCGTTTGTCCTAATATTGCACCCCTTTCACGTAGTGAAAAGACATTTTCAATTTGTTTATGTCCAACAAGTAATCGAATATACTGCCCCTTACGAGCGATAGCGGAACAGAGCAGTGGGTTAAAATATTATAAACCGTTACCGCCCACTACTACGCGATTATAGGGGGTGGCAAGGCGCCATCTCGTATGGGTCCGAACTGGTGACATTGTATTGATGCGACCCTGAGAAGAAGCCTTCCCAGGCAAGAGTACGCTGACATGTCTAGGTTCGAATGCGCGGCCGGTTGGGTCAGAGTGGAGGAGGCAGGCCTCGGTTCACACGCATTTTCGACTGTTGTGGAATTTTATTGGCTACAGCGGCCACACATACTATGTAGCGTGCAACGTCAAAGTCAAATCAAACATTGGGGCTACAGGCGCGGCTGTGGTGGAGATTTGGCGACTTTATGATAGGCGCGCTTTGTTTAGGTGTCGTTCCCAGGGCTGTTCTCAATGGAGAGGTTTACGGCAGGTCATTACTATTGAGCTGGAAGTCGGCACATTCTCGTAAAGTAATTTGTGTAGGTACCGAATACTCCGGCGAAAATGCTATATCTGAGAAATCTAAAAAGTAGTATGTTCAGTTGTCCCTGTCATAAATGTCCGCTGTTTCTACATACCTGCAAAGTGAATTGTCTACCTTTTTTTCATTGTATTATAACGGCTGCACTAACAAATCGATAAAGATATTTTCACGTGTTCATTGTAAAATAATTTTCCCCGACTTCTCTGGGGAAAGATACATAATAATACATAAACAACGAGTGCCGGCTAAAACTTCTTGGGATTTTTTGACAACATAAGTGAAGGTCAAGGTGTCTCCCTTTAACGTAACATTTACCAATTGGGGTGCCACTAGGTTGGATTAATCTCTGTTTGGACGATGGTATGTCGCGAACAAACCTGATGCTAAATCAGGGAATCGCTGGGATTATTAATGGGTCTCGTAACTAGTATAATTTAATTGATACAATCCGAGCGCACAGTAGTCCCAAAGCAATATGGCGGACGGGTATTTGTAAATATGATTCGATTTCTATAAAAATTAGTAATAAGAAGTTTTCGGGATCCCTGATTACGATTCTGAACTTAGAATTTCGAAAAACAAAATGGCCGATCAAATATGGCGGACGGATATTTGACACAAAATGGTTCGATTTCTATGAATATTGGTAATATTGTACGATATTATCGGGAGATCTCTGATTACGTGTTCGAATTGAAAAATTTTAAGGAACAGGAAGGTTGATTCAAATATGGCAATATTCGCAGTGGAGGTATGAGGCATTGGTAAATAAAACTTTAATACACCTATCATTAAATTGCGTTTATGGAATTAGTCTTTAGTAATGAAATCAGTTAAAGAGAAATTTCAATTTTCGTCACTGTCGTCATCAGCAGATTCAAAATCTTCACTGGATGCTTCAGGTATTTCTTCTGTGTTTTTATCCTTATTCATTCTTGGCGTTGCTAATAAGTCAATTCTTTCTGCAGATAGGCATCTCAACTTCTTTTGCTCCAATCTTCTTATGCCAGATAAAAATGGGTCCGAGTGTACGAATGTAATATAAGACGATTAAACACATCCTCCATCGTTTTAACGCGTGAACATTTTCGAGATAAATCTCGAAACCGTTTAACGTATTTATGTAGCGACTCTTGAACATCTTCGGACATTTGTATTTACTATAGGAAGAATTGCTGATTTTATAATTTGCGATCCGTGTATTTTTGAACTAATGTGGACATATTATACCACGGATAAAGGTTCACAAAGAGTCTTGCAGTATTTACTGCATATTCATGAAATTTTTCGGTTTCTTTTTCATGCCCACTTGAAATAACCTGTAGCATTATATAAAATCGTTTTATCAATGATTCATTGACTCCGATTATGTGTAACGATATTTCGTAGTTTTCAAAAAATTTCTGAGCCGTATGTGGGTTAGGTCGGGCCGAAAAACACCAACGTAAATGTGGCGTTTGGCCCTAATGCGGGAAAGTTGCGTTTTGGGGTCAATAAGAATTGTGCAAAAACTGAGCTCCGTGAGTTGATATCTTCTGTTCCGGCAAGAGAGAGAGAGAGAGAGAGAGAGAGAGAGAGAGGGGTATAAAGTGACGTATAAGTGAATGATCGAGAGGATATTCTCAACCGAATTCGATAGGCTTTGGATATTTTATGCAGCATAAAAAACTATTAGACCCGTATTTTTTATTATGGGCTTATCTCCAAGATTAAGGGTTGTAACTACTCCTAGTATATGAAGTATATGAAAAAATGTTTTATACAAAAGTTTTATAGTATTTTATACTCTGCAAACATTTTTTGAAAAATGTCATATCTGTTCACCCCCCCCCACCCCACTCGTTACTTTTGCAAAATAAGTTTCTGTAAAGACAGAAATTCTGGAGCATTTAATGCTAAATCCATTCATATATGTACAATCCCTGACAGAATGTTTTCGATCGGAGGCATTGATACGGATTTTAGAGAAAACATTCACAATTTAGAAGTATAAAATATTACTTTACGGAGTTAAAACTGATGGGAAATAAAAAGGGACTTATTGAGGAATGAAAAACAACAAAATAATATAAGCTTTTATTTATTATAACAAAGAAACGAGAAAATAAACAAAATGTTACACAGAAGAAAGTTTCCGATTAATAGAACAGCTGGAAGAAAGTTTCCGATTCGATTTATTCTGTCCAACAACAAAGTTGTTCAACAATTACTGTTGGATGATTCTTATATAGTTTTTTGCGCTGATTCCCTTAATTTTTCCCCTAGACGCACAGTTTTTGAGGAATTTGATTTTGAAAAAGAAAATACATATTTTTCAACTTTAAATAAATATATTGTGATGTTATTATAAAAGAGATTGGATTGTTCTTTGCAGCAAAAGATTCTGTGTAGACTTTCCCGAATACAATGATATCCAATATTAATGTATTATGAATGTTTAAACATGTTTAAACAATCATTAAAGATGGAAAGACACCACTTTTGCACCAATTGTTGAGAATATTTTTCAGTTTATCTTAAAAAATAGTGTCGCCAGAAGATGCCCAAATAGACATCTCTTTCCTCTCCACCTTTCCCCGTTCCACTATCCCATTCCAGAACCATGCGCACACTCCAACGTCCCCCAGTAAGGCCGTACACCACGGTGCCCGTGCCGTACAGTGCCGTACACTGGTCTGATCATCAGAGAGGGGGTGGGGTACCTGTATTCCCATCGATTTTCTCAATCTGGCGACACTGGCCCGACATGAGTTGCCGCCAGTGACGGCGCGGCGCGCCAACTGTTTATTGGCCGATTGTGCCAAATCGCATTCTCATTGGTCCGTAATTTTTGCAAAGGAAAATGTCGCTTCAAATAACCTAAGGAACCTCCCATTTGCCGGACTTGAAGGAGTTTTGGGACAATCTGTATTATTATACATGGTGTTCGACAAAAGATGGGAGAAAATTTAAGGGGTGGTTCTCGACGATAATATAAGACGAAAATGAAGAATAAAAAAATTGCGATTTCGACTTCGTTATTTAGTTATTAACAAATAAAAATCCGCCTAAATTGCTGCAACACTTCTAACAAAGGTATACGTTGTGTACCCCACACAGGCGGGCGACAGTCGCGTATCAAGTGACAGATACCAATACCTTGGTTCTCATTTGTGGCCCCAGCGAGGTGAAAATGTTTAATAAATTGTTGGACGACATTGAACCTACCTACTCGTTAAAATCCACAAGGGCATTTCTAATATCCGCCCTATGGAATTATCGAGTAGAACGGGTCAATGCCCTTTCACTTTTAAATTGTTCTCACACATATCCATAAATTCTTAATCTGCACTATAATTGTTCATAACACCGTACATTATAAGGAACAAACCACTATAAAATGGTATCCATTGGGTCCATAAATATTGAATAAAATCCTCACAAATTCACGTATCCACAAAAATGCACATGCGTTCTGGAATCATTCACAGCCAATTCACGTTTGGTGCATGTCAATTTGACTTCCGCACACGAGAAATAAAATATCAGTGAAATTAATGTGAAGTAGACCCACTTAATTAACACCTTAATTCAACCTTTTCAGAAAATGTGTTTGTTCAAGAGGAATCGTCCGTAGACGATCGCGTTCGTATGCACACTAATTCAACACAGCTGATGAGGTCAATGTCTGATCGATAAAACAAATGAAGATGTACAGTAAACTTCCGTCCAAACATCGCGCATTGCTATACCAATACATTGTCTATCCTGTTTTCACGAATTTCGTAATTCTTTCTCATTATGTCTGTGACCGCTAAATATTTCACGTGTGTGACATTGATCATATCAGCTGTCTCGAATCAGTGTGAATACGAACGCAAGCGTGTATGGACGCTTCTTCTTGCACAACCTCTGTGTACTTCATTATGTTGTAATAAATCTCACAGGAGATTTCCTAATAAAAAAATTCATATTTTTATTGTGAGGTCTTGTAATAAATGTACTATTCGTCCAACGAAAGATGGCAGAAATTTTGACAGTGGGGCGCTGGGGGGTCTGCGAGACCCCACTCTTGACGCTAGGCTGCGCATCCCACTCTTGCGCTTAGGTTTTGGCGGGAACGGTCGACATAGGAGCTCGGCGTCACAACATCGCTCTATTGCAGTCACACTCAATACAGTTGTTTGCTGTCTTCGTCAAATGATTTGGCCAATCGCGGTGGACGTGTAGCGCGAAGTAGGGATATTACGTAGTATCTACAAGTTTCTCTGTGCCATCTTTGGTTGGACGAATAATACTTATTAATTTTTTTTTAAAGATTTCGTGTTTCTATCGTGAAACCTTAATTTTCTATTGTACCTTAAGAACATCGTTATCACTAATTATAAGTATAAACTTCACTTTAGGACCCCAAATATTTTTACCTTTTTAGAATACAATCCTGTAGATTTTGACGAGAAAATTAGAACAATCTCAGTTTTAATGTTACAAATTAACTGGTTCAAAAGTTTTGGGTGTTCAAAGCTGAGCGATTTTACCCTTTGCTCTGTGATCTATTTTAACTGTAAAATTAAACATTTCGGTAATTATTTACTTTAGGGGCTTCCTCACCGATTTTGATGACGTTGAAATATGTTGTCAAGGTCATCATTCTGAACAACTTTTTCCTATACATGTTACGTTACATGTAAAGGCGCCACCGTGTTGTTATGTACCCGGCGTCTTACGTCGTCTGAAGTGCGCAGCTGCTAGATGGCATTACAATCCAGCAGAGATTAGGTTAAATGTAGATACACTTTATTCTGGGAAACCTGTCATCGAACACAGTAATGAAGAGATACAGAATCATATACAGGATCTTAAAGAGAGAGTAGAGTTCCAGTTGGATGTGCTTAGATTTGGAGGGGAGGAAAGTTGGAGAGGGACAGGTTGCAAATCTATGTTATCGACATCACCGCTTGCGGTGCCATCTGCCGGCTCTGCTCGTTAGACTACATGCGGCGCTGAGTACATACCAACATGGTATGTAAGCTCAGTATAAAGCTCAACTTTAAACACCCATATCTTGTGAACCAGTTAATTTCTTATATTAAAACTTGGGTATTTCACATTTTCTCGTAAAAATCTACAGGATTATACAGAAGAAACTTAAAAAATTTTGGACTCCAAAGTGTAGTTTAACATATAAATATATTACATGATTAGTTAGCCGCATTTCTCGTAGTAATCATCATACATTTATGTGTTTATTGTGGCACGTATATAAAAAGTAATGGTCATATATGTGGGTAAAATATTATATATATTATTAATATCTACAGGGTGAGTCACCTAACGTTATCATCTCAAATATCTTTGTTGTTTTCAAAATGGAACAACGCTTTTTAAAACATCTATTGTACTATGATAGTCCCTTTGATTACGAATTCAGTGACTATAATTACTCGAGGTCATTCAAGGTCACGGGCAAAAAAACGTATAATACTAACATATGGAAGCAGAATACGTTTATCACCAGTGAGACTCGTAGTAAACATGCTAAGCTCCTTCAATGCTATGGAATGTTTTCAAACATCCTCTAGCCGATTAAGCTGCGATTTATTTACTAACAGTATGTTTCCGAACGCGATTCCGTTATGACTTACTCAATGATTAGAAGGTGTGACATGATAACGGTTTACTGTGAATGTAGGCAAAATGCATTGCAGGCCCGATTGCTTTATGAAGAAAGGTACCCTGAACAAAATACTCCTTCTAGGATGACTTTGTGAAATTGCCCGAGAAGCAAGCATGAGTCAAAGTAGCATAATACGAGTTCTGGCCCGACATAAATTTCATCCGTTTCACATATCGCTACATCAGGAATTATACGGAAGCGATTTTCAAAATCGAGTTAATTTTTGTCAATAGGGACTGCATCAAAATCGTTCATTTTTTCTAATGTCTCGTTTACGGACGAATCAAAATTCACTAATCATGGTTCAATTAATCTACGGAATGCTTATTATTGTTCCGTTGATAATCAACATTGGGTTCGAGAAATTGACCACCAAAGCAGTGGCGGCTCTAGTCAAGTGGAGGTCCCAAGCGGTAAAAATTTTGGGGCCCTCAAACTGAACTTAGAAATAGAAGTTGCAAGAAAACTATCATAAACTTATTAACAAAAATGAAAAGTAATGAAAAATTTCATACCGTTATATATAATACACATTAAATAAATTTATTTAATAATTTATAAATTTATTTAAAATTCGGGGCCTTATGGTATCCCGGGGCCCCACGCGGCCGCTTAGTCCGCTTACCGTTAGATCCGCCACTGACCCTGATCCGCCCAAAAAGACAACGGGGAGTAAATGTATGGGTAGTATTTTGAATGAAAAAGTAATCGGACCGTACCACTGCTGGAACGATGACAGGACAAAAATATTTTCAATTTTTGCAAGAAGATCTGCCAATTTTGTTGGAAGATGCCCGTTTGCAAAACCGCCATGATACTTGGTATCAACATGACGGTACCAAGAGTAGCAAAAGAAATGTTGGATTCTAGATTTCCAAACCGATGGGTTGGACGAGATGGAACTGTTTCATGGCCAGCACGTCCGCCTGATTTAAATCCACTGGATTTCTTTTAGTGTACACTGTGTACAAGAATGTTACAACAACAGTTGAAGATATGCATCAGCGTTTCATCACAGCATGTTCGAATATCACCTCGAATGTACTTGTCAGAGTTCAACATTCCCTCCGAGCCCGTTTACACGCATGTATCGACGTAAACGGCGATAATTTCGAATATTTATGAATTACAGATATTCTGCTTCCATATTTTAGTTTTATTCGTTTTTTTGTCCGTGACCTTGAATGACCTTGTGTAATTATAGCCACTGAATTCGTAATGAAAGGGACCATCATTGTAGATGTTCAAAAAAGGGTGGTTCCATTTTAAAAAATGAAGGTGACCTTGATATCTCTAAAAAAATACATAAAAAGGTGCTTTTATACCGAAGTCCGCGGACTCGGCCATAAATTTCGAGCGCGTTGACGGGGCCCGCTGTGTCCCGCTGTGCGTGGCACAAAAAAAAGGTCTCTATGTGCTCCACGGCTTCACGGTACGTTTAGTTTAGGGAAATGATAGCTTCCTATCCGTAAAGACCTAACAGTTATTATTTATCTCCTACATTGTTCAAAATCAATGGCTCCGAAAAGGTGTACTGCATTGAGATCATTCAGGTAAGTTTTGCCACTCGGCGAGGTATGGGGCACGTGGCAATAATGAAGGTAGAAGGCGTTGTTTGTACCGTTCGTCCGTTAGCCTCTGCCCTAAGCCCGTCAATTTTATTACGGGTAAGAGCGGCTACTGGTTGACTTTGCGAACGAGGCTGTTGTAAAGATTAGTTGCTTTGACGAGCATGAATTACTTTATGACCACTGTCCGACGAAAACGCGAAGGAAAACGCGTGGCCAACGCGTGTGTTGGAAGAGACTTCCTCATACCAAATTATAATGAAAGCATACCAAAGAATATAGAAAAAATAGGGAGAAAGTTCACTGTGTACTAGAGATCGCGGTTTTGGACGTGAACTAAAATACACGTGTACACGTGGCACGTGAACCATGTATGTAGTACGAATTTAAGGATCCGTGAATGCGGATCCGTGTACATTACACGGTTCACGTGCCACGTGTACACGTGTATTTTAGTACACGTCCAAAACCGCGATCTCTAGGTGTACCGTATGAAATTTTTACATGGTGTGTTTGCTCGTATAAGGACAAAAAGCGAATATTCGCAAACCCAAGTTTTCTAGTAACATCCTAATTATTTGCTACTTACAATCTGAAGCTATCCTACCGCCTTAGAGGGAAGCTATCGTTTCCCTAAACTAAACGTACCGTGAAGCCGTGGAGCCCATAGAGACCTTTTTTTTGTGCCACGCACAGCGGGACACAGCGGGCCCCGTCAACGCGCTCGAAATTTATGGCTGAGTCCGCGGACTCAAGTTCGCCGCGGACTTCGGTATAAAAGCACCCTAATGTATCTTTGAAAACGACAAAGATATTTGAGGTGATAACGTTAGCTGACTCACCCTGTGTATTGGTAAAAGATTATTATCTATATACCTATAACTTCACACAAACAAATTTTGCAAAAACTTTAACAGACTATATCGCAATAACCATTTATTTCCGACATTTGGTTACTTCCATACTTTTTCTCTTCTCGATGAGTAAAAGGTGGTGATGTAAAAAAGCTTTAACTACAATTTTCTTTGTTATAAACAATATTGCGGCAAGTTTCTTTTACCCATCCAGAGGTGTAAGGTCATCTCTAGGACGGATGACTATTACTTTTTATACATCTCGTACTAAACCTTTGGAAATACTAAGTTATTACTATTATGAATCATTACATTTTAGGTGCCCTTGTTAAACTTATGCTGGCTGCATTGAAAAGTGCTGGATGGTAAGTTAAATAATTTTTAAATTTCTAGTTATATA
This sequence comes from Lasioglossum malachurum, assembly GCA_028455605.1. Lineage (NCBI taxonomy): Eukaryota > Metazoa > Arthropoda > Insecta > Hymenoptera > Halictidae > Lasioglossum > Lasioglossum malachurum. Next base: position 13,586,274 of record CM052316.1, on the reverse strand, counting down.
ACTATAGTAGTTAATGTGTGATTCGAAAGTCAATTTTTATTAGTTTTCCCACAATGATAACGAAAGTACTACAGTAGTCGCGCGTTACCTGTCGAACAGCCGGGGCTGGAGCGACAGGTCAGGGATGGGATTGTTGGCGCTTTTCACGCGCATGCGCGACGATTTTAGCCTCAGACGGCCTCAGTCAAGTACGAAGCCATAATTTTTGGCATCTGCCGTACGGCAGCGCCAAGGCCGCCACAGTTCCCCACCAGTGTCGCCAGACAAGCACCCGTTTCGGTGCCTATCTGATGACTCTTCCTTTTCCCCTTCCACTAATCGAGCAACGTGGCCTGCATGGCGTGGCCATCCCTTTCGCCCCACTCCTATTACCGTCGCGTCATCGCGCGACCAGTCTACGGTTTTAGTGGGGGACGTTGGAGTATGTGCATGGTGGTAAAATGGGTTAGTGGAAGGGGAAAAGGAAAAGAGTCGCCAGAGAGGCACTCGTTTCAGTGCCTGTCTGGCGACACTGTTCCCCACACACTTCGGACGTAGATACGTCCCTGACGAAACTCGCGCATGCGCGCGAAAAGCGCCAACAATCCCATCACTCCGACAGATATGGAGAGGTGGTATATTTTTTGACTGCGTTTTCTACGCCGATTGCGCCGAGCGAGACTTCAATAGAGAGCCGAACATAGAGAAGAACAGAATGAGATACGGATCGGGTGACCGAAGCGTGTCGCCGCACAGTGGGCTGGATCGAAGATTTTAGTGACATTTTAGTGGAACTTTTGAACCATTAAAGATATCAGAGTGCGGTTTGCATAGAAAAATATTTAAAAATTCTATCTTTTTAATAACGTAAAAAAATTTTTTTTTAAATTATTGAGCTACTGAAACTTCTTAGATAATTTAAATTTCAAGAATAATTAGTTTATAGATTACATAGAAATATATCATATAATAAATATTAAACACTGTAACAAAATCTATATTATATGTATAGTGACTGCAGAATAACATAAACATTGGACGTCCAGAAACGTGAAACTTCAAATGTTTGGGAGAGTTTTGTTACTATGTATGGCTTAGTTTTAAGAGGAGAACGCTGACACTCGAGGGAACTGGCACTTGAAGGTGTCAAAGAACAATCATTCCTTTTAAAAGTGTTAGAGCAGGCGAATTTTCTGTATAATAAATGTATTATTTTTACATATTTGACGTATTTAAGTAACTGCATAGTTTCAGAATGTAATAATTTTCTTTTCTTTTTTTATATGATTTTAATCTCATTGTTGATATGCGTGGGTCAGATGTTAATAATAGTATGTAAAGTGTGAAGTACGTTTTGATTTGTTGCTGTTCTTGAAATTTTCCGGATTTTGTAATTTCAAAAATTTATAATAATAAATAAATATATATAATTATTTGCGTGCCATGTATTCAGAGTTTCTGAACGGAGGCTGACGTATAATACAATTTATTGTCATACCACAATATCATTTTCAGCATCTATTGCATATGGAGACGAAATTACTTGTAGTATTGTAAACTAATTTTTTAATTAGTTCTATTTCAATTCCTGTGATTTCTGCATTTTCTGAATTGGAAAAGAATCGCCTTGCGGTATTGCCATCATGCCACTGAATCACATCCGTACTTAACGAAGTCAATTGTCGAAATCAAGTTCATTTTTTATTTAAATGCATTATTTTTAAAATTAACCTTAACAATTTGTAGGTATATGTGTATTTGTAATCTAAAGAGTTTCTTAGAAACGTGTCTTAATATCCCGCAGACCGCGGAGTACCGATAGTGGCTACCGAACGCATGCGAAATAACGTGGCATTACTAACTTTAAACGTTAATAACTCAGAGAGGTGGACGAAGGTGGACGAGATTTTTACACATTATGTAAAGGAAAGTGTCCTGAACACATTGTGATTTGTCCGAACGCGGGTTCTAACGTGTATAAAAAGATATTGCTTGTTAATTGTAAAATTTTTCACATTTTTCTGTCCTACATTGAACATTAAACTTTTAATACATTGCATATAATAATTGTAACTGCAATTATAGTTTCTTAACAGAAAATAATGCTCTTTACTATAGAAAAAAGAAACGGGGCTGAAATCTTGATCAGGATCGTGAAAATATCGCGGAAAAGAAAGGACATTCTTCGGGTGTCAAATGTAGATTCTAAAACGTTCAACTTTAAAAGCTTGGTACACAACTACTAATTCTTCCATTTTTGAGGTCAGTGGACATTCGAAAGACAATACCAACTGATTATACATCGATATGTGAAAGTTCATTTCCTGGCAAAATGTCACTAAAATCTTCGATCCAGCCCACTGTACGCCGTCGCCGGCACAGTTTAATGGCCCACATTGTTGCTGTTGTTCGTTGCCTTCGAAACTTCCACCGTCGATTAAACCACTAAATACAGTTGGAATTATATCGTGTTTGGTGTCATTTTAATCAGAGAAATGCCAGAAATAAGTTAGTGAAAGTCCCATAAAAAAATAATGAAAATTAAGAAGTTTGAAAATCCGATTCACTCGAGTCAATGTGTGGTGTTCACACCGATATACCTGAGCCGAGATCAATCATCGCCATCATGCGTCTCGGCGCGACCGTTGGCCGGCAGTGGAGTGGGTAGGCGCTCGACAAGTTTCGATCGACAGGTATTGCGCGACTACTGTATTATGTTTTAAAGTTTAAATAGGTTTTTTTTGTCATCCTTCGCTATATTGGGTATTTGGTAACAGGTGGGGCAAATGTTAGGGGCGGTTCTCCATGATAATGTAAGCGAAAAATGAAGAATTAAAATATCGCGATTCCGGTTTCGTTTGTTAATTAGTAAGAATGAAAAATCTGTGTGAATGCTGCAACCTGTCCAACAAAGGTTTCCGTGAGGTAGGTCTTTGACACGGCCGACAGTCACGTATCAAGTGACAGATACATGTATGTTTTCCTTTTTTAAGTATCTAGAAATTAATCGCTGGACGATATTAAATTTGCCTACTCGTTAAAATGCACAAGGTTATTTTTAATATCCCCTCTATGGTATTTGCGTGTAGAGGGGGTTTAATATTTTTTACGATCAGCCTCACATAAATAATTTACACAGTAACTCCGTCCAACGAGAGTTGGCACAGTTTTTGCTAGTAGGGTGCAGCGGGATCTGCGAGACCCCACTCTTGACGCTCGGTTGCGGACCCCACTCTTGCGCTTAGGTTCTGGCGGGAACGGTCGTCATAGGAGCTCGGCGTCACCACATCGCTCCATTGCTCTAGACGCTCGTTTGCTGTCTTCGTCAAGCGATTCGGCCAATCGCGGAGGACGTATAGCTCGGAGTAGGGATACCACATGATACCTACGAGTTTCTCTGTGCCAACTCTCGTTGGACGGACAGTACATACATTATAAAATTGTTTATACAGGTATATATTCATTGTGTCCATAAATCTGTGGTTGTCAGGAAGAACGCCGCATGTCACATACTTTCACTTTCGAGATATTGCCATTTAAATTGCATTATGTTTCTGAGCCTTTCGTATTTATTTTCATCCTATACTGTAAAGTTCAATTAATGCATAAATTCGAATTTTTTGAAATTGTGACATGCGGCGTTTCTTCTGACAACCACAGAAATAAACTCTTAGAAAGAGTCTGTTCCTTTGGTAATCAGCTCGATCAGCCTCTATGCCCCAAAGATAATAGTATCATCATCGCCCGACACTGCGATAAAGCCGTCGAAAGTCTCTGTTTTGTCGTCAGATTCATTTACTCAACGAGTGATGGTTCCTTTCGTCTTAGCCAATTCTCCAAGTCTTATTCTGCTGACTCACTTACGCCAATAAGCGTGTTGGCAGTTGGCAGCGACCAAAAACATTAGTCATTATGGGATAAGCCGTCTGTCTGGCACAGTTCATTATTGCAGAATGCAAATCTCTTGGGTAACTACGACAATGGTATGCTGCAGCGATCAATCTCTCTTCAACCGGTCACGCTAGTGTCCCAACCAGTATAGTCTAAGTATATCCCCACATCTTCACCATCGTAATCGGCTTGTAGGCAAATGCCAGGCTGAACATAATTCAAGGAAGTCAGAACTACATCACCCCGCTCACCACTTCTCTCCCACAGCGCTTTAAGCACGGATCCTTGCCTCATCACAGGTGTTCCATTTATGGTACCCTTTTAAGTTTTTTGCTTGCTGGCTTTATTCAAAAGATCACCAAACAACACATAATGGGACAAGTGTGATTGAGCGTTCACAAACTGTATGAATCTATGTCCTTGTTCATTATGTGTTGTCTCGCCATTTTTCTTTTCGCAAGCGAACAGGGAATCGGACACGGGAAATTATGGTTCCGAGACCGGGTCACGCTCGGTCGCGCGAAACGTGGTCCTCCCGGGACAAACAATCACTCGCAGATTCGGCACTAATTGATTTCACGAGATCGAAGACTCGGAATTCGGGCGTCAGGCACGCTGTCGTGCCACAGAAAGATTCTCGTTTTCGGACGGAAGGTCGCTACGCAATTCCGAATCTGCGAGGACTGTGCGATAACCCAGGATAGCGTCGAATTGGCCCAGAATTCTGCGGGGCATAGGGACGGGGCTTTTCCCGCGACGGGAACGTTTCTCACTGGCGAAATAAGTCACTATTGTTAAGGCAAATAAGTACCGTTTATTATCAACGGGATGGTCAATAATGTTGCCGGCGCGACTACGATGATGTTCGGCGGTTATTTGGCCGGTCGCGCGTAACCTATTTCGATTCGCGTCGAGCTCGGCAGTCACAGGACTTCGCGTGAGAACTACAAGTCTAGAATGCACGATTTCTGCCGAGCCCCGGTAGAATACGCGTCGCTGTACGAAGTGACTAGGCGAGGACGAACAAGATCGCGACGAAGACGAAACGGGCGCGTCGCGTCGTCTCACGTGGAACGTCTTGAGGATATAGCTGGTACAATATCGTCGAAAAATCGCACGCCCCTATTATCCCAATCGGCGGTACTATGACCCACGGCCTGGCGTTCCTCGCGGGAGAGCTTTTCCAGGTCGTGGGAGCCGCCACGGACACGCGGTATGCGACACGAGCTTATAGACGCGTCGAATATGCCCCGAGCCAACACGAACAGTTACAGATTGTCGAATACCAAAGGCTGACCGGCACTTATCAATCGATAACGCACCTCCTTCTCAACAAAGGGCAGCCGATGCAAAAATATATTAAATTTGAGTATCGCGAGCTTAATAGCGGTACTAGGCGCTTGTCGCGTCCAATGTCCTAGTGACCTCATTCGTGTCGGCTCGGGAACGCGGAAGCGGAGCGTCCCGCTACTCCCTCATCTATCACCACTACTACGACGCTCGGGCCTATCGCTTGGCTCCTCGCAGCAGGGACGAATTTGGCTAATTTTGACCCCGGGCCTCCGGTAATTTCTCGATTCTTCGGGGCGGCCTTTGATTATGCTGCGAGATCGGTATTGGTGGACGCGCGGCATTCCGGGTGAACTCTCATAGCGTGTCCCCGGAAGAGACTTCGACGAGAGTGGGTAGCTGGTCATCCCTTATCCTTAGTAGCCTCCTCGATGTCTCCGGGTTGATAGATCCGTGCACGGTCCAATCCCAGCTCTCTTCTCCGAGAGCGCTGTCTCGCGATAGGTCTTCCGAGCGCATTTTCCCTCCAATCAGCAGTGGGAGACAGGTACTGGGCCTCTCGAGGAATCCGGCTAGCCCTGAAACTTCGTGTCACGCCCAACGGCGGGACATTCAATCGCGATAATTTCTCTTCCGCTGGGACTCGGACGTCTCCAGAGAGATCGATCGCTACGGCCGTTTCGTTCAGGCTCTGTAAGGAAGTGACCCGGTCTCTGGCGAAGGGTTCAGATGGACGTTGGCCAAACCTGCCACGTCACAGTGTCTCCAGCTCATCCATTGATTTTCCTCGACCAAATGTGAGCTGCCCTCAGATACACATTTCTGTGCCTTTGACTCGTTTTTAGGTTTACACGTAAAGTAGATGGAAGTCGCTTGTCCTTTGTTCCACTGGTCTATCTGTTTCAGACGACCACTATATCAACCAGGGTTCTTCTCGATGATATCCTGCATGGTATTCCCATTGTCCAGAATACCGATTGCTCCACGGTAGTTAATCGCGATAAGTACTTCCTCCTCGCTGAGAAATATGTACGCTCCATACAGCCTTTTACCATAAGATGATTCTAGGCAATCAAGAGCTTTCATTATCTTGATCACCCCTGTATGATCCAGGTGACCAGGGTCGACATCTAGTCTCTTACTGATGCTGGCTTCTCTCTATTTATCCGTAGATTGCATGTAGCAAAAAGTGCTAGAACTTAGGGTCAGCGCCATATTGACTCCATTGCATCGCTTATCAACCCGTGCTTTACATTTTTATCTTGAAGTTGCTTTCTGGTCATTCCATGCCGAATCGATCACTTTTTGTAGGCACCACCGTCGATTTTGTTCTAATTGAAATATGTTGTAGTCCATCTGAAATTAGGGGGGTTTAAGTCATCATTTTGCCGGTTTCGAATTTTTTTTAGAAATGGCAGGCCTTCAAAGTTTTCAATTTTTACCCATTTCTGCGAAAACGGGCCTCGCTTACGAATTTTTATCTCGGGAATTGTTTGCCCAATTGAGCTAAATCTTTCTTTTGTTTTATTCGGAAACGATTGGGCTATTACAATACAAAATAATTTTCTCTCTCTCAACCTCGAAAATCAACTTTATGATGTCGAAAAATTTAAACAAATTCTTTTTTTACGTTTTTTTCGATCAGGGGCCTGAGTGATTTAAATTTTGAGGAAAATATGGTTATATTCCTTGAAGTTTCTCCTTTGAAATGAGCCCTTGAAAAACATGGTATCATTGAAATTGGCGTCACAATGAGCTGGTAAAGTACGCCGTGTACCTCCGTTTCAGGTAGAGGCAAGTCGAGCGCACCGTTATTATGGTCTGTTGTCTGATACCGCTTGTCTCCTAACAATACCAGCAGACTGTATTCGGCTAAATGACCCTATTTATATCTCGAGTACAATATTAGTAACCACCCTTGACCAACGACACCTTTTTATTCATGACTTCATTTATAGATATTAGTTTTTATACGAATTTCATTTGTTCTACAAAAAAGGTGTCGTTGCTCAATGAAAACCACGAGAGAAGGTGGTGGTTTTCTTCCATCGGGAAAGGATAAGGAGGGTTTATGGTAAGAAGTATGGATAGGATCATTGTGTGGGGTGAACTTAAGGATTATGGAGAAAAATATAAGCAAAATAATATTCCCCGCGCTTAAGTTGACCGACGGATTCTTCCAGTTCACGAATCTACTTCCCTCGCGAATACCGGCAATCTCGAAGCCGCGTCGGTGTTTCGGCGACGCGATCGCGGGCACGACACGCTTCCCGAGTCAACGCGAGAAAGATCACTTTATGGTATTTTAATCAGACGAAGGCTTACCCAGGGCAACGATGGTGATTCCTCATCTCTCAATTCCGGCAGTGTGTTACAACAGTCAGTTCTCTTTACAAAATCGTCTTGAAGATCGAACCAAAATCGCGACTATTGTTCGTCAGAGCCAACCAAGAAGTAATCCTTACGCGATGACTCGGGAACGCGGAAGCGGAGCGTCCCCCCCTTTCCGCTCTGTTTTCCCGCATACAATTCGACCTATCGCTCGTCGATTTTCGGTCGTGGCCCAGCACCGCGCGACGGTCCCTGGCGTCCGGCGATTCGTTGGTCCTCCGGCAGCGATGTCGTGGATTCGTCGTTTCCCTTGGAGGTGATCGACGCGGGCCAATCCGGCAACTGGCCAGGTTTCTCTCCGGCTGAGGCGACGGCTAGGCAGCTGATATCCCTGGCATGGCACCGCATGCCTTTGTGGGCGCCTCCAGGTTGGAAACCCTGGGCCGCATGGATCCCTTACTTCCTCGGCGTGGGAGTTTCGCCGGCGCCGCTCATTTTCTGTTTTCTCGGCGGGACAGGTGCTTCGGGTCCCCCCTTGGGGCCCGATTACGGTCCTGCGGAAACGCGTCGCGCAAATGACGCTTAAAAACATGAATACTCGCCCATGGGTCTCGCTCGTGCCCAGGGCGAGCGCTCGCCACTACCCATCTCGCATTTATTTCTGGTTGAGGGTGACCCCTGTCACGCGTTACAGTTTATATTACAATAAACGTGAATTAAAAGAAAAAAAACTGTAACGAATGGCTCTTTTTCGTCTATAAAGCCCATAAAAAGATTTTTTTATTTTTTGAAAATTTTTGTTTTAATTTTTAAAAAGACTGTCGAGCTTTGCCGATAAACGGTCTTCATAGACTTTTTCCTTTGGTATCATGTGAGAGAAATTCGTTGCGATCACATCCGACGGGACCCGACTGCGGCCGGCATTTGGGTTTGAAAAAGTGGCGGGAACCTCCAAATAAGCAATACATACTGCTTTTAATACTGGCGTAACTGACTGCAATCAGGTTGAAATCTGGTATGGGTACTTATTGATAGGTACTTAACACTTTACTGACCGGTAGACTATTTATCGGCTTCAACAATCTAACTAAGCCGAATCAGCCGGTGTCAGCCAAATATTTGCCGTCAAGTAATCCCTGAGAAGTATGTAGGACGTGCAACTGCTACCGACCAGTAAAGAGTTAACACAATAATAAATTGAGACTGATGTTAGAGTTTATCTTTTGACTACAATTCAATTAAGTAGTTTAAATTAATTGTATATAAAAAGAAATGTTTATAATAATTTAATTTTACTTTAAATTTAATTATAGGATGGTGTTGTATTATTATAGAAAATAGAACATTATTATAGAATGTTGTATGTATATATTATTATAATGAACAAGTGGGCACTTCATTATTGAATTATAGTGAAAAAATAAACTAAATCAGTCACGAATCTGTATACCGCAGTTTACTACCTTTAGCGTTAGGCCCTTTGTCCACGGAGCGTCACGTCATAGACGCGTACGCGACAAAATATCGATTTCTGTACGTTTCAGTGCTGCAACTACGGTGCATTATACAGGTGTGTCGACTTGGCATCTCTGTAACGTTGACGTTTTGTGATACATGGGTAGTAATTCACTTATTGCCGCCAGACGACACATGGGTCGTAGATACCGTACGTGTGCGAATGAGATTGGATGTATTCAGCAATACACAGAATATATATTCACATGTATTCCATTTTTGGAATGGATGTGTTCGTCTCCGCACTACATACCGCCGTACCTGGAACACTAGCGAACTTTAGCGGTCATCAGAGAATTAATCCATCTATCACAGTTTTCTGAGGGACATCGGGACATCTGTATAATGCACCGTGGATGCAACCAACGTAAAATAATAGACGTCTGTCCACGAAGCGTCATCGTCGCATAATCGTCGCTACGTGATGTCGTCATTATGATTAGCGTACGATGCCGCAATCGTCTATACTCTATACACGAAGATTAGAGCAAACTTCACGTCAGTTACGAAAAGCATACAAAGATGTCGAGTGACGAGGAGGACGTGATTTTTTATAATCACTGTCCAACAGCCAAAAAGTATTTCGATCCCACTATGCGATTCTTATAGAGTTTTTCGCGCTGATTCCGAATCTGTCCTTAATTTTTCTCCTATACGTACAGTTTTTGAGAAAATGGAGTTTTAAAAAACGACATATTTTTCAATTTTGAACAAATATTGATGTTATTATAAAAGATATTGAATTGTTCTTTATAGCAAAAGATTCCGTAGACTTTCCCAAATACAGTGATATATAATATTAATGTATTATGATTGTTTAAACATGTTTAAACAATCATTAAAGACGGAGAGACACCACTTTTGCACCGATTTTTTAGGATATTTTTCAATTTATCTCAAAAAATAAGAGTCCAGCGGAAAATCGAACTATACCACGCGATAGAGCAGACTTTTATCTTGAAAAACCCCCCTTGGAAGTTTGCAGCATCGACGTTTTTAGCGAAACAGAAAGCAAAATATCTTCGCCCGACATGAGTTGCAGCCACTGGCGCTCGCCACTAGAACGGTCGTCCGCCGCTCCGTATCCCGTCGCTGCGCCGCACAGTGGACAATTCGGACGAAATCGGCGACAAAATCAAAGAACTTTCGATAGAAATAAGATATAGCCATGACATTTTTTTTAAATTGAAGCTGAAACTTTGTAGAATATGGGAAAAATAGGGAGATTATGGTACGAACATTTTTTTAACCTTGAGAAAATTCGTTAAACTTGTACAATTTCATGGAAATTCAGGTTTTCCAGTCCCACGCGCGGAAAAAATTTTTTCATGCTTGCTATACATCATTTCCCGTAGATTTTTTCACGCTGATTTCAAATCTGGTCTCAAAATTTGTCTACGACCTCAGGATTTTGCAAGAAATCGCTAATGTGAACAAAACTTACGTAATAATTTTTGTTTGAAATGATTTGATAACTCACTAGCATGAAGGTATATTGTATTCTCATATATAAAACACAATCAAAAATTAAAGTTAATGAAGTCCTCGTTGCTCAACGATCGTGCAAAATTCAAATAAATAAGTTTTAAACGTACAATACATTGATGAATTTTAAAAAATTGTGTAACTTTATATTCAAACGATCGGATATTATATTACTCATTCTCGTAAGCTTATCATGTTTGTCCGTCAATACAACACGCGATTTCATACAGAGCTATACATAATGAACATATTCGTGAAAATAAAATGGATGTTAAAAACTTGTTCAATATCATAAGGAAGGAAAACTATGGCCACTCGAAGAACACCAGACCCCGAAAATACGTTGAGTTATTGTGCGACTATGTTGCCGCTTCCGGCTGGCTTCTAATTGTATCGCGCATTGTCTCCGTGGTGCTACAATTCTCGAAGAATGCGAACCGAGAGAGAGACATACGGGCAAGCTTGTTGATACAGTTTCTTGGCACTTGTTCCAATAGGTCCTATGCCGACATCGAAATTTCTAAACGTAGTACCTTTTACTATAACTTACGTCTGCTCCGTCTTAACACGCAAACCCGTGGCAACGTCTGTCGACGATCTTTTCGATTATAACGCGGAAAACATTTTATTTTCACGAGCTCCTTGACAGCAAAGCTGCGGACCAAATTGATATACGCCATGATGCTTTACACTTGCCTCGTTCGACGATTATTCAAATTCCAGAAATGTTACTCTGACAAATTTAGAAGACCGGCTAATGCCATAATCCAGTGGTTTCCACCCTTTATGCAACTACGCCTCCCTAAAAAAATGTTTTTTTCCGCGCCTCCCTATCTTTTAATAGATATGATAATATAGACACGTTTTAAATAATAATAACTGTGTATTACAAAAAAATACAGGCGCAAAAAAAATTTTGGCGCATCCCCTAGGAGCCGCGCTTCCCAGGTTGGAAACCGCTGGCATAATCTAAGTGAGTAGATTTATTCCAAGAACTACCTATAGTAGAGTCAAAATGGACGACTCTTTCTTTAGTGCCCCGTAATCCCACATGTGGCGCCAGTGGCGCGCTCAGGATGTTATCTTGGGGGGGAGGGGGGGACCCAGCCCTAGGTTTTGCGTGATGACCTTTTTTTTTAGCCAAGATATCTGTCAACGGTACCCAGGGCTAAGGGCTATTCCGCGATTTTAATTTTGGAAGCTAAACATTTTTTTCTTGCGGGGGGGCTTTGGTTCCCGGACTACCCACCTCCAGACGTCCCTAAGAAGTCTTAAAGGTCCATAAATGTTAAGGGAAGAGTAATAATGGATTTAGACAAAAACGAGTTTAAGTTTGAAGTTACACCAATAATGTATTATTGTGGTATTTTAAGGTGGAATAAAACCGAATTTCTTTATTCAAGCAATGAATTTTAATCAATAAAGTATTTTCTTATTTATTCATTTTGGCGATAGATCATCGAACAAAAGGGACAATAATATCTTATCCATTAAAATTCATTGCTTGGATTAAAAAATTGGTTTCTATTTCATCTTGAAATACCGAAAATACTTTCTTGTCAACCCAACAATAGCTTTATCAGAAGGACGCATATGGAATTGTCATAAAAAGTGTTAAGAAAAATATCAATTGCAATTAAAATCATAATAAAAATTAAAATTTTAATTAAAATCACAATAAAAATCGAAATATTGAACCAGAAACACTAACTCGAACAAATAATACCAATGCTAATACTGCTAGATTATAGGTATATGTATAATAACCACACTGTTTATGGTCTTAAAGATTTTTTTTAGGACGTCAGACTTTCAGACCTAAAATAGACGTAAAATGGACATCTTTAAGACGTCGTGTGCTATCTGGGATACGTCCTAGAAAGACGTCTTTAAGACCCTAAACCGTGTGGTTTTTATAAACCCCTAATCTAGCAGTATTAAGCATTGGTATTATTTGTTCGAGTTAGTGTTTTTCCTTCAATTTCAAATTCAACTTCAACTTCAATTTTAATTTCAATTTAGTAGTAATTGTAGGTTTTTTATTATTTTTATTGTGATTTCAATTGCAATTGTTATTTTTATTATACTTTTTATGTCAATTGCACACGCATTCTTCTAATAAAGCTACACAGTTATTGGTTTAACTTAAAACTCGTTTTTGTCTAAATCCATTATTACTCTTCCCTTCTTTTATTTTAATTAACATTTATGCACCTTCAAGACATCTTGGGGACGTTTTAAAGACCTCTCGAATTGTGCCGGCACATTTCAAAGGCCCACGATGTCGCTGTTCTTCGTTGCGTTCGATTTTTTCATCGTCGATTGAACCACTAAATACAGTTGGAATTATATCGTGTTTGGTGTCATTTTAATCAGAGAAATGCCAGAAATAAGTTAGTGAAAGTCCCATAAAAAATAATGAAAATTAAGACGTTTGAAAATTCGATTCATTCGAGTCAATGTTGTGGTGTTCACACCGATATACCCGAGGCGACATCAATCGTTGCCGCCGTACGAGCCTGCGAAGCGACGCGGCGTTGACAGGCAGTGGAATGGGTAGGCACTGGTCAACGACGGTGCCCACGATCCCGGACAACGAAGGGGCGATTACTGTATGTAGATATACGACAATGTTATCCTAGCGTACAACACTGTCGCACGGCAGGCGTCATGATGAGTGAAGATTGCGACCGGTATCGAGATATCGCTTCATGTGCGGGTTTTCATTATTTTACATTAACCTTGAAGATGTTTTTTCCGCTACACGATGCGTAGATACTATTATTTTTCATTATTATTCGTCATATTATTCATTATTGTTAATTGTTTTTATTGGTTTAGTTAATATTTAATTATTAAAGATGCTCTCCCGCCATTAAGTAGTAAGTAGTAAGTACATTAAAGAAATAATTAAAGAAAGGGTCTGAGTTTAATGTTGTAATGTTGTTATGTTATTTGACACAGTTAAAGTTTGTATTGTATTGTTTATTTTGTATGAAATACTCCAAAGCATGGTAAAATGCATAATGTGATGGAACTTTAAAGGATTATCATCTTTAAAGCACCTTTAACCAACGATGACATGTCTTAAAAATCGGTTACATGTTTCATATTTTCAAATAAATCAGTTCATATAAATAATAAAGATGCACGAAATATCTCGTCCATAGCATGGTACGACAAAATCGTGATGACGAGATATCTCGTCCATAGCATCGTTTCTTCGACATCATGTAGAAAACGAAATATCTCGTTTACCATTATCTTCTAATCATTCTTTTGCAGCTATAAACGTTCTGCAATTTCCTTCTGTTTCGAATATAATTATATAGAATAAGCACGTCCTTATCTTCACTCAACATTCTCGTAATGATGCAAAATTTGCTGCATTTTTCGTGAATAAAAGAAGTACGTGTACGCTACAGTCTCTGATGCGACGCTTCGTAGGCAGAATCGAATCGTGCTACGTGTACGCATTTCTGACGCGACGCATCGTGGACAGAGGGCCTTAGAGTTACATATACATACTTAACACTTAAAAGTCGAAGTGCGAAGTAATGAGAGAATCATACTATAGGCTGAAAATGATAAACATCCAGGAAATAGAAACAGAGAGAGGGAGAGGAGGAGAGTTTGCTGAAGAATTAGCACAATGAGACAAGGCAGAGCAGGTTCAATGGCAATATGATAGAATATCAGGGGGCAGATACAACGTAAATTACATACAAATTAGGGACATCCAGCGAGCAAACTACCTAAATGGAGACTATAAAAGAAGAGACCAAAGCATGATCGCAAGGTTCAGATGTGGAAACGAAGAGCGGCGAAACAAGTACGGGAAGGAAGAAAAAGATACTGTATGCAGATTATGTGAAGAGGCTAGAGAGACGCTGGATCACATGACTCGAGAATGCAAGCAGCTGTCAAGAGAAAACGTTACCATAAGAGAGATACTAACGGGAGAAGAAGTAGGAAACGAGTGGATGCGCACTGCACACAGTACTTGAAAAAAGGAGAAGGGAACAAGCCCAAGAGGAAGGAGGAAGACAAATGGAAATCACAATAAGTTAACAGTCCCAGACACACACACAAAATACATGTACCCCCATTTTGAGGCCGAAAGGCAAAAAATAAATCTATTTACTACAGTGCTGTCCATATCAGGGGATGCCGTAGTTCTTTTAGAGGCCAAGGCAATGTTAAATTCAGAATACCTAAATTGTGAGTCAAAAAGAGGATTCTGTATGCACTGTGACGTGGCAGTTTTGCATACGTCCTCCGTAATCAGTTATCGAAAGACCGGGTCACTCTCTGGCAAAGTAAACGCGAGATGGGCTGTGGCGAACGCTCTCCCTGGGCACGAGCGAGACCCATGGGCAGAGCACTCGTGATTTTGAGCGTCGCGCCAATTTGCGCGACGTGGTTTTGCAGGACCATAGCCGGATCCCGGGAGGGGACCCGGAACACTTTTCTCCTCGAGAGGCCTGAGAGGCCGTAGAGGTGAACGGTATTGGCTCCGGCGTACCTCCCGCACTGAGACACCGAGAGATCGACACGGCCCAGGATAAACAGCCTGGAGGCGCCGACGCGGGCATCCGGTACCCACACGAACATCAATGCAGCCCTGTCGTCGCCTCGTCCGGAAAGAAGCCGCCGAGCATCGCTGCCGGAGAAGCCGCGAATCGCCGGAAGCCAAGGATCGTCACGCAGGGCTCGGCCTTGCCAAAATCTAGCGAGCGATAGGCCAAAGCGTCTCGCGGGGGAAAAGTTAGGAAAGCGGGGGACGCTCTGCGTCGGCGTTGCTGAGCCACGGAGATCACTTCTTCGTCGGCTTTAGTTGCGTAAACATTAATGATTGCTTAAGAATCAAAGTAATTTTGCTCGATCGGAGGCATTTTCAAGACATACGGCACTACGGCCGCCACGGGGAGCGAGACGCGCGGCCGGGAGAAGTGGGGATATCTCTTGAATATGCCTCTGATTGAGCAAAAATTTGCCCATGCGTGATGTAAAACATAGAACTATGAACTACATAGAAGAAACCCAAAACAGCCGGTGGCGCGCGGTGCCGGAGAGGCGGCGGGGCGTTCTAGTGTGCGACGACCTTAAGGCGCCGTAGACTAGCTGCTGCCAACTTATTATCCGTGGTAAGCCTCTGTCAGATCTCCTTCGATTTAAAGTGATCTCCTTCGCTTTGGCTCGGTTAGCGTTTTGCGGGTCCGCGAACGCGTCGCCGAAATACCGACGAGACTTCGTAGCTGCCGGGGTTTGCGTCAGGAGAAGTATCGCGAGCGGTAGGAATTCGTCGGGCGACGAACGCTCGGGGAATAACATTAGCGGGTGCGCAGCACTATTTTCCTTAGCGAGGATCCGCGCGTCGTCGTTCATTTCAGGGCAACCTCGTTAATCCTACGGTGGGACGCATTCACGTGCTCGTATCGTATCTTCGTGGCTTATTCCGACGAAAGTAGTCCGTTTGTACCGCGTATGCCATCGGAATCCGGGCGTGAATCGCGCGTGTAGCGCGTACGAAGACGCAAAACATCGCGTTGCTGCCGGGTTCGACGCGGCGAATAGGAATCCTCAGTGGACTCGAAGCGCGTGCGACAAACATCCGTCGCCGAATAATTTGTGATGCGCTGGCTAGCCTCAAAAACGCTGCCGGCTTCCACCGGCAGCTCGATTCTGTCACCTATCGAACAATAAAGTCTTGTTAGCCGAACTACAGTGAGTGCTTCTTTCGTGAGAAACCTTTCCGCTGCAGGGAATGCCTCGTGTTCGTCCCGCGTAGTACCCTGTGCCTGTTCGCGGGTTATTCAGGACGAAGCTCGGTAGTCGCTGGCTCGAATTCATGTTGTTCAGGACTCGCACGTTGTGGCGAATCCTTTAGCTCGGCACCGTCTGGTGCCTGGCGCCCGAATATCGTTCAAGTTCGCGAGAAACGACGAGCCTGCGAATACCTTTTTGTCCCGGGTGGACCGCGTTTCTTGCAGCCGAACATTACCAGCCGATTGTTGAAGTGATATTTTAAAACATTGCATACAGGAAACATACGTGTTTAATAGATTTGTACTGGAGAGCGGGTATCGTAAAACAACGGTTTGCATTTGTTACGTCCCGGGATCCGGAAATTCCGGACGAAAGAGGGGTCGTAACGAATTTTACTTGGACGATCTTCCATCCACGTGGCACGTACGTCCACGTCTTATCAGGACCGATACCGGTGTTCGCTTGGAGGGCAGCGAATGATTTGACAAGAGTGAACGAGATGTTGTGAGCGCCGCGAAAAGGGGTACCGTGTGCAAATATCATTCGAATTGCGCGACTAGAGCAGCAAGAGCATTCCGTGTCCGGCACATCGCGGTGTGTGATACGATTTCGCACGAAGTTCGACCTGTCGCGCGGAAGAGTATTTGGAGCTAGCACATCTGTGTTCTCTGTACGAGTGACCCGGTGGGCTCAGACGTACGTGGAGGAACACAGACGTCGACGGGAACGTGACGTCACTGACACTGCTGTAAATTTAAAGTAATGTAATTATGCATATAAATAACGAAGGTATATTGACAGAATAGTTGCTAGAATGATACACGATAATAGAATTGAACAAAAATATAAAGTACAAATATATAAATACAAAAATATAAAAATATATTAAAAATACAAAGAAATGATACAACCGTAATGACGAAATAACGTGATATCCACGTGGTGACAGAGATTAAATTAAACAAATGTAATAGAAGGAAATGAACGAAATAGAATGAAATGGCAAGGATTAGTGCGAAATTGAAATAGAAATATGAAAGATACAGTGATAATTGAACGAAAATGATAAGGAGATATACGACCGATCGATTAGTGCGAGATTTGTACTGGAACTGAGAGAGACGAGGCCCTGATCCTTGCCTTATTTATAGGTCGAGCGCGGACCATAGGAATTCGGTAAAACGTGTGATTTGTCACGTAGGCCACAGGAGACACACGTGTTTTCGGACAATAAGGTTATTGCCGAACGTATTCTTTTCGCGTTATCATTGCTCGAGGTGAAGGAGGACGATCGGCGAGCGCGTACGCGTATACTTAGCCGGTTGCTATGCCGGCGTCTTCTTGCACCGGTGGCTACTGCGTTGTTATCGTTTTCTTATGTCCGAAGCTCATAATATATATACGCTTTTGACGCGATTTTTGACGCGGCTACAATATGGAATGTACATATACACGTGTACAACGGAGGATCCGCTCGTTCGCGCGAAAACCAAATCAAAACGTCGGTACGACGTTACACATTGTTTCTTTTTTTAAGTATATTTTGTCGAGTTACTTAGTCCGCGGCGAAATATACCCGCATGCAATGTGTTAACCCAGGAGTTTTTAAACATCTTACTTTTGTTCCAAACGTATGTGGGATTAGTTTGAAAGTTAATGCTTTCGGAAAAATGTTTAAAACAATTCTTTTTCTTTTCTTTAAATGTTTTAATAGCTGTCGTACACATTTTCTTGTAATGTATTAAGTCCTCTAAATTGAATGTGTGTTCCCACTTTTTATACGAGGCAGTGAAGAAGTCTTTTAATTTTATCACATTCGACATCCCACCAGTTTTCTCGTGCCACGCGAAAACTCTCGAATAGTCGCAACAATCTGAGAGCGATCCCCCAGTCCGCGAGGACTACGCGATAACCTGGAATAGTCGCGAACATGTCCAGAGTTCCATGCGAGGACAGGAACGGGGCACACCCCGCGACGGAAACGTTTCACACGGGGAGAATAAGCGAGAAAAATAGGCAAAGACAAATCGTTTATTTATGAGGTACGGTGGAATATAAGCCACCGGTGGTGACCGGCGGCAGTCGAAGGATTTGGCGGCGCGAGGGCAATTATACGCGGCTGTTGTTTGGCCGATCGCGCGTAACCTATTCTTTTCGTGTTGAGTTCGGCAGTCACAAGATTTCGCGTAACGGACAAGCTTTTACGGCACGAGGTCTGCCGAGCTCCCGTGAAATACGCGTGCTTTCTAACGACTGGGCGAGACTGTAACGAAGCAGCGAGAAGGACGAAACGGGCACGTCGCGTCGTCCCACCGTGGAACGTCTTGAGGATTGCTACTAACGAATTTGACGAAATCGCACGTCCCAGATATTCCTTTGCACGGACAATCGGCAACGTAGCGACCCACTCCGTCGGTAACGCTGGCGGACACGTGGTTCGTGGCACGAAGCAAAGGACCCGCCAAAAACGCCCCCGAGCCAACATGAACGTTCCACTGTAAATAGTATGGTCGCTAAGACCTGACCGGCACTTACCAATCGGAATCCTATCGAATTTTCTGGCCACTGCCGATGTAAAAATACTTCTATTTGTAATTACGGTTTTGGGCGGTACTCTATCGTCAAAGTTCTGCGACTCAGTGACTCAGTTCGAGCCGGCTCGGGAACGCGGAAGCGAGGCGTCCCCCTACTCTCTCAACCATCTCTGCCGGTGCGACGTTCGAGCCTATCGTGTGACTCATCGCAGCGGGGACGAATCTATAACGTTCGGTTCCGGGCCTCCGGCAATTTGTAAATTCTTCGGGACGCGGCCGATACTTTGCTGCTGGACCTACAGGAGTGTATCCGAGCCGTTCCGGGGTTGCTCTCGTGGTATTTTACGGCTGAGACACCGACGAGGTTGGGCAGCTGGTCGTCCCTCGTTCTCAATAGCCTCGTCGATTTCTCCGGGTTGATGAATCCGGGCTCGGTCCAATCGGTCTTCCTCACGAGCGGCGTCTTGCGATAGGCGCGCCGAGCGCCTCTCCTTGAGGTTCTTCGACAATCAGCTGCGTAGATCGGTGTCGGGTTTCTTGTGGAATCCGGCTAGCCTTGAAACTTCGTGTCGCACCGAGTGACGCGACATTCGAGCTCGAAAATTTTTATTCCAGTGGACTCGGACGTTCCAGAGAGAGCGATCGTACGGCCGTTTCGTTTCGGCATGGCCTGTGGTTGGCCCGGTCCTTCTGTGAGAGGTTCGGAAAGACGTTGGCAAAATCTGCCACCAGCCGGCGGCACGAGGTGCCCTGCTCAGGAAGCGCTCTCAAATTCTGTGCTTACTGTGTCATGTCCTGTTAGACGGCGGTCCGGTCCTTTATTATTCTCGGAACGCACACGAAATGGACGGAGAAGTGACGTCGCAAGATTTGCAACGTCACAGCATACGATGCAGGTTTTTTCGCCGGAGTGCAATGTTCAAGCGCATTGACAACCCAATTTACAACAGCATCCTATTTTGCACTAGGAGAAAATAATTTTAATTCAGGAGAAAGGAAATGATCATATGTGTGATCCCTCAAGAACAGATCTAAACTTGTCCCAGTCAGTACGAATAGATTTAAGTTTAAACGAACGCTTTCGGTTTAAAATTTTTTCATTATCGACTTTAACGTAAATTGGGAAATGGTCGGTGCTCCAAGTCTCATCACATCTAGTTATCCAAAAACTAAATCAAGATTTGATTTTTGAGCCGTGTAGAGATTAATATGAGTATTGTAGGATACGGGTTGAGGTTGGAGTTTTCGCAAGAACAGAGATAGGAATTTCTCTCGTCCTCTCCTACAGGCGCAGCTAAAGTGAAATGCTCCGCGATAGCCTACCAGTATTTATATAGAATCGTTGCTAACCCTATCAACAACGCGTTACTAGGGGTTTAGAAGATTCTCGACCATGCGGTCTGCTCGAATATTCGGCCACGGCGCTATTCGTCTGTCACTCAGGGTCAGTGTGACCAGATGAGGGGAGTCATGCAAAAATGTGTACCCCCCTCTGATGACCAGAGTAGTAGCGCGACTGCGCAACCAGTCTATGGTCTTAGTGGGGGACGTTGGAGTGTGCGCATTGCTGAAATAGGATAGTCGAAGGGGTAAGTAACTATCCTATTCCAGCATTGCGCACACTCCAACGTCCCCCACTAAGACCGTAGACTGGTCGCGCAGTCGCGCAACTGGACTGGTCATCAGAGAGGGGGTACACATTTTTGCGTGACTCCGCTCATCTGGTCATATTGTGCCGAGGCAACCTGGCGCCCCAGGGGTTGTCTCGTCCCTCGTCGCATTAAAGTCTCCCCCTCTGGACACGACGGCGCACAGTGGTCGGAGCGTATAGGGAAGATGTAAAAAACTTCATAACATCGGCATTTCTCAACATTTTGAATAATTTTTTTTTTATATTACTTCTTAATCTTCAAACTTCTCATGTAATTGTTTATTACATTCCGAAATATTATTTCAGCATACTACAATTGAATACTTGAAATAGTATTAAGCAAACAGACTAGAAATAGAATTAAACGAACAAACTTGAAATAGTATTAAACAAACAAACTTGAAATAGTATTAAACAAAAAGCTTAATATCATTTTGTATACATAATATTACTAATAATATTATTAACGAATGCCTTAACCACTTAAATCATACATTATTATATTAGCATAATAATGTTTACAAAATATACATTAACACTATTTCAATAGAGACTGCGCTTGTTCACTAAGTGGCAGTGATTTGGTCTTCGGTTCTGATTTTGAAAGATTAATGTATGGATCGGAAGGTATTAAAAGCATGTGTAACATCTCCTCATTTGTTTCTAAACGAGAGCACTTTCTGGTGTGGTGCATTCTATAGTATCTATAATCTTTATTACTACTCTTTTGGGCCTCTTGCGACAGCGAGCCCACAGGCAAAACAACATATTCGATTACACTGTTCAGCATCAAATTTGTTCCCAATATATTGTTGGGTCCTTCTTATAGAGTTTTTTGCGCTGATTCCGAATCTGTCCTTAATTTATTTCGTATATGCACAGTTTTTGAGGAACATGGCTTTGAAAAAAAAAACATATTTTTCAACTTTAAACAAATATTGTGATGTTATTATAAAAGATATTGAATTGTTCTTTACAGCAAAAGATTCCATTTATCTATTATCGCCATTTATCTCAAAAAATAAGGGTCCAGCGGAAAATCAAACTATACCACGCGATAGAGCAGACTTTTATCTTGAGAAACCCCCATTTGAGGTTTGAAACGTCGACGTTTTTTTCGAACCAGAAAGCAAAATATCTTCGCCCGACATGAGTTTACGCCAGTGGCGCTCGGGCGGGATACGGCGCAGCGACGGGATACGGGGCGGCGAACGACCGTATAGTAGTGGCCTACTTTTGCGTTTTCGAGGCGTAATTTGCATTATTCGGCAGCACGTTGCCTGTCCGGGAGTCCAGACAGACAGAGCCTCCGGGCAGACATCATGCTGTCGAATAATATAAATTACGTCTCGAAAACGCAAAAGTTGGCCACTTTGGCAAGCTTACGCTCTACATTGATCTTTTATCTAGCGATTGTGACTACGTAGGGGTTCCAAATGTGCATTATAGAGAAATGGTTTGTCAGATACCGAACTCTTGCACAATCCGCCTTGGCACACGTACACGCTGCCTGAGCGGTGAGTCTGTGCCACACACTCGCACTCGAGCACAGCATCATCGTCAGCCGAATAACCATATAACTTACCGGCAACACTTCTCATCCTCTGTTTTACCGATACAGTGACTCAATCACAGACGAGATATAAGAATAGACCTGACACCCAATGCATTTTGGTGTCCGCCGGTATCGGTGCGGTAACGTCCCATTACCATTCGGTGTCTACACCCAACGTTACCGATAAACCACAATTTTTGAGCATTATTAGCACGAAGAAAAAATTTTGTACTCCATTCACATTACGTGTATTTAATATGATTGGATGTGTATTTAATATGAAGTGGACGAAACTTTAAAGACACTCTAAAAAAGACGATAACTATTTTAATATTGGACTATACGATTTGAAATTGTTTGGGAAGCTAGAGCAATTAGTGTACTACAGGATGTGAAAAGAAATTTTTTTCAAAAATTGTAATTTATCGGAATTGTTGAAAAAACACTAAAAGTTGCATTTTCAACTTTTTTATGTGGGTCTATATTGAAAATTTAAAAACTACGTTTTGTAGATCTGTGTGACTTAAACGTATTCTGAAAATTTTGTCAAAATTGGTCGACGTTGCAATGAGTTATAAACGTTTAAAGATGATAAAAGTTTCAGATTTTCACGATTTTCGGCCTCCAATTGCAATAGATCTAAGGATTCTTACATCTTTCAATGCCTGTCGTCTTTTCCCGCATCAACCGATTTCGATGAAACTTTCACAGTGCATATAATTGATACAGATCTACAAAATGTATTTTTTAAATTTTCAATATAGACCCACATAAAATAGTTGAAAATGCAACTTTTAATATTTTTTATTGCTCTCTCCGATGATTATCGGATGTATTGGAAACTCATAATCTGACAACGTTGCGTACTTTAGACTTGACAACGCCGTAGACATACCGTTCGCAGATATTTTTGCTACAAAGAAGGTCTTTCATTGTGTTTTATTATATTATCGTGCAAACCCTACGACCCTAGGGCCTCCTGGTAACATTTGCTACGGGACCCGCGCTGGCTTAATCCGGCACTGGCTGTAGAAATTTTACCAGTCAAACCCGTGTCGGATTGGTTCTAATTCTCGAATGCACCGTTCTCAAAGCGTAGAGGACGCTAAAATCACTGACATTTTAAGGTGTCGGTACTACAGATTCCTATGGTCACCAAGTCCCATAAGGGTGTGGGACCGGGTGAAATGATTCGAGACGATTTCGCTATGGTATCGC